>JBDPZO010000004.1:6182931-6782931 GCA_039877585.1 Heterodera filipjevi | reverse complement strand
AACATTAAAATTATAATTTTTGAAAAGAAGAGTCGGCAGTGCCGATAGGTGCAGCCGGGAAAATTTTAGAAAATTGAGTATTTTTTAGTAACAAATCTTGCACAAAAAATAACAAATTTTTGAAGGTTTTTGAGAAACTTTTCGAGAAAGCCGGTGGTGCCGACAGGCGCCGCCGGGAAATTTTTATTAAATATTAAAGAAATCGCTTCAGAAAAATTGTAAAAAAAACGCTTCCGCTCCGAGTGCCGAAAAGGCCGAGTTCCGAACGATTTTTTTGAAGACACTACTCTATAATTAAGTCTTAGTTTAGGTCTAAACTTTGGCATAGGCTTAAGCTAGCTTAGTTCTAGGCTTTTATGCCTTCATTTTTTTAACAAAAGTCATTTTGGCTTTTTTTTTTTTTTGTTCTATTCGGCACTCGGACCGGTAGCCAAAAAAAAAGAAGTAAAATTCTGATTTTTTTCGTCAGAGTAAGAAATAGGTACGAAAAAATAAGAAACCAATGGGCTGAAATCAGAACATTTCTTACAAATAAGAATAAATGGCACTACTGGTTTATGGTATATATTGTTTTATTTATGTGTTTGTTGAAATCTGTTCATCTCCAATTTTATATAAAGTATTGGGTGACAGCAATTATTTACCTTTTTTCAAAATTTTTGAAATATAAGCCTGGGGTGCCGAGAGGCGCCACCGGGAAAACTTTTAATACAATTTGTTAACTGATTTGGTCTATTTTGAGACAATGTGAGTAACGAATGAAATGATGGAAAACAAAAAGCTTTTCACAAAGAAACAAGGTGGGCCCATTCATTTCGTGCCCCGACGGCCCCAAATGAATAATAGATTTATTCACTCTACAACTTTTTCTTTGTCACGCGCCGCAAATGTCGGCCAATCACTTTTTCGTGACTTTGCGATTTTTTATGACTTTTTAGTCGACTTTTTGAGATTTTATAATGACTAAAAATGCCATCCCTAGTGATAATCATGCATTAATAATGCCAACCATTTCCGAGTGTATATGCTAATGTTTTCCGTTAATACATGAGATTTTTACTCCAATAAAAGCCATAATATGCTTAGCTTTGTATATGCTAATGGTTTTCGATTTTTAATATACATTTTTTTTGCCCCTATAAAAGCTACAAATGAAAAAGATATTTTCATTCGGTGCTGCTAGGTCGTTCCACAAAAAATCTCAGTGTGGGCGATCCACAAAAAAGCTCAGTGTGCGCGATCCACAAAAAAGCTCAGTGTGCGCGATCCACAAAAAAGCTCAGTGATTGATAAAATATAAATTTAATATAAAATATTAAATTTTAAACTGTAAATGTAATTTTGATTTAATTTCTGTTTGGATGTGTTATAAAAAAGAATTTATAATTTTTTATTACATAGCTAAAAAAGGAAATTCACTAATTAATTGAAGACAATTGATAAGGTACTAATTTTCTTTGCATTTCATGTAAGATTTTATAATTTTAATTCCCGAAATAGCGAATTAATTGATAACATAAGAATGTCATAGTAAATTTGAGTATTTAAGCTAATTTTTATTAATCTATAAATCAAAAAATTTAATTAAATAATTCCTCTCCCAATCGCGACAATGCATCCAATCAAAAAATTTTTATTTTTGTATCTTATACTTTACCAAAGTGTGAAAATCGAACAAAAAATCGCTAAAACAGAGAGGAGAGCACGTCTGTGTACCGGTTTTTGTTCGATTTTCACACTTTGGTAAAGTATAAGATACAAAAATAAAAATTTTTTGATTGGATGCATTGTCGCGATTGGGAGAGGAATTATTTATTAAATTTTTTGATTTATAGATTAATAAAAATTAGCTTAAATACTCAAATTTACTATGACATTCTTATGTTATCAATTAATTCGCTATTTCGGGAATTAAAATTATAAAATCTTACATGAAATGCAAAGAAAATTAGTACCTTATCAATTGTCTTCAATTAATTAGTGAATTTCCTTTTTTAGCTATGTAATAAAAAATTATAAATTCTTTTTTATAACACATCCAAACAGAAATTAAATCAAAATTACATTTACAGTTTAAAATTTAATATTTTATATTAAATTTATATTTTATCAATCACTGAGCTTTTTTGTGGATCGCGCACACTGAGCTTTTTTGTGGAACGACTCAACACGTTTTCATTCAGCTAAATTTATTTCTTTATTCGCACCAATAATCAAATACGTTCCTGATGTTGCTCCGGGTCCCTTTTCATATTTTACCAAAATATTTCGAATTCTCTTAACTTGTTGTTACATTTAACGGGTCACATTTAAAAAGTTTTTTGGTCTTGTTTTTATTTTACTAAATTTTTGCATTTTCTATTATTTTAAGCCAAAATGCATATGAAAATTATTTTTGGTTTATTTCTGCAGAATTTTGTCTGCTTTTCCGTTTTTTGCGATTCGTCTTATGAATGGGATTCAGAAAAGTTGATCAACAATGTCCACACTTTTGCCAAACTTCTTGACGACCTTTTCGATGAGTACAAGAAGGTTGAGAAAATGGGTATGTTAAAATTGTTTTTTCTTCTCTTTTTTTAGGGGTTACCTTCCCTGGTTCGGTTGGGGTCAACTCAGAGCCAATTGGCACAAATCAATATTTTGTGGGTCAAAAAATATAAGTAAATTCCTGCTAGCTTAACTTTTGATGCTGACAGCGCAGTGATCAGACATTCCTTCACTGTGATTTGAAAATCCGGAAATGGCTTAGAATCTGGAAAATTTTCGTATAAAATTCATAGGAGATTGGAAATTTTTTTCTGCAAGAGCACAAAATTCTTTATCTAATTGTTTTTTGGATGTGAGACAACGATTTGTCTCAACTTTTGTCTCAACTGAGAGGCACTGTCTATTTTTATTTAAACTCTTCTGCTGTAAAAATCACTATTTCCTTAAAAAACCTGCATTTTTTGTAGACAGTTAAATTGATTTTTCCATTTCTCATTGAAATATTGTCATAGAGACAAGTGTTCTTTTGCAGTTCTGTTAAGAAGGCCGCGGCACCGGCACCGGTACTAACGGCACTTTTTTCAAGAAAAATTTATAGAATATAAATAAAAAAATTAAAAAACGAATTCTTTGCCACGCATTAAAAAAAAACTCGTAACAAAATCAGGGATGGCACATGAAAATTTTCAAAAACCTCATTTGGGCTCAAAAATTTTGTATGAAAAAGGCCCAGTTTTTGTAGTTTCTAGGGATAAATTTTGAGAAAAAAACTAAGCGAATTTGGGTCCGATGGTACCGATAGGTGCCACCGGGAAAATTTTTTAAAACTTTCGTCTAATTTGTTAACGGAATCTAACCTAAAAATGGCCACTTTTAAAGATTTTTCTAAAAAAACCCAATCTTTAGGTGGTGTGTTTTCGTCGGTACACATCATTTAAGTGCCACACGTTTGAGTGCCAGGCGAAGTCTTTGCCCATAACTTTTTTGGGTCAATGGCAACTCGTACAATTTCAAATGGATGTGGCCATACTTTTTTTTTAGTTGGCCAATTCCTTAAAACTTGGTATCATTCGAAGGCTTTTCATGTTTAGAAGCGATTAGTAAGCAGAAGCTAAGTGATTAAGTCATCTCACAAAAAAGTTACATTTTAATGAACATTAAAAATTCACAAAAGCAGACTTTTTCGCAATTTATAAATTATAACTTTTTTTGTGAGATGCTTAGTCGGTTAACTTTTGCTTAATCATCGCTTCTAAACATGAAGAGAATTCGAATGATACCAAATTTGAAAAATTTGGCTGACTAAAAAAAAGTTATGGCCATACCAATTTGAAATTGTACGAGTTGCCTTGACACCAACTTTTTTATACATTGATGAAAATCTAAATTTTTGATATCATTCGAAAACTATTTGTGACTATAAACTATTCGTAAGCAGAAGCTAAGAGATTAAAAAATTCTCGAAAAAATTTTAGGATAAAGTTTAAAAAGCCCCGTTTTTTTGCAAAATTTAAATTGTAACTTTTTCGAAAGTTTTTTCATCGCTTAGCTTCTGCTTATTCATAGATTCTAAATGCATAAAGCTTTCGAATGACACCAAGTTTTTGGAATTCGGTTAACAATAGGGAACGGATTCTTAGGTTTTTACTTATTTTTTCTGCGGCTTTAACTCGACGAGAAATGCACGAAAAACACATTTTTTGTTGAACAACTTTCGTTTTAACGCCCCTATCCGACCCTAGGAATCCCTATTTTGGATGTTCGCCCCTAAAAATCCCTATTTTGAGTGTTCGCCCCCTAAAATAAGTTTTTATCCCTATTTTGACGTTTTGTCAAAAACTTATTAACAAATGCTTAATATCGTTGCTTTGGAAAAAAAATAATGCCATTTTTTGTCGGAAAATTGTTAAATGATGGAGCATTTAAGAAAGAAACAGCACTTTGCCCATTTACTCCGACTGATTTCGTTGTTCCATAAATTATGCTAATAATGTCTGTAAATTTTTTTAAGACTCCATTATATTTTCCGACACCTTCCCGTATCCCACGGATGAGTACACGGACAAACAGAAAAGAACAGTGTTCAATTTGACATTTGCCAAATGGGCAGCCGAAATGGCCCATTTTCGTGTGCTAAACGACAACGAAAACAACAACAGTGAGAAAGGAAAAGCATATTCGAATTGGAATGTGAAGTATGTGCGGAATTGGATAAATGATTATGCATTTGGCGAGTATGACCAAACGCTTAACCATAAAATTGCCGAACAATTCAATCGCCAAATTTTTGTGCCAAAAAAACGGATTGACAAAAAAGTGACGGATCAAATTGTGCAGTTGGCCTTCGCCTTTGCTGCGCGTGTCTTGCTTTGCCATATGTCAGTGCTTACTTTTATTTTCAAATATACATATACATCAGCCAGGGGTGCCGCTCGTACTCGTTACTCGTGATTTTTGACTACTCGTTACTCGTAACTCGTTACTGGTATTTTGCCACGAGTAACGAGTAATTTTATGCACTGGTACGAATGGGGTTCTGAATAAGAAATTGTTGAGAAAAATTGGAGAAAAGAAAAATTTTGGAGGAAACTTTGTTATAAATATAATTTTATCAATTATTATCCCGATGAAAATTCTGTGTGGTGATAGCAGTATTGCTTTTTTATATCTTTTGCTTGGGTTCAAATCCCTCTCAGGCAGGAAATTTAAAATTTTTATTCCAAATATCAATAAGGGTTAAATATAAAAATTAAGAATATAAAGTAGTCCTTTAACTTGTAATAATCTTTGTTAAACAATTTTCTTAACATTTCTTTTTTTAAATTTTCCGCGGCGTCTATCGACACCGTCGGGCATCTTTTAGCTTGGCTTTTTCGAAAGGAATTCCAAAATTAAAAAGTTTTTAGTCAAAATCTGTTAGTAAATCACACCCAATTTCAAAATTTTCCCCGGCGTTTCCTGGTGGCGCCTATCGGCACCGCCGGCTCCCATTCGCTTAAAGTTTCTAAAATTTGATATCAAAAAAATTTGTCTTTTTTTCCGCAAAATTGGCTATCAAATTGATCATTTTTACTAATTTTTGCTTTTGAAATTAATTTTTCAAAATGATTGGCAAGATTTTATGTATGAACAAAATTTTTTCACGAAAAAATTAAAAATTACTCGTTACTCGTTCGTACTTGTATTACTCGTGATTTTCAGAAAACTCGTTAGTCGTTTTACTCGTACTCGTGATTTTTGGGACCAGCGGCACCCCTTATATATATATATACATATTTTTTTAAAATATATATTGGGGTGTTTTTTTTCCTGAAACTGAATAAGAACTAACCTCACATCGGTTTCTTTCACTTATGCAAATTTTTACCTTATCCGTGAAATTAAAGTTGTTTTTTTTAATTTTAGTATAAGCTTGCCATTTTTTTTGGTTTTTTATTTTTATAATCGGTTTAATTTAAGAAATAATGATAGAAGAGATCGTACTAATTCTTACGTCGCAAATTGGCAGTTGCGAACCATATTGTTGGCCTACAAAAAAATTATGACACCTCAAAATGGCAACGGAAACAACGCAAATCATGGGTAAAAAAATGGAAAATATTTGCAAAATATAAAATTAAAAACAGCAATTTTAACATTTTTGACCCTTAAGCATTTTCCCATTCAAACTGATTGAAATTGACAATAAGAAAAACCATTGGTGGGTTCAAAGTTTAAGTGCAAAAGACCAAAATTGGTTGGGGTACGATCAGGAACAACAGAAATTTATTGGTAAATTTAAATGTTCTCTCTATTTGTTTATATTAAAAAAGGATTTGTTAATTATTTAATCGGGAAAAAAATGTTTTAGAAAATTTCAATTTTATTCTTCGACTCTCCAACTTCACATTATCACATGCACAAATTTACAAAGTGCTTGATGTAATTATGAAAAACCTTGATAAAAATCAAGATCCACAATCACTTTATACATTTATGGAAAAACACTTTAATTTATTGTTGTCAGAATCATCAAAGTATGTTATCGTTGTAAGAATGGAGCCTAAAAATTGTTTGAAAGTATATAAAAAAAAATTATCTTCGATTTAACATTGTAACAAAAATTAAATAAATTAATTCAATTGCTAAATTATGCTTTTGTTAATTATTTTTCTGTAAATTAAAATCAAAAATTTTTGGAAAGATTTTGTGCTATTTTGTAATTTGCATTTCTTAGTACAAAAATTGGCAACAACAGCAAAATGAGCGTAATTGACTGCGCACTTATTAATTTTGGACGAAAATTGGCCAAATTGTTGCCATGGGAGTATAATGATTTTGACAAATATGCAAACAAATTTGAAAAACAATGCGGGTCAGATGCACAAAAAAGATCAATGAGCATTCTTAGTGATAACAATACACCAGAATTGGGGTACTGTAATTTTAAAAATAATCTTTTAAACTGACAGAGGGTAATGTGTAATTTGAAAGTCAATAAATCAGCGCCATATAATTATGATTTTGACACTTAAGTACAAAGCAAGCGGATTTGGAATTATTCAACGAGCCGTTGTGGAACTATGCACGAGCTATCGGAATGGAAGTGAATTTTCAAGGTTACCCTAACAAAAAAATATTTAAAATTAAAAATATATTATTAATTTGGTATTTTAAATAATTTTTTGTTGAAAAAAAATGGTGCAGGTGCGTTTCTTAAAACTGACAATTTTACTGCATTTTCGGCTAAATTTTGTCATAAGTTTCTCAATTTGGTTGCTTCTGAGAAAAGCAATGAGAAGAAGTATTTGGAAATGCATTAAAATTGGCGTTTTTATGAAACTCGCCCGCACCAAAAAACAACTAATTTACTTTAAGAACTCATACAAATTTGTGATACTCTTCAAGAAAAGATTAGATCTGCTTTAAAGCATCCATGGTGGAACAAAAACATAATCGAAACCATGGAAAATGTGTATGAATTTCGAAGTTTGAGAGCAATAATGAGTTATTCTATAGAATTAAATGACTTTCAAATTAATTCTTACGCAAATTCATTTGAAGAAAAAAAGATTCATCTCGAAAAGGTTATATTGCCTCTTTTGGACATAATCCGTGCCAAATACAGCCAAAGTGCCAACGAATGGGAATTGCGCCAAAGCGGTAGAATATTTTGGGAACAAAGTTGGGACGCCAATATGCATTTTGGCCATATTTTATATGAAACTTTGAAAACGCATTCGGCGGTTGACACAGTGAAATATGACGAACAGAAACAGCTGCTAACATTTCCGATTTCATTGGGCAAACGCATCATTCAGCGACTCATTGCATTTGTTGAAAGGTTTTTTTTAATAAACCTACAAATGTATGCGATTCAGCATAGTAATTTTGTTTAACGAAAAAGAGAAATAAAATTTGAATTTTAGTTCTAAAATTAAGGAAACTTTTTATTAAATTTGACGAGTTTAGTTTGTTTGAGCCAGTAGTTTAGCGGGTTAGTTCAGTCGACACTTTGTCAGCGCATCGACCCTCCCACGATGTATAATGTGATTTTTTTATTTAAGTAACTTAATTTTTGACTTTGTCAAAACGCTACAAACAATTACATCGGAAAATGGGCCAATGGAGGGGGAAATAAGGCATTTGAAAAATGAAGATGAAGATCACGATGGTAGTTACCAATGTTTCCATTTGCTTTTCTCATTAATGATGCGTATGTGCGTGCAATTTGTTGGGCAAAGTGCTGAAATTACCCCTGGAAAATGTGTGTCAACATATAAACTCAGATGGACAATGATAGACTCGAATTGGTAACTAATGAATTTATATATTTCGTATTGTAAATTTTATTAATTAATAACTAATAAAGTCCAGATTGGTATGGACTTAGACCATAAAAAATATGGACTAAAACATTAGCCCATTTTTTTCATAGCTTAGTGCAGAAAAATATGTAAATCCATACAAACCAAGACCCTAAAATTAAGACAATATTTTATGGTTAAATTTAAAGAAAACAATTTAAATTTTTTTATAATGAGTTCATGATAAAAGTTTTTAATAAATATGGAAGAAGAATAACGTATTTGCAAATATTTAGTGGTGACTACTCGCGTTATTATTTCAAATACAAAATGAAAGTTGAACATGGAATGTTCAAAATAAATTTGCCCAATTGGAATTTGCCCTATTTTGTCTATTTGAAAGAAGAAAACGAATTGGAAGTTGGAAACATAAAAGGTAAAATTAATTACTCATAATGTTAGATTCTTTAATGAATGTTGAAAAAACAATAATTTAAATTTTTAATTAAAGTATTTTTAAGTTTAAAAATTTAAGGATTCTTTCTTGACCTTTTTTGGAAATATGTGTAATTCAATTAGCGAAGAAAAGAAAAGTGATGAAAATAACAGCCGGACAAATTTTGTAAATTAAATCAGACCGAATTTTTATGCTCTTACCCAAAATCGCGATAGCCCTACTCCCCCATCGACATTCCCAATATTTTACACCTCTCCCAACCCCGAAATTTCGGGTCCTAACCACGACATTACAGGCCCTATAACATCTCC
The DNA here is from genome assembly GCA_039877585.1 of Heterodera filipjevi. Classification (NCBI taxonomy): domain Eukaryota; kingdom Metazoa; phylum Nematoda; class Chromadorea; order Rhabditida; family Heteroderidae; genus Heterodera; species Heterodera filipjevi. Next base: position 6,773,890 of record JBDPZO010000004.1, on the reverse strand, counting down.
GACCACATCATTCCTGACCACTCCATCCCAACCACTCATACATAACTTATCTTTCAATTCCAATGGACATTTGTAAAACAAATTTTACGTCTTTTAATTTTCTAACATTTTAGTATGAAAATGCATTGTCTGTTTTGGTTTATTATATTTGATTAAGACGACGTAAAAGGAAAATTAATTCTTTTAACCTTTTACTTAGCTTTTGGCAGCACTTTAGCTTGTCTTTTTTGTCCAGCAAATTTCACAAATAATACACTAAAACCAAAATAAATGCTCAGTTATAATTAGAGTTGAGCGGTACCGGTACTTTTCACGTAAACCGGTACCGGTACTTGCCGCTACTGGAAAAGCCGGTACCGGTACTGAGTGTTTTGACCGGTACCGGTACCGGTACTAACCGGTACTTTTTTAAAGCAAAATTTTTTGAAAATGAATAAATTTTATGACGAATTTTCATTTTAGATAATCAAATAATTAAGTTTTATAACACATCACATGAAAATACAATAACCCAAAAAAGCGGGAAATTTTCCCGCACAACCCCGGACACCGACCAGTAAAACACCTTTTGGATCCCCTTCAAAAGGTATTGGCTGAGTGGGACTCAACTGAACGGCCCCCGGAAAAGGGGCCCACCCCAACCCTGGGACTCAGTCGGGACGGTCCCCGGTAATGCGGGAAAAACCACCTCACACCTTGGGGCTCAGACGGGACGGTCCCCGGTTTATCCAAACGGTCCCCGGTAATGCGGGAAACCAGGCCCCCCCAGAGGTGCGAAAACACTTCACACCTTTGGAACGCGGAACGGGTACCGGGCCTAACTACTGTTCAATTATGCCAGAATGAAGTCACGGGATAAAAATCTAAGAGATTCTGCATGTCCTTTTTTCTAAAAAAATCATTAACTGTTGTTTCGCTTGTCCACGCAAAGGTTATTGTTTCCGTGTTTTCGGTAGCCCAGAATTTTCCTGGGGACTATTCTTTAGTCATATATGTTGTATTTGAATTTCTTCTATAGTTCATGAGTTACTACCTACACATTCGTCTCTTGGCTGTTCAAATCTTTCGAAAAAAAAAAAAAAAAAAAGTGCCCATCAAGATTATAATTTTTGATGGGGTTTGTGAACAGGAATAGAAAATCTTACTGGTACTAATAGAGTTATTTTGGGGTTCACTGTTTTTTGGCATTCAGTCACAAAAATGCTCCAGGACTCGGCCGTATTTGTTCCTGCCAACCATATTTTTTCGGTAGCGCTTTTTTCATTACCGCGTTTTCTAGAGTTATCCCGATCATTCTAAAATCTGCCCCTGATCCAAATAGTCTGCCCCTTTATGTCACGGAAATTGCAAATCTGTTGACGTTCCCATTATTTCCTTTCCATGCGTTATTCCGTCCAAGCAAGCAATAATTTGCTTTTTTGAATAAATCTAAAACCCTAATTTCCTCCTTGATTAAATTTCGGCCTTCACTACAATTGCTTAATTGTGGTCTTTGGTAATAATGCCGAATTCTGTTATGTTTGAATTCACTAATTCCTGGTCCTTTTTTCATCCTTGTCCTTGATGTTGAATGTAATGACGTAGTCCCTTGTTTGGTGATGGGGGATCGCTACCGTTCCCCTTCCCATTTTTGTATTTGGTGGGAATAATATCCTTTATTCCGAAGGCTGGATCCATAGTATGTGAATATATATATGAATACGAATATATGATGATAAAGGGAAGGAAAGAAGGGACTCCCGATTCAGCCGTGACAGATGGAAAGAGAGGACAGAGGAAGGGCGTTCGCCCTTCCCCCTGCCCAGAACAGAATGAATGAGGAGTCGGGATGAAACAAAATTGAGAGGGGGCGCGGCAAGAGTTCGAGAGTGATTAAAAGGATATCGGGGATAAACAATTGGCATTTAAAGATTAAAAGTCATGCACCACCCCAAATAAATTGACCCCGACTATTAAAAGATTACAATCATAATATTTCAAAATTAATTAAAAAATTGATCAATTAGCATTTTTGTATATATATTTTTTGGTTTTTGTGTTTTTTTTATGTTTTTTTTTAATAATACACACATAATGCAATTTAAAAGCGGGGGAGGGAAATGCATCTGAATTTGCTGACAACGACGGTTCCCTTGACTGTTCGGTTCCGGTCTGACCACGAGCACTCATGTCATTCTTCGACTCGCGCGAAGTGTTGCCATTGTCGAACTCGTCCGCGCGAATGTGCTGACCATCTCCCATGGTGCCCACGATTGCCGCGCCATCTGTCGTCATCGTGTTGGCGCCAGTTGGATGTGCTAGGCTCTCCGTACTCCTCAAATTGATGCTGACGAACTTCTTGTTTCGACCCCATACACTTTCCGTCCCGACCAATCTTTCCACGTCTTTTTCCAACATTTTTAGCTCTTCGCTTGCATCATTCAATTTTTGTTGGATTTGCATAATTTTTGTGAAAATTGGCTGTTCCTTTTCTGGCGCTTCGTCCTTTTGTCCCATTTTTGGTGGTTGATCAGACCAAATTGAATTATAAAAAGCAAAGCCGCTCGGAGGGGTTCTATTTGCAAAGCGCTTCCTCCGCTCAACCTCTTCATTTCCTTCCAACTGATTCCACATTGGAAGACCCCTTTTAGCCCTTCTGGTTGAATACACGGCTTTTCATATACCGTTTTTTGCCATTTTTAGGCTCGTTTCTGCCATCCTCTTACCATTTGGTCCCAGACCAACTTTGCCAAATTCCCTTAGCCTTTCTTCCTTAGCTCTGTATAATGAAGTTTCGGTAGAAATGAAATCCTTCCACGCTTTGTGATGGTCTTCCTTTCGGGTTAGCCTAATTGCGTCTTCTTTTTGTCGGCTTTTTTTTCATCTTTTTCGATTTCCGATGTTTTTTGGTTTATTCCGCGTGGGTCGTACATCACGTCTTCCCCGACCCATTCTTCATTTATGGTCTTTTGAACCAATTCTTTTACTGCCCTGAATTCAAACATGTTTTTTTGGGGTTGGCAACTTCCTCCTCGTCATCATCCTCATCCAAATCGAAAATGACGGCATCCACATCCGACAATTTCCTCCGTTCACCTCTTTTCTTCTCAATTTCCCCCATTTTTGCCTTTTCTTCCTTTTCCGATTCCCCAAGGTATTTAAAATTCTTATTTATTTTAAATGTAATGTCTTTCTCTTGACATATTGCGTTAATTCTTGGTTCATCACTTATTTCATTATTCTGATTGTCTTTATATGAAATTGTTATCTCAGGGAAACGTTGGATTTCTAGATTTTGGCCGTCCATCTCGCCCAATGGTTCCCAAAAAGTCTCGACCATCCCATCGCTTCTGGTGTAAGATACCCATACGTCGTTTAATTCGAATTGAGTTTGTATTCCCAGCACCAGTTTTTCCACTTCATCGCTCATCAGATACAACTCAAAGCTAATCCCCAATAACCACGCTGTTAAAAATCTGCTCCCCGAGGGATTGCAAAAAAATTTCCCAATGATCTTTAACGAGGTTACTCGGAATTAGTGATGTTAAAGAAACCAAATTTCCTTCCGGCCAACTTGTATAAGCCCATTTGAGATCTCCTTCTAGGAATATTTCTGTAACTGTGCAAGGCATAACCCCTTGCATTCCCATTTGGTTCCACGATTTCGGGTCTTACGCTAAGTTTCCTTTCTTCTGTCCCTCTTTAAAATGCCATATTTTGCTTTTGATCCCTGTCAAGCTCCTCATCACTGCTCTCAAAACCTAATTTCGATAAGGAGTATTTGAATCCCTTCTCGTCATTATTCTCTCCTTTATTCCCTTCAAATTCCGAAATTTCAGAAGACTTTTCGTCCCCAGAACTCTCCTACACCTCCCCCTGTTCTAAATTCGGATCCTTAACATATTTTTCCCAATTTAAAGGTTCATCCGATTTTCGTAAAGGTAGTACAGCTGGTCCAAAAAAACTTTTAATTTATTCTTGATGAACTTTTTTTATTTTTCTTTTCATTTTCAACCTCAATACAACGAAATGGGCCAACCCATCTTTTATCAAATTTATGTTTTAGGACTTCTTTTCTTAAAAGCACCAAATCGCCAACTTCGAACTCTTTTTCTTCAGCTTTTCTGTTTTTATCGTTTTCTTCTTTTTGATTTATGTGCTTTAAGAATTGTTTCTTTGACCGTTTCCCAGGCCTTCGAGGCTTTTTGTACGTGAATTTGGGTATAAACAGAAATGTCAGAAGTTAATTCGTTCGGATTTGGGAGTTTAAGCAATTCATCGGTCGGCATCCTAGGATAGCGTGCGTGTAAAAGGAAAAATGGTGAATATTTAGTGACTGTGTGAATCGAAGAATTATAAATGAAAATGACATGGGAAAGAATTTCATCCCAATCATTCCCTTCCGCATTGACTATTTGAGCTATAATATTTGCCATGATTCGCATTGACCCTTTGATTTGCCCATTAGATTGTTGATGGTATGCAGTCGAAGTATGATGATTAAACCCATAGATTTTTGAAAGATCACTAAATAATTCTGACGTAAATTGTCTACCCTGATCCGTTACAACAATTTCGGGCGTTGAATTTTGGTGTATTACTGACTCAACAAATGTTTCTGCTATGGTATTCGCTTTTTGGTTTGAGATTGCTTTCCCCATTACCCATTTTGTAAAGCTGTCAATGACTAAGAAAATGTAAGAATTTCCCCTTTCACTCTTTTTTAAAGGTCCCATTAGGTCACAGTGAACCCTTTAAAATGGGCAATGGGCCTTCCGCCATTTGAATTGGTACACTGGGGCTCGACTTGGGATTTCCCGGGTGTATTTTCCTTTTTTGGCAAGCTTCACATGTTTCAGTATTTTCCGTATTCCTTCGTTTGGGTCAATCTGCAAAATTGCTTTTGCCAATTGAAGCTGAAAATTCGAGTTTTGGCATGCCTGGGTGAATATATGGTCATATTGCCTTTTCCTCTCTTCGTTTAATTTATATAAGGCATAATTAACCCTTGTATTCAAATTTTTATTCTCTTGTTCCCCTTTACGTATTGTGCTTTTCCCAATTTTCTTAAGCCATCGGGCGTCGGGTGTATTTACCATAGTCCGTTTTTTCCTATCGGGATCAAAAGAATCGGCTTGGTTCTCTTCCTCTTCATAGTCACCGATATTGTCCTCATTTTCCTCATTGTTATACTCATCACTTTCAATATATTCGTGAATTGGCCTGGTTTCATCTTCCGACCCTTTCCCAACTACTTTTTTCAAATATTTTGGCTTGATTGTTTCTTCAAAAATGTCGAATTCTTAATTATTATTAGAATTATTTCCAAAAAATTTAATTTTTTGTTCGGTCGAGTTTGGATTTGCCTTAATTTTATTAGTTGTGATCAAGTCGGGTGGTTCGTTTTTTAATGCACTTGTATTTATTTTCTTTCCTTTGGACTCGTGAACAGCTATCGGATTAGTCTCACTTTTAAAAGGTTTTGAGTTCTTTTCAATCTCCTGGTCCATGTTACCAGGAATTTGTTTTAATTATCCGTGTTTTTATTTGGCTCTCCATTCCCATAGTCATTAGGTGTCTGACCTTTAATATTCGTCGTATTTGGACTTGCCGAAGACATTGACTTTAAGGGATACCTCCCATTTCCTCTACCCATAATTTGATAATATTGCTCGGTCCGAATAACCTTTAATTGCCTTTGCTCGAAAAATGAAATATTTTTTGGTTCCGGCTCAATTTTTGTTATTTTGGTTTTTGGTGTTACTGTTATCAGTGTGAGGTCGTTGTGCTATTTTGTAATTTTGGCGCTACCGTTATTTTTGAATTAACCAAAGGGTTTTGTTGGTAACACGAAATTGCCCCGAACGGGAGGCCGTGTCCGTTCCACAAATAATTATTATTTTATTTAATGCCATGTAAAAATGATTTTCTGTTTTCTCTAATATCGGGTACTCGATTATGCCGATTCCCCGGTTATATTTGAACATTCAAAAAACGTATTATTTTGTAAACAAAGGGACGATCAAAAATGGGTCAAATGCCCGTAAATATTGGTATAAGGATTACACGGAACAAACTTTTTCATAATTTAATCTGATATTACATTTTTACGGTTAGGTTATCGGCTGAAATATTCTAAATATATCATTTATTCAATGCTTTGTAGAAAATTTTTTAGAAAGTTTTCTTTATATTTTTTGAGACATTTTGATAAAATTAAAAAAAAAATACAGAAAATTTTGGCATGAGAAATAAGAAAAAGGTTTTTTCCAGAACTTAACAGTCGCAATTACATCTTAACAAAAAAAAACAGTTTTAAACAGGGGTATCATCGAAAATTTTCGGAAATGAGAACACGCTGATCACTAATATTTGAGGTAAGGATGGCCAAAAAAAATAAAAAAAAAATAAAGTTGGGTTTCTGCGTCTCTGACTTTTTATCTATATATTAATTTTGCAATGTATATGTGTCACAAAGACTTTGAATTATTTATTGACACGAATTCTTTCAAAAAATATTTTTTTTAAACACGAAATAATAATTTCACAATAAGATAACACCATTCATTATAAATTTTGAAACAATAATAAATACAATTGTTTTGCATTACTTTACCTGTATAAATTAACATTATCTTATATTATTTATTATTCTTTCACAGCCGTAATCTTTTCTTTTTATGGTTTTATAATGAAATACGATTTATTTTTAACGTTATCAAATCCTTATATTATTCTTGCACAAAATTATGGTGCGGAAAAAACAATTCATCATAGAGACAGGATTTTGCAGTATTTACGTAAGTTTTTTTTGTTAACTTTGGGCGTGCTAATAAGCATGAAAAAACGCATTTCTAGAGACTTCTAGGGCCATTTTTCATATGGATCTTTGCTTTCTTACTTAATGCTGAGCATGTAATTTTTATGTTGTTTAGCATTTTTGTGCATATTTCTGTGCTTAATTGACATTTTTTGTAAAATTTTGACTAAAAAAGAGCGACTCTCTGCAATATAAATGAAAACCCCGAATAAATGAAAATTTTCTAAAAAATTCATCCCCAAAATTTTTTTTTGTTCTTGACAAAATTTTTGGTTTAAATATGTCAATTTTTGATAAGAATGGGATTGCCAGTGGGAAAAGAAGAAATTGAGAATTTTTTGTTAAGTGATAAAAATTTTTGCCTTAAAAGCACCAATTTTTATGTCTTTTTTCGGTTGTTTATTTTATCAATTACATGTTCTGAGTATAATTTAGTATTTTTAGGTTGTTTTTGGTGCTGAAAATCCGGTCTCTATTCATCATAAAATTTTGAAATAATAAATAAAAATTTGCATTATATTACCTGCTATAAATAATTCTTTCATAACCGTTAATTTATTTTAATAAGTATTGATGAATTAATTATGGTTTGATTTATAATGAAATACGCTTATATTTTTAAGGTTGTCAAATTTCAATATTATTATTATCGCATAAAAATGGTGCGCACGAAACAATCTTTTTCAAATGAATAACGGGTTAAAAGCTCCCGAAAAAAAGCAGATATGACGGGTTAAAAGCTCCTGATAAAAGCGGTTATGACGGGTTCGAAGCTCCCGATAAAAGCGGAATAGACACACAAACACAAACGATAAAAGTTTTTGAAAAGAGAGATTATGATATTGGAATAGAAGATGAAGATGATATTAGCAAGTGATCGACCAGATATTATAGATCGGGTTTTTAATTTGAAAATTAAAGCACTTATAAAAGATGTAAAAAAAAAGTTTTTGGCTTATGTATTGCTTGGATGTATCCCGTTGAGTTTCAGTTACGAGGACTCCCACATATTCATTTACTTCTAACTTTGGCACAAAAAGATAAATTGCATGATGGAGAAGATGTTGACAAAAGAGGAATAAGTGCAAAAATTCCTAATAAAAACCAGGCCTCAGAACTTTATGATTTAGTTAAAAAGCATATGATTCACGGTCCTTGTGGAGAAGTAAATCCAAATTCTCCATGTATGGAAGAAATTATTGTCAAAAATGGTGTTAAAATTAAGCAATGTTCTAAAGGTTACCCAAAATCTTTTCAAGAAAAAACAATTGTCTTAGAAAATGGATCTACTATCTATGCAACACCAAATGATGGAAATTTTGTTGAAATAAAAACATTTAATGGGAAAGTTCATAAATTGGATAATAGATGGATTGTCCCTCATATGCCATATTTATTAAAGAAATTTTCCTGTCATATTAATGTTGAGAAAGTCAACAGTTTATCTTCTGTTAAATATTTACATAAATATATTCATAATGGACCAGATAGAACTGGTGTTAAATTAGTTGAAAAATCGATTTTGATGAAGTGAAGCAATTTACCGACGCAAGATTTGTAAGTCCAACAGATGCTGTTTGGAGAATTTTAGAATTTCCAATTTGTGATAGAAGTCATGCAATTAAAACATTACCTGTTCATTTATCAGGCGAACAAGTTTATTATTTTGAGGAAAATATGGAAGAAAAAAAGCTTAGAGATAAAATAAACTGAAATACGGAATTAATGACATATTTTGAATTAAATAAAATTGATGAATTGGCCAAAAATAAATATTATCACGAAATTCCAGAATTTTTTATATTTGAAATGGTAAATGGAAAAGAGGTGTCGGAATTGAAAATAAACAGAAAATTTCCAAACAAAAACAATAGGCAGATTGGTAAAAGTTTTGACTTCTGAAACTGAGAGATACTATTTGAGAACATTAATATTACATGTAAAGGGCGCTATAAGTTTTGAAGACATAAAAACAATAAAGAAAAAGATTTGTTATCCTACTTATGCAGAGGCATGTTTGGCCTTTGGATTGATAAGAGATGATGAGGAATGGAAAAAAGCAATAGAAGAAGCAAATTTTTACATGATGCCACCGAAACTAAGAATGTTTTATGCATTGATTTTGGCACATTGTGGGCCATCAAAGCCAAGAGAGCTATGGGAATTGTTTAATGAACCATTATCAGAAGATTTTTCAAAAAATTATAACAAAGAGACAGCTAAAAAATTAGCATATAGAGAAGTTGTAAGAAACTTAAAAGAAAACCTCGTAAATTTATATCTGAATTTCCAACTATGCCACAAATAAATGAAGATGTAAATGATGAGGAATTTGACCAAGAAAAAGAAATGAGTAAAGGAAAAAATTATATTTTCAAATGATAATGAACAAAAAAATATTATCAATGAAATAATGAAAAAAATCGATAATCCATATAATTCAGGCACTTTTTATTTTATAGATGGGCCTGGCGGAGTTGGAAAAACTTTTGTTAATAAGACTTTATGTCACTTAATAAAAGGAAGGGGCAAAAAGTATTCAACAATGGCTTTTACTGGTATAGCAGCGAATTTGTTACCTAATGGTCAATCTCTACATAACAGATTTGGTTTAAATCTTGATTTAACTAACTCAAATATCGGACCAAAATCAATTGGATGGAAAGAGTTGAAAGAAATCGATTTATTTATTATAGATGAAGCACCGATGATAGACAAAAAATCTTTAGAAACAATTGATAAAAAATTAAAAGAAATAATGCAGAATGATCTTTTGTTTGGCGTAAAAGTGATGGTTTGGACCGGAGATTTTCGACAAACATTGCCTATTAAAAATTATGCAACCAAAGCACAAATTATTGATTCGACCATTAAAAGAAGTGAATATTGGAATTATATAAAAAAACTAGAATTACATAGGAATATGAGAGCTCTTCCAACGGAATATGAATTCGCAAAAAATCTTATAGATATCGGTGATGGCAAGCTAAACGATGAAAAAAAACGAAATAATTGTACCATCAAAATGTGTTAGTAACGGAAATTTAGTTGAAGAAATTTATGGCAGACAGTCTCATCAGATAATTGGGATGAATTATCAAAAGTTGCAATACTTGCACCAAAAAATTTGATGTTAACGAAATGAACAAAAATGTACTCGATATGCTTCCAGGTGAAGAAAAAGTTTATACCAGCATTGACCATGCTGAAAATGAGCAAAAAGAACGTGAATTACGATTAAAAGAAAATTCTGTTATTATGTTGCTTAGAAATTTGAATATATGTCACGGTTTATGTAATGGCACAAGACTTAGTGTTATGTCTTTGAAAGATCATGTTTTAGTCTGCAAAATTATAGAAGAATTTTCTGAAGAATGTGAAAATTCTCATCAAAATAAAATTGTTTTTATTCCTCGAATTACCTGCGAAAATGAATATCCTTTTAGTCTAACAAGGCATCAGTTTCCTGTTAAACTGGCTTTTGCAATGTCAATAAATAAAGCGCAAGGTCAGACTTTAGAAAAATGTGGACTTGATTTAAGAAAAGAATGTTTTTAGTCATGGTCAATTATACGTAGCTCTATCAAGAGTTAAAACATGGAAAAACTTAAAAATCAAATTAATGGACCAAAAAAATACCCGAAAAGTAAAAAACATACTTTATAAAGAAGTGTTTGACTGAATTATTTTATTTAGCTATTATTTGTTAAAAATTTATTCATTTTATAATATGTTGTAAAAATATCAAAAAAAAAATATTGTAAAAAAGAAGCATTACGGTAAGTTAATCGCTATATTATTGAGGAGGGTATAGCGTGTGATAGGGCGGGACTACATTCGTCCCTTTAACTATCACTTAACTCCTCTGTTCCTTTGGTGCCCATGCGTTGGTGCGTTCACGTCGCGGGTACCCTGAGTAGGTGCATTACCGAAACTAAACCAAAGCCACAACAAAAAATTTGTTTTTTTTCCTAAAAATTTTATTAGCAGGGGTGCGCGAGATTCACTAGCGGAAAGCGAGCGCACCTGCGCTAGTTTTTTTTTATTTTTTTATTACATAAAATAAATAATGAGAAATAAATTTGGCGTGGCGTTATGTATCATGGCAGAGCATTTTTAAAAACCCTCAAATGAATTCTGGGCATCAAAGATCAAAACGGGCGTTACTCAAAAAACCCTCATCCGTGCTACGCTTATGGTCTGTATGCACAACAATATCCTATTCAAACAATAGAAAGAATATTTTTTTTAGCAAATCACGCAAAATTATCAATATTTAATCAATGAAATTATTAAAAGAAAAAGACATTATTTCCTTATTTTAAAATCATTTTCAATAATATAATACTTCGGTTAAATTTTTTTTGTTATTTTATTAAATTTATTTAGTAAAAGTTTAGTTGAACCAGCTTTTATTTTTGGACAAGACATTGAGTTTAATCCAAATCAATTTGGATCGGGTTTGTTTATTGATTAAAAATTTATTAAGTATACCAATTAAATTTTTTAAATGGTAATGCAAACTGAATAAATTAAATCAAACAACACTAAAATTTTAAGGGCCAAGTGTCCCGAATTATCGGTGATGGGAATGTTTTTATCGAGCCTTGTCACTTTTATTAACTGGTGACGATAACTATAATACAGCAAAAGAAATCAGGCTTGATCTAATGGAATTTCTCGAAACTGAAATCGATTTGTATAAAAGAGATATTGAGGGCCATAATTGGTGGCAAATGTTTGAAACATCTCTGCCAACTCTTACAGAATATATTGAAAATCACAAATACCCCGCTATGGATGCCTCTGAACAATTTAAATGGGCATAAAATATCGATTTTTTATGCGCAGCTAAATTGTTTAAGATAAATATTGTTGTTTGCAGTCCAAATCCGCAAAATTCTCAAAAAGAAATCAAATTTCTTTGGAATGTTTATTCACCTAGCACAAAAAACACTGTAAAAAATTAAACTAAAAAAAATATTAGCCATTTTTTAAGGTCCTGGCAGGTCAAGAAAATGAATTTAAATCAATTTTTATTTATTATAATGGAAATGTGCATTTTGAGGCAATTACAAAGCCAAAATGAATGTTGATCAAAAATTGTAAATCAAGAGACAGTTTTATTAAACAACTGATAATTTTAAAGAGTTCTCATTCAGAACTGGAAAAAATAATTTTAAAACAACTGATAAGGCAGGCATTTCCTCCGAGTGAGTTCACTTGGAAATTTTACGGAGAATTTTAATAACAAATTGATAATGGATTTTCCAATTGGACCCGAAATTTTTTCAAAACGATTTTGATGACAACACATTGATGATGAGCGGAAACAACAGAGAGGACGAAGTGGCAAATGTTTCACAGACAATCATGGACAAGACATTCGAAGTTTACGGTCAAAGAACACCAAAGCAGGTAATTTGAGGGTATTTTTTTAAAATTTTCCGTTCTCATTGTGCCTCAAATTCTGAAAAAACAGAGCAATGGATCTAACTGCAGTGCTAAATTTGTTGAAAATGGACCATCAAAATGCGGTAGAGGTGCAGGAAAAAGAGGACAAAAAGGTTGTAGAGGAGGAAACGGTGGAAGACAAAGTGGAGGTGGACGCGGAGGAAAAAGCGGCGGAGGAGGGAGCGGAGGAAAAAGCGGCGGAGGAAGGAGCAGAGGAAAAGGCGGTGGAGACGGCCGCGGACAAAAAAATGGAGGAGGCGGCGGCGGGAAGGGAGGGAGGGAGTCGCCGGACGAGGTGGGGTGTGGATGTTTTGTTTTTACGGTTTTCATTAAATAAGACGTTTAATCTAATCTCAGATTTTAATTTGTATAAATATGTTAAAATATGTTAAAATTTATGGTTAAGTGTGTTTATGGGCCTTTTTTAAAAAACGTGCATTTTTGGTATTATAATCTGAGGTTAGATATCCATTTTGAAATTAATTTGATTATATTGAAAAAATTTTTATGAGCATTCAAAATTTGAGAATGCTACATATGGTTCGGGAAATATATTTCTGCCTATTATTTTTTATGTAATATCATGGATGTAGAGGGGGGGATGTTCAATGTTCTCATACCCAGTTCTCCATTGTGTTCGGTGTCGGCAACGCCGTGTAGGGGTCAATGCTCTCCTCGATCGCCCGTGCCGATTGATCTGCACTGGCTTGCCTATATTCCTCCCACCACCCGGCCCACACACACTGCTCACACATGCCGACAAATGTGCAGTTATTGCCGCGCACTGTTACCATGCAGTCCTCCTCCCCGTGCATTCTCTGGCAGAGCATGCAGCGATCTGCGAACAGTGGCGGTCCGTCCACCGCGGCTGCCAAAGCGGGGGATGAACGCCGAACAGGACCAATGATGACTTCCTGGAGCGCCCCCGATGGGCTAGGAGTTCGTTGCGGCACGGGTCGTTCAAAATGGGTCCGCGGTGTCTCCCAGTAGTTAGGAATTTGCGCGGCGTGGGGCGATGCACGTAGATGGTGATGATGTTGCTCAATGCCCTCATCCCTCACTTGGTGGTGATCGTAATCTGCCGCCGTATTTTCTGTAATTACATATTAAATGATTGTCAGCAATTTTCTTCCTTTTTACGTCTTTGATAATTAGGCCATGTTGGCTGTGGCGGTGCAGTCATCCGCAGATAGCGTTCCTCCACTATGATTTACCCTCTTATTATTTCACACTCATCAACAAAAAAAATCTCACTTAAATCACGGCGTAAGCCATCAATTTCCTGCTGCATCATGCGGGTAAAAGTGCCCGGGGATAAAGGACCCCATGCTTCTTCACCTACAAATCTAACTCATATTGATGAAAAGCATGTTTGAACTAAACCACACCGTGCGTGTCATCGTTATTGGTGTTGTTGTTGTTGTTGTTGTTGTTGCTGCCATCAAGTTCATTGTTAATGAGCCATTGTTGTTGATGCTGCTGTTGTAGCTGCTCCTGCTGTTGTTGCAAGGCGTTTTGCTCATACATAAGCGGCTCTTCATTTGGAACGGCGGCCTAAAAATTCTCTGGGTTTTATTATATGTCATTTGCGATGAAAACAAAATATCACAACTAAGTATAAAGTTTTACACCAAAACTCACCTCAATTATTAATCCATCCGCTCTGTAGTTGAGGATCATTTGATTGACCACAATGTCCATTTCATCGACCAAAAGATTCAATCGTGAACGGAGCAATTCCCGTTCACGTTCACGGAAATTCATTGTTTTTTTTCGGCAAAGATGAACAGGGCACTTGGCGTAGGAATGCGGAGCGAGAAAAGATTAGGAGACATTCTACGATGCCTTTTATATAAAAAGAGGGACCCATGACCATATGTTCGGTGCGTATTGGGGAACCCATTTGAATAATAGCAAAAAGAAGCAAATTCAAACAAAAGTCATTGTGCTTAATCATCATTTACTCAAATGTTTGTCACTTATACAATTGTAAAAATTAACCGCAAAGGTTTTGGCATATGCCGAGAACGATTTACCAATACAAAAGGTCAACATTTCAAAATACGCCGCAAGGAAAATGCGGCGGAATTACTCACCCTCACAAAAGGAGTAATCAATCATTTAACTAAAAGGATAGAGGACCACCCTTTCAGGACAGGAAGTGTGACGGAAACAAAAGGTCAAAAATGCGCATAAGACAAATTCATCATTATTGAATTTTAAAGTTTTACAATTAACAAATATCCTTTTTCACGTCGATTGTATTTAAAAAAAATCGTTTAATTCCCATACCTTCAAAAAATTTTCTTTTATTACCGTTCTTGTTGTTGTCGTTGTTGTTGGCACATCCGAATTTGTAAGAGTCACGAAACTGTGATGAGGTGTAAGAGGTGAGATGATTCATGTCGCTGAGCTTCATGTTCAGGGTCGTACACTCGCGGCACAAGTGTAAGACCAGGTCGACGCCGCCGTCACTGCATTCGGTGATGTCCTTTTGGCGGTTAAACATTACATCGGAACATTTTTTGCAAAGTTTGAATGTCAACATGTACTTTTGTCGCTTCAATTTCCAATATTGGTTTCTTCGGTACTGCTCGTGGTCCATGTCGGGCACATCTTTGTCTTGTTGTTGTTGGGGTTGTTGTCGCTCTTCTTCCTCAATTGCGCGCATAAATGAATATACTTGAACAATTTGCGAAATTGTTCCATTGTTCAGCGGAAGAGGTAGAACAAAGATTGCGTGATGACCAAAATGGACGGTCCATGACAATGCGTTTGAGCAACAACAAATTGCTGACCACCACGTATACCGACCGTAATGGGATGAGTCATACATTCACATGTGCAGGTCTGACCGCGGAAGGAGCCGACTCACTGCCCGCCTATGGCGAATTGCGCAAACCGTTCAACATCAGTGTTGCAGCCCATTTCTATGCGCGCCATCGCATAATGCTAAAGCACCCGCGCGCTCTATGCGTGATCGAGCGCACAACAGTGCAGAAAAACTGCTTTGGAAAACACCGGTGTTACAACACTATTCTCAAGTACTACCCCATCGAATTAGTCGGGTTGTCGGACTCTGCGCTTCCGTATGCGCCAGATGATGATGATGATGATGATGATGATAATGATGATGATGATGATGGACCACTGATTATGTCGACGCAGCACAACGAGCCACCACTATGCTCGGTACGAGCATAATTCTACATAATTCGTAAATTGTGACTTCATTTCTAAATTATTACCATTTTCCGCTTTCTTTTTCTAATTATATAGGTTTTCTACCTAAAATCACACACTTCCTTTCACTAATTTTGACTAAAAGTTGTCTTTTTTTTTATATTTATACATGACCAAAATTGAGTACACATGTGTCTTGGGGACATACAATTCCCTTGGTAACAATGGGACGGTAGCGCTTAGTAAGTGCTACCGACTGCACAGTGCCAGCGCGAATGTTGGGGCGTAGAAAATTGGGGTAATCAATTTGTAGCTTCATCATCATCATCGTCGCTGTTCCGTTCTTGACGGTCGTCTTCTTCGTCGCCATGCTGGTCATGCTGGGCGTATTTGAGCACAGCGCGCTTGAACGTCTCGAAATGAAGAAGGCGGCACGCATCCCCACTGAGAGTTAATCTCCAATGGGCACCCATCCTCCTTCTTGTAGGCGAAACAGACACTGTCCGTGTCGGTGTAGATAAGCTCAGTGTTTGGTGCACGCACACTTGCTGCATAAGTCGTAACAGATGAAGACGGGCGGCCGACGTTGTCCATAACGAGAGTACTATGTTGGAGCATCCGTGCTCCTCGGTCCATTCCTTTAGTGCAGTGAAGGTGATCAACATGCATTGGTCATTCAGTGCGTCCACCGAATTGATCTCCAGCTTAGGGTTGTCCAGATATTTGCGCAGCTCTGCAGGTGAGTCGGTCATGTGCGTTTTGGACAATCCATTGCGCAGAGAAAAGCGTCCCCATAGAGAATTGTTGCACAATTTGGCAATTGTTCGCTTGGATTTGTTGTGCTGCATTCGCATCGGGTCGATGACCATACCAAAGCGCTGCTCGCATTCCACGATGAATTGGTCCCTCTCCTCCTCTCCACTGCCCACTTCGTCTGGGAAGCCGCTGGCGTGCGTTTTCATTGTCATAAATTCGGCTACATAGCCGCGAAAAACGCGCGCACTCCACTGCTCTGGCGTCCACTCAATAGACCTATAGTAGGCGGTACAACGGTAGCCGTTGCTCAGCGCCTCCGCAATGAAGTTACGGTGGAGATTGGCCGACATTTGCGCCGCAGACATTTGCGCCGCGACAGTTGCGCCGCAGACACTTGCGCCGCCCAGCCAAAGTGACACTTGCGCCGCCGACATTTGCGCCGCTGCCATTTGCGCCGCCGACACTTGCGCCGCGACAGTTGCGCCGCAGACACTTGCGCCGCCCAGCCAAAGTGACACTTGCGCCGCCGACATTTGAGCCGCCCACCCCCAATTTTGATTATTTAAAGCATAATTTTCTTAATCAATTTTAATGTTTAAAGTTAATGTAGTATTCAGAATTAAAACTTCCATTCCAATTACCTTTTAAATAAAATTCAACATTAGGTAATTATCAACAAATTTTACTAAAACTATAAATCAAACGCAAAATGACAACTAATTAAAAAAACACAACAATAAATCACTAATCACAAAGGTAAACACCTAATTTTTTGTCTTTGGTCAACGCATACATTAAGAGCAATGACAAGTTTTTTTCTTCTTTGTGTAGTGTTATCAGTTCCCCTTGACTGTTGTACAGGCAAATTTCGGTCAAAGAACGGCGCTCAGTTAGCCTTTCGAACAAGTCGAAAAGGTACTCGAGATTGAAATTTTCCCTCGCCTCCAATTACGAAAGTAATCGGGAAAAAAGGCGCCAACAGATCAACATTATCTTAATTTGATCGTTGAAATTTAGCAATTTTAAGTTAATAAATTTATTAATAAATTAAAATCAATTATTTATATTTGATTTTAAATAATTAATTAACTTAGCGATTTTTTATGAGACCTTTATTTTGAAGTGCTTCAATTATCGTATCGATAATGAAAGCTAATGATGCCCCGCCTGCTGTGCCGATCGCCCCTGAGACAACAGCTTGTGCAGTTTTTATTGTTCTTAGAGAATTTATTAAACGCGCTGTTCCACCGATCAGAGCTATGGGGCCGGCATTCACTGCCGAGAGTAGCAAGAAATAAAAAAGAAATATTTTCATTATTTTTTTTAATGAACTCAATTTCAATTTTACGGCTTTTAAACACAATTTTGAATGGTCTGATCAATTCGGAATAGGTTATTTACTATCACTTTTAATCGCTGCAAATAAATTTCTTGCAAATTCTAGAAAGTAAATTAAATGCTTATCTTGCAAAATTTGATTTGCTTGTCTCGCCACAATATAATTTGATTATTTTATCAAATTCTTATTTGATGATCTATCACGCCAGTCAGCCACTTCAAATTTATGACTAGTTTTAAATTTTCATTTGATCGTCACACCTCGTTGGAATATCGTCTAATGATAAAATTATTAACTTTTGACTATTTCCATAGTCTTTTGATTTTAAATTTAATTATTTCTTATAATAATTTTGAGATGTTAATTCACCTTTTTATTCTATTAAATATTTTATCTTGCGCACTTTCCCCACTGCCGGGGCAACGAACAACTAAAAATAAGGATTTAGTTATTTTTAATGGCTTTGAAATGCGAAAAAAAGAATTGATTTGTAATGGGATGACTCAGGTTTTAAATATTTATAAATTAAACTAAATTGAAATAAAGGTATGGGGATGTGTTAAACGAAGCTGCCCCGGCAGGGCTCATTCTCCTACAGGGTCAACCGAACTTGTTGAAAAAACGCCACACAATCATCTACCGAATGCCGACTTAATTAAAGTTGGAAATTAAAAACAAATAATAAAAATAATTTTAAAAAGGTGCGAGAAAGGGTTGAATCTGCCAAGGTTGTTGCCACAAGCTCAAATCTTGCCCCTCGCGAAATAATTGGCAAAGTGCGCGAAAATTTGGATGATTCAGCTCTTTTGCGAATGCCATCATATTCTGCAGTTCAAAGGACAATTCTGAGACAAAGGGAAATTCCTGGGGCGACAGGTGTTGATAAAAAGGAACTGCAGAATGTCGTACTCAACGTAAATTTTGGGAATTTATTTATAGGGCCCGGATTTATATTAAAAAAAAATTTCTGCAGCTTTATTTCGATGAGAAATGCACGAAGAACACATTTTTTTCGCATAAATATTTCGATTTAACGCCAAAAACAGCCAATATGAAAAATATTTAGGCCTTTTTCAAAAATATTTTTTGGCGTATCATTAAAAAAAGATCCATTTAAATTATTTTGCAATTAAATCAGTAAATAAAAATGTTTGCACTTATTTTTGATAAATTTAAACCGATTTTTTAAAATTTTGCACTACTATTCTCGCCTTTTTTGCCAATATTTTGGCATTTTTTCGCCAATATTTATTTAAATATCTCGGGATTTTTCTTAAATATTTATCCGGGCCCTATTTATTTACCTTGACAAAAAAATTAAGGGGGAATTTACATTGGACAAAAATGGAAACAGATTTTTATTGGTTGACTCTCGAGCAGATGAACCGGGAGCCCCTATTTTTTTCATTTTTTGCACGGACACTGGATTGGCTCGCTTAAAAAAATACAAAAAATGGTCAGGTGACGGAACCTTTAAAGGTAGATATAGTAATCATGCCATTTTGACTCCATTCTTTAGTTAGCCCTCCAAATTTTTTGCAATTATATTCTGTTAACACATTGATCGGACATGTCTCAATTCCTTCTGCATACATTCTTATGTCCAATCGTCAAGCCCAAACATATGGAAGGGCATTTACAGTGTTAAAAAAACAAATGAATAATGAGTTTCCGCAGTCTTTTTTGACAGATTTTGAAGAAAGTTGGTTAGAATAAATAAATCTTTAAAAACCTTTAGTTAAATTAGGTGCAAAAATTGGTTTTCATCAAGCCTTTGGAGATGAGATTCCAGTAAAACACTGTCTTTTTCACCTTGGCCAAGCGGTTCATAGAAAAGTTCAAAAAGAAGGGCTGTCTAATAATTATGGTGAAAGCGAGGAGTTTCGCAAGGCCATTAGGTCTTTGCCATCATTGGCATTCCTTCGTGAGGAGGAAGTTATACCTGCTTTTAACATTCTCCGTGGCATTTCACCGCAGCAAGCTGGACCAATTTATACATATTTTCAGAAGTTAAAAAATGTATAAAAATGATAAATTAATAATTATTTTAGTACATATGTTTTCCGTATGGTTGGTGATGAACTTCGAGACCCATTGTTCCATCCTAATCGGTGGAATCAACATAATTCTGTCATTTTTGATGAACAGCGGACCAATAATGGAATAGAAGGGTTCAAATTAAAAAATAAATATGAATTAATTTTTTTTTCCCAATAAGGTGGCATAATAGCTTCCGTAAAAGGTTCTCTTCTCCCCACCCACCATTTTCAAAGTAATAATAATAATTGAAATGAGGATTTTGTTTCTATGTCTATTTTATATGAAAGGTACAAATTATGTTTAAAGAATTTTATATTAAACTTAATTAGATAAATTTTCGGAAAATCCCACTTAAAATTATTATGTCAGATTCATAAAGGCAATGAAAGATGAAGAGGAATATCAAAACAATCGTGTTCGGCCTTTCGAAATTGATCAGACAAGGGGCATTGCCGATCGACCACGTCTTAAAAAATACGTCGAAAATGACTCAGCTATTAGGCAATTGGTAATTGCTTATGACGCGAAAGAAGAAAAAAATGACGATGATTTGATCCGACATATTCATGCATTGCAATACCGTGTGGGGATGAAGGGATTCGAAGGATGGGATTAGAATATTGTTGAAAATATTAATTTTGTTGCGTTGTTAAAAATTAGTATATGTTTGTTTCGCTTATGTCAAAATAGGGGGGGGCGGCGCAAATGTCGGCGGCGCAAGTGTCACTTTGGCTGGGCGGCGCAAGTGTCTGCGGCGCAACTGTCGCGGCGCAAGTGTCGGCGGCGCAAATGGCAGCGGCGCAAGTGTCGGCGGCGCAAGTGTCGCGGCGCAAGTGTCGGCGGCGCAAGTGTCACTTTGGCTGGGCGGCGCAAGTGTCTGCGGCGCAACTGTCGCGGCGCAAATGTCTGCGGCGCAAATGTCACATCACCACGGTGGACACCCAACCGCGCTGTTCATCACTGTGTGAGCAGTGGTATCCGGCGGAGACGCCTCCTTCCGGGTGCTGTCTAGCGCAAGCTCCGCAAAGCGGAAAAAGAAGGCGTTGGTCGAATTTGACAGGAAGAACGGGCACGTCCACATGGCGCGGCGGTACTACAAAAACTTTGAGTATGCCGCGCACGGGTATTTGATTGGGATGACGCCAGTCCACCGTACGGTCATCTCCCTCCATAATATTCACTCGTGCAGGGTGCCCGGTGGGGTATTCAGTCACTGCGTTCGTGTACGGATACAGTGATCGAACATCGAAGTAGCGTATGCACCACCCCTCTGGCACTTGATAGTGAAGTCTTTGTGGGCCCACTCGTCCACCGTGATAACAGTCCTTCATGTTGATAGGGCCGCTGTCGCGGTAGGAAGCAAACGCGCGGCGCATGTTCGGGTCTTGACGCCTCTGCTCCTCGATCTCGCACTCCCAAAACACATGGACGGTACCGCGAATTTGCTCATTGATGTAGGCCAAACGACGCGTGTCGTCCTCTCGAATTCGGGCAGCTGTCTTTCCATTGGGCATAACGGTGTCGGGACGGAAGCGGTGACGGGGATGGTCGTGCGCATGCCAACAGCACCCGTTCACTTCTATTACGCTGTCGCTATCTGCCATGTAACCGTCCACAGTGTACGGTCCAATACGGTGCTCACCGCCCGGTGAATTGCACGTCTGAATGCGCACAGCGTGTTCCTCCGCATACCAATCCATAAATTTGAGCGCTAATCCGCTTTGAGTGTTGGACGTATCGTATGCGCTTTCCGGTACAATGGCCAATTGGTTGGTCCGTAGATGATTAAGCCGGAAGTGCTTCATCGAAGCACTTGCTATGGTCAAAGCGTCCCAGGTGATGTCGATTCCGCTGTTACCTCCATCGACCAAGTCCGTTATCCGTGCGTTCTCCTCCTCTTCCTCATCCTCTTCGGCATCATCGGTCAATCGATGTTGTTCATTACATGTCACAATTATAATTAATACAATGCATGCGTAATTTTTTTAAAATGTCTTCATAATGAATTCCTCGTTAAGCAAAATAAATGAAAAAAATACATATTGTCCACATACATTTGAAGTGGGCGATTGATAGGGTAAAGGGTTTTTTCGAACGTGTAGAGAACTGGGACAAAAATTCTTGTATGTGTAACGAGGGAGGGAGAGCCATACTGTCAAAATACCAAACGGTGTCCAAACGGGGGATGTTAATTGCGACCCAATGGGCGCCCTCCAGGCGCGCCTCATCCGTGTTGACCACCAACGACACGGGTGGTGTTCGGTGGTGATGGTGTTCGAACAGAGAAGGGATCCGGTCCACCGGAAAACATCCTAGAAAATATGCGCACGTCGTCTGACAGTTGTAAGCAGAATGACAAAATAGCAAAACACTCTGGTCCAAACCCACAGTGGTGAACCTATGCATCCCCCATCCTGAGACCCACCACCCAAATTTTTACAAAAGGATGTCACCAAATCCCCTATCCACGCATTTCCACTATGCGATGTGTCCAATGAATCACTGTACAACATCGGCTTAGCAGATGCGGTTTCGTCTATCACCCTCGTTGTGGCGCGGCGGGTAGTAGAAGTTGGCGACGTAGAGGAGGTGGCCAACATGCGCAGCAGTTGCTGTCTCTGCCATTCTTTAAACTCAAGAAGTGTTGTTGGAGTAATTGTGACAGTTGTAAAATCTGTCTCGGCGTAATCGTCATCAGTATCGATTGAATGGATGTTCAAAAACATTTTATTCTTTTTGAATAAAGCGAATGTAAAATGAAAAATGTGAGCATAGAAAAGCAATTTATACTTGAATATCGGTAGCTACAGTACGGTTCTTGTCCAGCATGAGGAGGGCATCGATCTAAGCCATTGCTATTAACAAAATTCCTCGTTCTGGTACCGGTGAGTTGAATGAAATGCGAATTGCAGTTGTTCCCTTACGGATGAGATCAAATGTGTCCGCCGAACTCTCTGCAGAGGGTGTTAGGTTGAACACAAAGAAGCATTGGCCACCTTCAGCATAGCATCTCATCGAAATACCATTGCTGCCCAACGTTCCTGCATAGCCTGTTGCTTCCAGGGTGTCATGGTAGACACGTGCAAACCGCTTGTTGGGAAAATCGAGCGAATATGGTGCTTGTGGCAGCGTGCGTCCATTGGCAATAATGCTGATATCACGAACATCGAAAGGTTGAAAATTGAATGGAGAGGTTGACAGTGAGCCTACATAACTTTCGTTGGACACAAGACCGAGCACAATGCGCTTGGGCACTTGGTCCGACCAAAGGTTAGCGCTGAACTCGGTGCGATTTTCACTGATGAATAGTGCCTTCATCGATGTTTTTCGGAGCGGGTAGCGCGCCGGGCGGAGCTCCAACCGTTTGCTGATGTCCAGCGCCGAACAGGGTTTTAGGCCGTAGGTAGACATTGGTAAAGAATAAGGTATAAATAAAAATTTTTATTGAATCCATTATCAATTTGTTATTAAAATTCTTCGTAAAATTTCCAAGTGAACTCACTCGGAGGAAATACCTGCCTTATCAGTTGTTTTAAAATTATTTTTTCCAGTTCCGAATGAGAACTCTTTAAAATTATCAGTTGTTTAATGCCTGTTATATCATATGTTATGAATTAAATAACTTTTTAATTATTTAAACAATCAAAAAATAGAATCATAAAAATCAAAATTACAGTCGAAAACTAAAATGGAATAAAATTATGGATGAAAAAGAAAAAATAAAAATTTTTTTACGCAATCAAATAAATTGCATGGACAAAATTTTACAAAGAAAATAACTGTCTCTTGATTTACAATTTTTGATCAACATTCATTTTGGCTTTGTAATTGCCTCAAAATGCACATTTCCATTATAATAAATAAAAATTCATTTAAATTCATTTTCTTGACCTGCCAGGACCTTAAAAAATGGCTAATATTTTTTTAGTTTAATTTTTTACAGTGTTTTTTGTGCTAGGCGAATAAACATTCCAAAGAAATTTGATTTCTTTTCGAGAATTTTGCGGATTTGGACTGCAAACAACAATATTTATCTTAAACAATTTAGCTGCGCATAAAAAATCGATATTTTATGCCCATTTAAATTGTTCAGAGGCATCCATAGCGGGGTATTTGTGATTTTCAATATATTCTGTAAGAGTTGGCAGAGATGTTTCAAACATTTGCCACCAATTATGGCCCTCAATATCTCTTTTATACAAATCGATTTCAGTTTCGAGAAATTCCATTAGATCAAGCCTGATTTCTTTTGCTGTATTATAGTTATCGTCACCAGTTAATAAAAGTGACAAGGCTCGATAAAAACATTCCCATCACCGATAATTCGGGACACTTGGCCCTTAAAATTTTAGTGTTGTTTGATTTAATTTATTCAGTTTGCATTACCATTTAAAAATTTAATTGGTATACTTAATAAATTTTTAATCAATAAACAAACCCGATCCAAATTGATTTGGATTAAACTCAATGTCTTGTCCAAAAATAAAAGCTGGTTCAACTAAACTTTTACTAAATAAATTTAATAAAATAACAAAAAAAATTTAACCGAAGTATTATATTATTGAAAATGATTTTAAAATAAGGAAATAATGTCTTTTTCTTTTAATAATTTCATTGATTAAATATTGATAATTTTGAGTGATTTGCTAAAAAAATATTCTTTCTATTGTTTGAATAGGATATTGTTGTGCATACAGACCATAAGCGTAGCACGGATGAGGGTTTTTTGAGTAACGCCCGTTTTGATTATGCTCAGAATTCATTTGAGGGTTTTTTGAGTAACGCCCATTATGAGGGTTTTTGACTAACGACCCGGCACCGTGCGGTTGTGCTGGAGATTTCTGAGGCGTGCGTACGCTAAAGTGGCAAGGAAAAGGAAAGGTGAGAGAGTACAGAAAGAAAATGGCAGGAAAAAGTTGGGTAGTGAAACAAAAGAAATAGTGTGTAAAAATGCCATAACATACATAACGCCACGCCAAATTTTATTTCACTTTATTTATTTTATGTAATAAAAAAAAATAAAAAATAAATAAAGCATCGTGAGCGCAGACAGCGTGAATTATTTTTTTTTAATTTATTTTTTTAATGATTGTGCCATTAATGAAAACGGTTGTGCCATTGATGGATAGCGGTGCCATTGATAAAATAAATGTTCCATTGATGGAAATGGTTAAGCAATTAATGGAATAGATGTGCAAATGATCAAAATAGTTTGCCATGATAGAAATGGGTCTTCCATCGATGGAATAGAGATGCCATTGACTTGCAACATTTGTTGCCGGAGTACATAAAAATGTTTTTGTGCTTCTCTTGCCAACACTAAAATCAAGAAACAAGTTTAAAATAGGATTAAAAATATGCCTGGGAATTAATTTATTTTTTCTGCCCAAAATTCCATCGGGTCAGAGTCAGATAAACTTAAACTCCCTGATGAATAAGCATTAATTTCCACCATAAAATCAATCCTTTCTAAAGAATTTTATTAGTCAAATTTTTGGCATTTTTTTACCTGGAATCCCTAAAGAATTTTCTTGTGATAATGAATTGTGAGCCAATCTTTCATCGAAAAAATCATTTAAGCCTTTTGGTTTTTTCGCAACAATATAATCAGGCAAAACAGGTACAACAATTTGATCAGCTGCTCTCTGTTGTTCGGGCAGTATTTCAATATGCGTGAAAATGTGGCGCATTAAATGAAAAGAAATTTATTCGTCAAATTTAAAGATATTTAAGGTTCACCGTAAAATATCAGGAAAATCGGCAATTTTGTCCTTGAATCTGGGGTCTAGAAACATAGCAATTTGGTGCTCTCTAGATAATAAAATTAAAGAAGAAATTGCAAGCCAAAACCGAAATAGATTAGGTTAGCTGGTTTTTATGTTTTCGGTACTTTGTGTTTATAACCGATTGTGAGCATTTTTTTCCTGTGTGCATTTGTATTTTTAGGAATATGTTGAGGTATACAAAATAAATCGAATATTAATTTATCTTTTAATATTTTTTTCTTATTTTTATTTAAGTAGCAAAACTTTTTTAAAGTTAAAACTTTTTCTCTGGTGAGTTATGTTTTTTAAGTCCATTTTGTTTGTATCGTTTGTATTAAATCAAATTCTTTTTCATATGACTTCATTATACTTCAATTTCAAAAATGATTCATTTAATGTCGGGGAAAGGTGGCGCTGACAAAGTGTCGATTGAACTAATCCGCTAAAAAACTGTCTCAAGTTAATAACTTTTTTATCAAAAATTGTCAAGTGAAAAAATTCAAGTAGCTTAAATTTACTCCTCTTTCGTCATCTCAAATAATAAAATAAAATTTCCATAATGATTTTTATACCTCAGTTAAATAAATTAATGAAAAAAAAATAAAAATAAAATTTATTTGTTTTACAATGACCTTTTTAAATTGAAATGGCCAGAAAGGACGGGGGTCGAAGATTTCATTGGGTCGGAATTGTCGGTTGTGAGAGGGAAAAAATGTTGGAATACCGGTGGGATAAGGCCTATCGCGATTCGGGGTCATGGAAGAGTAAGGGACCAGGGCTGGGCTGGATCGGAAAAGGGTTTAAAATAAAAATCCACTATTTTTCAATGGGTGGCACTGATTTCAATTTCAAAAATTGTTAATGCCAAAATCAGAATGTCGCCAATGAAGACAGAAATCAGTGCCATCCATGCCACAAAAACATAGAAAATAATTAGGCAAAGGGGTTTTGAAAATTTTCCCAGCTGTTCTTTTCATCATTTTCTTTTCTTCCTATTTCAATTTCTCGGCTGTTCTTTTCATCGTTTTCTTTTCTTCCTTTTTCAATACGCATTTTTCCCAAAAAGGTCAAAGAAAAATCTAAAGTTTTAAAAATGAAAAATTTGAATAAAATTGAACGACTGTTTTTTAAAAATTCATGAAAAAGGAATACCTTTTATATTTTCAATTTCCAACTCGTTTTTTTGTTTCAAATACACCAAATATGGCAAATTCCAATTTGGCAAATTTATTTTGACAATTCCAAGCTCAACATCCATTTTGTATTTGAAATAATTATATGAGTCTTGACTAAAAAATGTATAAATTTTCCAGATTTAATCAAACCATTATCGTATTCGCAATTTGAAATTTATTTTCTAAAATTTTCCCTATTCCATTCGAATGACAGAAATCTTGAAAAATTGTCATTTGTAACTGATCCAAAAGGAAAAATGATCATTTTTTCGTTTGATTACTCTACTTTTTTTTTAATTAATAAAAATATGTATATAAATTCATTTATTACTCGTTAGATGCATTATGGACTTTTTTCCATGCGAGTTCATATGTTGACAAACATTTTTCACGCGTAATTTCGTTGGTTTGCCCAGCAATTTCCACGCACATACGAAATACCAATGAGAAAAGCAAATTGAATAATCTGCTATTATAATTGTCTGTTAAAATTTGTTGTCCTCTCTTCATTTGGCCATTTTCCATCGATGCGATTATTTGTAATGTTTTTACAAAATCAATTTCCTCTTCAATGTCATTGTGTGTTGATGATGAAATATTGGCCTCATCTATTTCAGTTTGCTCCGAAGATAAATTACTTAAATTAAAAAAAAAAACTTATGTTGGACAAAGGCGCACTGACAAAGTGTCGACCCGACAAAATGTCAATTAAAATACTGAATCAAGCGAAAACAAAATCTGAATGAAAAACACAACAAATATTTACTACTGATTTAAAAGTTTGTCCGTGGGAAAAGTCCAACAAATTTACGGCTGTTTTAACTGTTTTCAAGGTCCTCTTCATTTTAGCGCAAAAATTCAAAAATTTTTTTAAACGTTTACGTTAACGAAAATTCTATGCAGGCCAAAAAAAAATATTTTGCCTTAACAATTTACCAAAATTTTGTTTATAACTAGGGGGCACCCGTTTAGAGGTAAATGCCTCTTTTTTTCTTTTTTGGGGATTTTATTGCCTCTACTTCTTTTTGGCACGAGAAATTTCTAAGAAAAACACTGTACTAAAAATTAAAAAATAGTTCATTAAAAATTAGCCTTTCAAAATTTGAAAAAATATATCCCTTCTTAAAAAGATTCCCTCACAAAAATTTAACCTAAAATTTGATTCTCATGTATCATATTAAAATTCTTAATTTTTCGCTTATCTTGTGAAAAGAACGATTTCAATGTAATTTTGGCTAAAAAAGCATAAAAATTATTGGTTTATTAAAAACCTTTCAACAAATGCACCGAGTCGCTGAATGATGTGTTTGCCCATTGATACCGGAAATGTTAGCAGCTGTTCCTTTTCGTTATAATTCACTTCGTCTACCGCCGAATGCATTTTCAAAATTTCGTATAAAATATGGCCAAATTGTAAAAGATGTGTCCCACTTTGTTCCAGAATTATACTGCCGCTTCGGCGAAATTCGCATTCCTTGGCACTTTGGCTGTATTTGGCACGGATTTTGTCCAAAAAAGGCAGTAAAACGTTTTTGAGATGAGTCTTTTTTATTTCAAATGAGTTCTTATGATAATGATAACTATATGCATAGAAGTCTAATGCTTTAGAATATCCATGGAACAACATTGCTTGAAAACTTCGAAATTCATGCACATTTCTCATTTTTTCGATGAAATTTTTGTTAAACAGCGCCCACTTTAAAGCAGAAGCAACCTTTTGCTTAATAACATCACAAAGGTGGACGACTTCTTAAAGCATTTAATTAATCTTTTTTCATAATTATTAAAATATTTAATTAATTATTAAACTTTTTTTTTCATTTTTGACCTTGAGAATTCACTTCTATTCCAATAACTTGGGCATAATTCCACAACGGCTCGTTGAACAATTTCATATCCCGTTGATTTGTACTTAAATATAAAACGTTACCTACCCTGGCGGAAAAAAGTCTTTTACACTCTCTCATTTGTGAATAAAATTTTCAATGTCTTTCTTGATTAGCCGTTCTTGGTATCAAAAAATAGCTTAATGCAAATCTCGTTTGACATGTTTTTGCGTTTGGCTTAATGTTTGGTTTAAACCGGTTTTTAACCCAGTTTAAAAAGTATGGTGTTTTGTAAAACCGCGAAAAAAAAATTTTTCCGCCAGTGTATATTCCTTTGTCAGTTTAAATGATTATTTTAAAAATTTCAGTACCTCTCATATGGTGTATTGTTCCAACGAATTGATTGATCGTTATGTATATGCTTTTTGTACGCATGTGACCCACATACTCCTTTATATTCTTCGGTATACGTTTTAAAATCATCATAACCAAACGGCAACAGTTTGGCCAACTTTTGTCCAAAATTGATCAGTGCACAGTCCATTACGCTCGTTTTGCTGTTGTTGCCAATTTGTGAACTGTTTGAAATAGAAAAATTACAACAATTGAATTAATTTATTTAAAAATTTTGTTACCCTGTTAAATCGAAACTAATTTTTTTTTTAACTTTTATTAAATTATTTTTTAGGCTCAACCCAATCAATTACTATTGATATAGTGAAGAGAAGCTTCATAAAGAGAAGATTAATGGGATCAATGGAGAAGAGTGATCCCTTATTTTTCCCTCAAAAGCTCCCCAGCACGAAACAATATATTCACTATTAAGGCACATACGATGTTATTAAAAAAAGAAAGTGTTCCTTATAAATGTGTAAATTTCTGGTGGACTTTCTTTCTTGTCAAGTTTGTTCATAATTGCATCAATCACTTTGTAAATTTGTGAATATGTTAATGTGAAGTTGGAGAGTCGGAGAATAAAGTTGAAATTTTCTAAAACAATTAAAAAAACCAATCATTCCTTTAAATAGACAGATAGACAGAGCACTTAAGAACTTACCAATAAATTGCTGTTGTTCTTGATCGTATCCCGACCAATTTGGGTCTTTTGCACTTAAACTTTGAACCCACAAATGATCATTACGATTATCAATTTCAATAAGTTTGAAGGGGAAAATGCTAAAGTTTCCAAAATGAATAAATTTTAATTTTTAATTATATTTTGCATAGTTTTCAATTTTTTACCCATGATTTGCGTTGTTTTCGTTGCCGTTTTGAGGTGACACAATTTTTTTGTATGCAAACAAAATGGTTCTCAACTGCCAATTTACGATGTTATAATAATAACAATCATCGACAGGGTCATCGTATCCATCATGAGAAAAATAAATTCCAACATCATTTCTTAGATAATTCAGATTAAAAATTATAACAAAAAAATCTCCCTAATTAAAGTTGGACGAGTCCAGGTATCTCGGCAAAAATCAAGTCTTACTTTGCAGGGTCCAAAATGCAGGGTTCGGGGAAAGGTTCAAGTTTTACAAACGGGACCGGGTCACGGGTCAAGTCGGGTGGTGCCGAAAGGCACAGCCGGAAAAGTTTTTGAATGCAGTTTATTAACCGATTTTGCCGAATTGATAATTTCAGAGAATTTTGAGAGAAGTTTAAAGAAAACCTAAAATAAAATGTGTCCAGCGGTGTAGAGAGACGACGTCGTTAAATTTAAAAAAATATATTAAATTGATAAATTTTTCATAATTTTTGAATTTTGACGTTCATATTTTTGAAAAAGTCATTTAATTAAATGGGATTTGAACTATAAATCCGTTCGCTCCCAAAAAATTAAGTATAAAAAAAATAAAATAAAAATCTCTTTTAAAACTGCAGAACAAAAAGCATTACGCAAACTACTCTAATTATTGTTAAAAAAAATAATTGATTATATGGATCAAAAATGCGAAAAAAGACTAAATATGGACTAAAAAAACTGGAAAAAAAGAGAGAAAGAATACAAAATTATATTAAAAAATAATGTTGTATTCAATCCGGAATTTAAAAATTAGGGTAAAATTTGCTATTTTCAAACAAAAGGCAACGGAACAGGATTAAAATACATTGGGTCAAAACTAACGAAATTTAGAAGAAGAAAAAACTAATCACTTACATATAAATAAGCAAGACACGTTCGGCAAAGGAGAAAGCCAACTGCATAATTTGTTCCATCACTTTTTTGCCAATTCGTTTTTTTGGCGCAAAAATTTGGCCATTGAATTTTTCGGCAATTTTATGGCCAAGCGTTTGGTCATATTGCATAAATGCATCAGCATTTATCCAATAATCAGAAATCTTCACATTCCAATTCGGATATGCTACTCCTTCTTCGCTGTTGTTATCCTTTACATTTATCATATAAAAATGGGCAAATTCGGCCGCCCATTTGGCAAATGTCAAATTGAACACTGTCCTTTTCTCTTCGTCCGTATATTTATCCTTGGGCCATGGTGCGTCATGGAGGATGGAGTCTAAAAGAGTTCGGCTGATTCCCTGAACATTCAGAAGGGTGCAATTTTCATGGATTCGGGACCGAAAATGCATTCTCTGATGAAAAGCGGTATCCGTCGATTATTCTTTACTCCAAAGCAATTACATACAAAATATATTTTTGAATCGGAAGGAACCAGCACTCAAAAATGTCAGAAAACGGTAAATTTGCCATTAAAAATTTTCCGAAATCGGAATTCCGGGCCTTCAAAAAAAATATTCTGGGAAAATTACATTGCATTAAAATGAGTAAGATGGCTATTCAAGACAAATGGTTTATAAAAGTTTATTTTGTAACAAGGGGCAATCAAAAATGCCCATTTCAAAGAACATTCATTTCAAATAAAGAACGCGTAAAATTGTAAAAGGATGATAGCAGTAAAGAACGGACTTCCTTTGAAATAAAAGATGAATACGAATAGGAAAGCCCACTGAAAGCCTAAAGTAGGGGGGGGGGGGGGTCGGCTAAAGTTGAAGAAGGGATAAAAATTTCAAAAAAGCGCCAACACTCCCTTCAAAACGTGCTACGACATTTGCGCTCCAACATTTCCGCCCAGACACTTGCGCTCCGTCATTTGTGCCGCGACATTTACACCCCCGACAATTGCGCCTTTTTAGGGGTATATTTTTTCAATTTTCTTCTATTTTTTTAAGAAATTTTGTGAAAAATGCTGAAATATATGAAAAATATGTGCGACCCCCCGAAATATGTGGCGATATGTTTATTGGGCCAGACCCCCAAAATATGTATTTTTTTTAAAAGGCTATGGTTTTTTCTTAGTGTAGTCGGTTGCCGACATTGCGCCCTCGGCATTTGCTCCCCCCGACAATTGCGTTCAACATTTGCGCTCTTCAAATTTTAATTTGAAAAAAAGAACCTCAACCTTTTTTCAGAAACGCCTTTTCCATTATGTCCAAATAACTTTTAAATGATATGTACCATCAAGTCTCGGCAACATTACGACCAATTTTTTTTGAAACAAAAATGGGCCGAAATGATACCGGGGCCGAAACGCTGGTGGGCATAAAATTAAGGTGATTTAGAAAAAAAATTATTGCGCACAACGCCAAGTTTGACCGCGCTGAGTTGAGCGGTTCCCCCAGAAAAGGGAAGACAAAAAGGAAATTACAATTTTCATACCCATTTTATCAACCATCTTGTAGTCATTGAAAATGTCGTCAAGAAATTTGGCAAAAGTGTGGACATTTTTGATCAAGTTTTCCGAGTCCCATTCATAAGATGAATCACAAAAAACGGAAAGGGAGACAAAATTCAGAAGAATGAAAGCAAAAATAATTTTCAATTGCATTTTGCTAAAAAAGATGGAATAATTCAAAAGTGTAGTGAGAACGGATGGCACTCTGATCTCGTTTTTATTTAATGTATTTTTCAATTCGAGATCAATAAATTGTATTTATTGAGATAATTTTGAAAATATAAGGGAACTTTCTGCGCCCAGCGGCTTCGACTAATGCTTCTCGAAACAAAAATCCGATTTATTGAATGAGACTCAAATTATTATTAGTTGAATGGAAAAGCCTTCTTCAATTATAGCTTTTATAGAAGCAAAAAAAAAAAAATTATTTTGAAAACTTGGAACATTTCGCATATACTCCCGGAAATCGTTGTCATTTTAAATCGAAATGGTTGGCATTTCCATACGTAGGATTACTCTCACTATGCTATAAGCATATTCAACATACGTATGAACACTAAGGGATTGTTTGTGCCATTATTAAGGCATGATTATCCAAATGATGTGCCAATAACATTCATTATTTAGCATATGACATTATGGTTGGCATTTCCATACGTAGGATTACTCTCACTATGCTATAAGCATATTCAACATACGTATAAACACTAAGGGATTGTTTGTGCCATTATTAAGGCATGATTATCCAATGATATGCCAATAACATTCATTATTTAGCATATGACATTATGGTTGGCATTTTCATACGTAGGATTACTCTCACTATGCTGTAAATTCAGCCGACGGACGACTAAACATTGAGAAAATGTATTTATTTATTTTTTGATTAATGCTTTGAAGAAAGGAGCTCAAAAGAAGCATTTATGCGTTTAAATTTTTTCATTTTGACTTATATTTTCGTCAAAAAAATTCTTATTTTTGGTTTTTTGTTTTAAATTTTATTTCAATATTTTAAGGTTTGTCAATAATTTGTAAATATTTGGCATTTTTCGACCTTTTTTTGTAAAAATTCAAAAATTTCGCGAAAATTACGCCTCAACGAATCAACTTTTAAAAAAATTTTGAAAAAAGACTTCTTAAAATGAAAAATTCTTAAAAATATTTTTTGAAAAATTTTTATTTTTTTTGAAATAAAAAAATATTTTCTCTGACAAAACCGTATGAGAAGTTGCCTGACAATTTTGAAATGTACCTTATTTGCAAGTGTAAGCAGTGAATAATTGCCAATTTTTTGCTTATTTATTTAACTTTAAAAACGTGTTTTCCTTTTTGCACTCAAATTTATTATTTATATCAATATTTTCGACAATATTTTCGTAAATATTTATGTTAAGTTTTGGTACAAATATTTTTTTAATAGATCTTTTTTAAGGGCACAGTAAAAGGGCGCAATTTTGGTTAAAAAAAATTTTCTTCTACCAATTGATTGGTCCCGGGTGGTTTAATCCGCCCGCTCTCTTGTCTTTTATATTTTTTATGGGTTTGCGTACATTGCTACGTTCGAAGGAGCGACCAGTTTTGATATTGACAATGTTATTGCCTCTTATGTTCATACGTTTGGCATATTGGTTAGCTTTAATGAATATCAATATGCTCACCCATTGTTAACTGGTTTGTAAGAATAAAAACTAAACGAACGCTTTTCTCCCGGTTCTAGTGGGTGATGGGTAGCTGCCCATCGCGGCTTACGGCGCACGCGTACGGGTAATTGTGGAGGTGTTGGAAGAGGAAGAGAAGGCGGGGAAGGAGCGATGAATTCTGCTCCAAGTGTTTTGCTTTGACGTGGATGGTTTTAGTTCCAATTTAGGTTCTATTTTTTAAACTGGGCGATGCAGTGGAGGAAGAATTTCTAGCGAGATAAATGTGAAAGTGGAGGAAAGTATGGACTGTACTTTAAATTTTCATGTCTCCATTTTGATGTTTTATTTTTCGCTTCCTAACGGTCGTTGGCTGATACATGTCGATTGATTGAGTTTTGCGGACAGGGTGATGTGGCGTAGGTATAGGGAGCATTTATATTTTTGGTTTAAGACGTAAAGGATGCGCAGGAGGATGAAAGTGTGGTCTGTATTTTTTAGGTTTAGAACCCCATTTGGACCCTTTCTTTTTTGTTTCATCACAAGCCGTTGTTGAACAGTTTCCATTGACTCGATTTTGCGCGCATTGTCAGCCAAGTCTCCGTTATTTTGTGGTGGCGCTTGTAGCGTATAACCATTCTCCAAAATATAATATCGCTGCCATCATCAGGTAGTGGAGCAGCCGCCGCCTCTGCAAGTAAGTCTCTGCCAACCTGTTGTACTGGCTGTGGTAGTATCAACTGAGGCCCTTGCATCTCATGCCGTTTTCTTTCGGCAAAATTATGAAAAAAAAAATTGCCAATGCGATTTGGGGCTCGCTGTGGTCTCGGTGGGTGAGGAGGGCGTGGGTGGACGACGACCCGACGGAGGGGGAGGCGGGAGGGTCGGGGTCGTTTCGGCCCCCACGTTTCGGCCCCAGCAACATTTAAAGTATCATAACTTTTTTCATTGCCAACCAAATGCAACAAATTTATTATCATTCGAACGCTCATCATGAGCTCTATTAGACTTTTAAAGTCTTAAAGAATAGTCGATTTACAGAAAATGTATGAACCAAAAAATACCAAAATTCTGACTGTGTTTTTCATGTTGTAACTTTTTTTAAGTTGGTCAATCGATTAGCAATAGCTTATTCATACCTTCTAAACACTTAAAGCTTTAGAATGATACCAAAAAAAGTTACAAAGTCCTAAACGAGTCTGGGGCCGAAACGTGGGGGCCGAAACGTGCCTGGCCGAGGCGGGACGCGGTAGACGACGGTGACGTTTATTAGACCGATGAGGAGGGGGAGGAGGACTGGGAAGAGAGGGAGAGGGAGGTGGACGACGTGGACGCCTCTTAAGCAGAGGAGGTCGGGGAGGAGGCGAAGGTCGTGGTTGGGTATCCACTACTTCAGGCTCATCATCATCTGCTGTTTGTATCGGCTTGCTCCTTTCACAGGTGTAAATAACGCCTAATTTGCTGATTGAAGCGGACTTTTTTTATTGATGGTTTGGTCCGTTACCCCTAACACGGTTCAAACCATGTCTTACTGCATCCAAATTAATATCACCCGTATCCTAAGCGGAAGTGAGCCCCTTCTTGAGGTATAAACACAAATTTATTTGCCATTTTAGAAAGTGAATGAATGAACAATAATATTTGAAGTTTTTGGTCACGCAATTTAGCTAAATTATTTAGTACGAGTGTTAGTAGAACTTCAAAAAGTCCACCAAATCCAGCCCCGTTTTGAGCAAACAGACGTTTAGTGACGCGCTCACTTCTTGCTCTGCTAACACATCGCACAAAATCAGTGTAAGGCATCAAACGCTTTTCTGTCTTGGTGTCAGATGGAAGCGAGCAGCCATAATATTTAGATAAATTTCCACCAGCGCTAATAATTGCTCAGTGAAAATCGCAAAATATGTAAATAAAAAAAAAAGTATACCCCTATAAACAGGAATTTTTCTTAAAAAGTCACCCCCTAAAACTTTCAAAATTTTCTCCATTGCATTTGAATGAGATCTGCGATTTTTCTTACATATAAATACTAGGATAGTTCACGGTCGGTTAAACGAACCGAAACCGAAAATCGGGTTTTTTGGTGCAAAACCCGAAACCGAATACCGGGGGCCCCAACAAAAATGTCTAATTATTCAATGTTCACACATAATGCCAAATAATTTTTTTTAAGCCCAATTTATTTGGTAATCGAAGAAAGGTACTGATCACCCATTCGCAGCTCTGTTCAGCATGGAGCCGGCAAAGGTGTTTATTTTAAATTAAACTGAGTTCATACCTGCGGTTTAAATCAATTACGGGTTTTTGGAATGACATTATTTTTCGATTAAAATCCTGTATTTTATTTAAATTTTTCAGTTAATGGTACGATTGTACTTTTTTGTAACAACTACAACAATGTTATTTGTAAACTTTTCAGAGCATATTGGTTGCATTGGTGATCTTAATTACTGCGCATTTTGGATTTCCGGATCGTAATATATTCATTTGTTTAAATCAATATTGAATTTTTTTTATGATAGGGTGGTGTCGAACCCCAATATGACAACCAATTCGATAATTTCAGACCTTGAACCCGCCGGGTCCGATCACTTTTAAAAGTGTTTGTGATTTTTTGGCGAATATGCTTGATACTGGGTTTAGTCATTCAAAATCGAGTTTAATTGTTTGTTTTTTGGGAGGGAGGGGTTCTACACTATGTTTGCACTACCTACATTAGGATATATCGGACTTTATTCTACCTTCATTTAACATTAAAATTTTACTTAAGTGAAAAATTTGTGTGTTTTTAGCGATCAAGGGCGTGAAAGATTTGACTGCATCGCTGGCCACTGCATCGGGAACCTGCATCGACCTTCTTAAAGAGATGAAAAAAATCGCATCATTGACCGCATCGATGTTAAAACTGAGAGAACTGCTCGGGTCTTTGATCGCAACTTCGATTAAGAACGGTTTTCCTGTGAGTTATCAATTGTTGTTTGAAAACTGTTTAATACATTTAATAAATGCTAATAAAATATGCCAAATTTTCAAAAATTTGATACACCAAAATTATAGCGACAAGTCAAAGCACCCTTTAACTTAGACGAGCAAAGAATATCAAGCAGTTACGCTGATCATTCACTCGATGAAACACCGGCTTGACAAAATGGAAGTAACTGTTCAGAAGGCCGCTGAGAAGATGGTTGCCCTAGCATTTGATATCGCATTTAATGAAGTATAAGTTATATAAATAATGCACTTATGTAAATTTAAATTGTTTTAGAACGTTGAAATGGTGATTGTTGGAATTAAACCGAGTTTCCTGGGCATCATGAATCCGAACGGTTGTTGCCTGAGTCCGATTGGACTACATTCAGCAAATACTGTATATCAGAGCGGTCGAAACCAATATATGGTCTCAATGTAGGTGTATTTTTTACTTATCAATTGAATTTAGGAGTCTTTGAAGCCATTGTATCTGAGACTTAAATTTTTAAGCATTTTGTAAAACCTGAACATGGAAATTAAAAGATGTTCAGAGAAAACACTTGCTTTGTCTGTACCAAATATTTTTGAAGGCATGCATATTTTTATTTCCCCAATTTATTTTACCATTTCAATATAGTATAGCAAAACTTTAATGGACTATTGTGAACCCTATCAACAGGATGACATCGAAAGGCTTACTATCTTACTTCAATGTCTGCACCAATTGGAGAAAAGTGTAACTCATCAAGACACGGTCGATGGCACAGAATGGGCGTAAAATAAAACAGGTACATAAAATATAATGTCAAACTTTTTGGACATTAATTATATATCACAAATTTAGCACTCATTAATTCGTTTATGAAGCTTGAACTTGGGTTCATGTAAAGCTTATTAAGTTTTAGTTTCACATGTTAGCGTTTTCCTTGCAAATATTTGGCCAAATTATGCCCTCCCAAACCGGTTCAGGTAATCAATGAATGAACCGGTTTTGGATCTTGAGAACCACCGGACAATTTAACCCGTTTTTATTTACAGATTCAGTTTCTCCTCTAAATTCTGAGTCAAAAAAAACACAGGCGAAAAAGGCCAATTTTCGAATAGTTTAAAATGAATCCAAGATCTCATTTCAGCTTTTTAGAGGGCAGTCATGACAGAACTTATTGTACACAATATGAACATATGTCAGTTTTTATGTTTCAGCTAATTTACTTTAATTTAATTATTAAATCTTCTTTTAAATTAATTTGATGCGTTGCTTTAAGATATCACAATCGCGTGTTACTTATGGAAGATACCGAACTTGATTACGGCAACTGGTCATTCATCACCAATTGTTCTGAAGCTAATTGTGTGGCAAGTGTAATGATGATAAAGCGCTTCCGCTCCGAGTGTCAAAATTCCGAGTGCCGAATAGTGCAAATAATGTCCAAGTGCCGAAAAGGCAGAGTTTCGAAACGATTTTTTAAGCAGACACCATTCTATTACTAAGTCATAGTTTAGGTCTAAACTTGGGCATAGGCTTAAGCTAGTTTAGTTCTAGGCTTTTATGTTTTCATTTTTTAACAAAAGCCATTTTGGCTTTTTTTTTGAGCCATTCGGAACTCAGATTTTTTTTCCTTTTCGGCACTAGGACCGGTAGCCTGATAAACCAGCACCTACCTAATAAACCATAAACTGACTGATTTTTTTCCAAAATTTAATTATTGTTTCGGAATGAAAATTTTATGGTGTAAAAGCTGTCAATACATAGTGTTGGATTGAAAAATTGATTTTATCAAAGTTAAATAAAATAAAAAACTAAAAAGTGTTGTAATCTGTCACTTTTCCAGCAAGTGGCACTCAAGCACGAAAAATCTGTCCGATATACTGGTGTATGTAAACTGGGCCCTCGACCATCAGTTAGAGGACAGTTCACGCTACCGAAATATTGCTTTCTTTCGACGCGAAAAATGGCTTTCAAGCCATTGCTTGTTTAACCACGCCAAATCTTCTGTTCCAATTCGTGGTATAGATCCTACAGAAAACGCATTGATAGTCCATATAAATTCGATGATAACCGACTCTTTCTGTTATGCACTTATGTTCTTGTGAACCATGTGGAATGAGACTGAAGCCATGATGAAATTTGACAATTTCCACTTGTGATTTTAATTTTGTAAAGATGCTAAAATATTATTTTTTCCACAAAATTGTAATTTTAAATTCGAAAAAAAAGTTCTGGTTCGAGAATGGTGTTCGGAATAGGTCAAAATGGTGGCCGGATTCTGAATAATGAAACTTCTCGCTTCTGTTGGCAGCTTAAATTAATTCGGTGGTCCAAAAATTAAAAGGCTTGAAATTGGGTTGAAGCCCGTCCTTTTTGGATGAAAAAAAAATCGAGGATCGGATGGTAAAAAGCCGGGGGCGTCAGGAAATAAAATTAAATTAAAATTTAATTTAATAATAATTTTTCATATAATACAATACAAACAAAAGCAATAATAATAGGAGGAACATAACATTTCACAAAAATCGTTATCAATGTCATTGACCACTCCTGGCTTGAAAATTAGGCTTTTAAGTCTACATAATTTGGTTAATAAATATTATAAAATATCTTTTTTTCCATTTTCCCGCCTGCGCCTGTCGGCCACACTACAGACCCCACTACAGTACCCATTATGGATTTATATCAACAGAAAAGCAGAAAAAATGTAAAAATTCAAACTAAAAACAATAAAAGTACTGAAGCTAGTAATTTGCAAACTGAAATTTCTCCCATGACTTGGCTCCATCCTCACATCGCGATTCTTCATTTAGCTATTGTCATCTTCAAAAATGATACGCATGAATCGTGATCATCGAGAGGAGGGTATTCTGATCTTTACAATGTTACCAACAGCATCCATGAACACGGCTTGTTCAAGGCCGATTATTCCCATATAGCCGATGTTGTGCCTAGTTGGCAGCAGATCATTGTCCACATATTGTGAGGGCTTTCTTTGTAATGGATGCGAAGCTGAAATCATTGCCAGTTAAACTTTGCATTCCGCATATTTCTGGCTTTCCAACTGTATTGTACTTGTAACAATTTTCTCTTGCCATTCCGACAGCATCATTGCCATTAGAGTTTGGCATTCTGTCAGCATTGCCATCATTTTCTCTTGCCATTCCGACAGCATCATTGCCATTAGAGTTTGGCATTCTGTCAGCATTGCCATCATTTTCTCTTGGCATTTCAATAGTTATCATTCTGCCAGTTGAGCTTGACATTCTGTCAGCATTGTCAAAGTGCCTCAAACTGCTAATGTTGGCATCAGAATAATATTGAGCATTTTAATGATTTGTCAACGCGAAAATTTTTTTAAGAATGTTTTTATTCTATTAAAAATATATTTGCCAATGTTAAGCCAATTTCTAGAAAAGTAAAGTAAAAAAAGCAAAACCTTTAATATAAAACTTACGATTAGGATTGGTAATTTTCGGTTTAAAACCGGTCCCCGGGCTTTCGGTTAGGCTGGCTTTGCTACCCCCGGTCTACTTTTCCACTTTTTGTTGTTTGACACTCTCCACCATGTCCTTGTTGTCATCTAGCTCCTAAACCAGCTAATGACCCTTTTTCACAACACAGATTTTATAAAAAACCCATAATAATATACATTTTAAGTAGGGGTAAACCCCGACATGTGTCGGGGAATTACGAAAGTCGTTACTTGCACTTGAAATAAGATGGAATTGTCTTTAAATGAGTTTTTAAGACTTTTTTGTTCTGGAGTTTTTTCTTTTATCTTTTTTTTTTACTTTTTATGAAAATTTTCTCCCCGACAGAGCAGTCTGTCCTCGACATTTTTTAAATTTCTCCAGCCATTGTGGGTTTTTTTGAATAATATAATTCTTGATTTTTGAGAAATTTTTTCATTTAGAAATGAGTTGAAGAATTTATCACTATAATTTAAAAAAACAGAAATTCCCTAAATAAGGAGAATTTAAAAAATAAATTTTGCAGAATAGGAATTTTTTTCGAAAATTTTCCATATTTCAAGCGATTTCCGGGTTTTCTGATCACCATGAAAGAGTGGTCTGATCACTTCGGTGTAAGTACATTTTTTGATCAGCACCAAAATCGCCTTATGAGAAAAAAAAATGACATAGATTCGTCAAATGATGTGATAATTTATGAAATTTTAATATTATATTATCCAAAATTAAGAAATTTTTGTCTTCTTTTTCATAAAATTTTGCTTTAGAAAAGTACCGTTTAGTACCGGTACCGGATACCGACTTTTTCAGTACCATCAAGTACCGGTGCCGGTTTACGTGGAAAGTACCGGTACCGCTCAACCCTAGCTTAAACTTATTATGAGTGTATAGTAGGGTAGCAACCCCGACCCCGCCCCCGACCCCGACCACGACATTTTAGGCCATTTTTCGGGGTTTTCCCCGACCCCGACCCCGACGCTTCCAACCCCGACAAACCCCGACCCCGACCCTCAACCCCGACTCGGGGTCGGGGCTTTTATACACCCCTAAGAATAGCACTTTTGCTGGAAATAATGAATAAATTTTTATATACTTCGGAATTCTTAGAAGATAATTTTGAATTTTTGGGTGAAATTTTGATTTTTGCCTCAAAAATCTTTACTAAAACACAATAAAAACGAGAAATACCCCCCTAAGAACCGACCAAAAAATGTCAATAAGTCGAAAATTTTGGCCAAATTAGGCAGTGCAACAAATTAAAGAAAAGTCACCAAAATATTCAAAAAAAAATGATCATTTTTAATGTTCAAATTGTTAACATTTAGATGAAAATTTTCCAGATTCCCCCAATTTCAAAAAAAAATTTTGCGGTGGCGCCTATCGGCACCACCGTACCCTAATTGCTTAGGTTTTCTCAAAATCTAACAAAAAAATCCACAAAATTTGTTTTTTAGTGCAAATTCTGTTACCAAAATACACTCCAATTTTCAAATTTTTTCCCGGCGGCGCCTATCGGCACCGCCTCCGCCGCCTCCGCCGCCTCCTTGATGAAAAAATCTAAAATTTTGAATAAATTAACCCTTTTTATTGCATATGATAAAAAATTTTGTGTGTCCTTTGAATTTACAAAATGTACCCCCCCTCCCTATGTCCTTTGAAATCAATTTATCGGTCCTTTGAAATCGGACTTGGCCGATCCGAACCCTGGATTAATTTCAAAAAAATAAAAAAAAATAGGCAAAAATTTCACGGAGAAAAACAAAAAAAAAAAGGTCGCCCTTTTACTAAATTTGCACCTATAATTTTCAATATTTAGGAATTTGAATAAATTTGCATAGCTTTTTTCTAGATTTTAAGCTTTTTTATACATATTTGGCTACTTTATTTACATTTATGTACAGATTTTAACCAATTTTTGTACATGTTTTTGTCATCCTTAGTGATGGGCATTTAATTTAAGTATTTTTTTTATGTATATTTACTTGGGGAAATTTTTTTTTTGACTGCATGGTATAGGGCAAAATTGAAAAACCCCGACCCCGACCCCGAACCCCGACATTTGTCAACCCCGACCCCGACTGATTTTGCTCACCCCGACCCCGACCCCGACCTTGCTGACCCCGACAAACCCCGACCCCGACTTTTGTCAACCCCGACGTCGGGGTTGCTACCCTAGTGTATAGTTTAAGAAAAATATTTGAAATATTAGCAAAGCCATTTTTAGTATTAATAGACAAACCGTGTCATTTTGGTGCGGCCGTTTTGTTTTGCAAACACATAAATTCCAATTAACTTTTAAACATTTGTTGACAACCAATTTTTAAATAAATTTCTACACATATAGATACAGCAGGTATTTTGTTCTATTTTGGATTTATCATTGATGAGTCATTGACCCTTCGTGGTTCAAGGCTGTCGTATGCGTAGAATAGGGAGGGGCCTGGCTATTGAAAGGAATACAGGGGGCATAAGAAAGTCGGGGGATCCAACGGGGCATAAAGAACGGTAGGGGTCATTTCCGCCTGAGGCAAATTTAGGACATCATAACTTTTTTCTGACTTGACAAAATTTTGTAAATTTGTTATCACTCGAAAGCTCTATATGTTTAGAAGATATAGATAAGCAATCGCTAAGCAATTGATCAGCAGACCAAACAGTAACTACTCGGAAATTACGAAAAAGTCCGTTTTTTGAGAAATTTTACTTATTGCTTTTTTGCTGTTGAGTTAATTTTTTAGATTTTTCGATCTTGAAGAGCTTTCGAATGATACCAAATTTGAAAAATTTGATCAAGTTAGAAAAAAGTTATGATGTTCTAAAATAGGCTCAGACGGTACTAGCCAGACGGAACTGACCCGATTCGCATAAAGAACTCGGGGGAATCAGGTGACAAAAGGTAATAGGGGATTCAGCAAGCTTTATGAAGTCGGGACTTCAGGGTTCACCCTCTTCTTTCTATTC
Organism: Heterodera filipjevi; assembly: GCA_039877585.1. Lineage (NCBI taxonomy): Eukaryota > Metazoa > Nematoda > Chromadorea > Rhabditida > Heteroderidae > Heterodera > Heterodera filipjevi. Next base: position 6,730,828 of record JBDPZO010000004.1, on the reverse strand, counting down.
ATCTTTCTTCGTCACTGCGCTTCTTCTTTTTCTTCTTCTCCCCATCATTTCTTTTCGTTTCTGCTTCACTTCTTTTGACATTTTTCTCCTTTTCTTTATATTCTTCCACCACTATTCTTTTGATTAAACCAATACCCACTCCTTTTCTTCTTCTTCTTCCTTTTCTTTCTCCTTTTCTTTTTTTTCATTTTCTCTCTCTTTTTCTTTCTTCTCTTCCTTTTCCATCGCTGCTATTCCCTCTTTTTCGTCTTTCAGCATTTTCTCCAATTCACATCTCATCTTGTATACTATACTTTTATTTGATGCTAAATTATTTTTGAAATTAAATTGAATTATGAATAAATATTAACCCAATAACTCTATTACTTACGATTGTCAATATGTAGTCCGTAACTTATCTTTTTGTGAAAATCCATTTCATTCTCTCCAAAGATTTTCGTGTTTTCTTCTTTTAAGCTTAAATTTATTTTATCTATTTATAATTGGAAAATAAAATCGAAGTGATAAAAAATGAGAAAAATGCGAAATTATTTAATAATAGTTTAAAATTCAATAAGATATGATATTATATCCGACTAACCTGTCTTCGGTGCAATGTTTATCCGAATTCTCAAATTGATTGAAAATTTTAAGAATTGGCAAATGTGCTAACTTTCTTATTTTGACCAATAAATCCTTGACAAATTGTACCAAAATGCAAAGTCGGCCTTTTACCGGCACTTTGATAGGTTCCGTAAAATTGTATTTGATACCCATAAAATAGTCAACATTGTCATTTAGGATTTCGTGTGACACCAAAGGATTGTTTTTGTTCACATAATTTAAAAGGTAAAGAAAAGCTTCTGGGTCGGATGTTTTGACCAAAATGTGGTCATTATCCGGCATTTCATTGATAATTTGTATCATCTTTATTACGTCATACCATTTAATTGAATCGCCCAATTTACGCAAAAAGTCAAAGTTTTCTGTTTAATTAGGCAACTTTTTAGTTTGATTATAAAAAAAAATAATATTGAAATAAAAAATGATATTGAAATAAAAGTTTATATAAACAAACCTTTTGCTTGTTCCATTATCAGTTCTAAATTTTGATATTTTATTTCCATAGTCGTAATGCTAAAATAATACCGTTTGTTTTTTCCGCTTTTAGCTCATTTTCCTTTTTCGAATACACAAAATAGGGCAAATTCCAATTTGGCAAACTAATTTGCACCATTTCATTTGCAACTTTCATTTTATAATCGAAAATATAGGTTTCATTTTTCCTAAAAAATAACAACCATATTATTATTACCTATTTAATTGTAATATAAAACAATTTAGCATTTCGTTGTTATAATTAATAAAATACTAATTACTCTTCTATAAAGCATCGATTCCATGCGTCTTTAAGCTTTGGCGCGTATTTTCCAATAATAGCATTTTGTCCATCAATTTGCATGCATAAACGAAATGCAAAGGAGAAAAGCAAACCAAACATTGTTTTTGATTCGGGAAGTGGGGCCTCCCACTTTTCCGCCACGATTTGTCCATTTTCCATTGACACAACAGTTTGAAGTGTTGTTAAAAAGTCCAATCCACCACTAATTTTTTTGGCAATGTGTAAATTCCTTAAACAAATAAAAAAAAATCGACATTAATTCGGGGGGAAGACTAAAGGTAAAGGGTTTATTGAGAATTGATTTATTGTCTTTATTCATTTTGCTGTACCAATAACAATTCACTAATTTTTGGCATCCGTCCTCTTATCTGGTGGGCCATTATCATTTGAGCGCGCCCGTGCTTAAAAAAAACAACCGCCCAAATACCCTGTACCCTGCTCTGGTAGCTGATATGCAACATTTATTCATTAAAATTTTTCCCTTCCGCACATATCGGAAACGCTGTATTATGGCCTCATTCTCACCTTTGGCAATTTACGCTAAACAGTTTATGGGAGTTTAACCATTCCTTACCGGCTAAGCCCAAGAATACATTTTTTGGATTGAAAACGAAGCGAAAAAATTTTCCGATTCCTCCCTATTTTTACATATCTCGCCGTTGGGACTTCAAAATAATATACAAAAACAGTTATTACAAGAATTATTTTTTAAAAGTTCACTTTTTATGCAATTCAACAAATTCACTGAGTCGTGAATTAACAGATTATGAAAATCCCTTTTTTTACAAAAGTGTCCATTACCACCATTCGCTACGGTATTATTACTATTTTTGTTGGTTTGTTACAAAACCTTTCAACAAGTGCACCGAGTCGCTGAATGATGCGTTTTCCCATTGATACCGGAAATGTTAACAACTGTTCCTTTTCGTTATATTTCACTTCGTCTACCGCCGAATGCATTTTCAAAGTTTCATATAAAATATGGCCAAATTGCATAATATTTGTCCCACTTTGTTCCAGAATTATACTGCCGCTTAGGCGCAATTCGCATTCCTTGGCACTTTGGCTGTATTTGGCACGGATTTTGTCCAAAATAGGCAACAAAACCTCTTTGAGATGATTCTTTTTTTCATAATATACATACGTATTGTAACTATATGAGAAGTCTAATGCCTTAGAATATCCATGGAACAACATTGCTTTCAAACTTCGAAATTCATGCACATCTCTAATTTGTTCGATTAAATTTAGGTTAAACCGCGGCCACTTTAAAGCAGAAGCAACCTTTTGCTTAAGAACATCACAAAGGTGGACGACTTCTTAAAGCATTTAATTAGTCTTTTTCACTATTATTAAAATAATAAATTAATTATTAAACATTTTTTTTTTCATTTTGACCTTGAGAATTCACTTCTATTTCGATCACTTGGGCATAGTTCCACAATGGCTCGCTGAACAATTCCATATCCCGTTGATTTGTGCTTAAATATAAAATCATACTAGCACTTTATGAGTCCAATCAGCTGATTATCTTTGTTTTCGTTGACCATAACTTTCTTTTCCATGAATCAATCTTTACTTTCTTGGTATCATTCGAAAGCTTACAGCTTCTACCACATAAAAAGGCGACAAAAGAAAATATTATTAAAAAAACAAGTTAATTTCCGTTTTTCTCCTTTAACCTTTTTTTTGACGGAATTTTTTTTTAAATTTTCATATACTAATACATTCCTGAGACTTTAAGCTTCCGTATGATATCAAGAATGTAAGGATTGATTCATTAAGAATAAAGGTCATGCATGGTCAACGAAACCAAGGATGATCAGCTGATTGTACTCATAAAAATTGAATTGTACTCATAAAAATTAAATTGGACTCATAAAGTGCATTAAAGGCAAAATTGCAGTACCTCCTATATGGTGTATTGTCATGACGAAATCTGGTATAGCCATATACAAGCATTTTGGACGCACTTAACCCGCATATTCCTACATATTTTTTGGTATATTCATTATAACCAAACGGCAACAGTTTGGCCAACTTTTTTCCAAAATTGACAAGTGCACAGTCCATTACGCTCTTTTTGCCAATTTTTGAACTGAGAAATAGAAAATTACAACAATTGAATTCATTTTTTTAAATTTTTTCCCTTGTTAAATTGAAGCTAAGTTCATTTTTACAGAATTTTCGACTAAATCAAGTCATAACTTTTCTCAGAAGCAACGAAATGAACTAATCTTGGTATACTAAGATAGCCCTTGAATTGCTCAATAACTTAGATAAATTTCAAAAAATTTCATTAAATTTTAAAAAATTGGAGCTAAAAAAGTGGGAAAAATTGCCATAACTTTTGAAAAGCTTAATGAAATTTTTTGAAATTTTGCAAGCTTATAAAGCAATATAAAGGGTATTCTTTATTTGGTTGCGTTTGAGGTTATGACTTAATTTAGTCGAAAATTCAATAAAAATGGCGGATTTAAGAAATGACCCAGCACGAATTATTACTACGGTAACATACGGTGTTTTTGAATTTGATGATGGTAAAGACAAGGAAAGAAAGTGTTTTTCCACAAATGTGTAAATTTCCGGCGGATTTTCTTGCTCATCAAGCTCTTTCATAATTGCATCAAGCACTTTGAAAATTTGTGAATATGATAATGTGAAGTTGGAGAGTCGGAGAATAAAGTTGAAATTTTCTAAAACAATTATTTTTGTACAAATTTAATTTAAAAAAAATAAATAAATGAGAGGACTTTTAAAACATACGAATAAATTGTTGTTGTTCTTGATCGTATCCCGACCAATTTGGGTCTTTTGCACTTAAACTTTGAACCCACAAATGATCATTACGATTATCAATTTCAATCAGTTTGAAAGGGAAAATGCTAAAGTTTCAAAAATGAATAATTTTTAAATTGTTTAATAAGAATTTAAATAAACAATCTTTTTTTAATTATATTTGCATAATTTTCCAATTTTTTACCCATGATTTGCGTTGTTTCCGTTGCCATTTTGAAGTGACATATTTTTTTTGTATGCCAACAAAATCGTTCTCAACTGCCAATTTATGATGTTATAATGGTAACAATCATCGGGATAACTAGCATATCCATCGTATTTATAATAAATTCCAACATCATTTCTTAAATTATTTAAAATTATAACACAAAAAATAGACTAAAAATTAAAAAAAAATTGAATTAAATTTTTTTTTTTTTTTTTTTAATTTTTTACTTTTTAGAAAAAATTTGTTTTAACCCCTCAAAATCTTTAAAAAAACTAAAAGATTTAAAACAATCCTACGACCAGGATCCTAGACGTTTACAAGTAATCACCTAAATATTTATTTACTTCTAAAAAACCCTTAATTTGATACTTAAGTACTTTAGTTTATTTTACAACGCATGCTATGCTACTATTTCTTTAAGAACACATAAAGGTATATCTATATATTCAAAAAATTAGAGATAGTTATGGCGGTGTTCGATAGAATCCGCCGGTAAAAAAAAAGAATCAAATTATAGTTTTGCATAACTTTTGAATTTTGAAGATTTTTTAAAAAAATGCCTGTAAAAAATTTTTGTAATTTCCTGCGATGTGAGGTTTTCGAAAGCCAAATTCTGTTCCCTCCTAAAAAATTTAGTAAAAAATAAACAAATTTCTTTTTAAATTGAAAACCAAACTGCAGAACAAAAAGCATTACGCAAACTGCTAATTGTTGTAAAAAATATGGATAATATGGACCAAAAATGCGGAAAAAAGGCTAAAAGGCAACGGGTACGGGGTTAAAATGCATCGGGACAAAACTGCCTATAATTGGTAATGCAAATTTAAAAAAAAAAAACTAATCACTGACAAATAAATCAGCAAGACACGTTCGGCAAAAGAGAAAGCCAACTGCATTATTTGGTCCTTCACTTTTTTGTCAATTCGTTTTTCTTTCGCAAAAATTTGGCCATTGAATTTTTCGGCAATTTTATGGCCAAGCGTTTGGTCATAATGCTCAAATGCTTCAGCATTTATGTAATAATGCGAAATCTTCACATTCCAGTTCGAATATACTTCTCCTTCATCGCTGTTGTTTTCCTTGTCGTTTATCACTCGGAAATGGGCAACTTCCGCTGCCCATTTGGCAAATGTTAAATTGAATACTGTCCTTTTCTGCTTGTCCACATACTCACCCTTGGGCCACGATGGGTCATGGAGGATGGAGTCTAAAACGATTCGGGTGATTCCCTGAACATTCAGGCTGCGCATTCATGAATACGGAACAGTGAATGCACGCACACTCTTCTGCGAAAAAGTGCATTAATATGCGCCAAAAAATTATGATTTGATTTCTTCAAAAAAAAATACCTTAATTGATTTGTTATAAATTTTTGAGTTTTAAAAATTGAGGATTTTTTATGCCAAATGAACATTTTTTTCAGGATTTTTATTGCCAAATGAGGGTTTTTAAGATCTCTGTTGCAAAATTTCAAACCAATTGGGACAAAATACTATGAGCGTAAAAGTATGAAAATTTGGTAAAATTGAATTTTTGTACTTCACAGATCATAACGTTTTTGTAATTTAATCAATTTTTTTTAAAACATAGAGCTATTCAAAGAAATAGTCACGGTCATATGTTTATAATCACTAGGGCTGCCAATTATATGGAAATCCATATTTTTTTCCTGAACTCGGAACGGCCTAAAACGCATGTAATTTTTAGCTTGGTTTGAAGCTTCTAGGATGGTTTTTTAAATCCATATTCATATTTTCAATATCCCTTACTATATAATAAGTGAGCCCAAGCCCCGCCCCTTCGTTTGAATTCCCGCCAAATATCACTTTGTTTCAAAAGGAAAAAGAAAGGGAAAAAATTAGATAGTGTGTTGTTTACTTCAAAAAGTCGAAAAAAGAAGCAGAGAAAAAACGAAAAGGAAAAAGAAATATGAAAAGTCAAAGATGGGACAGAGAATGTTTGTTAATATAAACAAAAACAAACAAAAGTTTCTCAGTCCTTCTCCTTTTTATTATGAAAATTATTTTTAACATTAAAAATTATCCGACTGATTTTCCAATTTTTTTTTATTTTGTTTTATTAATTTAAGATCCATAATTATTTTTTGTTCTTAGTTGCTAATTCATTAAAAATTACTCGGAAAAAATTAGATTATTTGTTTAAGATTGCTCCAAAAAGTATTAGAAAATTTATTTAAAAAGGCTGAATTTTATGGTTTCGCTACTATTTTCTTTAAGTTAATTTTGAAATTCTTCACCATTAATTAATATTCATTCATATTCCAGATAATAAATAGTGCGTCAAAAACAAAAAAAAATTTGTTTAAATTTTTTCCACCTCATCAAATCCAAAAGTATGCCTTTATTACAGTTTTTTTTACTAAAAAATTGATGATGAAAAAAATTAATGAAATATGACTTTGTTTCAGTTTAAGTGTATCTTTTATAATTGTTGGGTTGTCGTTCACAAAGAAAATGATCATAAAAAGATGTAAATTTAGCTTTAAAATAATTTTGACAATTAGCAATTTAATTTGGTTCCGTAAAATTTAGTAGAGTGAGGTAAAGAAAAAGGGCAGAGACAGAGAATAAAAGAGAGAAAATAATAGAGAGAATAAGATAGTGATCAGGAAAAAGAGAGAGAAAATAGTAGTAGTGAGGGAGAGATATAGATAGAGAGAGAGAGAGAACGAGGTAGAGAGAGGGAAAAGGGAAAAAAAGAGGAAGGTAGAGTGAGAACGAGAAAAGGTAGAGAGGTAGTAGAGAAAGAGACTAAGACAGATATATTTAGAGAGAGAGAGAGAAATAGCAGCGAGGGAGAAGGAAAAACCAAGATAGGGAGAAGGTAGGGTGATTAAGAAATAGCAATGATTGAGAAAGAAATAGGACGAGAAAGGGAGAAAGGTACAATGAAGAGAGAGGGGAGATAATGATAGTACTAATGTGAGAGAACGAGACTTATAGGTGAAAACTGGGAAAAGTAGAGCCAAAGGTAGAGAAAAAGACGGTGAGAGGGGGGACGAAGATAACGAGAAAGAGAAGATAGAGAAAGGTAAAGTGAGAGAAAGAGAGAATGTATGAAATTTGTGTAAAATGAGAAATAGAGAAGGTGAGAAACAGACAATGAGAGAAAGAAAAATAGATGAAAGAAGACAAAGGGAGAGAGAAAGGTATAGTGCGAGAGAGAGGAGAAGGGAGAGAGAAAATGAAAGAAATTGAAAGAGAGAGTGAAAGAGAAGGAGAGAGAGAGAAGGAGAGAGAAATAGAAGGAGAGAGAGAGAGGGAAATAAAGAGTGAGGAGAGGGGGGGCGGTGCGAGAGAAAGAAAGGGTGAATAAAAAGGAGAAAAAGAGAGGAGTCAAATAAAATAACGAGATAGAGAAAAAAGTGAGAGAGAGAAGAGCAAGGGGGGAAGGGGGAGATAAGGCAAAAAGAGATAGCAAGAGAAAAAGACAGGAAAAGAGAGAGATGATGAGAAATAAAGGAAGGAAGAAAGAGAGGAACAAAGTGATAAAGAGAGTCAAAAAGAGAAGGAAGATAAAATGAGAAAGGTTAAAAGGATAGAGGGGGATAGAGCGAAATGGATAAAGAGGGATAGGGAGAGAAAGAAGTATAGAAAGGGAGAGAAGGAAACAAGATTCAAAGAGTGAGAATAAAATAGAAACTAAAGGAAATTTATAAACACGTTTGTGCAATTTTTTCAACGAAAACCCAAATACACCATGTGCATATGTTTTAGGAACACTAAATGCACATCACTGTATTCTATTTAAAAGAAGAAATAAAATAACAGTAATCGTTTCACAAAATTATTCTTTTTCACAAAAAGACAAGCAATTAAGATTGGCACCAATAAAGTTTCGGTTACAAAACCCCGAAGAATCTCATTGAAATTTATAATTAAGGAGCGGTTGGGCACCGCGAAGCGGTGCCCGGCCGCTCGTTTTTCCATATTTCGGAATTTATGTCCATATTTCCATATTTGTCCATATTTTGGCATTTTGCCCATATTTTATGTCCATATTTGGCATTTTTAGAAAATTTCATGAGAAAAATGCAATAAAAACGAAAAATACCTCCCTAAAAAAATTTTTGAAAATTATCAAAAAATGGCCTTAAAATAAAGAAAATTCGTGTTTTTTCTAAAATTTTTTCCAATTTTTTTTTTCTATTTTTCTGATCAAAAAATGATATCGAATGCGTTTTTCACCCCAAAATTTGGAAATATATTTCATTTGCAATTATAAACAACGCTAAATTTTTTTTGATAAAATTTTATGCCCATATTTTAGTCCATATTTGTCCATATTTTGGCATTTTTCCATATTTATGTCCATATTATGCAATTTTTGATCCATATTTTTTGGCCATATTTCGCGATTTTATTTCCATATTTTTGGCAGCCTTAATAATCACTTCTTGTGTCGAGGTTATTCCCATAATAAAGTGCTTTTTAAATAAAAATTTGGCAATCCTGCAGAATGGGGGTTTCTAATTTAAATTTTGTTATTTTGGGATGAAAATTGGTATTTGGGGGTTTTCGGGGGTGCTGATCACGAATATGACCTCAGATTTTGTCATCTGATTTCATCTAATCTATGATTTTTCAAATCTATGATTTTTCATAGTGTGTTTATTTTTTTAAAAAATGAAACAATATGTTCATCTTGGGTCTTTAGTCAATTATTAACAGGATAGTAAAGAGCAATTTGTGACAAAATGTGAAATGACCCAAATTCAGCGTAGAAGACAAAACTGGGGTGGTAAAGTGACTTATATGTGGCGATGCCCGGTCCATCAAAACAAGAAACAGTCAATAAGACATGGTTTAAGGCATACAGTATTAAAATGTACAATAAGCTTTATACCAGGGTCATTCCTCGCAAAGCAACTTGGAGGAACGAGAGTTTGTTTGATTTGTGTATCTATGGGTGTTGGAGCTCCACATCACATTCAAGTGAAGCTTTGCGGAATTAGTGAGCACACATCAGGTGGACTGGAATAACTTTCTGAGGGGAGTTTGCAGTCGCCTTTGTTGGAAAATCCGGTTGTCCTTGGCGGACCCGGACTTCCGGTTCAAATCGGTATAAATAAAGTGAAAGGGTGAGGGAAAAGGAGCCAGCAAAATATATTTAGATGAAGCCCAAATTAGTAAGCAAAAATATCACATCGGGTCACCCTGTACGTGACTTATGGGCGTTTGGGATGTATGATCCGGCTCAACACCTTGGCGTCTTGGAGTTGATTGATGACAGGACCCAGAAAGGAATTAGAACTTTTTGACAATATTTTGTCACAAATTGCTCTTTACTATCCTGTTAATAATTGACTAAAGACCCAAGATGAACATATTGTTTCATTTAAAAAAAATAATAAACACACTACGAAAAATCATAGATTTGAAAAATCATAGATTAGATGAAATCAGATGACAAAATCTGAGGTCATATTCGTGATCAGCACCCCCCGAAAACCCCCAAATACCAATTTTCATCCCAAAATAACAAATTTAAATTAGAAACCCCCATTCTGCAGGATTGCCAAAAATTTTGTCTAATGTTTTAGCGTTTTTTGTAGCATTTTTTTGTCAGCTTTCTAATGATGTTAAAATTTGTTGAAATAAATTTAGGCAGCAGATTTATTCTTAAGAAAGGGTGATTATATTTCGGTGCTAATGTGTTTACACTGCGTTTATTTTTAAATAAATCAATATTTTGTGAGTCAAAAATCTAAATAAATTCTTGCTAGTTTAACTTTTGGTGCTGAACAAAAAGTGTATTAACAGCAAAGTGATCAGACACTCCTTCACGGAGATCTCAAACCCCTGCTGAAATGGCTTAGAATTCCGTAAAATTTCTGGATTAAAATTTATAGAGAATTGGAAAAAAAATTTTGAAAAAAACAATTAGGCCCATTAGAAAGAGCACAATCTCTTAAAAAAAGAACACTTGTCTCTATGACAATTTTTCAATGAGAAATGGAAAAATCAATTTAACTGTCAACAAAAAATGCTGGTTTTCTTAAGGAAATTTTTACCGCAGAAGAGTTTAAATAAAAATAGACAGTGCCTCTCAGTTGAGACAAAAGTTGAGACAAATCGTTGTCTCACATCCAAAAAACAATTAGATAAAGAATTTTGTGCTCTTGCAGAAAAAAATTTCCAATCTCCTATGAATTTTATACGAAAATTTTCCAGATTCTAAGCCATTTCCGGATTTTCAAATCACAGTGAAGGAATGTCTGATCACTGCGCTGTCAGCATCAAAAGTTAAGCTAGCAGGAATTTACTTATATTTTTTGACCCACAAAATATTGATTTGTGCCAATTGGCTCTGAGTTGACCCCAACCGAACCGGGGAAGGTAAACCCTAAAAAAGAGAAGAAAAACAATTTTAACATACCCATTTTCTCAACCTTCTTGTACTCATCGAAAAGGTCGTCAAGAAGTTTGGCAAAAGTGTGGACATTGTTGATCAACTTTTCCGAATCCCATTCATAAGACGGCATACAAAAAACGGAAATGCAGAAAAAATTCTGCAGAAATAAACCAAAAATAATTTTCATATGCATTTTTGCTTAAAATGATAGAAAATGCAAAAATTTTTAAATAATACCCGTTAAATGTAAAAAACATGTTAAGAGAATGCGAAATTATTTTGGTAAAATATGAAAGGACCCGTATCAGTGTATCAATGGATTATATTTTCCATGTACTTGATTAATTGGTGTGAATAATGAATAAATTTAGTTGAATGAAAATGTCTTAATCAGTTGTGGCTTTTATAGGGGCAAAAAAATGCATATTAAAAATCGAAGCCCATCAGCATATACCATCAAAAATGGTTGGTATTTTTAAACGTATGATTACTAAGGCTCGGAAAAAAAGGCACCAAAAATGCAAAAAAAGGCATAAAAATCCTGAAAAAGGCATGAAAATAAGCACTTAAAATTTTAGAATGCACATATTTCCTGCAGTTTTAAAGCCAACAATTTTTTTAAAGCAATTTTGTAGTCAAAACCATAGAGAAAAACATTCTTTTCTTATCACCGAAGACACGCGAAATAAATTTAATATTCAAAGAAATAAAGCAAAAAAAACTTTTGAGAATCAAAATTTTAGATAAAAAATATAATTTTTAGAGGCAATTTTTTGAAAAAATTTTCCATTCTTAGGGGGTATACTTTTTAAAAAATTTTAAAGCCGATTCTTAAGGGTCTATTTTTTATTTTTTTGCCTTTTTCTTAAGAAAATTTCTCTAAATTTAGAAAAAATGCACCCAAAAACGCCAAAAAAGGCATGAAAACACGAAAATCCAGAAAAAGGCAAACAAAAAGGCATTATAAAAGTCAACGTAGAAGCCTCAAACCAAGCGGAAAATGCGTTCTTTATGCTTAATATAACGAAACTAGTGTGCAGAAAAAAAGGCAAATGCCAAAAAATCCGAGCCCTAATGATTACCCATCACAATGCTATGAGCATATTCAGCATAAATATGGCATAAACAGGGATAAAATTTTGATTAAAAACTAAAAAGGAACCAACCCTTTGATGCCCAAAGGGAAAACTTTTGAACTTAACGAAAATTGGTAATTATAAAAATAAAAAACCTTTTTTCCTAACAAAAAAGATTATTTAAAGTAAATATTTTTTGCAATAGTAAAAAGTCCAAGAACGACCATGAAATAAATATCCGAGTTTTAATTCAACTTTTCCCTTTTCGGGGAGCACAACAAACAGACTTAACCGTAAAAGCTAATCGCAAAATTCAAACACTTGTTGTCTGGAAATTGTTCTTACCAATTAAATTTGAATTTTACAGTAATTTAAATTTTTTCGTTAGAATTCAAAAGTAGTTAGTAGGCGGTACCTAACTACTTTCAAACTTTTCAATAATTTATTAAATTAGATTAAATTGGCAATTTGCGCTATAAATCAGTCTGTTAAAAGCACCCGCATTCTTCAACTTTGGTGTAAAATTAGTGCAATGCCAGACCACACTTCGGTATCATTCTAAAGCTCTAATCTCTGTTCTGGTCTACCCAATCCTTATCCGAAAAAACATTTTCGGTGTTAGGTTCAACCTAAAAAAGTATCAAAGAGAAGAAGATTAATGAAATTTAATTTTGAACCTTCAAACCCACAAAAATGATTAAAAAAATTACCCAATCTGAGAGCCCTCTAATATAGGCTGCTGATATTTGCAATTGTTGAGAATAAAGAAATAAATTTTCAGTTGAATGAAAAAGCTTTATTATGCCGTCACTTAAATAAGAACAAAAACGAAGACGAAAAAATATTAAACCAACGAAACGAAAGATAAAAGTTGGCATTATTCAATCCATGATCACTCATAAAATAAGTAAGACATGGGCATTTTCATTAGATATATATTCACTAGGAAAATAGTTGGCATTATTCAATCCATGATCATTGATCACTCATAAAATAAGACATGGGCATTTTCATTAGATATATTCACTAGGAAAATAGTTGGCATTATTCAATCCATGATCATTGATCACTCATAAAATAAGACATGGGCACTTTCATTAAAGATATATTCACTATGAAAATGGTTGGCATTATTCAATCCATGATCACTCATAAAATAAGACATGGGCATTTTCATTAGATATATATTCACTAGGAAAATAGTTGGCATTATTCAATCCATGATCATTGATCACTCATAAAATAAGACATGGGCATTTTCATTAGATATATATTCACTAGGAAAATAGTTGGCATTATTCAATCCATGATCATTGATCACTCATAAAATAAGACATGGGCACTTTCATTAAAGATATATTCACTATGAAAATGGTTGGCATTATTCAATCCATGATCACTCATAAATAAGACATGGGCATTTTCATTAGATATATATTCACTAGGAAAATAGTTGGCATTATTCAATCCATGATCATTGATCACTCATAAAATAAGACATGGGCACTTTCATTAAAGATATATTCACTATGAAAATGGTTGGCATTATTCAATCCATGATCACTCATAAAATAAGACATGGGCATTTTCATTAGATATATATTCACTAGGAAAATAGTTGGCATTATTCAATCCATGATCATGATCACTCATAAAAATTTTGGTTTTTTCTTTTATGCTTAATTCCTTGTAAAGAAAGGAAGGGGCTCAAAAACCTGAATCAAAAAATATTTACCCTGAAAATTGAATCATTTGCAAAATATTGTAAAATCTGATAAAATTTTAATTAATTAGAAGCCATTAAGGGGAAAATACAAAATTAGTTTTGATACAAACCTCAATTTTCCTTCTGACTATTTGAGGGGGAGGCTAATGCGCAGCAAAAAAGAAATGGGGAAATCTGAGTAAGAAAACTTGCCAGGAGACTTGATCAGTCCACAATTGCTTTAATTGAAAATGTTTTCAAATTTGATCTTTCAATTACCTGGCAGCTTCTTTTTGGCATTGCCTGACCCTATTTTTATTGGCTTATTTTGGGTTTTAAAAAAATGAAATTTTCCGGCACGTCTTCCGCTACCGCCAGACCTTTCTCTCTCATCTTGAAGTTATTTCAAGGAAAGGATAAATAATAATAAGTCAAAAAAATGAGGCATTTGGGCATTGACAACAAAAGAGTTCTGGTCAATGAGAAAAATTTTTATAAATTATTTCAGACAAATTCGTTTATTTTATAAAAATATGGTATCGTCATTTCGAGCAATGTTTATGATTTTAAAAAATATATAGAATCAATATTATAAAACTATTTTATATCATTCGAATAGCAGAGTTTTATATTTATTCTTAAAAAATATTCATTTTTTATCCAAATTTCGATGAGTTTGACAGAACTTTAAAAGAAGAAATTTCCTTCCCATCTTTCAATTCCTCCAATTTTTTTTTCATCTCTTCCACCGTTTCTTTCAAATTTGCCGTTTCGCTTTTTTTAAATGATTCTTCAAAATTAGTCACACATTCCTCCAATAAATGTTGAATTTCTGTCCATTTTTGGCTTTGTCCCCTTTTGCCAAGTCCAAATTCTAACAATGTCCACTCAACCATTTTCTCATATTTTAAATTTATACAATTACAATTCTCTTTTTCGAGCATATCTTCCAATTCAATGATCAAATTGAGTAGAATTTGTTCAATTGCTGAGTAAAAAGAATTTAATTTAAATATTAAAAAGGATTTTTATGAATAAATTAAGAATTTTTAATTTTATTAGATTAATATACATTATCACCATTTTACCATAGTTAAGGTCCAAATTGAGTTTTATCACTTTGCCAAGGTCCATTATATATTCTCCAAAGATTTTTATACTTTTCTCTTTTAGCCTAAAGAATGAAAATTCAAATATTTGGGTTTGATTAAAGTGAATTACTCTTTGTCAGTGCATAATTCATTCGCTTGTTCTTCAAATATTTCGACAATTTCAATGGTTGGCAAATGTTCTGCTGTCTTTGCCTGTGCCAATAAATCCATCAAAAAATATGACAAAATGCAGAAAGGTCCTTTTGCTGATAATTCATTATCAGAATTCTTTGCTTTTGAATTGTTTAAATAACTTAAAATAATTTGAAAAAATTCTGGGTCTAAAGAATTGACAGAAATATTGTAAATAGGTTTTTCGTAGTAAAGAATTTGTGCCATTTTAATCACTTTATACAATGTCGGTGAACTGCATTTTGACAAATTGTGCAAAAGGTCGAAATGTTTTTCTTCAATGAAAAATTTAAAAATTTATTATTTTATTAATGAAATGGAAAATGTTTTTCCGTTTCGGCTTTCTTGTCTTTGTATTTTAGGACACTTGATTATAAAAGTTCCTTTTTTGCCCATACATTATCGGAAGAATTTTTCAGATTACCGCTTCATTTGGGCCCGGTCTCGATCAAAAAGTGCTAATTTTTCTGCCCTTCCTTCAATTTTTAGTGCTTAATTTAAGGATTTTAGTGCAAAAAAGACGAAAAAACAGATAAAAAACGAACTTCGAATTACCGCGGAGAAAGAAGAAATATAAAATTGATCACTTTACATTTTTGAACTCAAATATCATTTTTCAAATTTAGGGATTTGCCTAAAAAGAAGCTTTTGGAATAAACAAATGAAGATTTAGAAATTTTAATCTGGCAACCCTGCTTAAAAACCTTTAAAACTGCTCTTATTTAATGCCTTTTGAATAAATAGAACTAGTCGGCACGGTAGATGGCTGTGCTGTTGCAACAGGCTGTCTCTAGCCGTTTGCCCATGGTAGGTGCGACCAGGATATGTGCGCGACCATGGTAGGTGCGACACCATGATAGGCCCGATTAAGGTATGTGCGACCATAGTAAGTGCGAAACCATGATAGGCGTGACACCATGGAGGTGCAACACTATGGTAGGTGCAACACCATGGTAGGTGCAACAACATGGTAGGTTCGCGACCATGGGTGATGTGACACCATGGTAAATGCCACACCATAATAGATGCTACACTATTGTAGGTGCAACACTATGGTGAGTGCGACACCATGATATATGCTACACAATGGTAGGTGCAACACCATGGTAAATGCGACACCATAATATATGCTACACTATGGTAGGTGCAACAACATAGTAGGTTCGTCGGTGCACTCGCTCGTCGCTTCGCTCCGCTCCTCACTCGCGCACTTAATCTACTCTAACGGATAGGTAACAATTCGCCGGTTACCTGAGAAGGCAAATTTTATAAAGAAATTATAACTATTTTTTATATCTAATTCACCTGGGGTTAACCCAAATTTGAAAATCCAACCGGTATAGCAGTACCAGTATAAATTAATCATCAAATTATTTTATTGCAAAAATAAATATAAAAAAATTAGTTTATTTCAAAAAAAATTTAAAAAGTTGTATAAGCAAATAGCCGCTTTTCTGGTTTTAATTTCTCAAAATTCTGGTCGTTCTGATTGCCTCATTCTACCCTTCAACCTAGTCTCAGCGCCATGAAATTTTTTTTAAAAGATGCACCTTTAAAAGTAATCCCCTAAAGGCATTAATTAAATTTCACAAAAATTCCGCCAAATACCCGCAAACAGGTAACAAATTAAAATTCTGTCGACCCCCGAAAAAATATTTTCTCGGGAAAAAAATCTTAGATTGCGCCTAGCTCAAAACCAATGTCCACAGACAATTTATTCCACACGGGCCATTCGACGCTAAATTAGCGCCTCTTTCGAATGGTACTAATTTGATGGTCCTAACCCAAAAAGATAGTCGGTACCAAGGCATTTGAAAATTTGCCCTCATAATTTAAGATGCTATTTACATTTACGCTTTACACTTTTTGAATTGCCAAAACACTTAAAAAAAATCGGTTTTTTTCGACCTTTTTTTATCTATTTTTTTATGTTTTGGATATAAGAGTTGGAGAATATCTATCGAATGAAAGAAATATAAGGAATTGTTTTGAAAAATATTATAACTAAAATATAAAAATCCGGATGATTCGGGTTCAACATTTTTTTTAATTTTAAGATATTCAAAATATTTAATTACCTTTTGTTTTTCCAATCTCCAATTCGTCTTTCTCTTTTAAATACACAAAATAGGGCAAATTCCAATTGGGCAAATTTATTTGGACCATTCCATGCTCAACATTCATTTTGTATTTGAAATAATCATACATACGACTAAATAATGGGTAAAATCAGGGTTCCCATTCGTACTTTATTTCAAAGTACGTACTTTATTTTCGGCTTTCATGCTTTGAAAATTTGAAGGCGTACTTTATTCCAAAGATGTACTTTGAAAACGGCTTTTTGCCCAAAAATGTAAAAAATGTTCATTTTTACGCCAAAATCCATTTGCAGATCAGACCCAAATTTTCAAAAATTTTCCCGACGGCGCCTATCGGCACCGCCTCCGCCCCCCCCCCCCCCGCTTGGTAAAAAAATCAATAAAATTAACGAGTTTTTAGTGCAAATGATGAATTTTGGGTGTACTTTGAATTCACAAATTTTCTCCTTTATGTACTTTGAAATCGCGTTGGCTGTACTTTGAAATAGATCTCGGCAGATGGGAACCCTGTGTAAAATGCTTTACTAATTTTTCCATATTTAGGAATCTCCTTTCCTTTTAAATGTATTTAAATTAATTGCTACCCAATAGCGCCATAGAGAATTCTCAATCCGAGTTCATATGTTGACACACATTTTCCAAGGGGAATTTCTTCAGTTTGCCCACCAATTTGCATGCACATTCGAAATGTCAAAGAGAAAAGCAATTTGAATAAATTTACATTAGTATCATCCGTCAAAAATTTTTTTTTCCCTTACATTTGCCAAGTTTCTATCGCTGCGATTGTTTGTATTGTTTTTACAAAGTAATATTCGTCATCCATTTTACTGTCCGCAGAAGGTAAGTTACTTAAATTAAAAAAAAATAGCGATTTTTTCGTTCAGTCAAAGGTCGCGCTTTCTTTGGCTTCAGAAAAAAAACATGCAATTTTTGTTAAAAAATTAAAAATAAAAATCTCGTCCCTTTTTTTAAATTAACAGAATTTATTATTACAACTGCCATTTTACAAAAATGGCCGTTACCGCCGTCTGCTACGGTATTATTTTCACTACATTATTGTTTGTTTATTGAAAAACCTTCCAACAAGTGCACCGAGTCGCTGAATGATGCGTTGTTTTCCCATTGATACCGGAAATGTTAGCAGCTGTTCCTTTTCGTTATATTTCACTTCGTCTACCGCCGAATGCATTTTCAAAATTTCGTATAAAATATGGCCAAATTGTAAAAGATGTGTCCCACTTTGTTCCAAAATTATACTGCCGCTTCGGCGCAGTTCGCATTCATTGGCACTTTGGCTGTATTTGGCACGGATTTTGTCCAAAAAAGGCAGTAAAACGTTTTTGAGATGATTCTTTTTTATTTCAAATGAGTTCTTATGATAATGATAACTATATGCATAGAATTCTAATGCTTTAGAATACCCATGGAACAGCATTGCTTGAAAACTTCGAAATTCATGCACATTTCTCATTTTATCGATGAAATTTATGTTAAACATCGCCCATTCTAAAGCAGAAGCAACCTTTTGCTTAAGAACATCACAAAGGTGGACGACTTCTTAAAGCATTTAATTGATCTTTTTCTCAATTATTAAAATATTTAATTAATTATTAAACATTTTTTTTCGTTTTTTGACCTTGAGAATTCACTTCTATGTCCCGAATCCATGAAAATCTCACCCTGCTGAATGTTCAAGGAATCAACCGAACTTTTTTAGACTCCATCCTCCATGACGCACCATGGCCCAAGGATGAGTATACGGACCAGCAGAAAAGGACAGTGTTCAATTTGACATTTGCCAAATGGGCGGCCGAATTTGCCCATTTTTATGATAAATGTAAAGGATAACAACAGCGAAGAAGGAGTAGCATATCCGAATTGGAATGTGAAGATTTCTGATTATTGGATAAATTCTGATGCATTTATGCATTATGGCCAATCGCTTGGCCATAAAATTACCGAAAAATTTTTTCTTTGGTAGCAAATTTTGTACAAGAAATAACAGCAAATTTGTACAAAAGGTTTTGGTAGCATAAGGAAGTCGGGAAACCAAGGGGCATAAGGAAATAGGGGATTCAGGCGGCATAAAAAAGTCAGGGATTAGGAGCATAAAGAAGTCGGGGATTTAGGGAGCTTAAGGAAGTCGGGGAACCAGGGGGCATAAGGAAATAGAGGATTCAGCAAGCTTTATGAAGTCGGGGCTTCAGGGGTTCCCCTCTTCTTTCTATTCATCTTTCTTTGTCACTGCGCTTCTCCCTCATTTTCTTCTTCCCATCATTTTTTTCGTTTCTGCTTCACTTCTTTTGGCCTTTTTCTCCTTTTCTTTTTTTTCTTGCTCCACTTCTTTTTTTCTTTTCCCTTTTTGATTAAACCAATACCCACTCCTTTTCTTCTTCCTTGTCTTTTTCTTTCTCCTCTTCTTTCTTCTCTTTTTTTTCTTCCTTCTCCTCTTCTTTGTCTTCATTTTTTCCCTCTTCTTCTTTCTTCTCTTCGTTTTCTGTCACTGCTTTCTCCTCTTCTTTCTCCTCTTCCTCCTCTTCTTCTTCGTCTTCCTCCTCTTCTTTTTCTTCCTCCTCCTCCTCTTCGGTGTCCTCTTTTTCTCCCCCTTCTTTCTTCTCTTCCTTTTCCAGCACTGCTATTCCTCCCTTTTTCAAATGCTATTTGCATCTCTTCCACTACATAGTTTCCTAAAAAACAATTAATTTTCTAATTAAAATGAATTAAATAAAACTAATGAGATAATAAATCATTTTAACCAAATTTTTACAATAGGAAACCTACAAATGTAAGGTTGGCAGGTACGCCTACAAATGACACACCATTGATGATTAATTATAAAATGCAAATAATATTATGTGCATGATCTTAGAAAATTATCTTTTTGGATTAATGAAAAGCAACAATTTAAATAATTTTGTTTGTTTGCAGTTGTGTTAAGTGACAATCGATGATTTTTATTTATTATTTTATTTTTTTAAAATTACAAAAATTAGGCAAAACATTAAAAAATACAGCCGTTTTGGCGCGGTTAGATATAACTTTTCTAAGAAGCAACCCAACTAAATATTCTTAATATGATTCGAGAGCTCTAATCAAGTTCTATAAACTTGCAAAATTAAAAAAAAATTGTTACAATTATAAAAGTTATGTTCAAAAAAGTTCGAAAAAGCGACTTAATAAAATTTTGAACTTTGAATATAATTTTGTTTTGCTTTGATCAACTTTTTATTCTTTTGCAAACTCTTCATAACTTTGCTCAACCTAACCAATGGAACTAAGTAAGATGATCATTTTCATACCCTAATCGCTTACAGTATGCCAGATCCAAACTAAATGCACTAGAAAACAAGTGCTCAAAATTTCGAAAAAAATGGTTCAAATATTTTGGCATGAAAATATTTTTTTAATTTGGGTTTACTGTCGGATTGACTACTGTCGGATTGACCACTTCTGTCGGATTGTCCAGTCACGCACCAACTTAGTCAGACGACTCCTTTGGTGGTCTGATGTTATCAAAGTTTTGTTCCCCAAGGCGATTGGGTTATGTACCAGCAGTTGTCCTACTTGGTCAAATTGCATCCATTTAACATAATTTTTCAAAATATTGAAAAATTTTAATTTATGAAAGTCCGGCGGTACCGATAGTCAGCAAATAAAAACAGTAATCATACGACAACAGCGAATTATCGAATTGTTGAATCTCTGAAAAAGAAAATTCCGAGTCCTGGTCCTAATCCGAATTTTGACGGTTCAAAGCCGGCCAGTCTCCAATTTTTTTCTTCTAAAGTTCCCTCAGCTTTTATCGATATATTCACCCCCAGCAATAGGTTGGGTGCATCGCTTAAACTTGTTATGAGTGTATAGTTTAAGAAATATATTGGAAATATTACCAAAGCCATTTTTAGTATTAATAGACAAACCTGGCCATTTTGGTGCGGCCGTTTTGTTTTTCAAACACATAAATGCCAATTAATTTTTCAACATTTTTTGACAACCAATTTTTTTAACAAAAAAAAAAAATTTAAACACATACAAATACAGCAGGTATTTTTTGTTCAATTGTCCCTTCGTGGTTCAGGCTGTCGTATGCGTAGAATATGGAGGGGCCGGGCCATGGAAAGGAACAGAGGGGGAATATAATAAAGTCGGGGAATCTGTGGGAATAATAAAGTCGGGGAATCTGTGGGCATTAAGAAGTCGGGGGTTCCAGGGGACATAATGAATTCGGGGAATCTGTGGGGTGCTTGCGCGTTTTATAAATCCGCCATTTTTACTGATTTTTCGTATAAATCATGGCATAACTTTTGACACAAGCAACCAAATTAAACAATCTTGGTATTATAAGATAGCTCTTGGATTACTCAATTAGCTGGTTAAAACTCAAAAAATTTTGTTAATTTTTTCAAGAGTTATGGTAATTTTTTCTACTTTTTTAGCTCCAATTTTTTTAAAAGTTAACGAAATTTTTTGAATTTTAACCAGCTAATAGAGTAAGAGCTATCTTATAATACCAAGATTGTTTAATTTAGTTGCTTCTGTCAAAAGTTATGACATGATTTATACGAAAAATCAGTAAAAATGGCGGATTTATAAAACGCGACAGCACGATCTGTGGGCATAGAGAAGTCGGGAAATCAGGTGAAAAAAAATAGGGGATTCAGCAAGCTTTATGAAGTCGGGGCTTCAGGGTTCCCCCTCTTCTTTCTATTCATCTTTCTTTGTCACTGCGCTTTTCCCTTCAACCCATACCCACTCCTTTTCTTCTTCCTCCTCTTTTTTTTCGTCTAACAGCATTTTCTCCAATTCACATTTCATCTTGCTCACTACACTTTTATTTACTGCTAAAAAAATATTTGTTTTTGAAATTAAATTAAATGATGAATAAATATGAAACCATTGACTCTATTACTTACGATTGTCAATATGTAGTCCGTAACTTATCTTTTTGTCAAAATCCATTTCATTCTCTCCAAAGATTTTCTTGTTTTCTTCTTTTAAGCTTAAATTAATTATTTATTTTTAATTGGGAAGAGAAAATCGAAGTGATAAAAAACGAGAAAAATGCAAAATTATTTAATAATAGTTTAAAATTCAATAAAATATGATATTATATCCGACTAACTTGTCTTCGGTGCAATGTTTATCCGAATTCTCAAATCGATTGAAAATTTTAAGATTTGGCAAATGTGCTAACTTTCTTATTTTTGCCAATAAATCCTTCACAAATTGTACCAAAATGCAAAGTCGGCCTTTTACCGGCACTTTGATAGGTTCCGTAAAATTGTATTTGAGACCTATAAAATAGTCAATATTGTCATTTAGGATTTCGTATGACATCAACGGATTGTTTTTGTTCACATAATTTAAAAGGTAAAGAAAAGCTTTTGGGTCGGATGGTTTGACCAAAATGTGGTCATTATCCGGCATTTCATTGATAATTTGTACCATCTTTATTACGTCATACCATTTAATT
Source organism: Heterodera filipjevi (assembly GCA_039877585.1). Classification (NCBI taxonomy): domain Eukaryota; kingdom Metazoa; phylum Nematoda; class Chromadorea; order Rhabditida; family Heteroderidae; genus Heterodera; species Heterodera filipjevi. Next base: position 6,708,429 of record JBDPZO010000004.1, on the reverse strand, counting down.
GAATCGCCCTTTCTACGCAAAAAGTCAATGTTTTCTGTTTAATTAAGCAACTTTTTAGAGTTTGATTATAAAAAAATAATATTCAAATAAAAGTTTATATAAATAACCTTTTGCTTTTTCCATTATCAGTTCTAAATTTTGATATTTTATTTCCATAGTCGTAATGCTTAAATAATACCGTTTGTTTTTTCCGCTTTTAGCTCATTTTCCTTTTTCGAATACACAAAATAGGGCAAATTCCAATTTGGCAAACTAATTTGCACCATTTCATTTGCGACTTTGATTTTATAATCGAAAATATAGGTGTAGTTTTACTAAAAAAATAACAAGAATATGGTTACCTATTTAATTGTAATATAAAACATGTTAACATTTCGTTTTTATAATTAATAAAATACTAATTACTCTTCTTCAAAGCATCTGTTCCATGCATCTTTAAATTTTGGCGCATATTTTTCCATAATAAAATAACCAATTGGCCCATCAATTTGCTTGCACAAACGAAATGCAAAGGAGAAAAGCAAACCAAGCATTGTTTTTGATTCGGGAAGTGGGTCCTGCCGCTTTTCCGCCCCGATTTGTCCATTTTCCATTGGCATAACAGCTTGAAGTGTTGTTAAAAACTCAAATCCACCACTAAATTTTTTGGCAATGTGTAAAACGACAAAAATTTTCAGATTCTTCCCTATTTTTAAATATCTCGCCGTTGGGACTTTAAAATAATATACAAAATTTGTTATTATAGGGATTTTTATTTAAAGTTCACTTTTTATGCAATTCAACAAATTCACTGAGTCGTCGAATGATGTCTTGCCCCATTGATAAGGGAAAGGTTAGAAGCTGTTGCTTTTCATCATATTCAACTCTGTTCGAAGGGGTTTTCATAGTTTCGTATAAAGCTTGGCCAAATCGTGTAATTTCATGTCCAAAATATTGCGTCATATTGGTTAGACATTCATTGCTCAATTTGCCTTGGTAGACAATTGGTTTGAATCTTCGGCCAATCACTCGTGTATAGTTCCATAACGGCTCTTTGAACAAGGCCATCTCCAGCTGGGTGGAACTGAATTTGGTACTGTAATCATTTTGCTACTTAACAATTTCAATTCTATTGTTTTTCAGAACATTATTCCCCCCCCCCCCACCATTTTAATTTGGTATTTTTAGGACAAAATCAAACAATGCATACCCTTTTGTCGGTGTGTTGTTATCTATGGCATAGACAAGGTGAAGATAATCTTTGTGAACATTTTCACCGCATACTTTTTTGACTATATACGCATCAAAACAATAATATCCGTACCCATCAAAACGTCGGCTCAATTCTAGTCCAACTCTGAGAAATAAACACCTAATCACATTGGTTTTGTCGTCACTTTGTGAACTGAAGTACAACAGTAAAGTAATCAAATTAACGGAAAACTTTGCAAAAAAAATATACAATTTCATTTATAAAAAAATTAACTGAGTTCATTAGATTATCTATAAATCAAATTTTTTATTCTTAGTGTCTTTTGAATGCTCCTTATGATCAGATGAACACTATTAACCGCCCAAAATTGAAAAAATTAACCACCCTATAAAAAATTTATGAACAAAATATACCAAAATTCTGGCCTTTTTGCGTTCTTCAAGTTGTAAAACTTTTTTAGAGTTAGTCAAGCGCTTAGAAATTGTTTATTTATACCCTCCAAATACTTACAGCTTCCGAATGATACTGAATTTTGTGAAATTGTGTTCACAAAGAAAAAAGTTACAAAGTCTTAAATGAGTCTGGCGCCGAAACAAGATGTACCCACCCGTAAATAAAGTAAAATAAAAGATAAGACGAATATAAATAGGGAGGCCATTAGTTTTTTCCGTGGTGAGCCGAAGTGAAAAAAGTATCGGTATGGCGAAGTGAAAAAAGTATCGATGTATAGGTTTTCGAGGAAGGGGGTCATTTCAGTACGGAGATATTTTATTAATTATATTTAATCATTTTAAAAAGACTAATAAAAAATTTGTTATTTAATCAATTAAATAAAGATAATAATTAAAATAAATAATATTTTTTTAAAAACTAATAGTATTTTTTGTCAAAACCCTAGCCTATATAGAAACAACATTTACAAAAAATATACTATCAAAAACTTCAAAAAAAACCCCCAAATAATAAAATTTTTTATGAAATTTTTTCAAATTCAGATTTTTCAATTTTTTTCGAGAACTTCGTTAAAGAATTTTTTGGGATTTTTCTAAAAAACCAAACTTCTTTTTTGGAAATTTTATTCCAGCGAAGTTTGGTACCGGCCAAATTATGCCACTTTTTAGCACTATAAAAAAAACATTTAGGGGTGTTACATAAAATATAACGCAATCGCACTTTCGGGGATTTTGGCACCGTTTTTAACATTGTTGCACGAAAAAAGATATGGAAATACTTACAATTATGAAAAATAGAAAAAAAACTATGTTTGAAAAGTTTTTGTCATTTTTCGCTTTGTTTTAGAACGTATTTTAATACATTTTTTGAGTTTTTAAAACATATTTTGAGTTTATTTTAGACATATTTTTGTACATATTTCGGGGGTTTTGCACCTAAAAATTCCGTCCTAATTCTTTGTTTATTTAACTTATTTTTTACTACTGTAACATACAGTTTTTCTAATTCTGATGGTGACAGTGCTGACAAAACCTTATCAAAGTGTTCTCTCAAAAATTCGTAAATTGCTGGTGGATTTTCTTTTATATCACTTTTATCCATAATTACATCAAATAATTTTTGAACCTCATCAGATCGCAATAGAATGTATTTTCGGTCAGCATTTTTAATCATATGCGATGCCAATTGGTATTCGGAGAGTTCAAGAATAAATTTGAAATTTTCTGGGAAGAATTATTTGTTTAACGAAATAATAAAAAAATAGCTGTTTTTTATTGTATTTAATTAAATAACGAAAATGATTTAAAAATAAAAAAGACCAATCAAGATAAATGTATATAATTTACCTATAAATTGTTGTTGTTCCGTACTGTAACATGACCAACTTGGGTCTTTTGGACTTAAACTTTGAGCCCACCAATGATTACCATCGTCGTCAATTTCGATCAGTTGGAATGGAAAAATTCTAAAAATAAAAATGATAAATCCACTAAATATTTATTGAGAATCTTAAGTAATATATTTATATATATTATTTTTTATTTTGCATATATTTTTCAATTTTTCACCTATCATTTTCGCTGGCGTTTTGTGATGGTATACTTTTTTTGTAGGTCAACAAAAGGGTCAACGGCCAAAGACACCTATCATTTTCGTTGGCGTATTGTGACGACATATTTTTTTTGTAGACCAACAAAAGAGTTTTCAATTGCCAAATCGAAATGTTGCCATAATCATACAAAGATTGACCATAACTAAATTTTTTTTTTCTGAATTAAAGATTAAAAAGAAAACATACATAATAATAATGCTCGGCAATAAATTAATTATAAAGCCGTTCATGATATTTTTCCCAAAAATAATAGAATTTTATGATTTTAAACTTTCGAATTGAAAAAGCCCTAATGAAACAGTAACCCGAAATCTTAAAACAAGTATTCTGCCCGCCCCCTCAAGATAAGGAGGTATTTCACTAAAACCCGTTAACACTGACATATCACAAAGAAGCACTCGTATGGCAAAAGAATAGGCCAATTGCAGTATTTGATCCATCACTTTTTTCCCAATTCGTTGTTTTTTCGCAAAAATTTGGCCATTGAATTTTTCTGCAATTTGATGGCCAAGCGATTGGTCATAATGCACAAATCCCTTGCTAGCTCTGTTGTTTCCGTCGTCAACCTTGACTTTCAAATTCTGATATGCTCCTTCGCTGTTGTCTTTGTACTCGCTTATCACACGAAAATAGGCAAATTCGGCCGCCCATTTGACAAATGTGAAATTGAACACTGTCCTTTTCTGTTTGTCAGAATAGCTGCCCAACAGATATTGCTCACCATGCAAAATGGAGTCTTAAAAAATTGGTGAAGATTCCCTGAGCCTTTAAAATATCACGCGTGGAATTTAAGTTGACTTATTCTTTGATTTTGTCAATGGTATTGGCTGATTGTGCCCTGCCAATTGCACCCCCCCCCCAGGAACCTTCAATACAAAAATAAAACTATAAATTGACGCTTATCCAATAAGAAAATAAAAATAAAAGATTCTGGAATATATTGAATGACCCCGTAAAAGGAGACCAAAAAAAGGCAAAAAAAAAAAAAAAATGGACAAAAGGTTGTTGCGTTTTTTTTCCACTTTTTTATAAAGTTCCACCAAAATATGTCATAACATAACCTCTCTCCAAAACAGTCATATTAAACATACTTTCTAAATTCATTACCCTTGATTAGTTATAATATTTAAAATTCTTAAGATTTAAACATTTGTTTTTGTGATGATTAATTTAAAAAAACAGTTTTTGAACATACCCATTTGATCAACAATCTTGTAGTCATTGAAAAGGTCGTCAAGAAATTTGGCAAAAGTGTGGACATTTTTGATCAAATTGTCCGAGTCCCATTTATAAGATGGCGCACAAAAAACGGAAATGGAGACAAAATTCAGAAGAATGAAAGCAAACACTTTTAAATGCATTTTGCTAAAAAAAGATGAAATCATGCAAAAGTGTAGTAAGAAAGGATGGTACTCTGATCATGTTTTTTCATTTAGTGCATTTTTTAAGACCAAATGAATATTTTGCATTTTTTAAGACAAATCTAATACATTTTGATTAAAAACTAAAAGAGAACCAAAATCCTTTGATGCCCAAAGGCGAAAAGTTTTGAACTTAACGAAAATTGTTAATTATAAAAATAAAAAACCTTTTTTCCTAAAAAAATAGTCCTAGTGCATTTCCTAAAAAGTGCCACCCATGCGAGTTTCCTAAAAGTGCCAGCGCGTTTCCTAATAGTGCCATCCCGGTAATTTAAATAAATTAAATTAAGTTTATCTATTTATGTTTTACAACAACAAGTAATCTAGACTGACAATATTTGAAAATAATAAATAAATATCATTTAATCGATTAGTTTCGTATAATATTATGTTTAATTTTTCAATTAATATATTTTATTAAAAATGACCCTTTTAGGAAACGCGCATGGGCGGCACTTTTTAGGAAATGCACCAGCACGAAAAAAAATTATTAAAAGTAAATATTTTTTTTTTGTAATATTAAAAAGTCCGAGAACGACCATGAAACTAAATACCCGAGTTTTAATTCAACTTTTCCATTTGCGGGGAGGACAACAAACAGATTTAACCGTAAAATCTAATGTATAACGCAAAAATTCAAATACTTGTTGTCTGGTATTAAATTTTGAAATTTTACACTAATTTTAATTTTTTCGTTATAATTCAAAAATAGTTAGTAGGCGGTACCTAACTACTTTCAAACTTTTCAATAATTTATTAAATTAGAGTAAATTGGCAATTTGAACTATAAATCAGTCTGTTAAAAGCATTCGCATTCTTGACAAATATCTCAACCAATTGCCTGCCTTTGGTGTAAAATTAGTGCAATGCCAAACCACACTTCGGTATCCATTCTAAAGCTCTAATCTCTGTTCGGGTCTACCCAATTCTTATCCGAAAAAACTTTTTGGTGTTAGGTTCAACCTAAAAAAGTATCAAAGGGGGGGGGGGGGGGGGGATTAATGAAATTTAATTTGAGCCTTCAAACCCACAAAAATGATTAAAAAAATTACCCAATCTGAGAGCCCTACTAATATAGGCTGCTGATATTTGCAATTGTTGAGAATAAAGAAATAAATTTTCAGTTGAATGAAAAAGCCTCATTCTGCCGTCACTTAAATAAGAACAAAAACGAAGACAAAAAAAGATTAAACCAACGAAACGAAACATAAACGAGGAAAATAGTTGGCATTATTCAATCCATGATCACTCATAAAATAAGTAAGACATGGGCATTTTCATTAGAGATATATTCACTAGGAAAATAGTTGGCATTATTCAATCCATGATCATTGATCACTCATAAAATAAGTAAAACATGGGCATTTTCATTAGAGATATATTCACTAGGAAAATAGTTGGCATTATTCAATCCATGATCATTGATCACTCATAAAATAAGTAAGACATGGGCATTTTCATTAGAGATATATTCACTAGGAAAATAGTTGGCATTATTCAATCCATGATCATTGATCACTCATAAAATAAGTAAAACATGGGCATTTTCATTAGAGATATATTCACTAGGAAAATAGTTGGCATTATTCAATCCATGATCATTGATCACTCATAAAATAAGTAAAACATGGGCATTTTCATTAGAGATATATTCACTAGGAAAATAGTTGGCATTATTCAATCCATGATCATTGATCACTCATAAAATAAGTAAAACATGGGCATTTTCATTAGAGATATATTCACTAGGAAAATAGTTGGCATTATTCAATCCATGATCATTGATCACTCATAAAATAAGACATGGGCATTTTCATTAGATATATATTCACTAGGAAAATAGTTGGCATTATTCAATCCATGATCATTGATCACTCATAAAATAAGTAAAACATGGGCATTTTCATTAGAGATATATTCACTAGGAAAATAGTTGGCATTATTCAATCCATGATCATTGATCACTCATAAAATAAGACATGGGCATTTTCAATCCCTCAGTGTTTATGTGTATGCTGAATATGCTTATAGCATAAGGAAAGTAATCATACGTTTAAAAATGCCAACGATAATGTCATATGATGCTGTATAATGAATGTTATTTGCATATCATGTGGATAATCATGCCTTAATAATGGCACAAACAATCCCCAGTGTTTATGAAGCGTTATCACTTCCTTTCGATATTAAGCATCGAAGCATCCTCATTTTTTTACAAAATAATTTTACGTTCCCTCCTTTCCCATGTGCACTTTTTTGGGTTTGTTTACCATTAAGAAAAAAATTTGTTTTTTTCTTTTAATTTTTTCTTTTATGCTTAAATTTAGGGTTAAGCTCCGACCCGACATCTCCGAATCCTCGACCCGACCCGACGTCCTTTTTGGGCCTTTTCCCCGACCCGATCTCCGACAAAAAATAAGCACTGGTAAGAATGGGTGTCTGAGAGTAAGAAATTGTTGTGTAAAAGGGAAATTTTGAAGAAAAAATTCTTTATAAATATTTTTACCTGTCAAAATTTTAAAATATATTGGCTTTTGAAAATTTCTCTCTATGAAACATTGATAATTAAAAATTTTCCCGGCCACATATATCGACACCGAAAAAACAGAAATCTTAGAATGTATTCTCTTTAATGCCAGATCCATTGTGAATAAAACCGCAGATTTAAACTTCCTCTTAGAACAGTCAAGGCCAAAAATTGCCTGTATAACTGAAACATGGTTAAATAGGTTGGCAAACAATGACGATTACGCGTTGTCTGAACGCGTAAAAAGATTGGTTCGAAAAATTAAAACGTTTCATGTGCTTTCTGAAAAGTTCTTAGAGGTACAAGCTGAGCTGCAAGTTCCAGAAAATACGCTTAAAAGGGACATTGACGTGCAAATGAATGATTTTATTAACATTTAACAAAAACAAGTTAGGATAACACTCACTAGTAGGGATGCGATTTTGAGTTAAATACCTAAAATTTTTGCGCACTTGTAAAGTTGAGATAAGCATAAAAAACGAGTTTTTAGCTTGGTTTGGAGCTTTTACACCCACTTTTATAATACCTATTTTTACCTATTTCGGGATTTTTCTACCTATTACCTAGTTACCTAATTTGATACCTATTTCGGCATTTTTGGTGACTTTTTCAGGATTTTCAGTAATTTCATAAGGAAAATGCCATAAAAAATGAAAAATAGACCCCCTAAGATGGGCTTTTAAAATTTTAAAAAAGTATACCCCTAAAAACCGGAACTTTTTCTTAAAAAAATAACCTCAAAAGCAAATTTTTTTTTTTTGGCAAATATGGAACTTTTTTTAAATCTTTCCCCCTTCCATTTGAATGAGTTTTACGCCGAAAATCTCGAAAAATTTCTGATTTGTAACACCAATAAAGAACAATGAACCATTTTTGTGTTTAAAAATCGTTAATAAAAAAAATTTTATTTACCTATTTTGGTACTTATTTCGGAATTTTTGTACCTATTTAATACCTATTTTGAGATTTTTTTCTACCTATTTAAGTACCTATTCTAGGATTTTTCTTACCTAAAAATCGCGGGTCGGGGTTGTTTCGGCCCCCACGTTTCGGCCCCCACGATTCGGCCCCCACGTTTCGGCCCCCACGATTCGGCTCCGGGCACGTTTCGGCCCCGGGGTCGTTTCGGCCCCAAGCCAAAAAAAGCAAAAACAAAATAAAGTTGTCAAAAAAAAATTGTTTTTTTTCAAATAGAGGCCCCCTAAGCCTAGGCCTACGCAAGCCGAAGCTTAGGTTGGTGTTTTTTTCGAGATATCCTTCAGGTTTGGTGTAATAGACAATTGATTTACCAGTACTTTAAAGAAACCTATGCGTAAAGTTCATTTTTTTGAAATTTTCAAAATTAGGTTAAGGTTACAAAAATTCAAAAAAATTTTTTTTGATTTTCGAAAATTTTTTAAAATTTTTTTGAAAATCAAACTCTATTTTTTAAGTTTGAGGTAGTTTTTCAAAAAATAGGGTCAAGTTTAAAAATGTTTCAAAATACTAAGGAAAAAAATCACTCTGATTTTTTGAAAACTTAACCCTAAATTTTTGAACCCCTAGTTTTCAAAAAAAAAACTAGGTTGAAAAAAAATTTGGGTACTATTTTTCTATTTTTAGCTTGGGGCCGAAACGACCCCGGGGCCGAAAAACGGGGGCCGAAACGACCCCGGGGCCGAAACGTGGGGGCCGAAACATGGGGGCCGAAACGTGGGGGCCGAAACGAGCCTGGCCCAAAAATCGCATCCCTACTCACTAGGCTATAAACCGGAGCGGGTCATTTGAGTCGGGCCGTTTGAGTCGGGGCGTTTGAGTCGGGCCATTTGAGTCGGGCCGTTTGAGTAGGAGGGCCATTTGAGTCGGGCCGTTTGAGTCGGAGAGCCACCCATACAAAATCTCATTTTTTAGTTACGGATTAATTTTTTTTTCAAAAATATAATAAAAAAATAACAATTAACACTACAAAAACAAAAGCCAGGCTAACATACCATACTACTCAAGTTCCGAAACAAAAAAATTCAGAAAATTACTAAGTTTTGTTCAGGAGATAAAAAGATCCAAAATAGATTCCCTATACTTTTAAGTCCCGAAATTTGTGGCCTGGCGGGACCCGGGACTAATAAGAAAGGGGGTTCTGAGAAAAAACAGAAGAGAAACTTCAAAAAGTTCCGGCGGCCTCCCCGACACGGGCCCCGAGTTTTCCTGTCCCGGCAAAGCCCCAGTCCCCTGCTACCTTAACATAAAACCTGAATCATCGAAATAACTTTTTTGTATATTTATTTTTCGTTTACTATAGCTTTACACGATAACTTTAAAAATCTGAGAGAAAAAAATAAAAATTAGATTTTTTTTCATAGATTTTTATGTTTTTTCAACCCCGATATACTTTATGTGGCAGTCCGACTCAAACGGCCCGACTCAAATGGCCCGACTCAAACGACTCCTCCGGCTCAAACGCCCCGACTCAAACGGCCCGACTCAAACGACCCCTACCGGCTATAAACATAGCATATACACTTGGAAATGGTTGGCATTTCCCGACATAGGATTACTCTCACTATTATGCTATAAATACCAATATATCAGGGGCCACCAAGTATATTCAACCTTTCATTTATTTATGCATTCTTGTTTCTTATTTATTATTATTGTATTCTTTTTCGATTTTTTGTTCTTTCTGCTTTAATTTACTCTAAATAAACTCATTTCACAATCTTCTCAACTGCTTCAACAAAGACTCGCAGAATATTTGTTTCTTCTTCGCTGTTTCTCTTCAGGCCGATCTTCTGACTACATCGCCGTGTAAGCTGACTGTTATCAATTTGTCTTCACTTCTATTCATCTCGGCATTTTCACTCTGTTGGCAATTGTGTTTCTGAGTCCCAATCTCAAATCCCTTCACAGTCCCAAATCTCCAAATTTTACCCCATCAAATCCTACACAAATCCCGTCGTTCCTTCCATCCCCGCCCCGAAGGTTGTACTATGACAAAAAGTTAAAATAAAAAAAAGCGAAAAAGTCAAAATTTTCAATTATTTTGATTCATCAATTTTGTAAATCGTCCATTTTAAGGTTTTTAAAAATTTTAGATTTCCACGCAATTCTTTATTATAAAAGTTAAATATTTATTAGATTTATTATTGCTTATAAATTTCACTCTCTAATTTGTTGTTTATATGCAAATGCATACTTTTTTTTTGTTGGTAATATGCAATGGCCTAATAAGCGCGAAAAACATTTTTTAACTTGGTTTAAGGCTTTTAAAACGCATTTTTAAATGCATATTTTAAGCATATTTTGGAATATTGTGCATATTTCCTTTTTTGCATATTTTGGTCCAATTTTTTATCATATTTCGCATTTTTTGCTTTGAATTTCTGAAAGTTGATAAAAAGTTCCATAAATTGAAAATAGACCCTCTGAATAACGAATAAAAACAGAACTTTTTCAAAAAATCATCTTCCACCTTTAGACTAAATTATAGAATCTCATTCAATAAATTTTCTGAGGTTTTTGGGTCTTGTTTCATGAAACATTAGTCGATGCCGCTGGGCGCAAAAAGTTCCTTAATATTTTCAAAATGTCTAAAGAAATGAAAATTCTTCTTTTCGAATTAAATAATTCATTAAAGGAGAATCCAGGACCAGTGTCATCCTTTTCTCATTCTTTTGCATATTCCATCTTTTTTAGTAAAATGAAACTGAAAGTTATTTTTGCTTTAATTCTGCTGGATTTTGTCTGCATTTCCGTTTTTTGTTAATGTGCTTATTTCGCGATTCTTGAGTAACTATTTAGAATTTGAAAAATCACAAAAATGGCATAAAATGTAAAACTGCCTCCAAAGGATATAGGCTTCTTAAATTAAAAAAATAACCCTATTAGAAAGGAGGTTTTTTCCAAAAGATTGCAACTTGCAATTTTCATTTTTTTAATTCAAAATTTTGTTCTCAAAAAAATGCTTTCTAATTTTTTAACATTTTTAAGTCTTTCAGTTTATTCTGCCCTATTTTTTAATTTTCAGTGCCTTTTTGAGGGATTTGTACCTATGGGTAGAGACCAGGGATGCCGCCGATTTCCGGTTTCCGGTTTTCCGATTTTTCAAATCTGAGATCGGCGGCATCCCTGGTAGAGACGCAACAAATATTTTTTTAAATAGTTTTTCTGCTTATATGCGTTGAAGAAAGGTGCTCAAATGGCATAAACAATTTCGTAGTGTTTATGCGTATGATGAATATGCTTATAGCACAGTGAGAGTAATCATACGTTTAAAAATGCCAACCATAATGTCATATTCTGAATAATGTTATTGGAATGTCATTGGATAATCATGCCTTAATAATGACATAAACAATTTCGCAGTGTTTATGCGTATGCTGAATATGCTTATAGCATCGTCAGAGAAAGCATACGTTTAAAAAGCCAACCATTTCCGGATATATATAAGAAAACGCCTATAAAAGCCACAACAGAAGAATGGCATTTTATTCAACTAAATAATTAGGATCCCATTCAATAAATTTTCGGAGTTTTTGTGTCATTTCCGAGAAGCATTACTTAGTGCCACTGGGCGCCAAATTTGAAAATTGTCACAATAAATACAAATTATTAATTTCAAATAAAATTCACTAAAGAATGCTCGGTTTCGGTTATCGATGTCGGTTCGGTTAACCGAAACGGTCGGTTTCGGTTTAATTTTTCATTTTTTAGCTGAATGCAATTTAAAATTATTTTTGCTTTCATTCTTCTGAATTTTGTCTCCATTTCCGTTTTTTGTGTGCCGTCTTATGAATGGGACTCGGACAACTTGATCAACAATGTGCACACTTTTGCCAAATTTCTTGACGACCTTTTCACTGAGTATAAGAAGGTCAAGAAAATGGGTATGTTAATATTGTGAAGGCTGGGAACGCCAAATTTGGCGTGGTATAACATCACTATTTTTGTAAAAATGAAATTTTTGAAAGATTTTAAGTTTTCCCATGGATAGTATTTTTTTTTTTTATTTAATGGCCAAAAGGCCTTTTTCAAAGGGCATCTCTGAAATAAAGGGCAATTAAACATTTAAAGGATGAAAGCTGGAAATAAAGGACGCCCTTTGAAATAAAAGACTAATACTAACAGGGAGGTTTCTAAAAAAAAACTCGGAAATGTGCTGATTTTGTACAATCCTGATACAAAGAATGTTGAATATTGTTGCTTTGGAGATAAGACATATTTTTGTATGAAAATTTAGTTAATGATCACTTTTAGAAACCCATAGGTAGAGACGCAACAAATATTTACGAAAAATCCCAAAATATTTAAATAAATATTTGCGAAAAAAAAAGCTAAAATATTGACCAAAATACTGAAAAATCCCAAAATATTGACGAAAATATTGATTAAAAAAATACAATTTTGCACTGCAAAAAATCGAAAAATCGCTTTTTATAGATAAATAAAAAAGCATAAATCGGCGATTAAATTTATTCACTGGTTATAGTTGCAAAAAGGTATTTTTCAAAAATTTCAGGCAAAAACTCATACGGTTGTCAGGCAAAAATTTTTTTTTATTTTTTTTAAAAAACTGAAATTTTTTCGAGAAAATGTTTTTTTATTGAAATAAATATTTTTTGAAAAAACCCCCAAAATATTTTTTTTTATTGATGAATATTGACGTCCAAATGAAAAAATTTAAACGCAGAAATGCTTCTTTTGAGCACCTTTCTTCAACGCATATAAGCAGAAAAACTATTTAAAAAAATATTTGTTGCGTCTCTACCCATAGGTACAAATCCCTCAAAAAGGCACTGAAAATTAAAAAATAGGGCAGAATAAACTGAAAGACTTAAAAATGTTAAAAAATTAGAAAGCATTTTTTTGAGAACAAAATTTTGAATTAAAAAAATGAAAATTGCAAGTTGCAATCTTTTGGAAAAAACCTCCTTTCTAATAGGGTTATTTTTTAATTTAAGAAGCCTATATCCTTTGGAGGCAGTTTTACATTTTATGCCATTTTTGTGATTTTTCAAATTCTAAATAGTTACTCAAGAATCGCGAAATAAGCACATTAGGCAGTTAATTACTTTCTCTAATCTATGACACTCGCACCCTGCTGAATGTTCAAGGAAATGGTAATTTTTTTTTTTAGACTCCATCCTCCATGACGCACCGTTTCCCAAAGATGAGTATACGGATAAGCAGAAAAGGACAGTGTTCAATTTGACATTTGCCAAATGGGCAGCCGAATTTGCCTATTTTCGAGTGATAAACGCACACAAAAATAACTGCGAAGAACGAGAAGCATATTTGAATTTGAAGGTGAAAATTGATAAAGATTATTATTATACTTATGCATTTGATAATTATGACCAATCGCTTGGCCATAAAATTGCCGAAAAATTCAATCGCCAAATTTTTGCGAACGAAAAACAAATTGACAAAAAACTAATGAACCAAATACTGCAATTGACCTTCTCTTTTGCCGCACGGGTTCTGCTTATTTATATGTTAGTGATATGTTTAGTATTATTTGTGAAAGCCCATGTTTTTTTCCCAAATACACATTCATATTTTGAAAGGGTTAGAGCTTTTTATGAAATATAGCAAAATATGTACCCCTCATTTTTAAATTAAGCACAAAAAATTGAAAAATAAGAATTACGCGATTTTGAGCTTAAATTTTATATTCATATAATGTGTAATCAAATACACTTACACTTTATGACTTCCAAAAGTTGGCCGCGCCGAACCGGTTATGATTACGATTATTTTTTAAAAATTTGAAATTTTTTACATAGTCAAACAGGAATGCCATTTTTCGCCTATTTAAAAGCATTTGCCCCTTTTTTTAGGGTTACCTTATTTTTTACTTCCTGAATTCTTATACAAAATGCCAAATTTCAGAATATTTCTTCATTTTTAGGCTTTCTAATAAAAAAAGTGTCAAAAGACATGATTTTTTATACAATTTTTTTCTGTAAATTTTATTTAATTTCTCAAAAGTTTCTCCAGCGGCGCCTATTGGCACCGCCGGACTGCATTTACTTTTGATTTTTTTCAAAATTTATCTTAAAAATTAAATAAATATTCTTAAAAATAGGCTCAAGAATACTTCAAAATTAACCATTTTTGAGCCATTTTTGTTAATAAATTAAAAAAAAAATTTTATAAAATTTTCCCGGCGGCACCATATTTTTCGTTACCATTTAGGGAAATTTTGGAGTCTTTTAGCTTTTTTGCTTCGGTATTAGACTATTTTAAATTCCAAGGAAGAAGGGTCGGCGGTGCCGATAGGCATCGCCGGGAAATTTTTGAAAATTTGAGTGGTTTTCGGTAACAAACTTATGCACAAGAAATGAGTAATTTGGCGAATTTTGAGATAAACTTAAAAAACCCCTAGATATGGGTGTCCGGTGGTTCCGATAGGCGCCATCGGTGGAAATTTTGAAAATTTATGGCCTATTTGTTAACAGATTTTCCCCAAAAATGGCCAATTTTGGGTCCTTTTATTGAAAAATTCCACAAAGGATTCAATGTCCGGCGGTGCCGCCGGGAAAATTGTTAACAATATTAAAGAAATTGATTCAAAATATTGGAAAACCTTTTTCATAAAATTCATTTGTCTGGATACCAAATGGTCCTCCAAAAGATCGATTCTTAGGGGTGTATTAATCGTGTAATCGACTTCGATTTTACGATTACAATTACCGCCCAAAACACGATTAATCACGATTACGATTACGATTCGCGGCAGCCCTGGTAGGCACGGAACTAATCACCTATCGTGATTTTCCAGCCCTAGCGTTTGGGTGTCACATTTCTTATTTTTCTGGGAAACGCATTTTACAAAACAAAATAATAATTACATTAAATAATGGAAACCCCCTCAAAATAGTGGTTTAAAATTCTTTTATTTCTAATTATTTCATTTTTAATTTTTATTGCACTCTTTGGATGATTTTTTGTGTTATAATTTTTAAACTGAGAATAATTTAAGAAAAGATACTGGAAGTGTAACTTATCACACTTTTTATTATTATAACATCGCAAATTGGCAGTTGCGAACCATTTTGTTGGCCTACAAGAATTTTTTGTCCTCACAAAAAGAAAACGAAAACAACGCAAACCATGGGTATAAAAACGGAAATATATGCAAAATATAATTAAATAAAACAATAGATAATTTTCATATTAAATAATTGATATTTTATTAATTTCAAACTTTAGCGTTTTCCCATTCAAACTGATTAAAATTTATAACAAGACCGATCATTGGTGGGTTCAAAGTTTAAGTGAAAAAGACCCAAATTGGTCGAGGTACGATGAGGAACAACAACAATTTATTGGTAAGTTTTAAGAGTGCAACTTTTGTTAAATTCCGCCATTATGGGCGTTGGTTAATTCCGCCATTTTCTACAGATTCCCGAACATAATTCGTCATAATTTTGAACCAAACAACCAAATTTAACAAAGTTGGTATAATTCGATATCTTTTAATTGGCTCTATTAGACTTTCCAAATTTCAACAAATTTGATTAATAATTAAAAATGTATTGGCAAAAAAAATACAAAAAATATACATAACTCTAAATTATTTGTGGCCGGTAAAAACTTAAAAACCTAATTCTTTGAAATTTGGAGGGTTTCAAGAGTCAATCAAAAGATATCGGACGGTACCAAACTGTTAAGTTTTTAATTGTTTTGAGCAAAGTTATGATGAGTTTTTCTCAAAAAATTATAAAAATGGCGGAATTCACGAAACGCCCATAGTGGCATATCTAACGAAAGGACCCCTCTCTATTTTTCTTCTTTGAAGAAATAATTATTCTTCATTCAATAAATAAAAAAGGAATAATTTTTAATTATTTGATCAGAACAACAAGATTGTTTTAGAAAATTTCAACTTTATTCTCCAACTCTCCAACTTCACATTATCATATCCACAAATTTACAAAGTGCTTGATGCAATTATGAAAAAACATGGCAAGAACGAGGATCCACCCGCAGTTTACACATATGTGGAGAAACATTTTCTTTCCTTATTATCAGCATCAAAAAATTCAAAAATATCGTATGTTATCTTAATAAGAATTGCGCCAACAAATGCTATGTAGTAAAATTTAGCTACAATTTAACTCAAGGGTGTTAGACGAAAATTTTCAAATTGAATTTTGTCGTCAAAAATAAAAACATTACTTAAAAGGCTTGTTTGCAGCAATTGTTACTTCAATTTATTGAAGTAATGAGTGTCAAATCAGAATATTTCTAATAAATAAGAAAATATTGCACCCTGATTTAACATTGTAATAAGTTAATTGCTAAGCTATGGTAAAAAGACGATTCGTACTATTTTAGGTTATATTTTTATCTCTGTTCTCTTATGTACAAACACTTTCTCGCTTTTTTCTGTTTCTCTGTTTACTACATAAATAGTACGAATCGGGTTTCGTCCCTAAGCTATGTATGAAATGTTTAATTTTTTCCCGAAAAATTTATGAAAAAATTCTCCAGCAAATAATTTACTATTTTATTTGTAATTTTCATTTCTCAGTTCAAAAATTGGCAACAACAGAAAAATAAGCGTAATGGGCTGCGCACTTATCAATTTTGGACAAAAGTTGGCCAAACTGTTGTCGTTGGAAGATTATAATTATTATGATTTTGAGCAATACACAGAAGAATATGAATTAGAATGCGGGTCAGATGCTTTCATTATGCGTTATTTGATTAGTGATAACAATACACCAGGTTATCGGTACTTTCATTTTTTAAATAAATATTTAAACCATACATTTTACACATTTCGAGATTTTATACTATAGTAAACATATATTTTTTTAAATTTTTGGTAAACCGACATTTTTTGGTAAAAATTCGGTATTTTTTTTAATTCGTCTAAATTTTTTAGTATGCCAAAAATTCCATTATATTTTTTTTTTGGGTAAACACTAATTTCTTTATCTAACTCTTGAGAGATTTATAAATTTATACTTTTTTTTATAGATAATCGGAGATTTTGGTACATATTTTAAGGTTTTTTTTTACATATTTGGCAATTTTGTTTACAATATTAGGTACATATTTTGACAACTTTTTGGGTGACCCTATTTTTTTTTGAAAATCTAACTCTTGAGAATTTTTTGGTTTTGCAAAGGGAAAACAACCGATTAAAATTATGAGGAATAAAATTTTTTAAACTAAATTTTGACCCCTAATTTTCAATTTTTTTAATGCATTTTTGTGCATATTTTAAAAAAACAGCGCCATAGATGAAATTATTTCTTAGAGCATTAAAGCAAGTGGATATGGAAATACTTAACGAGCCGTTGTGGAACTATGCGCAAGTTATCAAAATAGAAATAAATTTTCAAGGTAAAACTAAACGAAAAAATGTTTATGTTTTAAAAGAAGAATTAATTAATTTATTAAATAATTGTGAAAAAAAATAAATGAAATGCTTTAAGAAGTCATACAAATTTGTGATGTTCTTCAAGCAAAGATTGCTTCTGCGTTAAAGCACCCATGGTGGAACAAAAATGCAATCGAAAATGTGGGAGATTTGCATGAATTTCGAAGTTTGCGAGCAATGTTGAGGAATATGGAAGACGCTTTCCCTAATGGTCGTTATATATATATTAGAACATTTGAAGAAAAAAAGAATGACCTCAAAGAGTTTTACTTGCTTTATTTGGACAAAATCCGTGCCAAATACAGTCAAATTGCCAATGAATCGGAATTGCACCGAAACAGCGCAATAATTTTTAAACAAAGTTTGATAAACGTGTTATCATTTGGTTATGTTTTATACAAAATATTAAAAAAGCAAGCGATGGATGCTGTAATATATGACGAAAAGCAACAGCTGCTTACATTTCCGGTATCAATGGGCAAACGCATCATTCAGCAACTCGGTGCACTTGTTGAAAGGTTTTTTAATAAACCAAAACAATCATAATAACTAGACGGATTTTTAGTCAAATGACTTTTTTTTTGCTGACTTGCGATGGCCTAAAACTTACGAAAAACGTATTTTTAATTTTGTTTTAAGCTTTTATAATGATTTTTTTTGACTTTTTCACACTTTTTAAAATTTTATGACTTTTTAGACATTTTTGTGACTTTTTCATGCCTTTTTTGCATATTTTACTCAGAAAATTGAAAATTTCACAAAAAAAAATGGCCATATAAAATGAAAAATAGACTCCTAAGTGACCTTTTAATTTATGAAAAATTATATCACTAGGAATGGAAAAATGTTCTATAAAAATTGCTCCTAAAATTTAAATTTTTTTATCTAAAATTTTCATTTTCAAAAAAATATTTTCTCATTTTTTTAATATTTCCAAATCTTAGAATTTATTTCGCTTATCTTCGGAGATAAGAAACCTCTGCTTTTCAATGTTGTTTTTTCTTGTTGGGTTCAAGAAAATTTGTTCGTAATTTTTTGTACAAAATTTGGCCAACTTTGTCGGGTCGACACTTTGTCAGCGCCACGGCCTTTCCACGGCGTATATAACGTTCATTTTTTTATTTAAGTAACTTGCCTTCGGCTGACAGTCAAATGGATGAAGAATATGACTTTGTAAAAACGCTACAATCAATCGCATCGATGGAAAATGGGCAAACGGAGCGGGGAAACCGGCATTTTAAATCTTCGCAAAATTGCTTATTACTCCATTTACTTTTCTCATTGGTGTTACGTATGTGCATGCAAATTGTTGGGCAAACCAACGAAATTACCCCTGAGAAATGTATGTCAACATATAAACTCGGATTGGATACAATCAATGCATCATCTTATGAGTAACAAAAATTTGGCCAACTTTGTCGGGTCGACACTTTGTCAGCGCCACGGCCTTTCCACGGCGTATATAACGTTCATTTTTTTATTTAAGTAACTTGCCTTCGGCTGACAGTCAAATGGATGAAGAATATGACTTTGTAAAAACGCTACAATCAATCGCATCGATGGAAAATGGGCAAACGGAGCGGGGAAACCGGCATTTTAAATCTTCGCAAAATTGCTTATTACTCCATTTACTTTTCTCATTGGTGTTACGTATGTGCATGCAAATTGTTGGGCAAACCAACGAAATTACCCCTGAGAAATGTATGTCAACATATAAACTCGGATTGGATACAATCAATGCATCATCTTATGAGTAACAAATGAATTTATTATATATATTTACATATAAATTTTATTAGAATTAAAAAGTAAAAAGGCTATTTTAAAAGCAAATAATTTCTGGAATACTTTTTTATAAATTTTACAAAGTTGATTCTTAGTGCGCGAAAAAAATGTAAATCCATATAAACCAAGACCCTAAAATTAAGACAATATTTTTATGGTAAAATTTAAAGAAATCAATTTAAATTTTTTTATAATGAGTTAATGATAAAAGTTTAAATAAATATGAAAGAGGAATAACGTATTTGCAAATATTTAGTGATGACTACTCGGGTTATTATTTCAAATACAAAATGAAGGTTGCAGATGGAATGTTCAAAATAAATTTGCCCAATTGGAATTTGCCCTATTTTGTGTATATGAAAAAGAAAGATGAATTGGAAAATGGAAATATAAAAGGTAATTGCTATAATAATAAGGCCGAACCTCCTTATTGGATATTTAGAGGTCATAGAGGTAAATTTTTAGCAATAGGGGTCGGTTTAGCGTGGCCGGGTTTAACTTTTCTACATGCTGGTATGCACAATCCTAAGGATATTTATCTGCAGCTATGGATAAGCGGATTGGGTAGCTGCAGATAAAAAAACCTGCAGATAAAATCCGCATGCACAATGCTAATGATTAGGGTAGCTACAAATATTTTTTTAAATATTTTTCTGCTTATATGCGTTGAAGAAAGGGGATCAAAAGAAGCATTTCTGCGTTTAAATTTTTTCATTTGGACGTCAATATTCATCAATAAAAAAAATATTTTGGGGGTTTTTTAGAAAAAATATTTATTTCAATATTTTGAGGTTTTGTCAATATTTTATAAATATTTTGGCATTTTTCGACTTTTTCATGTAAAAATTCAAAAAAATATTTTCTCAAAAAATTTATTTTAAAAAAATAAAAAAAAATTTTTGTCTGAGAACCGTATGAGTTTTTTGCCCGAAATTTTTGAAAAGTACCTTTTTGCAACTGTAACCAGTAAATAAATTGGCATGTATATTTATTGCTTTTTTGTTTATCTATAAAAAGCAATTTTTCGGTTTTTTACACTGCGAGATTGTATTTTTTAGTCAATATTTTCGTCAATATTTTGGACTTTTTTCAATATTTGGTCAATATTTTGGCTTTAAAAAAAAATTTTGAAAATCTGAAAAAATACTTTCTGGGGTTTTCGAGGTCGCTGATTACGAATTTGACATCCAATTCGACCAGTTCGAACAACCGGACCCTAATTTAAGCCAAAACCAAAATTAAAATATTTCAAAAATAAAAAACCAATTATTTTTTTAGCAAATATCCTCATCTCGATGAGGCTAACGAATTTAAAACTAAGGATTGTTAGTATCAGTCTACAGCTCTGTAAGCTCTATAAGCTTGTAAGATTGAAAACAAATTTGGTCGAGCTAATAAAAGGTTATGCTCAAAAAAGTGTAGAAATTACAAAGAGCTGTAGACTGATACTAAGAAGAAAAAGGAAAAACTACAAAATATGGCCCCTAAAAACCGACTTTTTTAAAAAAATAAAGAAAAAATTGTCGATGCAAAAATTTTTCAAAATTTTCTTGACAATTTTTAAGAGTTTTGGAGAAACTAACCTTTTTTGAACAACTTATGGGCATTTTTCAACCAGTTTTTACCACCCATTTTGCACCTATTTTGGGGGTTTTTCAGGTTTTTAACACCTATTTTGGAGTTTTTTTAGCAACTATTTATGTACCTATTTCGCGTTTTTAGCACCTAAAAATCCCAGCCCTAATAATCAACGACGCTAAACCGGCCACGCTTAACTGACCCATTCGTTTTTTTGGCATTAATTTAAAACAATTAAATTCTGCAATTTTAAATTCAACAGATATTCTTGAGCCTACTATTTAATATCAAAGCCAAAAAAAGAATAAATCAAAATATGCAAAATTGTTTTTTATTTTCGCTATTTCCGTACTATTTAGCTTTTTTGAAAATCTGCCGCCCGCTTAATTTTGTTCCTTTCATAACAAATAAAGTTTTGAATGGTAACAAAATTGCAGAAATTGCTTAAATGTCAAAAAAAATAAAATAAAAATATCATTTAACAAAGCGTTATCAATCCTTATCAATTGCATTCAATGGGCATAAAATTATTAGTTAAAAAAGCACATCTTGGTAGTGAATCTTTCAAAAACAATCGTTTAAATTTTTAATTAAAATATTATAAACGCTTTTAAATTTAGAATTATTTTTTGACCTTTTTTGGAAATATGCATAATTGAATTAGGAAGAAAAGAAAAGAGGTGAAAAGATCAGTCGGGAAATTTTGGTTAATGTTTGTCTCACTATTTTCTATGTTTGTGTGGCATGGATGGCGCCGATTTCCGGTTTCCATTTTTTGGCATTCGGTATTCTGGTTTTATTTTGTAATCGAGGTGAATGCCAATCTTGATAAATGAGTTTTTTTGTTCCTTATCCGACCCAGCCGATCCGACCCCCCCATCCTTCCTGGACCAACTTCATTACAAAATTTCTCATAACTGTAATTTTCAATTTGCAATATTTTTTGTCTGATTTTTTCTTTAATTTATTTAACATTTTGGTATAAAAAAGCATTGTATAAATTTTGTTTTATTATTTGAAATGACAAAAAAAAAAAAGATTGAAAGATATTCAAAAAATTTACGACAGTATTTAACTCTCTTCGAAGGCGCGCTAACGATTGGTCGATGCGACGATTGGTCGATGCGACGATTGGTCGACGCGATGATTGGTCGATGCGACGATTGGTCGATGCAACGATTCGTCGACACAGTCAAAAATGAACGATTCGTCGACAGATTTTAAAATTGAAATTTTACTTTAATTAAATATGTAAAAGGCATTTTGTATTCCATTAGATTGACGAAATGATCCGAAATACGCTGGAGAATCTCCAAAAAAAAACCGAAAACGCAAATATTTGATTGAAATACCCAGAGACGAAGAGAAGGAGGCAAACATTATGTCAGCGCAAATCGATGAAAATGACGTCGCTGCTGACGTTGGCACCAACTCCGTCCGGATCTGCTTAGCCTATGGAGTCTGCTCCCCGTGAAGCACCGACGCTACTACAAGGAGGTTTTAAACTTTTTGGTGCACGAGTTTCGCTTACTACTCCAACTCTAATGTTTTCAATTGAATTGATAAGGTTTGTTTTTTAAATTCAATTTGGTTTATATAAAGCAGTGATTTCCGCACCCACAGATTTAACAATTCGGTCGGGACGAAGTGTCTCAAGCGAAGAACAGCGAGTGTTCGAATCGGATCCAACAGAAAGTGAGGAGGAGGAAACAGTTGAATTGAGATCTAGTCGACTCAACGGGAATCAAAAAATTTTGTAGCTGAGTTAACCAGGTGAGAGCACCACGTCATTCATTCCAAATTCCCTCCCAATTTATAGCAACAAAAGGAAACGCAAAATGTAAAAAGGGAGGACGTCGTCGCCTTCAACGAATTGCTGCTCAAAACAACCGCTTCGAATCATAAGGAAGTTCAACCACTTACTCACGGACAAATAGAGGAATTAAATATAAGAAAAACGATGGACAGTGATCAATTCATTTTGTAATAACAAAAAGAAAAAATTATACAGTTCGGTTTGATCATTTGATTTCTTTGATAAAATTTTCTCCATGCTTTCCCATCTTTCTTCTGCATCGATTCACATTTAATGAACAAACTCATCGCCTTTTTTACTTCTTCCTTGTGACCTAAAAAATACATGCAAAGACATGCCGGTACTAGTTTACTTTGGGTCCTATTTTTTGAGAAAATTTCCAGTTGTTTTGCTTTAAAGTCCTGCAAAAAAATGGACACAAAGAATAGACTAGTACCGGCACGCCGAGCGGAGATTCAAGATGGTGCCACAAATAATACCTTTATTGGTTGCCATGACCAAAATGGGCGAAAGGTCCGTTTCAATGTATCGGTTGATAAGAGAAACATACAGGTCAAATTTGTTCACTTCGTCGACGGAAAGAACTCCGGAAATTATTTGCATCTTCTTTTCTTCTCGCCATTCCATCCATTATTCAGTTTTATCCGTTAAAATATTAACCACACTTGCTGAAGTTTAATCGTTATTCATTAAACAAGAGAATTGTATATAAAACTCTTTGTGCGTAAGAATTGGGGTAAGATAGTGAGATTTTGTCGACACATGTTTAAAATTTGGTTTAGGTGTGTATTTTAATTCAATTTTGAAAATTTGTCGACGAATCGTTCGTTTTTAACTGTGTCGACGAATCATCGCATCGACCAATCGTCGCATCGACAAATCGTTGCATCGACCAATCGTCGCATCGACGAATCGTTCTTTTTTGACTGTGTCGACGAATCGTCGCATCGACCAATCATCGCATCGACCAATCGTCGCGTCGACCAATCGTGGGTCAGCGCTCTTCGAACGGCTCTGAATTTTGGCGCTAAAATTAAGAAACTTTAAATTAATGTTTTTGTGCTTTTTTTTCTCAGCTTTTTTTTAAAGGTTGAAGTAAACGAATATTTTGGTGCAAAAAACTCGGCATTTGATTCTGATTTAATATACCGCTCAACTCTACTTTTAACGAGACTGGCCCATCGTTTTCTTTCCGCCCTTGCCACTTCAGCAAAAAGAGAGAGAGAGAGAGACTTTTTTCGGCAGCGGGCAGGGTTGAATATAATGATTTGAGAAAAAGATTGACACCAGAAAATACAGAGATCTTTGGATCCGCACAGGGTGCCTCGACATTTGCACCTCTACACTTGCGCCCCGACATTTGCGCCCCGACACTTGCGCCCCGACATTTGCGCCCGACATTTGCGCCCCCGGTAGAGTTTAAAAAGAGTGTTTTTTTTAATTGTGCCTTTCCCAAGGGCCAATGGGAGATGAAAGATCCTTCTTTATTCAATACAATACTTGGAAAAGGTACATTTAAATAAAAATCACAATTTTTTGAAACTATCGGGGCGCAAATGTCAGGCGCAAGTGTCTGGGGCGCAAATGTAGAATGTCGGGGCGCAAGTGTCTGGGGCGCAAATGTCGGCTAACCGCTAGGACTTAACTTATGAAAAGTAAATCTATATTTTGATAAAGATTGAGTTAGATTAAATCTGTTTGCATAAATTAATATTAAAAAATTCAGTAAGTCGAAAGAAATCATCGGGGTAAAAAAATAAAAAATATCTTTCTTACTCGTATTTTTTGATTCGATTAAATTTTGGTAATCAATTACATTTGTAATGGCTGTTCAAAATGGCTGACAAAGGAAGGTTTTCAGGTGTCCGTGGAGTTTAGGAATGATAGCAACAGGGGCCAAAGATAAAGAAGATGACCCCTTAACAACAGCCATCCCTCCAGCGGTGGATGGATCCACGTTAGAGGCCCCGAGCGGCGGTTCAAATCCGGCCTTCCACCCCAATTTTTCGCCTTGATAAAATGGTCCAGCTGGACGGATACCCCAGGGCGTTTGGTCTTCAGACCACTCGACACTCCAGCAGAGACAACAGCTGGCACTGGGGCAAAAGAACTTGAGGCG
This sequence comes from Heterodera filipjevi, assembly GCA_039877585.1. Lineage (NCBI taxonomy): Eukaryota > Metazoa > Nematoda > Chromadorea > Rhabditida > Heteroderidae > Heterodera > Heterodera filipjevi. The sequence goes on along the minus strand of JBDPZO010000004.1, from coordinate 6,683,554 downwards.
CGATGATCCTTGCATTGCAGGAACGCTAAAAATATTGAAAAAGCATTCTATTTCTGAACTGATCTTCTCACAGTCAGATTCGCAAGAAGTCTGATTTTTCCCTCCAATCCACTGCCCACTGACAAAAAACTGCCCATTGGATCACTTGAGCAGGATGGGATTTTTTTCTTTAGTATTTGTAAAAAAAAATTAAAATACGACTCATAATTGACTTTTGGAAAATCTGTTAACAAATCGGACCCCGATGACTAAAAAATGTTTTAATGTAATTAGGGTTTTAAGCTCCGACATGTTTCGGGGAATTACGAAAGTCGTCAATTGGACTTGAAATAAGATGGAAGTGTCTTTAAATGAGTTTTTAAGACTTTTTTGTTCTGGGGTTTCTTATTTTATCCTTTTTTCGACTTTTTGTGAATCTGACATATTTTACCTTAGATTTTCTCAAATGGTATTTCAAAAATTCCTTCGGCACCGACTAAAACGCTTAGTTTAAACATAAAATATTACCTAAAAATTAACAATTTTGGACAAAATCTGTTGATAAATCGAATCATTAGCTAAAAAAAATTTTATTCTTCGTTCTTTTAATCGGTTGTTTTTCCGTTTGCAAAACCAAAAAATTCTAAAGAGCTAGATTTTCAATACCCGAATAAAAAATATGAAAAAATTGAAAATATGGACGTAAAATTTTAGGGTCGGGGTCGTTTGGGCCCGACGTTTGGGCCCCAGACTCAGTTAAAACACCATAACTCTTTTCCTTGTTAATCAAATCTTTCAAATTTGGTGTCATTCGGAAGCCTTTCATGTTTATAAGAAATAAGCAAATGGATAATTCACCAAAAAGATATTAAATAAAAAAACCAAAAAATTTCATTTTTTTCGCGGTTTTTAGGCTACCTTTTTTTCAAATGTTGAACTAGCGTATTTGTTTTATAGAAACAGAGACTACATGATAAGAGCTTTTGAATGACACCAAGAAGATAAGATTTGGTTGCTTAAGAAAAGAGTTATAAACCTTTAAACTTTTCTGGGGCCCAAACGTCGGGGCCCAAAGGAGCCAACCCCAAAATTATAGGCATACTCAAAATTTTAGATGTATTTTTCAAAAAAAAAAAAAACTGAATATTTACCGAAAATATTTACCAAAAAATTGAAAAATATGCACAAAAAGCCAAAATATTCATAAATATGCAAATAAAAGTCCAATAAGCAAATGGCAAAAAAAAAGATGCTTTTCCTACTAATTAGACGGTGTAGAATCCAGGAAAAAAAAAACTTTTGCATACATTGACATCCCTATTCAAAATCTATTTGCCGGGCAAAATTTCTTGTTTAAAAAGTTAGGTTAAAAGCGTGCTGGGCCGTTTCGTATATTCCGCCACTATGGCGTTTCGTAAATCCATCATTTTTGCAAGTTTTTGAGCTATAACTGACTATAACTTTTTCATTACTCAACCAATTTCTGCGAACTTGATATCATTAGATAATGTTTAAGCAGAAGGTAAGCGATATATTCACTCTAAAAAAAGTTACACATAAAAATATGACTTTTTTACAGTACAAACCCCGTAATTTTTTGAGAGTGGATTAATCGCTTAGCTATTGCTTAAACATTGTTTCTAAACACATATAGCTTTTAACGGGTGCGTACATGCGTATGTACTGCTTTTAACGCGCTTCGCGCTTTTCGAGCTTTGCTACCTAGATAATTAGAAGAGGTACAAATATGGTTAGAAGAGGTACAACCGTGGTTAAAAGAGGTACAACCATAATTGAAGGTGTACAACCACGGCTTGAAAAGGTACAACTATGGGTGGGTGAGGTACAACCACGGTTGGGAGAAGTACACTTCGGTTGAGAGAGGTACAATCCGGTTTTTTTCAACTTACTGTCGCTGTAAATTTTTAAACTGAAGTTGTCTTCTTTAAAATTAATTTTTAATTTCTGTAAATTTTTTAGAACCCCTTTTAGTGATCAGGATCATTGGCCAAATTGGTTCTTTTTCCTTTTTTACTACATTATAAAAAGTTAATAATTGGATTACATAGCTTTGCTTTTAATTTTTACAACGAAAAGTGAGTGCTATTCATAATAGCCGACACCTTGTGCGCTTCATAAATTTGGCCAATTTACAATATTTCCGACAAAGAAACACTTCATAACTTTGCTCCGAACGCAGCCAATGAAACAATCGTGGTCTTTTCCAATCCTATTAGTTATCTCTATCAGCCATCCAAATTTCAAAAAAATAAAAATAAATATGGGCCAAAAAAAATATATATTTTTTTTTATGGTTACAAAGCCTTAATCACATTTTTTTTTAAATTGGTTGGCTAATAAAACTAACTAATCTGTAGCTATCGGGAATAGCAGAATTATTTACGTCTAGTGAGGCTCACTCTTCATAGAAGAATTATTTTTTTCAAATTTCTTCAAAATTTTTTTTTTATATTTTCTCCGCAAAAATTTGTCTGCAAGTATCCTTAAGCCTTATAAATAGCTACCGAATTATAATGTTACGGAAAATATACCGTTGAACAACAAAATTAAATCAAAATGACCCTGCATAATTCCGTAAATTGGCGGCACCTTTTCTTTTTTGTCAAATTTATTCATAATTGTAGCACGCAGTTTATGAATTTATAATATGTCACTTTTTATATCGTCGAACCCACCAATGATTATTTTTATTTTCAACGAGTTTGAATCTGAAATTTTTGCATTTGCTTATAAAAGTTGGGACTTTTATTTACATATTTCGGGGTTTTTCTACATATTGCATATGTACATATTTTTTTACATATTTGGCATTTTTGGTACATATTTTCAGGTTTTTGAGAAATTTTATAAGCAAAATGCCATAAAAATGAAAAATAGACACCTTAAGATGGAATTTTAAAATTTAAAAAAAGTATACCCCTATAAACAGGAACTTTTTCTGTAAAAAGTCATCCCCTAAAACTCATTTCAAAATTTTCTCCATTCCATTTGAATGAGATTTACGACCGAAAATCTTGAGAAATTTTGCAAAAACTACATAAAATTGTGAGGAATAAATTTTTTTTAATCACATTTCAATGGACCCCTTCCCCAGTGCTGGCTTCTACGACCAACCTTCAAAAACTTATTTAAAAATCCAATACCCCTAATAAATCACGCGACATAGTTGAGAAAGGGGCCAAGGTAAGGAAAATTCTATTCAAATCAGTTCAATGTAGATCAATCAAATGAGCAAAAAAAAAATGTCAATTTGGGCAACTGCTAAACAGAATAAACAATTTTTCGGCCACCTGTCAATCTTCCAGCGCTTTTTTATGGGCTTTATCAGTAAATTTTGGTCCCCCGAGGTGACTGTCCGCCGCTCCCCGGTTAGCATATAGCAAACAAATGATGGCTGAATCATCACCACTCACTAAATGTTTGCGGAGTCTCAATACAACAATCAGTCCATCGCCGATGTTTAGAGAGAGATGTCAAGGTCGAGAGCAATATTTTGAGGGTATTTAATAGCAAATTGTGATGGCAATGTTATTCAGAGAGTTACATGCAGACAAAAAAAAATTTCACACATAATGCCAAATAATTTTTTTAAGCCCAATTTATTTGGTAATCGAAGAAAGGTACTGATCACCCATTCGCAGCTCTGTTCAGCATGGAGCCGGCAAAGGTGTTTATTTTAAATTAAACTGAGTTCATACCTGCGGTTTAAATCAATTACGGGTTTTTGGAATGACATTATTTTTCGATTAAAATCCTGTATTTTATTTAAATTTTTCAGTTAATGGTACGATTGTACTTTTTTGTATGGAAATCTTTAACAATTACAACAATGTTATTTGTAAACTTTTCAGAGCATATTGGTTGCATTGGTGATCTTAATTACTGCGCATTTTGGATTTCCGGATCGTAATATATTCGTTTCGTTTAAAGCACTAGTGGAATTGTTTTATGATAGGGTGGGGTCGAACCCCAATATGACAACCAATTCGACAATTTCAGACCTTGAACCCGCCGGGTTCGATCAATTTTAAAAGTGTTTGTGATTTTTTGGCGAATATGCTTGATACTGGGTTCAGTCATTCAAAATCGAGTTTATTTTTTGTTTTTTGGGAGGGAGGGGTTCTACACTATGTTTGCACTACCTACATTAAGATATATCGGACTTTTTCTATTTTCATTTAACATTAAAATTTTACTTAAAGTGAAAATTTTGTGTGTTTTTAGCGATCACGGACGTGAAAGATTTGACTGCATCGCTGGCCACTGCATCGGGAACCTGCATCGACCTTCTTAAAGAGATGGAAAAAATTGCATCATTAACCGCATCGATGTTAAAACTGACAGGACCGCTCGGGTCTTTGATCGCGACTTCGGTTAAGATCGGTTTTCCTGTGAGTTATCAATTGTTTTTTGAAAACTGTTTAATACATTTAATAAAATGTAATAAAATATGCCAAATTTACGAAAATTTGATACAACAAAATTAGTGAGGCAAGTCAAATCATCCTTTAACTTAGACGACGAGCAAAGAATATGAAGCAATTACGCTGCTCAATCACTCGATGAATCACCGTTTTGACAAAATGGAAGTAACAGTGCATAAGGCCGCTGAGAAGATGGTTGCCCTAGCATTTGATATCGCATATATAGAAGTTAAAGTTATATAAATAATGCACATCCGGGCACTACGATTCTTCGGGACGACGATTCGTCCGGCAACGAATTCGTCCGCACAGCAAAAAAAAAAAACGATTCGTCCGGAAGACGATTCGTCCGCTCAGCTAAAAGTGCCAAAATATAAAATTAGCTAAAAGGATAACTTATAAAAAAATGCCAAAGAAAAAGCCCTAAAATTTAATGTTTTTGGCACTTTTTTGGATGGGCGGAGGAATCGTTGTTTTAGGCTGGGCGGACGAATCGTCGCTTTTTGGCTGGGCGGGCGAATCATCGCTTTTTGGATGGGCGGACGAATCGTCGCTTTTTGGCTGGGCGGACGAATCATCGTCCGGACGATTTGTCATGGCGTATGTAAATTTTAAAGTGTTTTAGAACGTTGAAATGGTTATTGCAAGAATTAAACCGAGTTTCCTGGACATTCTGAATCCGAACGGCTGTTGCCCTGAGTCCGATTGGACTACATTCAGCCAATACTGTAAATCAGAACAGTCGAAACCAACAGATGGCCTCAAAGTAGGTGTATTTTTACTCATCAATTAGCTACTAAACGTAGGAGTCTTTGAAGCCATTGTATCTGAGACTTAAAAATTTAGGCATTTTATAAAACCTGAACATGGAAATTAAAAGATGTTCAGAGAAAAGACTTGTTTTGTCTGTGCCGAATTTTTAAGAAAGCATGCATATGTTTATTCTCCCGAATTTATTTTTTCATTTCAATACAGTATATCAAAATTTTGATGGACAATTGTGAACCCTATGAACAGGATGACATCGAAAGGCTTACTATCTTACTTCAATATCTGCACCAATTGGAGAAAAGTGTAACCCATCAAGACACGGTCGATGGCACAGAATGGGCGTACATTAAAACAGGTACATAAAATTTAATGTCAAACTTTTTGTACATAATTATATATCACAAATTTAGCACTTATTAATTCGTTTATGAAGTTTGAACCTGATTCGTTTAGGCGCAGAGTCCAACGAATACGAGGTGATAATTTGCTTTTAATAAAGTGGACCGAAGGTTCGGTCAGTTTTTTCAATTAAAACCCAAAACAGACACCAAAAAAACTGAAAATCGCTCAGTTGTTTTTTTTTGGTTAAAAACCAAATAGAAAAACCGAAAAAAGCCGACCTGCCGGTCTCTCCTTTACAGAACTTCGGTCAAGTTTACGATCCTATTTCATTCCAAATATTATTTTTTGGAATTCTATCTTTCATAAATAAGTCGCAAAGGTTTTAAGATTTGGTTAACAATTTTTAAATCCATTTTAGACGAAATGGAGAATGAAAACATCACCAACTACTCAGTGCTCTCGGACAAATTGCAAAATCACATCCCATTGCATTTACCATCCAAAGAATGGTAAATTTTTAAAAGTATTTGACGATTATAATGCAATTTTGGTGCAATGTTTTTGTTTTATTATGAATATTATGCGCATCGGCGATTTTAAAGATATATATAGTGAATTATTAACAGCTTTTTGACGGCTGCTGCATTGAAAAACAATTTTCGGAGATCTGCACTTTTCTCTCATGCAAAAATACTCAAAGAAGATGTCCTTACAATGGTAAATTTTAATCAATTTTTTGACAAAAAACTAATAAATATGCAACAAAGCTTTATGTCGTTTCTGAATAGGTCAACAAATTATATGTTTTAAATAACTTTTAATGAATTTGGAAAAATGTCTACAAATAAACAATTCACATTTTTTCTATTGTTTTAAGACAATAATGGCCGGGATTTGTACCAACATAACCTCCAACAATTATGCTGAGCAACAACGTGATTTGATGAGAATCACAAATATTGACCAAGCAATTTTTAAAAGGCTGGAGGATTGGCTTAAAGGAGCTTTGTTAGCATGGGACAGTGCCTAAATATTTTTTAATTCGATTAATTTTTTTATAAAATCAAGAAATTGGGGGTTTAAAGAATTAAATTTAGCACACACACCTTAGCACACACACCTTAGCACACACACCTTAGCACACACACACACACACACACACACACACACACACACACACACACACACACACACACACACACACACACACACACACACACACACACACACACACACACACACACACACACACACACACACACACACACACACACACACACACACACACACACACACACACACACACACACACACACACACACACACACACACACACACACACACACACACACACACACACACACACACACACACACACACACACACACACACACACACACACACACACACACACACACACACACACACACACACACACACACACACACACACACACACACACACACACACACACACACACACACACACACACACACACACACACACACACACACACACACACACACACACACACACACACACACACACACACACACACACACACACACACACACACACACACACACACACACACACACACACACACACACACACACACACACACACACACACACACACACACACACACACACACACACACACACACATGTTTTTTGAACATAACGTTAAAAATTTTCAGACAAAAACATGGCCTAAACTTACTGAACTTTTGGCCCTATGTCCCAACAATTGGTTCTGCCGTTGTTGCGACGCTATTGCACAATGCCTCATATTGTAATTCAGTACCATCTGTTCACTGCAACCCGTCAGCTCCTCCAAGCGCTTTTTTTCGATGTGCAATCCTTGCACCAAAGCGATTGAATTCGGCTGATAAAGCGACTCGTCGAAAGGTGGCAATCCCAAAAGGGTCCGCATGCGGCACACAGCTTCTCGACGAGTCTCCAGATCAGCGAGTAAGTTCGCGAACCATCTGAAATAGGAAAGTGAACACAAACTATTTGCCATTCAAATTCCCAATGATTTTTACTTGCTCTTCCGATTTTTTGATATCCCTTAAGAGATTGCTGACAAGTTTGCAAGCTTGCTGTGCACGAGATTCTCGAGTTGGCATGCCCTGTAGACGGTATCCCAAAGTTGATTCAGAGAACCAAACGAATTTCGAAGGGAGACGACAAATTCTTCGACAGGATCTTCAAGACTGAAATAAAATCGGTTTTGGGCAAAAAATATGAATTTTGGTGAATTTTTTAACCACTTGATAAAATTTTGGATTTTTTTCAAAATGGTGGGGCAGCCTTAATATTGTCCCAAATTTTCCTATTATTTTTTTTTTCATACTTGCGCGGCTTGTCCAATTTACCCTTCTCATAGTCGTATTCTGGAGGCTCACAGAAGAACTCATAGCCGCGCAAACCGCAAAACCAAGAGATCCAGGAAGCTATAAAGGTTTTTTTCTTTTTTTCCTTTGGGTTTCAAGTGAGTGAAATTGAGATCGAGGGAAAGCGAGCGGACCAACACGCCGAGTCGGTTATGCAGAATTATCAACAGAACCACGAAGTGCAAAGGTCTAAGGTTCGTTTTTCTTTCCGTTCATTTTGTTTATTTAATTAAAGAAACCTTTAACTACGTCGAACACGTCAACGCCCGGATGTCCTCCCATTCCTTTGTCTTCTCCATCACGTCGAGATGTTTTTGCCACTACGAATTCTATTGGTCGCAACACCGCGTCAACCAATCAGCGCCATCAAAGGACACATTCCGAAAAAAGAAGGCAAAACAAAGCGCACGACCCGCAAACGATCATTTTCGTGCACTCAGATTTGCCATTTTTCCACTTGCACCAATGTTAAAAAAAGTTTTTTTCAGTCAAAACAATGTTGTTCCGCAGAAACCAAGTAAAATTTTAAATAAAAGGAAGAAAATCAATTTTTATTTTGTATCATTGACCATGGGTACCTTTTACTTGCATTCCCTGTTTTTTCATAAGTTATTGGATTAAAAAAAGTTTTTTTTTTTGTTTGAAGTTTTGTGATGTTTTGTCGAATTATTTTTTTTCAAGTGCTTACATTTATTTTGCATTTTTTTCGTTCATTTACATTATATTTCTATGTATCATCCATTTTTTTCGCATCGGTCTTCTCAACGTGACCAAAAGCCTGTGAGCTTGGCAAAATCATTGGCCAATTGTGGAATGGCATTTCGCCGGCCAAAAAAAGTGCGTTCAACCAGCAAATGTGCAGGACAAGGTTTAGAGTTTCTGCATATTCATTATGGTTTTTCGGCTGGGGGAAAGTTTGCGTACGAGACTTAAATTTTGACAACTAGACAAGGTTTTGCTTACAACCTTGCATAATTTAGTCTGGTTAAATTTAAAAGGCTGTCGGCAAAACCGACGGAAAAGATAAAGCCAAAGAAAAGATTAATATTTTTATTGACCATTGATTGATGTTGTGATTTTAATTTTGTTCTTCTTTGCTTTGTAATTTTCCCTGCCTTTTTGATTTTCATATTTTTGGCCAAATTAGTCATCGTTTATTGTTTATCATTCCATTTCCTTCCTCTGAAAAAGTGCTCCTCCCCCGCAATTGTCCCTCTTCGAAATTGCTCCTCCTCCTCAATATCCCGCTATTTAAGCCCCTTTATTTTCCTCATTTGGTATCATTCTGTCAATTGCTTCCTTGGAATAAACTCTTCTGCTCTCCGCTTTTCGCCGCCCTTCCCGTGTGCTCTCCGCATTCCGCCCCCCTTCGTTTGGTCAACCCGGTGCCCTCTGCCCATTTCTGCCCAGGCCCTTCTCTGCCGCCCTGCCCTTTTTTCGGTCTATCCAAATAGCTTTCGCGACAAGTGGTGCCGCTAGCAAATACAGATGTCTTACGCGAAGCTACGCATGACCATTGGCCCGGCACTCATGAGACTTCGCCAGCACGTGGCTTCAGCCGAAACTGCCCTGGACCACGAAGGCGACGCACGAGAGGCACTGTTGTACATCAAAGAAGAGCTCGAATCCGCAGACCAAGACGATTTGACTGGGGGAGGACAGCTGCATCTACCGGCCCCGCCTCTGGCCATTGGACAACCAGCACCTGCACCAGTACCTCCCCATGGGCAGCCACCAGCGCAACTTCCACCACCGGCCGCGAATCAGCATCAGATCGGATCCCTCCCACCTCTATGTTATGGTCGCCTCTTAAAAGATTTCTAAAAAAGAAATTTGACATTTTTAATAAATCCTCGAAAGAAGATTATTTTCAAATCAATAAAAACGAGTTTTCCATAAAAAACTAAACATGGAGTAACTGGAATTATTGAACCATTAGGGTGATAAAAACAGTGACCCGATATTTGCAGTTCTTGACTTTTGCGGCCCGAACCAAATAATGGTTCATTTGAAAAAATATAACAAAAAATTAAGCGATTTATTTATTATAAATGAACTTTCCAAATGTTTAATTTTTGTTATATTTTTCAAATAAGCCTTTCTTTGGTGTCGCCGACGCTAGCGGAGGGCAAGGCGAATAATTAACTGAGACGATGCGCCGCACCAATCAAAATGATCAGTTTTTCCAGCCTCTTTTCTTTCCATTTTTTTCCTAATGACATACAATAATTTGATAACAAGCACTGATGCATTCTTTTGTTTTATTTTTTGTACTTGTAATAATGCAAATTGTTTTTGGCATTAATTGTCGCATTTTCTTTTTTTTTTAATTTCAATATACACATTTTTACTCAAAACGTAGCCCATTTTTTGCAACAAATGCACACCGAAGACATTAGCCCAGCGGCGGACCTGTTGGACTCGCAGTATAGACGATGGCGCCTCACTGTGTTCCATGACGTCCAGGAGTCCTTGACACCACCAAACAGTACTTTTTATACGGTTATAGCGACGACGAAACGTGCACATCAACGTCAGTATCAAAAGTGGCATATCCTGTCCCTCTCCCGCTTCAATCAAAAAAATCGTTTTGTTTTTTAGGAGCAACAGTAAAGAAGACGGCATGGCATGTTGGTCGTTTTTGACAACAATCTGAAGAGCTTTAAAGGCACCATTCATACTCAAAGTCCCAGGTAAATCTTTTTGATGGCAACATTCCCTGAATGAAATATTATTCATTTCGCACTCCCAGTCATTAGACAATGGCGAATACAAAGTGAGCTGGTTGGCACACTCAAAACCTTTGTTTTACTAATAAGTTAAATAAGGTGGAAAATAGGAGTCATATGTGAAGAACATTGGTGCCACTTAATATTGCTTAAAAATAGCAATATATTATTGAAATTAGGTTTGACAATAAATTTGTTATATCAGCGATATGCATATACAAAATCAATTCCATTTTTTTGGCATAAACATTGTCATTTTTAAGTAATAATTTCCCTTTTCCAGGTGCATGTGTGGCGGTTGAATCTGAGCGCGGACGGATTGGTATTGGTATCCTATCCAAGCCCACTGTTGCAGGCACCGCTGGCCGTTGATAAGCAATGGATTTGCAAAATCAGCGAAGATGCTTCCGAGCTGGTGGTAGGTGCAGCAAAAAAAAAGTTGCAGCCTTTGAGCAAATAGGGATACGGAATTTATCTGTCGTTGGATACGAAAAATTTTTGGCAAAATTATTCAAAAAAATATATGCAAAAGTTTCCGGCGCTTGATTCCCGGCTTTTCTTTCACACCAAACCGGTGCCGGACCAGGCTAAGCCGGTTACACCGGGTAAATTCGATAGACAGAAGAAAAGTTCGAAAAGGATAAAAAGTCTTAAATTTTAAATCTTCTGCAACAAACAAATCGTGTTGAGATATTTGCGGTCCGGACATTTGCGGTCCAGACATTTGCGGCCTGCTGCAATTATTTTCATAGTGTAATGGCATGCTTGTTGTTTCCTCTAAGTTTTTTTTTGTAAGCTGTGATTGAGTATTGGATAATGATATGCGGGCCGCAAATGTCCCATTTTGGGTTGGGCCGCAAATGTCCGAGGCGCAATTGTCCGAGGCGCAAATGTCCGAGGCGCAAATGTCCGACCGCATATGTCACACAATCCAAAAAAATAAAGGATTTTTCTAGAAATAGGGTTTTGTTTTTTCGGCGACCTTGATTTTGGGAGTATTTGGGTTTACCGCCCCCGCCTCTTCTCCAAAAGGGCCGGACCGAAAAATGGCTCCGGACCGGCGCCTGTCCGGTTCCAATTATCAAATGTTTTTTTTTCTAAATTACCACACTTTCAGCAACATTTACTATGTGTCCGCTTCGCCAGACGGCCATTTTGATCACAGTCGTGTGCATGTGCATCTGCTCAACCTTGGCACCCGGGGTCGGAGAGGTTCACTTTCCCGAATAAAAAAAAAACTCTTGTTTCATGAAAATATTTAAGAAAATAACAAAAATAAATAAAATTTCGACAACGCTAAATTTTGAAAAAAATTTTAACAGCACATTTCTTCTCTCTTCATTAATTTTGTTTTATTTTGAAGAAATAAAATAAATTCAAACAACCAAATTATGAAAGAAAAATTAAATATGAAATGCTCTACAAAAATATGATATTAGTGAAATTTTTTTGTAATTAATTTTTCATTTTCATGCATAAAAAACACTATTCCTTTGTATTCCAGGCTTCATTCTGTTGGCTGGCGGTGAGATTAACAACGACAATGGGAAAGTGGCACGATTGGCGGACTGTTGGACACTGGACCTGAACAATTTCACGTGGCAAGTGCCAGCCCAAAAGCCCGAGCCACTAATTGAACCACGGATGGCCACCACCAACTCGGGTGAGTGAGTGAGTGTGCATCAAAATGTGAATTTTGAGAGACTTATCTAGTGCAGCTCGGACCCTCCCCCCCCCCCTTCTCCGCCTCGCCTCAAAATAAAGCAATTTATTGTTGCTTTTTTAGGAATTTTTTTTTGATCAAATTTATTTGTTTTTTTTGGCGGAAATAAGAAACGTTTCATTTTTAGTTTAGCTAACCTTAATCAATTTATCTTTAAATGATGTTTTTAATCAATATGTTAGCACATGTAATTATTTGCTGAAGCCACGTGCTGGCGAAGTCTCATGAGTGCCGGGCCAATGGTCATGCGTAGCTTCGCGGAAGACATCTGATTTGCTAGCGGCACCACTTGTCGCGAAAGCTTTTTGGATAGACCGAAAAAAGGGCAGGGCGGCAGAGAAGGGCCTGGGCAGAAATGGGCAGAGGGCACCGGGTTGACCAAACGAAGGGGGGCGGAATGCGGCGAGCACACGGGAAGGGCGGCGAAAGGCGAAGGCGGAGAGCAGAAGAGTTTATTCCAAGGAAGCAATTGACAGAATGATACCAAATGAGGAAAATTAAGAGGCTTAAATAGCGGGATATTGAGGAGGAGGAGCAATTTCGAAGAGGGACAATTGCGGGGGAGGAGCACTTTTTCAGAGGAAGGAAATGGAATGATAAACAATAAACGATGACTAATTTGACCAAAAATATGAAAATCAAAAAGGCAGGGAAAATTACAAAGCAAAGAAGAACAAAATTAAAATCACAACATCAATCAAGGGTCAATAAAAATATTAATCTTTTCTTTGGCTTTATCTTTTCCGTCGGTTTTGCCGACAGCCTTTTAAATTTAACCAGACTAAATTATGCAAAGTTGTAAGCAAAACCTTGTCTAGTTGTCAAAATTTAAGTCTTGTACGCAAACTTTCCCCCACCCGAAAAACCATAATGAATATGCAGAAACTCTAAACCTTGTCCTGCACATTTGCTGGTTGAACGCACTTTTTTTGGCCGGCGAAATGCCATTCCACAATTGGCCAATGATTTTGCCAAGCTCACACAGGCTTTTGGTCACGTTGAGAAGACCGATGCGAAAAAAATGGATGATACATACAAATATAATGTAAATGAAACAAAAATAAATAAAATTTCGACAACGCTAAATTTTGAAAAAAAATTTAAAACACATTTCTTCTCTCTTCATTAATTTTGTTTTATTTTGAAGAAATAAAATAAATTCAAACAACCAAATTATGAAAGAAAAATTAAATATGAAATGCTCTACAAAAATATGATATTAGTGAAATTTTTTTGTAATTAATTTTTCATTTTCATGCATAAAAAACACTATTCCTTTGTATTCCAGGCTTCATTCTGTTGGCTGGCGGTGAGATTAACAACGACAATGGGAAAGTGGCACGATTGGCGGACTGTTGGACACTGGACCTGAACAATTTCACGTGGCAAGTGCCAGCCCAAAAGCCCGAGCCACTAATTGAACCACGGATGGCCACCACCAACTCGGGTGAGTGAGTGAGTGTGCATCAAAATGTGAATTTTGAGAGACTTATCTAGTGCAGCTCGGACCCTCCCCCCCCCCCTTCTCCGCCTCGCCTCAAAATAAAGCAATTTATTGTTGCTTTTTTAGGAATTTTTTTTTGATCAAATTTATTTGTTTTTTTTGGCGGAAATAAGAAACGTTTCATTTTTAGTTTAGCTAACCTTAATCAATTTATCTTTAAATGATGTTTTTAATCAATATGTTAGCACATGTAATTATTTGCTGAAGCCACGTGCTGGCGAAGTCTCATGAGTGCCGGGCCAATGGTCATGCGTAGCTTCGCGGAAGACATCTGATTTGCTAGCGGCACCACTTGTCGCGAAAGCTTTTTGGATAGACCGAAAAAAGGGCAGGGCGGCAGAGAAGGGCCTGGGCAGAAATGGGCAGAGGGCACCGGGTTGACCAAACGAAGGGGGGCGGAATGCGGCGAGCACACGGGAAGGGCGGCGAAAGGCGAAGGCGGAGAGCAGAAGAGTTTATTCCAAGGAAGCAATTGACAGAATGATACCAAATGAGGAAAATAAAGAGGCTTAAATAGCGGGATATTGAGGAGGAGGAGCAATTTCGAAGAGGGACAATTATGGGGGAGGAGCACTTTTTCAGAGGAAGGAAATGGAATGATAAACAATAAACGATGACTAATTTGACCAAAAATATGAAAATCAAAAAGGCAGGGAAAATTACAAGCAAAGAAGAACAAAATTAAAATCACAACATCAATCAAGGGTCAATAAAAATATTAATCTTTTCTTTGGCTTTATCTTTTCCGTCGGTTTTGCCGACAGCCTTTTAAATTTAACCAGACTAAATTATGCAAAGTTGTAAGCAAAACCTTGTCTAGTTGTCAAAATTTAAGTCTCGTACGCAAACTTTCCCCCACCCGAAAAACCATAATGAATATGCAGAAACTCTAAACCTTGTCCTGCACATTTGCTGGTTGAACGCACTTTTTTTGGCCGGCGAAATGCCATTCCACAATTGGCCAATGATTTTGCCAAGCTCACACAGGCTTTTGGTCACGTTGAGAAGACCGATGCGAAAAAAATGGATGATACATACAAATATAATGTAAATGAACGAAAAAAATGCAAAATAAATGCAAGCAGTTGAAAAAAAACAATTCGACAAAACATCACAAAACTTCAAACAAAAAAAAAATTTTTTTTAATCCAATAACTTATGAAAAAACAGGGTATGCAAGTAAAAGGTACCCATGGTCAATGATACAAAAATAAAAATTGATTTTCTTGGAGTTTTGTGCTGATTTACTCGCGAATTTAGAAGAATTTGGGAAACTTGATGCAGCATCTAAGAGAACATGGGCAGAATGGCTACAAGATCCAATCCAATCATATCACCCAAATCAAAATTACTCCATGAATTAACATGGTTCTCGACCATCGAACCAGCATTTTTTATAAAACATGCAAATCTTTGATCAATCAGTTAAAAAAGGATCACGTGAAGTGCTCTTTGCAACAACAATCGGCATGTTTGACATACCGTTTTTGACTGATGCTCTTGCAAAACTATTTGTCCCGCGCCTTTTTGATGACCAAATAGACCGCGCAAGCTACCTATATACTCCATGCATTATGTGCTTCTTTGCATTAATGATTTAGGCGCGTCAGACATTCGGGTCGCCCATTCAATGCATGCCTCCCTTTAAATTCAAAACATCATGGGACAAATATGTCGAAAGCTATTGTTTTGCCCAAAACACCTACTATGTAAAGGCCGGGGAAGAAATCCCTTTTGACATCAGCGAAAGAACATCGGTGCAACTCAGCTATTACCAGTGGGTACCATTTCTTCTTGCAATGCAAGCTGTCCTTTTTTCTTTGCCCATCTGGGCTTGGAAACTGATGAACCGGCAAAGTGGTCGATTTTTATTTTTATCTCACTCCACATTTATACGAATGTCTAAGGAATCGATTTTGAGAGCGTAATTTTGGACGCTATGCTTCTCCGATCCGCTTCTGAACCCGAAAATCGGAGCGCAGAATTGCATAGGCTCGTCAACTATTTACTTGGCATCCTATTTCCATTTTTTGCACTGCAAAATTGTGGTTTTTATGTTAATAATTTCGTCAATATTTTGGGCTTTTGGCTTTTTTAATAGGGCCCAAATATTATGCCCCCCCCCCTCAAAATAGTGGGTATATTTGCAACAAAAAAAACTAACAATAGACACTTACATATCACAAAGAAGGACTCGTATGGCAAAGGAAAAGGCCAACTGTGGAATTTGGTCCATCACTTTTTTGCCGATTGGTTTGTTTGGCGCAAAAATTTGGCCATTGAATTTTTCGGCAATTTTATGGCCAAGCGACGGGTCATAATTTGCAAATCCTTTGGTGTCTTTGTTGTTTTTGTTGTAAACTCTAATTGTTAAATTTTGATATGTTTCTGTGCGGTTGTTTTCGTCGTCGCTAAGCACACGAAAATGAGCATATTCGGCGGCCCATTTGACAAAGGTGAAATTGAACACAGTCCTTTTCTCCTTGTCAGAATAGTTCCTCCTGCGTTTCGGAGACTGTCCGTTTAGAAAAATGCTGTCTTAAAAAATATGGGGTATGATTCCTGCTGAAGCCTTAGAATTTGGGTCAAGACTCACTCTATGAAAAATGGATGAAATGTGCTAAATTTACCCTGCCAATAATTGTCTTCTTGAAGTATTTAATACCAAAATAAAAAGCCAAAAAGTAATTAAATTTTTCAAAAAAAATTTAAATCCATTTTTTTAAGTTTTGCACAATGAGCTACTAATGATGCCATGTCAATTGGCTTCCAGGAACATTTAATTCAAAAATAAAGAACAAAAGTAATGAAACTATTTGTTTTGTTTTGACAAACGTTCTTGAAATTTTTTTACAATTTAATCAAAATTTTCCAGTAGTTTAATTCTAACTTTGAAATTTCTTGAGTGAATTTCAAAAATATTTTTAGATTTTTTCTTAAAAATAGAAAATCTATGTTTCTATTGAATTCTTATAATTTCTTGCATTTATAAATTAATTTGAATTATTGACGCCGTTTTTGCTAAATTAGAGATTTTGGCGCTTAATGCTGTAATTTTGTTTTTTATTTTACCATTTGGTGCATATTTTTATGCTTAATTTACAATTCCTAATTAATGGCTCTGGGACAGAAATGTCCCGCTACCAAAGTTTTATTTTTAGCTTTTTCGTGATTATTTTGACCTTTATATTGAAGTGTTTAATTAATGATTTGGGACTAAAACTCCGTTCTTTCAATATCATCTTCTGGAATATTATGTTACTGTACTGTCCCCCTTTAACTGAAAAGTTTTCACAAAAGGGCGCAAAAAAGTCACCAAATCGCCAAAAAGGCATGTTAAAAGGCAGCCAAAAAAAAACCTAAAATAGGCACTAAAAACTGAAAAATATGCAGAAAAGTTAAGCACTTTTTGAGCAATTTTTAATCAAAATCCCATTGAAAACATTTTTCTTATTACGGAGACAAATTAATAATTTTAAATACCTATTTCAGATAATAAAAAGAGACTTTTTTTATTGAATTTTCCATATCCAAAATTGTAACAGGACAAAAAATACCGCCGCCCGAAGCACCGCCGAAACGAGTTTTTGGTCGTAACTTTTTTTCATTATGAACTAATTTTTATAAACTTGATCTTATTCGAAAGCTCTAAGTGTTTAGCAATTTAAGCAGGTGTTAAGCGATTCAAAAATTCCAAAGAAAGTTCGGATTTTTATTATAAAAAAACGGGAATTTCATGAGTTGTATTTTCTAATTTTTTGGTGAATTTTTGAAACGCTAAACATCTGCTTTATGAAAGTTCTAACTATTTAGAGATTCGAATAATTTTAAAAATGGGTCCTTAATGAAATGATTACGCCAAACAAAAAAAAAATTTTAAAGAAATCTTCAATTGTAAATCTTATAACCCAATTTTTATGGGTCTTTTGTTTCATTTTCTTATAAAATTCCTAAAAACACCCAAAAATGCTAAAAGACTCAAATGCTCTTAAAGGCACGAAACCCCGAAAAAGGCAAAAATTAAAGTTCGGTTACCAAGAAAATAGCCCCAAAAAGGGGTAAAATTTCTATGGGGTACGGAAAAAGTTCCCGTATTTTTATTTTTATTTTTTTATCCAATATTTTAAAGCATTTTGCCTTAAGAAAGGGCATAATAGGTCGCGTCGTACCTGTTTTTATTAAGTGGGTTTAACTCTGAGGAGCTACGTGGTCACATTTAAATGGCTTAAAACCGGATCTAATATTCTACAAAAAACCAATTTTGATTATGATACTTCGCAATTGCGCCTCAGTTCTGGATTTTTGAAAATATTATCCGCTGGATGCTTGTTAATTAGGGCTGCAAATTTACCAAAAACTGCTATCTTGGACAAAATTCGGCCCAACCAAGGAGGCAAATTTTAGAACCGCGTATTTACATGTAGCACGACAAATGAGGACATTCAAGCATATGTTATGAGCTTTACATTCACTTACTATCTTTTACTTATTTTTATTGCTTAAAGTGTTATTAATTCAATTGGTTTTAAAAAGTACTGGACTTTCCGCACCCTGTATTGGAGTGCCACCTTTGCGCCTCAACTTTTACGCCTTCACATATGCACTTTTTGCGCCTGTAACTTTGCGCCTCCAACATCGCAACATTTTGGTCATAAGACAGATGAAATTTGCATTAACAGTATGTTTATTTTATTAAAAATAAAAAATTGTGATTTTTAACTCCATTGAGGCAAACCAATGGAAAAAAGAAAAGTGAAAATTCAAAGACAGACCTTGGCATTTTGATGCTTTACGCAGTCAAAGGAGAAGGAAAACATGTTTGGATGTGCTTAATTTTTATGAATAAACTTTTTTAATTGTCTGTAGGAAATGTAGAAAATGTTTATTTCTGGTTAATTTTTTTTTGAAAAAAGGTGGCGAAAAATTAAAATATGTATATATTGGAGGCGCAAATGTTGCAGGCGCAAATATGGAGGAGCAAAAAAGGAGGCACAAATGTGGAGGCGTAAATTGGAACTTAACCCTTGTATATATTCAAACTGTTTTGGCAAACCAACCTTGATATTTGGCTGTTTCTTTGTATTCAATAAAAATATCGTCCAGAAACTTAGCAAAGGTGATGACATTGTTGCTCGAGTTGTCCAAATTCCATTCATAAGAAGATGAGTCATAAACGGAGGTGCAAAGGAAAAACAAAAGATTTAAAGCAAATACAAATATCAATTGCATTTTTGCTAAAAACAATAGAAAACTATGTGCGAGAAATATGTCTCTCAATTCTGGGCAAACCACTCAAAAACCAAAACAATGTCATTTTCTGTCGAAATTCTACCACTTTTTGAAGGCCTAAATAATATGAGCGATTTTGGTGTCAAACTTTTCAAGTCGAAAAAGTAAATGTATTTTCAAATTTTCAGCCCTCAAAATCATTAAAATGATGAAAAATCATGACATCTTAGAGCTCTAAAATAGGCTGATGTTTATATCTGATGGTGGGATAAATGTTCAGTTGAATGAAAAAGCTTCTTATGTCGTCGCTTAAATATGGGCCAAAAAGGAAAAATTATTAAGCCAACGAACGACACATAAACGAGGAAAATAATAGGGAATAAATGCATATCCACTCATAAAAAAAAGATAAGGGCATTTTCATCAGAGATATAAGCATTAAGAAATAGTTGGCAGATATGCAAAGGGCACTATTCTTCCTACGGCATATCCATTATAAAAATGGTTGATATTATAATGTATGTTATCAAAAGATTTTTAAAGGCATTATTCATCCTAGGGCACATCCATGCGGGCTGTTCGGTAGTACCAATACCGAGTACAGAGTCGGTAAAAGTGCCGTTTTTCGGGCACTGGTACCGGAACCAATTACCGGGTTTTAGTACCGACTACTCGGCACTTTTTTACACCCCTAATGATTTGGGTTCGGTCAAGAATTTAAAAGCTGCCGAAGGAAAGTTTTTAACGCAATAAATTCGTTTGCATCAATATTCGTCAGTAAAAATCACTTTTTTACAAAAATATTGCAAATTTGCCCGAGAACTTGTTATTAAGAATCAGTTCAATTTTGGAAATTTTTTATATAAATTTCGAAAAAATCTAAGTTAAAAGGTTCCCGGCGGTGCAAGATCGGTGCTGCCGCGAAAAATTTTGAAATTTGAGTGTTTTTGTAAATAAATTTTGTACGTTTTTTTCAGTACCAGTCCCGGTCCCGTGCTACCCTACTTTGATCAAAGTAAATTGCGTTTGGTACTGAGTTGTCCTTTTATGTTGGGACTCAAATGGCCGGTACTCAAATGGTGTCGAATCGACTTCCCCCACCCCTAGATCGATTTGCCTTGCCGAGAGCTATCGACTGATACCATATTTGTCGGAATTCTTCCACTGAGAAAAAACACCGTATAAGTCAAGAAATTCCGGCGTTTTTTTCCGCGATTCGCGCATCGCGACCACGGCAAATTTCAACTGAGGTCCGCGACCTCGGGATTTTTTCGTCCGCTTTCCAGCCCTGATCAGTACCATTAAAAATGTCATTTTTTTGGTTTCAAATATTTAAGTAATAAAGGGTTTATTAATTTAGGCTTTAAATTATTTGCGAAATCTTTTGTGTCAAAAAAAACACTCAGAATCCGACTCTCGGATATTTTACTTTATATCTTTGCTAATTTGTGGTCAAAAAGAGAGTAGAAAAAAAATGGATGAAAGAATGGGCAGTGAAAAGAAATGCAAAACCAAGCCAAGCGATAAAATGGCACTGCCTTTTTGGGAAGAAAAGGTCAAAGAAGTGCCCACATTCCATTGCACAGAAAGTAATGAACAAATTTGAATGTTCAGCAGAAGTTAAAACAGTACAGTTAAATATATTAATAATTTAATACATAAAAGCATAAAATCTAAAATAAAAAACACGAAGACGAAATAATATGAAATAAAAAGGACCCCGCACCCCCCCCCCCCCCACAACCTTTGGCCTGTTCGAAAAAACAATTGGGATTTTGGCGACCATGGGTTTTTTGGTAACGCATCGCCCACCCAACCTCAACTCAGAGCAGGGGAAAGTATATTCACTCATTTTTTGTTTTCAATGAACGAAAACGACGCCTTCGGCGAAGAAGGAGAGAAAAAAAAGATGGCATAGAATTCGGCACAAACCCATTCCATCAAAGCAACAAAGTTTTTGTACATATTTGTCAAAGACAAAAAAGAAGAAATAGGGAAAACGGTGATGCGACATTTGCGGCGCGGGGCCCAGAAAAACTTGTAGAATGGATTGTCCACTTCTGTAAATTAATGGCGATAATTTTATTTCCGTTTTTTGCAAAGAATTCTGCATAGTAATTTTGGTCTTTTATTTAATTTCCTGCAGCGGCAATTGGCATGGCATTGCCGGATATTCTTACAGTAGTGCCAATAGGCGTCACCGGGAATTTTTGAAATCTAAATTCTTTTATGAAAAAAAAATAATCAAAAATGGCCATTTTTAGGCAAAAATCCACTGAAAATCAGGCTACATTTTTAAAATTTTTCCCGGTGGCGCCTATCGGCACCACCTGCTCTCGCCCATAAAAAAATGTCTTGATTTTTCTTGCCCTTAGAATAATTTTTCAAAATGATAATTTTTGACCTCTAAGATGTTTTTGAAAATTTTCATCTGGCTACCCTGCTTAAAAACCTTTAAAGATGTTCTTATTTCATGTCTTGAATAAATGGGATAATAATTTAAGATGCTATTTACATTTACGCTTTACATACTTTATTAATTGAGGTTTTAATTTTTTGTCAAAAAGAAATATTTTTTCTCCAAAATGCGGATATGGACATCTGCGCAGACGGGTATGGCCAAAAATTGGGAGGGATACAAACGGGCACGGATATGAACACGACGGATATGTCCGGACACGGATATGAAAATTGGTGACCGTGAACAGCCATGTTTGAAACATATTCCTTATCGTCCTAATGTTCGAACGGCCAAATTGGCAACCCCAGTCAAAGTGAAACGTAGGCCGGTGTTGACCGTCCAATTATTTCATTAAAAACTGCGCCGAAATTAATCAGAAAAGTGAGCCTTAATTACGCGCGAAAATTCGTGTGGCAACCTAAAGTGTCGACCCGTTCTCATGTGTCCGAACTCCTATTTTTTAAGGAAAGCGACCCCAGCGTGGCAAAAGCAAAAACTCGAAATTCTTAAGAGATTATGAAGAGAAATTTTATTATTATTTCTAAAATTTAAAAGGATGCAGCTACGGTATCCACTGCCGGAGATCTTTTTCCTCAATTTTTTCAAAATAAAGATAAAAGGATTTTTTGATCAAATTCTTTGTAAATCACACCCAGATATTCTAATTTACCTGGCGGCGTCTGGCAGCACAAATGGATCTTAGTGATTTGCGAAACTTTATTGACACAAAAAATCTAGATTTATACATGTCATATATGGCCAGAAACCCCTCATATATGCATTGCAATTTAATGCCAATTTACACGTCATATATGGCCGGAAACGCCTCCAATATACATCATATATGCCAGAAACCCTCATAAAATCCAATATACGTCATATATTGCCAGAAACGCCTCGTATAATGCATTGCAATATAATGCCTATTTACACCTCATATATGGCCAGAAACCCTCATAAAAGCCAATATACATCATTATAATCCAATATACACGTTATATATGGCCAGAAACCCCTAATATAATGCATTGCAATATGCCAATATACATATCATATATGGCCAGGAACCCCTAATATAGTGTTTTTTACTACTATTTTTGTATCTGATTTAAAATTCTAATTACAATTCTCTTACTTATCTCATTTCCTTTGAAAGGATAGCAGAATTTTTTCCTATATTTTGTCAAATTTCCCTCCCTTTTTTTGCCATTTTTCGATGACTTTTTGTCGGGTTTTACGACTTTTCTGTGACTTTTTAGCGTTATTTTTTATCATTTTAAAGTTTCCTTTTTGTGATTTTTTATGACTAAAAGACGGGGCCATACTTAATATCTTGTTCCTTTCCTAAACTCTTATTGCTTCAAATTGTAAAAAGGAAATAACTTTTTTTCAGAGATGAGAACTACCGCCTTTCTCTTCATGGTGGTTTTCTGCATTTATGTGGCTAATATTCAGCCTCCAGCAGCAGACGCTGTCGAAATTAAAAAGAAAATATATTTAGCATATAGTGTACGCAATTTTCGTGTCAATATTTTTTATGGCAATCGACTTTTGTGGATGAAAACAACACGGAATAGAAGCGGTCTTGGCACCCTTAGATATGTGGAGATTGACAAGAGTCAATTGTGTTATACATTTAACTACGACACATGGGGCCATACAGACTCACGTGTTATCACTTTCGTATTTCATACTCAAGCGGTAAACAAATATTTTGGCTGAAAATTGGTATTTGTGAGTTTTTAAGCGTGCTGAGCACGAATCTGATCTTAAACCTGGTGACACAAAAATCATAGATTAGATGATGTCTTACGTTAAAGTTATGTTCAGAATGGTGTTCAGCGCCCCTGCAAACACAAAGATACCAATTTTTGGCCCAAAATAACAAAGTTAAAGGGGCACCCATTCTTAAGGATTGTCTTATTATCAGTATTTTTCACAGGTAAAATATACCACTGTAGGTCGACTACTGGATGCCGGAGGAGACATGCATTTTGAAGATTGTAATTTACTTGAAAATAATCTAACAATATTTCCATTGAAACTGAGTTTACCTATTTTGGTTTTAGCGCTTAAAACCCTATTTTGGCATTTTCTGCTATTTCACAACTATTTTTGCTTGTGAAAACAAATGTAACACAATTTCTTTAAAAATATTGGTTTAAATTTTAATTCTGGCAAAAATGCAGGAAATTCGGTAACCTAGGATCCTTATTTTGTCCTTATTTCAAATCTGAGGTAAAAAAATTAAGAAAAATGACTATTAAAATTTTTTAAAGCAATTTCATTATTATTTAAAAAAAAATTTCCCGGCGGCGCTTGTCGGCACTGCCGGACACTCAATCCTTTTGAAAGGAAATAAAATTGACGATTTTTGAGAAAATCTGTTAAAAATGGGCCATTATTATTTTCATCATTTTCCCCGGCGACGCCTATCGGCACCATCGACCCTTCCTTTTTCGAAATAAAAAATGAAAATCTTATTTCTAAGTTGTTTTCTTGCATAAAAATGCTTTTTAAAGATTTGGAAGTCTATTCCTTATTTTTGACCTCAAACCTTTATTTTTAAACTGCGATGTCCTTATTTCGGAAAGTTTTCGATTGCACCTCTGGTCCTAAGGGATTTTCGGAGTCGCTGATCACGAATATGACATCAATTTTGTACAATTCTGTACCCCGGACCCGCATTCGAAGAATTTCGTTCGAGTTCGGGTCCGGGGTTCGGAATTGAACAAAATTATATTCGTTTAGCGACCCTAAAGTTCAAAAAAAAGGAAGGACAAACCTTTTTATTAGCGGAAATTCTTATAAAAATGCTCAATATGAAGAGGAAAAAAAAACCGGATTTAGCACCTTTTAGGACCTATTCGCAAAAATTGAGGGGGTCAAAGAGATTTTAAATGAGGTTATGCAAATTTTTTGTGGCCTTTTGTAAAATTAGCGTTATTGGGGGTTTTTGTGAAAAAAATGACGAAAATGTAAAAACTTTCTGAAAAATAAAATTTGGCATAATGTACTTCAAATTTTAAATATTTTCATAATTCACATTTACAAATCAAGAGTAACTTTCTATTAAATTTTCATTTATTATGCCCATCCTTTACAGAGCCTTTGAATGAGTTGATTTGGGAGCTCTTAAAAGAAAAAGCGGCTGAATTTGTGTTCGGATGACATTCTGTTGATACATAGACCACTTTGTTGCTGCCATTTTTTTTTTGGCTTGTTGTGATAAACTTTTTATTTTATTTTGCATTTTCCATTTTTGTCATTCTTCAAAAATGATGAATGCCTTGACACTCCTAGTGCAAACATTAGGGATGCACGTGCTTCACGGTTCATTGTCCCGGATTTTATTTTTGGCTTAGACAAAAAATAGAAGAGTCAACGAAAGTGGGTGCGAATATTTGGGCACGCATAAAGCCAATTTTAAAAAACGCAATATAACTTTTACACATTGACTTATAAAAAAAATAATCGGCAAGTATAACAAGGCAACCATAAAGAATTTTCTTTGTAATCTAACACAAAATAAAATTAATGATTTACAAGAAATGTTTGCCGTTTTGGAAAAATGAAGTACCGATATAGGTTTTCTAGTACTGCAAATAAGCACTGGTAAGAATGTGGTCCTGCGTAAGAATTTGTTGAGAAAAATTGTAGAAAAGAAATTTTGGAGGAAAAATTCTTATAAAAAACAATTAAAAGTATTGGAACTAGTAATTTAAAACTGAAATTTCTCCCATGACTTGGCTCCATCCTGACATCGCGATTCTTCATTTAGCCATTATCATCTTCAAAAATGATACGCATGAATCGTGATCATGAGAGGAGGGTATTGCGATCATTACAATGTTGCCAGCAGCATCCATGAACACGGCTTGTTCAAGGCCTACTATTCCCATGTAGCCGATGTTGTGCCCAGTTGGCAGCAGATCGTTGTCCACATATTGTGAGGGCTTTGTTTGTAATGGATGCGAAGCTGAACAATTCATTGGCACGATTATTTTATTATCGGATGATGGATTTTGCAGTCCGTTAGCAGTATTGCCAACTAAGCATGGCAGTACGATAGCATCATTGCCAGTTAAACCTGGCATTCGCATATGTCTGGCTTTCCAACTGTATTGTACTTGTAACTTACTTGTAACAATTTTCTCTTGCCATTCCGACAGCATCATTGTCACGAGAGTTTGGCATTCTGTCAGCATTGCCATCATTTTCTCTTGCCATTCCGACAGCATCATTGTCACGAGAGTTTGGCATTCTGTCAGCATTGCCATCATTTTCTCTTGCCATTCCGACAGCATCATTGCCATTAGAGTTTGGCATTCTGTCAGCATTGCCATCATTTTCTCTTGCCATTCCGACAGCATCATTGCCATTAGAGTTTGGCATTCTGTCAGCATTGCCATAATTTTCTCTTGCCATTCCGACAGCATCATTGCCATTAGAGTTTGGCATTCTGTCAGCATTGTCATCATTTTCTCTTGCCATTCCGACAGCATCATTGACCGCTGAGCCTGGCTTTTCGACTGTACTGTAAATATTTTTTGGTTTTGCGTAACGAAGGTCAAATCAACTGAATGTTAAAATTGTGATGATAAACATAAAATGATTTTGAAGAAAATACTTTAATATTAGCATTTCATTGCCTCAAACTGCTAATGTTGGCATCAGAATAATATTGATCATTTTAATGATTTGCCAACGCGAAACTTTTTATAAGAATTTTTTATTTTATTAAAAATATATTTGCCAATGTTAAGCCAATTTCTAGAAAAGTAAAGTAAAAAAAGCAAACCCTTTAATATAAAACTTACGATTAGGATTGGTAATTTTTGTATTAATTAATTGAATAGGATCTCGATCTTGATTCACTTTTCATATTTTTATTTAACATGTCTTTACATTTCACGATTTCTATCAAAATTTCAGCTATTTTAGGGTTTCTGTTTTTAATATTTTCGTTTAGCAAAAATGCATTTAAAAGTTATTTTTGCTTTTCTTCTGATTTTTGTCTGCTTTTCCGTTTTTTGTGACCCGTCTTATGAACGGGACTCGGAAAACTTGATCAACAATGTACACACTTTTGCCAAATTTCTTGACGACCTTTTCGATGAATACAAGAATGTTAAGAAAATGGGTAAGTTCAAATTGAAATTTCCTTTTTGTCTTCCCTTTTTTGGTGTTTGCCTTCCCCGGCAGGGGAAACGCCCAATTTGGCGTTGTGCAACATAACTTTTTTCTATTAAAAATGAGAAGAAAAAGATTTAATATTTTTCCATGAATGGATTTTTCATTTAATGGGCAAACATGCGCTTTCAAAGACACCTATCTGAAAAACGCACTTTTAGAATTGGCAAGAGGGTATAATTTTTAAAAATTTTACAAGCCAGCCTTTTCTTAGGGGCCTGTTCTTCATTTTTATGGCTTTTCAAGAGGAATTTTTCAAAATTCTAAATAGTTACTAAAAATGGCGCGAAAGGCATAACATGCATTTAATTACTTTCTCTACCCTGATAGGCATATACACTCGGAAATGGTTGGCATTTTTAAACGTAGGATAACATTCACTAGTCTATAAACATAGGCATATACACTCGGAAATGGTTGGCATTTTTAAACGTAGGATAACATTCACTAGTCTATAAACATAGGCATATACACTCGGAAATGGTTGGCATTTTCCGACCTAGAATTACTCTCACTATTATGATATAAATCTTCAATATATCAAGGGCCACCAAAGTATATTCAACCATTCGAAACCACTAAATATTTGAAAGTTTTGAATAAGCATTTTGAGCGATTAACGAACTCACAAAAAAGTTAAAATAAAAAAAGGGCTAAAAAGTCAAAATTTTCAATTATTTTGATTCATCATTTTTTGTAGATAGGCCATTTTAAGGTTTTTGGAAGTTTTAGGCTTTCACACATTCTATATAATAAAAGTTTAATTATTTATTGCATTTTTTATTGCTTATAAATTTCACTCTCTAATTCATTGTTTATGAGTAGTGCCCGGTTTTGTATGCAAATGCATACTTTTTTTTGTTACTAATATGCTATTGCCTAATAAGCGCAAAAAACAAATTTTTAACTTGGTTTAAAGCTTCTAGGACGCATTTTTAATGCATATTTTGGGATATTATTAGAGACCGGATTTTTCAAATCCGCAAGGCCGGGCCGGGCTGACTTTTTCAAAAGCAGCAAGGTTCCGGACCCTGCCGCTCAAAACCTTGTCAACCTTGTTTTTTTTTAAATTGCCGGGCCCTGTACAAGGTTACAAGGTTGTAAAAAATTCCAAATATGTTTTTATTAAGGTTAAAAACCCAAAAATGGAAACGATTGGCTTGGTATAATAAGAACCTTTTATCATTGTGTAAATAGACATTAATAATTGTACTTGAGCTGGATTTGAAAAAAAAATAAAAATGAACTATTCTTGCCAAGATCATAACCTTGTAAAATCCTGTCAAATTCCACAAGGCCGGGCCGGGTTGGCCTTTTTCAAAAAAAAAACTGCAAGGTTCCGGGCCTTGCCGCTCAAAACCTTGTCAACCTTGTAACCTTGTCAACCTTGTTTTTTTTCCAAAAAACGCAAGGCCGGGTTGCCGGGCCTTGCAAAACCTTGTACAGGGCCCGGCCTTCTCCGGTCTCTAGATATTATGCATATTGCCTATTGGGTTGCATATTTGTCATTTTTAGTGCATATTTTCGTCATATATCGCATTTTTTGCTTTGAATTTCTGAAAATTGATAAAAAGTTCCATAAATTGAAAAATAGATTCTCTGAATATGAATTAAAACAATAACTTTTTCGAAAAATCACCTTCCACCTTTACAACTAAACTATTAGGATCTCATTCAATAAATTTTCTGGGCTTTTCGGGTCTTGTTTCATGAAACATTAGTCGATGCCGCCGGGCGCAAATAGTTCCCTAATATTTTCAAAATGTCTAAAGAAATGAAAATTCTTTTTTTCGAATTAAATAATTCACTAAAGGAGATCCATGACCAGTGCATCCTTTTTTTACTTCTTTTGCATTATTCCAACTTTTTTTAGCAAAATGCAATTTAAAATTTTTTTTACTTTATTTCTGCAGAATTTTGTCTGCATTTCCGTTTTTTGTGATCCATCTTATGAATGGGATTCGGAAAAGTTGATCAAAAATGTCCACACTTTTGCCAACTTTCTTGACCAAATTTTCATTGAGTACAAGAAGGTCGAGAAAATGGGTATGTTTTCATTTTGTACATTTCTTTTTTGCCTTCCCTTTTTTCTGGCGGTGCCGTTAGGCGCCGCCGGAAAATTTTTGAAATTTTGGATGTATTTTTGTAATAGATTTGTTTCAAATAATTTGTTTGAGGATTTTGATTTCCAAAAAAAGCACAAAAATTCTCATTTGAGGATCTGAATGTAAACGGATTTTAATTGTAAAATGAGGATTTTGCGAAAAATATTTATTTTTTTATCCCAAACCCACAAAAATCCTCAAATTTCTCAAACAATCACAATGCAAGTCCTTATTTTCAAAAAATCCTCTTTTCACATCGCTGATCATAACTATGCTTAATATCGGTACTTTTGAAAAAAATTATGCCCTTTATTTGTCGGGAAATTATTAAATGGTGGATTTAAAAAAAACAACAGCACTTTGATCATTCAGTCTGGCTAATTTCGTTGTTCCATAAAATATGCTAATAACTGTCTCTAATCCATGACAATTGCACCCTGAACGTTCAGGCTATCACCCAAATTTTTTAAGACTCCATCATATTTTCCGCTACCTTCCCGTATCCCCGGGATGAGTATACTGACAAGCAGAAAAGGACAGTGTTCAATTTGACATTTGACAAATGGCGGCCGAATTTGCCTATTTCCGAGTGATAAGCGAACACAAAAAACATAGCGAAGAAGAAGGAGACGAAGCACATTCGAATTGGAATGTGAAGCTTATTTATCAGAAACGTGAACATAAAACTTCATTTGAGCATTATGACCAATTGCTTGGCCAAAAATTGCCGAAAAATTCAATGGCCAAATTTTTTGCGAAAGAAAAACGAATTGACAAAAAAGTAAAGGACCAAATAATGCAATTGGCCTTCTCTTTTGCTGCGCGTGTCTTGCTAATTTATATGTCAGTGATTACTTTTTTGCCAATTCATTCAACAACATTTACGTCTCAGCCGGTCCTGTCCAGCATTTTAAACGAGTTCCATTCCCTTTGCTTTAAAATAGGGGTCGTATGTAAATTTTTCAGGAAAACCAAAGATTTTGGGGTCCAAAATAAGAGATTCTTAAAAATTTTTTTGTTTATAATTATAATATAATGAAGAGAAGCTGCACTAAGAGGCCAAAGAGGCCGGTTCAAAGCCGGCCTGCCCCCAAGTTTTTCCCTCAAAAGCTCCCCCAGCTCGATCATATATTCAATTATATATAATTTAAGAAATTATAATGGTTTTTCTCCCAACTATGATTATTATAACACCATAAATTGGCAGTTGAGAACCATTTTGTTGGCCTACAAAAGATATTTGTCACCACAAAAAAGCAACGAAAACAACGCAAAATTAATTTAAAATTCGTATTAAATAATTTATTCTTTATTCAAACTTTAGTATGTTCCCATTCAACATTTTCCCATTCAAAGTGATTGAAATTGACAATGAAATGAATTATTGGTGGATTCAAAGTTTAAGTGCAAAAGACCCAAATTGGTCGGGATACGATCAAGAACAACAGCAATTTATTGGTAAGTTTAAAAGTGTCCTCTAATTTGCAGGAATAATTGCTATTTTTTTAAATCAAACATGGAGTTTTGATATTATTTGCTTCAAAAATATTGTTTTAGGAAATTTCAACTTTATTCTCCGTCTCTCCAATTTCACATTATCATATTCACAAATTTACAAAGTGATTGATGCAATAATGACAAAAATCAGCTGGTTTGAAAAACCACCGGTAATTTACACATTTATGAAGGAACACTTTTTTGAAAAAAGTTGGCCCATCTGTTACCGTTGGCTTATGATGATTTTGAAAAATATACTGAAGAATTTGAAAAAAAGTGCGGATAAGAGGCGCTTAAAATGCGGTAGGGGTCACTTTAGTCGGAGGGTCGATTCGTACAAAAGGTCACGTAGACTTTAAAATTTTTTGAAAATCCAACCCTAGTTTGGTAAAGCCATACCCGCTAGTAGTTTTGAAAACCACCCCCTAGTCTTTTAAAACTCAGCCCAAATTTTTTTTGAAAATAACCCACCCCCTAGTTTTTTTTTTTAAAAAAAGGAAACAAAAATTTTAAAAACTAAGGTTATCGGCCCGCCGAGCAATCAATGCTTTGAAAATTTTTTAAAATAAGATCGAAATATACTATTTTTGGGGAAATATGTTAACAATTATTCAAATTTTTTCAAGGTTTTCCCCGGTGATCCCTATCGGCACCTCCAAACCCCATTCATTTAGGTTTTCTCAAAACTTATCTTAAAAAAAATCATCCAAATATGTTCACTTTTAGTCAAATTTGTTACAAACAAAAAATATTTTTTTTGTTAAAAACACCGAGTCAAAGAATGCAATGTCTCTTTATTTTATTAGCGTAAAAAGCGCGAGCGAAGCGAACACATCTGGCTCTAATGCACTTTACGAGTCAAATCTGAATTTATGAGTCCAATCTACTGATTGATTTCATGGATTATAACTTTCATCTTTATTGATTAATCCCTGAATTCTTGATATATTCGAAAGACTAAAGCTTATAAAAACTTAAACAATTAATTTCGAACATATTGAAAGCAGACTAATTATTAAAATCAACTTTATTTCCGTATTTCCTCTGTAACTTTTTTTGACAGAAATTTGTCGAATTTTCATGTATAATAAATCCCTGAGTTTCTAATGATACCAAGAAAGTAAGGAGTAGTATAAGGCCCATTAAATGGCCCCAAATTTTGAAGCGGATTTCAAATCCCCCCTCCTTTGGTACTCCCTCTTCGCCCTCCCTTTCTCACCCTCGCTCCACACTCCCATTATCATTCGCCCAAATTCCTTAAATATCGATCAAAATGGCGAATATTTAAAAACGAGCAACACAAAGGACCTATGTATAATAACTGTCGAATAAAAATGGTGCTTCTATGGTAATATGTGAAAAAAACGATAATATTAAGAGAGTATGTAAAAATGAAAAATCGTGGAAACTTTGATTATTGAAGTTAAAAAATTTATTAAAATAAAAAAACCAAACATTGTTATAATAAAATATACAGAAAAATTTTTTTCGACAACATTGTAAACCACATATTTCTTAAAAAAATAAACATCACATTTTAAGGAAGCAATTCCGCTCTTAAAATAATTTACGTCCTTTAACTCTTGCACCAGCTCCAACAATTGGCTATTTGACGGAGTATATTGAGAAATATGCGCATGCTCCTTGCCAAGGTCCCCCCATTCATATATTCCCATTCCTTCTTTTCTAAGGCGCAATGAAACAGAACATTTGCTAGTTTCACAACACTTATACGAAAAACTTTCAGTTGTTTCTTTTGCGCACCGAAAGAAATAGCCATTGACCTGAACAAAAAGCGAAAATATGACCAACATTTTGATTTTTTATTTTGATTTTTTTCATGGTTTTCGTAAAGACGTTTTTCCGTTTTCATATTATTTTACTGTATATCTCCGCGCCGTTCCGCTTCTTGTAAAAAAACCCTTGTTAAATCTTCCACGTTCATGGTTACACTCGTTGGGAAGCATTCACAATGCGCAGCCAATTTACCAAATCTCAACCAACTACGACTCGATGCGTTCCACGCCACAGCCACACTACGCCCAACGTTTACAACTTCATGGGCACACCCCTCAAGGGTTATAATTCCTTGATTCGGGCGTTGAATAATGCGACAATATTGAACACCTATCTCATCCAACATTTGAGGGGTAAACAATAGTGTTTTGTGTCGTAAAAATTCCGAACACACACTATATAGAGGCAGTAGTTGCATAATGGCACGCCAAAAAAAACAACCAATTTTCAGCAGTAATTGTATGCCTCAATTTTTAACAAATGTTTGCTTAACAAGATACCGCCTACCATATTTTGGTTCCAGGCCCATAATTTATATTGACCGACCGCAGAAAATTATCTTCATGATGCATAGGCGCAAAGGTGCCATTTCTACCAAAATAATAGAAAGGTTCGGTAATCCCTGGTATGCGCCGATAATCAGCAGACAATATCTGAGGAAGGCATCCAAGGCATTCGCCAAGGGGCACTTTTATTTTCGCTGGAAGTTCCTGGTAATAAATCATTTCATTTGGCACGTTCCCCCAAAAAGCCATTTCCGATTCATCTATTTGCGCTATCGGTGCATTGGATTCACGCCAATATGCGGAAAACGATGTTCTCGAATTTGCTTCAAGAGACAGACGCACATCAAAAATACCCGCGCGTAGGTTCGATACATTGAAAACACTTAAAAAATTCGGGGTTGTCAAACAAAATGGTTTAACACAGGGCTGCCAGATGAAAGTTTTCAAAATCATAATTTGGCTGGCCACGCACAATTATTTGGGCGTCAAAAATCATAATTTTTTAAAAAAGCAATTATCAAGACTATTTCACTTTCTAGGATTTTAGGCTCTAATTTGAGTATTTTTTTAGTTGTTTGAAAATTAAATAGTATCAAAAGGGAGGAGACAGGAGGTGCCAACAGTTTCCGCTGGGGAAAATATTGAAAATCTGAGTGTTTTTACTAGCAGATGTTCAGAAAAGGGCTCCATTTTTATAAATTTTTAGATAAATTTTGAGAAAGGATAGGCAAAATGGGTACCGAAAGAGATTTGGAATTTTTTGGTGTGATTTGTTAATGAATTTGGGCTTAAAAACGAATATTGTTTAAAATTTTTACCAAAAAACGATAACTTTTCTCAAAAACCATCTGAAACAAAAATTATCATTGACCTTTCAAAACCAGCATCTCTGCAGCCCGGGTTTAAGATACCCAATTGGACTTCAAATTTGCTTTTAGACAAATAGAACCCAAAACTTTTTTGAAGAATTTGTTTTTATTCACCAAAATTTTTTCTACATTATATCCCACCCTCACTTTTAAAAAAAATCACCTCGGTTGAATGGTGCGTTCCTTTTTTATCTCGGGTGGTTTCTGTAGGCCATTACTCCCAATAGGGAGATTAAATAACAACGCGCCAACATGTTGAACAAATTTATATTTTTTTTCAATTCCATTCATTAAAAAGTTGAATTTTTCATCAATAAAAGTATCAGCCGAAAAGGTCGGCACTTCATAATTGTATTGCAACATTTGAACGCAACAAATATTTTAAATAAACCTAAAAAATTAAACATTTAAACATTCACTCTAACTTTCATCCAGGGATATGAATAGAGATTTAAAATAAATAATCGAAAGGAGTAATAATTTTCATGCATCTTTAATCAATTGCTTCATCTGTTGCGCGCTCTTTGCATTTTTATCTGGGGCGTCTGCGCTTTATCGCAACAAATTGGCTTAACCCGCGCGTAGGTTCGATACATTGAAAACACTTAAAAAATTCGGGGTTGTCAAACAAAATGGTTTAACACAGGGCTGCCAGATGAAAGTTTTCAAAATCATAATTTGGCTGGCCACGCACAATTATTTGGGCGTCAAAAATCATAATTTTTTAAAAAAGCAATTATCAAGACTATTTCACTTTCTAGGATTTTAGGCTCTAATTTGAGTATTTTTTTAGTTGTTTGAAAATTAAATAGTATCAAAAGGGAGGAGACAGGAGGTGCCAACAGTTTCCGCTGGGGAAAATATTGAAAATCTGAGTGTTTTTACTAGCAGATGTTCAGAAAAGGGCTCCATTTTTATAAATTTTTAGATAAATTTTGAGAAAGGATAGGCAAAATGGGTACCGAAAGAGATTTGGAATTTTTTGGTGTGATTTGTTAATGAATTTGGGCTTAAAAACGAATATTGTTTAAAATTTTTACCAAAAAACGATAACTTTTCTCAAAAACCATCTGAAACAAAAATTATCATTGACCTTTCAAAACCAGCATCTCTGCAGCCCGGGTTTAAGATACCCAATTGGACTTCAAATTTGCTTTTAGACAAATAGAACCCAAAACTTTTTTGAAGAATTTGTTTTTATTCACCAAAATTTTTTCTACATTATATCCCACCCTCACTTTTAAAAAAAATCACCTCGGTTGAATGGTGCGTTCCTTTTTTATCTCGGGTGGTTTCTGTAGGCCATTACTCCCAATAGGGAGATTAAATAACAACGCGCCAACATGTTGAACAAATTTATATTTTTTTTCAATTCCATTCATTAAAAAGTTGAATTTTTCATCAATAAAAGTATCAGCCGAAAAGGTCGGCACTTCATAATTGTATTGCAACATTTGAACGCAACAAATATTTTAAATAAACCTAAAAAATTAAACATTTAAACATTCACTCTAACTTTCATCCAGGGATATGAATAGAGATTTAAAATAAATAATCGAAAGGAGTAATAATTTTCATGCATCTTTAATCAATTGCTTCATCTGTTGCGCGCTCTTTGCATTTTTATCTGGGGCGTCTGCGCTTTATCGCAACAAATTGGCTTAACCCGCGCGTAGGTTCGATACATTGAAAACACTTAAAAAATTCGGGGTTGTCAAACAAAATGGTTTAACACAGGGCTGCCAGATGAAAGTTTTCAAAATCATAATTTGGCTGGCCACGCACAATTATTTGGGCGTCAAAAATCATAATTTTTTAAAAAAGCAATTATCAAGACTATTTCACTTTCTAGGATTTTAGGCTCTAATTTGAGTATTTTTTTAGTTGTTTGAAAATTAAATAGTATCAAAAGGGAGGAGACAGGAGGTGCCAACAGTTTCCGCTGGGGAAAATATTGAAAATCTGAGTGTTTTTACTAGCAGATGTTCAGAAAAGGGCTCCATTTTTATAAATTTTTAGATAAATTTTGAGAAAGGATAGGCAAAATGGGTACCGAAAGAGATTTGGAATTTTTTGGTGTGATTTGTTAATGAATTTGGGCTTAAAAACGAATATTGTTTAAAATTTTTACCAAAAAACGATAACTTTTCTCAAAAACCATCTGAAACAAAAATTATCATTGACCTTTCAAAACCAGCATCTCTGCAGCCCGGGTTTAAGATACCCAATTGGACTTCAAATTTGCTTTTAGACAAATAGAACCCAAAACTTTTTTGAAGAATTTGTTTTTATTCACCAAAATTTTTTCTACATTATATCCCACCCTCACTTTTAAAAAAAATCACCTCGGTTGAATGGTGCGTTCCTTTTTTATCTCGGGTGGTTTCTGTAGGCCATTACTCCCAATAGGGAGATTAAATAACAACGCGCCAACATGTTGAACAAATTTATATTTTTTTTCAATTCCATTCATTAAAAAGTTGAATTTTTCATCAATAAAAGTATCAGCCGAAAAGGTCGGCACTTCATAATTGTATTGCAACATTTGAACGCAACAAATATTTTAAATAAACCTAAAAAATTAAACATTTAAACATTCACTCTAACTTTCATCCAGGGATATGAATAGAGATTTAAAATAAATAATCGAAAGGAGTAATAATTTTCATGCATCTTTAATCAATTGCTTCATCTGTTGCGCGCTCTTTGCATTTTTATCTGGGGCGTCTGCGCTTTATCGCAACAAATTGGCTTAACCCGCGCGTAGGTTCGATACATTGAAAACACTTAAAAAATTCGGGGTTGTCAAACAAAATGGTTTAACACAGGGCTGCCAGATGAAAGTTTTCAAAATCATAATTTGGCTGGCCACGCACAATTATTTGGGCGTCAAAAATCATAATTTTTTAAAAAAGCAATTATCAAGACTATTTCACTTTCTAGGATTTTAGGCTCTAATTTGAGTATTTTTTTAGTTGTTTGAAAATTAAATAGTATCAAAAGGGAGGAGACAGGAGGTGCCAACAGTTTCCGCTGGGGAAAATATTGAAAATCTGAGTGTTTTTACTAGCAGATGTTCAGAAAAGGGCTCCATTTTTATAAATTTTTAGATAAATTTTGAGAAAGGATAGGCAAAATGGGTACCGAAAGAGATTTGGAATTTTTTGGTGTGATTTGTTAATGAATTTGGGCTTAAAAACGAATATTGTTTAAAATTTTTACCAAAAAACGATAACTTTTCTCAAAAACCATCTGAAACAAAAATTATCATTGACCTTTCAAAACCAGCATCTCTGCAGCCCGGGTTTAAGATACCCAATTGGACTTCAAATTTGCTTTTAGACAAATAGAACCCAAAACTTTTTTGAAGAATTTGTTTTTATTCACCAAAATTTTTTCTACATTATATCCCACCCTCACTTTTAAAAAAAATCACCTCGGTTGAATGGTGCGTTCCTTTTTTATCTCGGGTGGTTTCTGTAGGCCATTACTCCCAATAGGGAGATTAAATAACAACGCGCCAACATGTTGAACAAATTTATATTTTTTTTCAATTCCATTCATTAAAAAGTTGAATTTTTCATCAATAAAAGTATCAGCCGAAAAGGTCGGCACTTCATAATTGTATTGCAACATTTGAACGCAACAAATATTTTAAATAAACCTAAAAAATTAAACATTGAACAAATTAAAACATAAAAATAAACATAGATAAGAATTTTTGAACAAATGGAAGTTTTAAGAACTAAGGTTTAAGCCGAAATCTGTTTCTGTCAGTGGCATTTTTGTTTTAATTTTATTCGCTTGTACTCAAATTTTTCATTCGTATTTTAATAATTTTTGACGAAGCATTATGTTCAGAAAAATTTTATGAACATAAATATATATCTCAGTAGTATATGACCCCGAAACCGAGCGGGTACCGAGGGGGGGTCCAAAGCCCGTGCCTATGGGAGGGGTATTTCCCTTTGATCTTACCGCTGTTTTACCGCAAAACCGGACGTCTTGGACCCCCTATTCTAAGCCCGTGCCTATGGGAGGGGTATTTCCCTTTGATCTTCCCGCTGTTTTAGCGCAAAACCGGGCGGGATTACTTTGATCTTACCGCCAGCCCGAACCTATGGAAGTGTTTTACCGCAAACCCGGGCGGGATTACGTTGATCTTACCGCCCTATGGAAGTGTTTTACCGCAAAACCGGGCGGGATTACTTTGATCTTACCGCCCAGCCTGAACCTATAGGGGGGGGGGAGGTTTTACCGGGCGGGATCACTTTGATCTTACCGCCCGAGCCAAAAGCTATTGAAAGACCGTCCCTTTGATCAAAGCCAAAGCCTATTTGGGGAGGTTACAACATTTCGGTTTTCCTAAAGCGAGCGGTTGCGCACTTTTATTTCATTTGTTAACGAACGGTGCAAAATTGATTTTTTGACACCCCTCCCTCCCTCCATTCCGCCGCGGCGTTTTTTGTTGCAATTTCACCGCCCCGCCTTCTCCCTCGCGCCGAAAAGTAATTAATCAATTGAAGGAAAATTTTGAATGAAAGGCAATTAAACTTAAAAATGGTATTTACTTTAAAGTCTCTCAGTACCAGGATTTATTTAAAAAATGCTAAGTAAATTGGAAATCTCAGATTTTTAAATATTTATTTTTTTCTTGGCCAACTGTCAAAACATTTGATAATTTTTTTGCAACTTCACCGCCCCCGCCCGCTACTCTTCCCTTGCGCCGAAATAATCAATAGAATGAATTGAAGAAATGAATGCCAATTAAACTAAAAATGGTATGTACTTTTTAAGGACGGTAAGTAAATGGGAATCAAAGATTTTTTAAATATTTGGCGTAATTTGAGTATATATATAGATATATTTTGGCCAACTGTCAATAAAAAAGTTTATTTAAAAAATACAAAAAATGATTGATTACTTTATTTAAAATTGTCACTTTTTATTTCGAAATCGTCGCCCCAAAATTTCAAAAAATGATTGATGACTTTTTTATTTCGAAATCCACGCCAAACTCAAATAAAAATGATTGATTACTTTTTTTATATTGGAATAGTTCGCAAATCATTCAGCTAAATAGTTGGATTTCATTAACTTCCTTTGCGCTCTAATATTTTCTCGCTCTATTTTATTTTTATTATCCTCTGCTCTTAATTTTTATTTCTTCCTAAACTTCGTTTCTTTTTTTATCAATTCTTCATCGATTTTTTCTTCGCGTCCTTTTTAAAAAAAATGTCTTTTAAACGCGGCAACTCCGCCCAGCCCGCCGAATTTATTGCCAAAAAATGGGACTTCCGTTCAATTGGGTAAGTTAATTTAGAAGATAATAGGGTATAAATAGCCAGTCTTTTTCAGAAATAATTTCCCGAAAGAGATGGAGCCCTTTAAGACGCTCGATTTTCAAAGTTCGAAATGTGAAAAGTTCGGATTTATGAAGAACATGTCGGAATTTATTATCAACCCCGGACATGGAGCGACCCGACAAGGCAATGAGAGACGCGATCGACAAAATGATAAGGCAAGCCATTGAGAAGACGGAGGAGACAATGGGCGGAAAGTGAAAATGTTCGGGGTTGCATTGACGGGGGCCGGACTGGGACACCCAATTTGGTTGCCGTACCGACCCTTTCCCCAAAACAACGCGGATGTCTTGATGGAAGAAATCAATAAATTGGGACAGAGTGGAGGAGAAGGAGCGGAGGATAAAAGAACTATACTTTTATCGGAGCCGATAAAGATGAAGGTTACATGTATTGCTCTGCCTGCTGGGGAAGGACCGAGAAATGTGAATAAATTAGATTTTGGGTTCAAGGAGCACCAGCGGATAAGGTAAGTTCTTTAAAAAGAAAAATTAAAATGAATAAAAACAAAAAAATAAAAAAAGATAAAAAAATTAAGGATTGAAAACAGGGACAAATTCTGTCTGTTTTATGCGTTGATGGCTTCAATGAATTATTTGGGGATGGATCGATTTGCCTTTAACCGTTATATAAAGAACATTGGATGGCAAAGGGAGTCTGCTTTTGACCTTTTGAGAAATTTGGAGGTCAGAGTGAATGAAAGATGCTACGGACTTGAACACCTTGGCATGGTGCAGAAATATTGGGTA
The DNA here is from genome assembly GCA_039877585.1 of Heterodera filipjevi. Taxonomy (NCBI): domain Eukaryota; kingdom Metazoa; phylum Nematoda; class Chromadorea; order Rhabditida; family Heteroderidae; genus Heterodera; species Heterodera filipjevi. Next base: position 6,643,894 of record JBDPZO010000004.1, on the reverse strand, counting down.
GGTATAAATAAAAAAGGGAAGATAAATACAAAGTGTTTAGGACGAATCGTGCCCGGGCAAATACCGAATTGTGGCATTTGAAAAGTCTGCCGATCCGAGGAAGTCGATCGAGTGCTGTGGAAAGGGCCAGTGTCACGTGAGAAGATTGTGCCGATATTCTTGGAGGGAAACCACTGGGACGGGCTGAAGAACTATGTGAGCTTTTTCAACCGGGGACGGAAGTTCTGCGTGGAATGCGAGTGCTTTTTCGACAAGGATATCAAACATACGTATAAGTGCCGGGCCAGATGTTATTACTGCAACAGAGTTGGGGGAGTGCCGTGTGTGAAGGAAGCAGGAGTAAAGATTGAGTGTCCCCATTGCCACCGCTTCTTTTAAAACTGGCAGTGTTTCAAGCTGTGGAGGCGGTGTGTAGTATGCAGCAAGACATATCTCTCCAATCCGAAGAAGGCGCATGAATGTGGGGAAATGTTTTGTCGGCTATGCAATGTTTGTCATGATGCGAAGAGGGGATTTTATATCATGCCGATAAAGGAGAAGTAGGACAAAGATATTTACAGAATTGTTGTTTGGGTGAGATTTTTTTTTGTTTATTTCGTTATAACATTGCCATTCAGGACTCGGAAACTTCCCAGAATACGGTGTACAAGGAGGACCAGATGGAGCATGTCGTCAACTACATTTCGGTGCGAGTGACATGTACGGAATGTTGTGACGACAAAGGGAGGGCAAATTGCAAAATTTGTGGAGAGGAGAGGACGAAGGAATGGAGCGAGGCCGAGGGGCATGACCCGATCAAAGACTTTGTGGAGTGGATTTTGACGGCATTTAGAAAATACGACACTTACATTTTTTGCACATAACGCGGGACGGTTTGACGGTAATTTAGAGTATCGAAGAATTTACCCATATTTTTGTTTTTTAGGGCATTTTGTATTTAATTATCTCTGCCGAACTGGGAGGACGCCGATACCGCTGATCAACGGGTTAAAGATTTATGAGTTTAAAGTGAAGGGATCGGAGAAGCATTCATTGCTGATTCAGAGGGATTCTTGTTTGTTGATGCCCGTTAAACTTGAATCGCTGAAGGCGACGTTCAACTTGGAGTGCGAGGATAAGCCATTCTTCCCCTATTATTACAACAAGAGGGAGAATTACGGGATTCGGCTGCCGCATTTGCCTCCGATGGAGGACTATTCGCCGGGGTCAATGAAGAAGGACAAATTTGAAAAGTTTGAGAAATGGTGAGAATAAAAACAGAAAAGAATTATTCAATGTAAGATTTTAGGTATAACGAGAATAGGGAGACGCCGTTTTACCTGCCCGAGGAGCTGAAGAACTATTGCAAGAATGACACCGAAATCTTGCTGGGGGCGATCATCGAGTTCAGAAGGATATTGATAAATGAGATCACGAAAGGATTTGACCCGCTGCCGAGGAGCTGTACGAATGCAGGCGTCGCAATGAATATTTTCAAGGCGATGTTTCTGTTAGAAGAACAACTTTCTATTGTGCCGGAGCGGGGGTATGAGCGGAATGATCGCGCGAGTGTAGTGGCCATAAAATATTTGGAATGGCGGAGCAAGAAAGATGGAGTGAAGATCCAACATGCGGGCAACGGCGGGGAGGTCAAAATCGGAAAGTATAAGCTGGACGGTTATATCGCACAAACGGAGGGGAGAGACAGGTGTATCGAAGTGATGGGTTGTTATATCCACGGGTGCTTGAGCTGTTATGACCCGTCGGCGGAGTTGGTCGGAGGAAGAACGGCACAGGAGTTGAACGACGAAACGCAAGAAAGGATGGCGGAATTGCGGAAAAGGGTGGACGTCGAAGAAATTTGGGTAAGTTGTCAGGTTTATTTACAGTTAATCATAATCATTTTAAGGCTGCCAAATTGAGAAAGAGCTGAAAAAGGAGGAGGAAACGCAGGAATTTTTCGACGATAGGGCAAATGAGAAAGGGCCAATCGATCCGAGGATGGCGTACGCGGGAGGGAGAACGGGGCCGCTGAAACTGTTCGCACAATCCGGCGAGAGGAAGAAGATCTCTGTGTATGATATTGTGAGCTTGTATCCGTCGGTGAATTATGGAACGGCGTATCCCGTTGGAGTTCCGGAGATTGTTGTGCCGAATGGGGATGAGATTACTGTCGACTGGACGAAGCCAGAGGATGTGCAGTACAGGGGGCTGTATAAAGTGAGGGTGATTCCGCCGAGGGGGCTGCGGGTTCCTGTACTGCAGTTGAAGTGCGATGAAAGGCTGCTGTTTCCGCTGTGCTGGAGGTGTGCGTCGATGTTTAAGAAGGAGAATACGAGATGTGAGCATCGGTGCCCCCATAACGACGCACAGCGGAAAATGTGGCAACGTATACGAGTGTGGAATTGGTAATAAAAAATTATACCTTCTTCAAATTTTGTTTCCTTTTAGGCGAAGGCGTTGGAATGTGGATACAGGGTGGACAGATTTTACCGGGCGTGGCACTACGACGGGGCGGATGATGACCTGTTCAAGGGATATGTGCGCTTGTTTTTGAAATTAAAGGAGGAAGCGAGCGGTTTTCCGAAAGGAGTGGATAGTGATGGGCAGAAGAGACAGTGGGTAGAGGAATACAAGGGAAAGTACGGGATTGAGATTGAGCTGGGAAGGGTCCATAAGAACCCGGGGTTGCGCTATATCAGCAAACTTATGCTGAACAGCTTATGGGTAAGGATAATAATCAATGTAAAGGCAACTAAAATATTATTTTAGGGAAAGTTTTCAATGAGGAATTCGTTGAGCAAGAACGCGGTGATTGACAGGGAGTCGGCATTTTACGAATTGGTGTGTGATCATAAGGTTGCGCTTTGCGTCCTTGTGCAGTATTCGGAGGAAGCAATCCGGGTGATATACAGGGACAGGGAAGATTTCGTTACGGAACATAAGTCGAGTAACATTGTGGTTAGCTTATGGTAAGTTTTTCTAACCAAAAGATTTAGCAGCTAAAGTTATTGTTTATAGGACGACGAGCGTGGCGCGATTGAAATTGCTGGAGTTTATGCAGGAGGCGGAAAGGAATGGCGGGGAGATCTTGTATACGGACACGGATAGCATATACGTGTTGCACGACAGAGGGGTGGATAGAAAGAAAGAAAAGGTAGAGAGACAGAGAGCGAAAGACAGAAACGGAGACAAAGTTTTGTTTTTTCATTTTGATTTTCTGCGAATAAACTCTTCTCTTGTTTCAATAAGAGCAAAGACGAAAAATTAACTCTACTTTTTAAACATCTAACAAAGGGATTTTTAAAATTAAGAAATTTTTAGTCAATATACATTTTTCTCGGAAATTTCGAAAACTATTAAAATTATTAATGATAAATCTTGTTGGTCTTGACAAAAAAAAAATAGAAATTTTTTGGCATCGACGAATTTTCATAATTGTAAAAACTTTAAATGTTTTTTTACTTGCACCTTTTTTGATAACAATCCAAAAAAATATGTTCAAAATATGTACGAACAGATACAGGGCGTTTCGGCCCTGACGTTTCGGCTCCCTCGTTTCGGCCTTGAACCCTCTGCATTGAAAATCAGGTGCTAGGTCGACGGTGGGGGTTATTTGAGTCTGGCCGTTTGAGTCGGGCCGTTTGAGTTGGGGCGTTTGAGTCGGGGGGGGGGGGGGGGTCGTTTGAGTCGGGCCATTTGAGTCGGGGCCGTTTGAGTCGGACTGCCACATAAAGTATATCGGGGTTGAAAAAACATAAAAATCTAAGAAAAAAAATTTAATTTTTATTTTTTTCTCTCAGATTTTTTAAAGTTATCGTGTAAAGCTATAGTAAACGAAAAATAAATATACAAAAAAAGTTATTTCAATGGTATAGGCTTTATGTTAAGGTAGCAGGGGAGTGGGGCTTTGCCGGGACAGGAAAACTCGGGGCCCGTGTCGGGGAGGCCGCCGGAACTTTTTGAAGTTTCTCTTCTGTTTTTTCTCAGAACCCCCTTTCTTATTAGTCCCGGGTCCCGCCAGGCCCCAAATTTCGGGACAAAGTATAGGGAATCTATTTTTGATCTTTTATATTCTAAACAAAACTTAGCAATTTTCTGAATTTTTTTATTTCGAAATTGAGTAGCAATAACCAATTATGAACAAATCAAACATAATGAAGCGTTTAGCAAAGGCACACCAAAATGATCACAATTTATTAAATTGTTATCCTATTGATCCCGATGTTTTTCTCGATGATGTTCTTCAAGTGTATGGTATGGTAGCCTGACTTTTGTTTTTCTAATGTTAATTGTTATTTTTTTTTTATTACATTTTTGAAAAAAAATTGACCCGTAACTAAAAAAATGAGATTTTGTATGGGTGGCTCTCCGACTCAAACGGCCCGACTCAAATGGCCCTCCGACTCAAATGGCCCGACTCAAACGCCCCGACTCAAACGGCCCGACTCAAACGGCCCGACTCAAATGACCCGTTCCGCTAGGTCGAACCTAAAAAAGTATCAATGTGGGCGAACCTAAAAAAGTATCAATGTGGTCGAACCTAAAAAAGTATCAAAAGTACTAATGTTTAAATTTAATTATTTTCAAAATATAAATAATTTATTTATGCATAAATAATTTTTTACTATTGATTTGAAAATCAATGTTATCCATATACGTTTATGTATTTAAGCACGTAATGCTGCCATATTATAGGATATTAATTATATATTTCTAATAAATTTTATCTATATTATTTTAAGATTACTTTAGTAAAAAGTGAAAAATCTATATATTTTTATATTTATTTTAATTTGTTATCTATTCGAGATTTCGGAAAGTTATAAATCTAACTTTGAATCTTTTATGAAAAACCAAGAAGCAATAGCACTCGTCAAGAGTTATCAAACTCTCCTATTCATTCTGTTTCTGCTAATGTTACAATTCAAACATTGTAATGCATTTTTTAATGGCACGGCACTAGCATTTATATGGAACAGTAAATTTTGGAGAACAAAAATGGAGGAAATGGAAATTAAATACTTGAAAATTTTTCTCATAAATGTATTTATGCATAAATAAATTATTTATATTTTGAAAATAATAAAATTTAATTATTAGTACTTTTGATACTTTTTTTAGGTTCGCCCACATTGAGACTTTTTTAGGTTCGCCCCATTGATACTTTTTTAGGTTCGGCTCAGCACGGAAAATCAAAACCCGTTTTTGAAAACCGTACCTTTATTTATTTTAAACGGACCCCTTGTTTTTTAAAGAAACAACTTTTTTAAAAAACTAATTCCAATAACTTTTAAAAACTAGACTTAGGATTTCAAAAAAAAAATGGTTTGGTTTTCAAAAACTAGGGGTTGCAAAAATTGAAGGTTCGAGTTTTTAAAAGAAATTAGGGTAGGACTTTTAAAAAATTTCGGGGTCGGTTTTGAAAAAACTAGGGGGTTCGATTTTCAAAAAAAATAGGGGTAGCAAAAAAAATTTAGGGTTGGTTTTTAAAAGCTAGGGGGTTCGGTTTTCTAAAAACTAGGGATAGCCAAACTTCGATTTTCAAAAACCAGGGGGTTCGGTTTTACTATTTTGAGTTGGGGCCAAAACTACCCCGGGGCCAAAACGCCAGTGGCCCGTGCGAACCATCGGAATAGGTGGCGATATGTTTTATCTGCCAAAACCCCAAAATATGTATTTTTATGTGCTAAAAGTCGCTCTAATTCGAGAATTTTTCGCAACATTTTCCTAGGAAATGTATCTCTTATGAAAATGCCCTTGTCATTTTTATGAGTGATCATGCATAATAATGCCAACCATTGTCCTAGTGTAGATGCCGTCGGCAAATAATGCCCTGTGTGTATAGCGTAAGTGAATACACCTACCTACGCATTAAAACATTGCCAACCATATTTTATTTATGTTTATGCCGTAGTCTTACTCTTTTTTGTCTGTTTTTGAAAGGACATTTATAAGCTTTTAATAAATTTGATGACATTGGGGTTTTTTTAGAAATAGATAAATTCCTTTTTATTTTTTCCAAAAAAACAATTATTTTTTCGACTAGAAAATTGACCACATCAAAATCTCTCATATGAAATTTGGTCTTAAACAAGTGATCGGGGTTTCGTGGCGCAAAATGACAGCATTTCGGTTACGGAATGTGTAGCCAAGAACAGTGATTGAGATATTTTATGGTGCTAGGTGGTTTCCTAAAAACCGCGACTTAAGCCGTTTCCTCAATTCCGCCAACAGGTTTTTCGACAAAACACCTCATAACTTTGCTCAAACGCAACCAAATTGCATAATCTTGGTATTGTCCGATAGCTATTGGTTAGCTCTATAATCTAGCCAGATTTCAAAAAATTTGGTTGTTTTATGACAAAATGAGTCTTTTTCAAAAAATTTTATGAGTACAACTTTCTTAAATCTTGGTAGGCTGATAGAGTTGACCAATAGCTATCGGACCACACGAAGAATGTACAAAATGGTTGAGTTTAAGCAAAGTTATGATAGTTTTTGTTGAAAACTCTGTAAAATGGCGGAATTTGTGAAACGCTTATTTGGCGGTTTTTAGGAAACGCCCATGGTCGCCGGTTTTTAGGAAACGACTCAGCACCTATTTTTATCATTTCATCTTTTACTGTTCGAATTTCTTTAGCAAAAATGCATTTGATATTTGTATTTGCTTTAAATCTTTTGTTTTTCCTTTGCACCTCCGTTTATGACTCATCTTCTTATGAATGGAATTCGGACAATTCGATCAATAATGTGATCACTTTTGCTAAACTTCTCGACGATATTTTTACGGAGTACAAAGGAGCTTTTAATAAAAATTTTTGAACTTATGTATTTAACAGAAAATGGTAGAAAAATTTTCAAAAAATAAAATTTAATTTTGAAAGAATTTTATATTTTTTATTAGTGTTAAATGTTCCTGGGAGACAATTGGCAGGGCAAACATTTCCATATTCCACAGGATCCTATTCTGAAAAGAAGAAAAGGATAGTGTTCAATTTCACTTTCATCAAATGGGCGGCCGAATTTGCCTATTTCCGAGTGATAAGCGACCATAAAAAGAACAGCGAAGAAGAAGGAGAAGCACATTCGAATTGGAATGTGAAGTTTGTAAATTCCAACACTTTGGGCGTTTGTTAAATGCGCCATTTTTTATCCATTTTTCTAGCATAATTCGTCATAACATTGCTCAAAAGCAACCAAATGAAACAACCCTTGCTTTCCGATAACTTTTGATTGGTTTTATTAACCACCCAAATTTCAAAAAATAAGATTAAGTTTTAACAAAAAAATGGACAGAAAAATTGTTTTTCACTTATACGGCCATAACTTTCATCAAATTTTATCATATTTTTTGAAATTTGAAATGGCTAAAATAGTCAAGCTAAATCTATCGAATGATACCAATATAATTTAAATTAATTGCTTTAAGCAAAGTTATGACAATTATGTTTGCGAAATTTGTAAAAATCTGATTTACGAAATGCCCATAGTGGCGGAATTTACAACTGACTTTAGCACCTTTGTTGGGTATTATGATAATTATGCTGCATTTGATAATTATGACCAATCGCTTGGCCATAAAATTGCCGACGATTTCAATTGCCATAATTTGACAACGAACGAACAAATTGGCACAAAGTGATGGATCAAATTCTGCAGTTGCTCTTTTCCTTTGCCATACGAATCCTTCTTTTTTGTGACATGTCAGTGTTTATTTGTGTTTTTTTGCGAATATTTTTCTATCTTCAGGGGGAGGGGAGGGGTAAAATGCCTAGGCCCAGTATTTGGACGACAAACTCAGTTAGGACAATTATCATTTTCTTAGTGAATCCAATTTCACGTTTTCGTGTATTTACTTTGTATGACGGTTAATCTTTTTGATTTGGATAATTAAAAAATAAAATAAAAACAGGCTGGGGAAATATTCATTATTAAGAAATTTAAAAAAAAAATTACTTCCTTCCGCTTTTCTCATTTTGTATAATATATTTAAAAAGAAATTTAATACACTTTTCTTTTAAAAATTTATCATTTTTAATTTCGGAGTAGAAGTCTTTTAGTTAGGCCCGTTTAAGTCGAATGTTTAAATAAATTAAAAAATATATTTAGTTATGATCAAGAATTGTTTTATTATGATAATATCACGCTTTGGCAGTTGAAAACCCTTTTGTTAGCTTACAAAACAATTATGACGCCACAAAACAGCAACGAAATGATAGGTAAAAAAAAATGAGAGATAAATTCAAATAGAAAATCACATATATTATTCTCAATAATTATAACACTCTGTAATTTTTAGGTAACAAAAAGAGTACAGTATCATACTTAAGTTCCACCCAACTGGAGATGGCCTTGTTCAAAGAGCCGTTGTGGAATTATACACGAGTGATTGGCGAAGAGTTCAGCCCAAGTGCCTTCGAATACGAATTGAGCAACAGCTGTATAACCAATCAGAAACACAATTGGGGAAGTAGAATTACAAAATTCGCTCAAGCTTTATACGAAATTCTGACAAAACATTCGGACGGAGTGGAATATGATGAAATGGAACAGCTGTTAACCTTTCCTTTACCAATGGGGCAACGCATCATTCGACGACTCAGTGAATTTGTTGAATCGCATATAAAGTGAACCAAAGAATGGGTCAACAGATATGTTTCGGAATAAAGCTTAGTGAGTGGATGAAGCACTTATCAATAAAAATGGTTTTCTTTCGCTGAATGATAATGGGCGACATGAAGTTTGGGCACCATACAGCCAATTTTAAAAAATAAAAAGCCGTGAAAATTAAATATATATAGTTTCCATGCTCAAACGTGCCGTAACAATCCAAAAAATGCCACAATATATTTAACTGTAAATTTGCCAAAAATTTTAATTAATGAAAAAATTAAAATAAATATTTGCTTTTACTCTTATAATTAAGTCTCGGTCTCGACTCGAGAAATTTTAGGTCTCGAGTATTGTATTACTCTTTATATGCCCTATCTTGAATTTTCTGGTGCCCAAACTTCCCCCCTGCGATATAATGTACAAATTTTTAGGAAATAGATAAAAAAAGTAATTAATATGATTGGTTCGCAGTGGCCTGGGGTGCTTTATCCACCCAGCAAGTTTCATTCTGAAATCAGTTTTTGATCATAACCTTTTTCTTTATCCACAAACTTTTATATTCTTGATGTTATTCGAAAGCTCTAAGTTTAGAAACTATCACTATCAACAAAATTCTTAAAAGATAACCTTTTATTATGCAAAAAATCTGGGATTTTATGAGTTTAATATTCTAACTCTTCTGAGAATTTTTTAATCGCTTAACATCTACTTAATAATAGTTTCGCACCACTTAGAGCTTCCGAATATAATCAAGAGTTGTATAAAATTGTGGATAAAGAAAAAAGTTAGACGAAAAGACTCGTTTTTGTAGTGCACTCCATCAAAGACCCTCATCAACTTATAAAAGTTAAGACTTGAAGAACGTAAAAGAAGAGAATTTATGTAAATTTTTATTCATAACTTTTTTATAGTTAGGTAAATTTTTTCATAGGATGAGGATTATAGAGGCCATACATAAGCTGATTTCGAAAAATACCCTTTTTTTAATTTGGTAACCCAAGTGAAGAGAATCCTGAAATCACAAATTCATTTAATGAAAATATTAATAATCGGTTCAAAATTAGCTATTTTATTAATTCTTTCCCCGATAAAAATTACGCTGTGTTTAAGGAATTTAGACGTTGCCAAAAAAATTATTGATGAATTTGACTTTTTAAAAACGCTTAAAACTGTCGTGTCAACAGAAAATGGACAAATGGTAGTGAAAAAGTGCCAAACACAATTTCCATGTTTGGTTTGCTTTTCTCCTTTGCATTTCGTTTGTGCATGCAAATTGATAGACACGATGATGATTTTATTATTGGAAAAAATGCATCAACATTTAAAGACGCATGGAACAGATGCTTTGAAGAAGAGTAAAATTAGTATTTTTTTGCTTCTGCGATACTTGGACAACGAATTGGCTATTTTTACATCACCGCGTCAGCTTAAATTGCTGAAGAAATCGCCAATCATCGTGTCGGTTGGCACATTTAAACAAGCACCGAAAGGATTTTACCAAGTTGCATAATCCAAGAAAAACTAATTTTATCTTTTCTATTTCAGATTTATCGCGTTTTTGGTTTCGTGCTGGGGTCATATGCCGTACCGCTTTGCACAGCATTGATGCGCGGAAAAAAACGTGACATTTATGCGCGATTATGGTCGACATTACGACAGGAGTTGGACGACACTGAAGGCGGCCTTCTGGTTTACATTATTCAGGAAAACTTATTTTGTTTTCACAAAGCACTGAACGGTTTACGTGGTTGGGTGGGGCGAACTGCAGGGCTCCAATTCGCCGGATTAGTCCTTGAAAAGGAACTGCGACTTTTGCGCCGACACATTTGCGCCAGTAACATTTGCGCCGGCACATTTGCGCCGACACATTTGCGCCAAAACATTTGCGCCGACATTTTTGCGCCAGTAACATTTGCGCCAGTAACATCTGCGCCGACACATTTGAACCGGCACATTTGCGCCGACACATTTGCGCCGACATTTTTGCGCCAGTAACATTTGCGCCGATAAAGCCACTTTTTAAAAAACCAGTAAGAATCTATTTTTTATATACCTTCTAATGATTTTATTAGAAAAACGGCTTGCTCAAGGCCCAACAATGAGCGCTTCATCAATGTAATCAAAGTTAGCCACACTCAATCAAGCACATCCAAACAACTCCTGTTTTCCGTCTCCTTTGACCGCGTACAACATCAAAAGGCCAAGATCTGCCTTTGAATTTTTCACTTTTCTTTTGGCCAGTGTTCTGCCTTAATACATTTAAAAAGCAGCAAATTTTTCTTTTTATTAAAATAAACTTACTGTTTATGCAAATTCCTCTGTTTTTCGACCAAAGTGTTGTGATATTTTTGCAAAAAGAAAATTCGGCGTATAATCTTTGGCCGAGACAATGAATTCATAATCCTCCAAAACAAAAGTCAACGGAAAGAAGTCATTAAGCAATTCTTCGTAATGGTCAGCAGCTTAATTTAATTTATTTGATTTACTTTAATATCTTCAATGAATTCTAATGAGCAATAAATACGACCCACGATATTTAAATACTTCTAAAAAACAAAAATCTAAGCACCGCACTCTCGATTTTTGATTATTTGATCCTAAGCCTTTTACTGTGATTGAGCCGAAACACATAAATCCCAATTAACTTTTCAACATTTTTGACAACCAATTTTTTTTTAACAAATAAATAAGTTTATACAAATAGAGCAGCTATTTTGTACTATTTTTTGCATTTGTCATTGACCCATCGTGGTTCGAAGCTGTCGTTTGCGAAGAATATGGAAGGACACGCATGGAAAGGAACACAGGAAGCATAAAGAAGTTGGGCGACCCAGGGAGCATAAGGAAGTCGGGGAATCTGTGGCCATAAAGAGGTCGGGGAATCTATGGGCATAAAGAAGTCGGGGAATCTGTGGCCATAAAGAGGTCGGGGAATCTATGGGCATAAAGAAGTCGGGGAATCAGGTGGCATAAGAAAATAGGGGATTCAGGCGGCATAAAGATGTCAGTGATTCAGGGGGCATAAAGAAGTCGGGGATTTAGGGAGCATAAGGAAGTTGGGGAACCTGGGGGCATAAAGATGTCAGTGATTCAGGGGGCATAAAGAAGTCGGGGATTTAGGGAGCATAAGGAAGTCGGGGAACCTGGGGGCATAAAGATGTCAGTGATTCAGGGGGCATAAAGAAGTCGGGGATTTAGGGAGCATAAGGAAATTGAGAATTCAGCAAGCTTTATGAAATCGTGGCTTCAAGGTTCCCCTTCTTCTTTCTATTCATCTTTCTTCGTCACTGCGCTTCTCCCTCATTTTCTTCTTCTTCCCATCCTTTCTTTTCGTTTCTGCTTCACTTCTTTGCCTTTTTTCCTGTTCTTTTTATTTTTCCTCCTTTTTCTTCCTTCTCTTCATTTTCCATCACTACTTCTTCACCTGTTTTTTTGTTTTCCTTTCCCATCACTGCTCCTCCCTCTTTTTCTCCCATTTTTTCTTCCTTCTCTTCGTTTTCCATCACTTCTTCTTCCTCCTCTTCTTTCTCCTCTTCCTCCTCTTCTTCTTCGTCTTCCTCCTCTTCTTTTTCTTCCTCCTCCTCCTCTTCGGTGTCCTCTTTTTCTCCCTCTTCTTTCTTCTTTTTCTTTTCCAGCACTACTATTCCTCCCTTTTCGTTGTCTTTCTGCATTTTGCCAAATCCTATTTGCATCTCTTCAACTTCATTTATTCCTAAACAATAATTAATTTTCTAATTAAAATGAATTTAAATGAGTAATAGAAAATCAAAAAAAATGCAAAGTCGGCCTTTTACCGGCACTTTGATAGGTTCCGTAAAATTGTATTTGAGGCCCATAAAATAGTCAATATTGTCATTTAGGATTTCGTATGACACCAAAGGATTGTTTTTGTTCACATAATTTAAAAGGTAAAGAAAAGCTTTTGGGTCGGATGGTTTGACCAAAATGTGGTCATTATCCGGCATTTCATTGATAATTTGTGCCACCTTTAACACCTTATACCATTTTATTGAATCGCCCAATTTACGCAAAAAGTCAAGGTTTCTGTTTAATTAGGCAACTTTTTAGAGTTTGATTATAAAAAAAATAATATTGAAATAAAAGTTTATATAAATAAACCTTTTGCTTTTTCCATTATCAGTTCTAAATTTTGATATTTTATTTCCATAGTCGTAATGCTAAAATAATACCGTTTGTTTTTTCCGCTTTTAGCTCATTTTCCTTTTTCGAATACACAAAATAGGGCAAATTCCAATTTGGCAAACTAATTTGAACCATTTCATTTGCAACTTTCATTTTATAATCGAAAATATAGGTGTAGTTTTTACTAAAAAAATAACAAGAATATGGTTACCTATTTAATTGTAATATAAAATACTTATTGCATTTTGTCCTTATAATAATTAATGATACTAATTACTCTTCTTCATAGCATCTGTTCCATGCGTCTTTAAATTTTGGCGCGTATTTTCCAATAATAAAATCATCATTTTGTCCATCAATTTGCATGCATAAACGAAATGCAAAGGAGAAAAGCAAACCAAACATTTCTGCGTTAATATGTTCTGAAATTATATTCTCCCTTTTTTTTGATCGCTTTTTCGCCACCATGGGTTCATTTTCTGTTGACACGACCGTTTTCAATGTTTTTAAAAAGTCAAATTCATAACTAATCTTTCTGTCAACTCGTAAATTCCTTAAACAATTAAAACATAAATTCAAATATATAAGTTTTTGGCATTCGGCCCCTGCTCTTGAGCTGACACGCACCCGTTACTGATAAGTAGGGCTGGCACTTTTAGGCACAAAAAATTGGAAAAAGGCAGCATTAATTTTTTTTATTAATAATTTTTTTTTTAATAATTTTAAGCATGAAAAAAGAATAATTTTTCGCTATTACATTGACAACTCGGGATTTTTCAAGATTTTCCGGTGTAATACGCATTCATTTATATTTTTCGAAATTTTTAAATTGAAGGTATTTGGCAAAGAAATTTTCAACTTTATGTGGTGATTTTTTTTTAGAAAAAAGTCCTAGGTACTTTTTATAAATTTTAAAAGCTGATCCTTAGGAGTCTACTTTTCATTTCAATCCCTGCCTTAACATTCTCTACTGCCACTGGAACTCAGAAATAAATATTCGGTAAATTTATTATAGAATTTATTAAGTTCACTTAATATGCAATTCAACATATTCACTGAGTCGTCGAATGATGCGTTGTCCCATTGGTAAGGGAAAGATGAGCATTTGTTGTTTTTCGTCATATTCAACACTGTTCGAATATTTTTTCAGAATTTCGTATAAAGCTTGACCAAATCTTGTAATATGATCACCCCAATATTCCGACAGGTTGGCTACACATTTACGACTCAATTTGCATTTGTTCGGAATTGGGCTCAAACGTTCGCGAATCACTCGTGTATAATTCCACAACGGCTCTTTGAACAAGGCCATCTCCAGCTGGGCGGAACTGAAGGGGATACTGTACTTATTTAGGTGCTAGGTTGTTTCCTAAAAATCGCCACTTTGGTCGTTTCCAAAATTCCGGCATTTTACATATTTTTCGACAAAAACTCTCCATTACTTTGCTCATACGCAACCAAAATTACATAATTTTTGTATTGTCCGGTAGCTATTGGTTAGCTCTATAAGCTAGACAAATTTAATAATTGGTAGTTTTATGACAATAAAAATGAGTTTTTGTTATGCCGGGAAGTCCGAAATAAATTAAGAATATTTATTCAATTTAAAAGAGGACAATGGCGAAGAAGAGAAAAGAAGAACAAGTCAATTATTTAGAGCAAAGGTACAAAGTAAAGAAAAGGAAAGAATGGTGAAAACAAGGGGAGGGAAGAGGGAGCATATTAATGCAACAAATCAATAGGTCAAATGGAATGGGGTCATGACATGATAAATAAACACAATGCCAAAACATTCAATAAACATATAAGCGGGTCCATCCCGAACACCTCCCCCTTTAAAGAAAATGATCGGTTATTATCCCGGTGAAAATCTGATCGGCGGTCGGCGGTTTCGTTGTGGTCGCATAGGAGGAACTTCGACTTGACGTTCTTCGACGTCTTCAACGGCCGGAGGTGGTAGTGCAATTTCAACAATTTCTTCAATCGGTTGCACAACAACATCATCAAGCTGTCGATCTGCTCGAATCAGTGGGAGGCCAAAGGCGTCGTTTAAAATGTCCAACTGATCATCCTCATTATGATCCGAATGACGAACCAAAAGTTGATTAGCATGAAATCGTCCTACTGATCCATCATGAAAAGAGACGTCATACATAACACCTTTCCTTTGGATGATGTGCCCTGGTCGCCAATTTTGTGAAACTCGATGTCTGGCATAAATTTTCTCGCCTAAATCAAACGATCTCGGCCTCGCACCATGACGCCGATTAAACTTTTTCTCCATTTCTTCATCGCGGACAACAAATGAACGGCTTTTCGGCCTTAACAGATCCAATGTTGAACGAAGTTTCCTCTGAAGAAACATTTCCGCTGGGCTTTTACACTCAGGCAATGACTCATTAGGCGTAATTCGATAAGTCGCTAAAAATGTGTCTAACATATCGGTGATCCCCTCCTTCCTTAATTTTCGGCACGTCCGTTTAAAGGTATCAACGATACGTTCGGCTTATCCATTTGACATAGGACAGTAAGGAGCCGAAAACATGTGATTTATCCCATTCAAACGGGTGAATTCTTTGAATTCTTTTGACGAAAATTGCGTTCCATTATCGGTGACCAATGTTTCCGGAAGGCCATGGCGTGCACAAAGGTATCGCAGTTTGTTGATTGTGACAGCCGAACTAGTGGAATTCATTTCGAAAATTTCGGGCCACTTAGAAAATGCGTCAACAATGACTAGGAACATCTTTCCAAAAAGGTCCCACATAATCCATATGGACTCGTTTCCATGGTCCATCGGGTTTGGGCCATGACTGCAAAAGAGTCTTCACTGGTGCCTTAGCCTCCGAAGCACATTCTTGGCAGGAGCGGACGAGATCTTCTATTTGTTGGTCGATTCCTGGCCAGTAAACATACTGACGGGCAAGATTTTTCATTCGTTTGAAGCCCGGGTGTCCATGACTTCTTGTCTGGCCATTGAAAACGAACAAATTCCATTACCTTTTTAAATGTCTCATCTTGATCAATAGCTTTGATTAAATCATCATTCGTAACTGGCAAATTTTTCAAAAGTGCATTTAATGTGCCTATTCCTGCACTAAATGCAATGTTGGCCAATATGACATCGTCTTCTGCCGTTTCAGTTTTGGAAATCAGTCGGGAAAGCACATCGGCTTGTCCGAATTCCATTGTCTTTTGGTACTCAATTTCGAAGTCGTACCCCAAAAGAATGATGGCCCATCGTTGCAAACGATTCGCTGTGCAGGCTTTGATTCCCTTTTTATTGCCAAAAATTGACAATAATGGCTTGTGATCAGTCTGCAGAAGGAAATGCCTTCCAAAAAGGTATTTGTGAAATTTCTGAACGGCATAAATCAAAGCCAATCCTTCCTTTTCGATCTGCGAATAATTCTTTTCCGCAGGGGACAGAGAATGCGAAGCATGTGCGATTGCCTTCATAGAGCCATCGGAATAACGGTGAGAAATTACAGCACCGATTCCATGCTCTGAAGCATCGGCAGATACGATTATTTGTTGCGATGGATCATAATGTGCAAGCAGCTGATCAGATTGCAGAATTTTAATAATCTCATCAAAAGCATTCTGACAAACACCTGACCAGTTCCAGTCGACATCTTGCTTAAGAATATTGTCCAACGGATGGCGGATGAAGCGCATGTTCTTTACGGTGGACAAATTTGTCGGCACAGGCATATCAGCGATCGCCTGTATTTTGGCAGGGTCCGGCCTTCTTCCTTCCTTGTCAATGATGAAGCCAAGGTATTTAATTTCTTCTTTGAAGAAGGAGCATTTCTCAGGCTTAATCCGGAAACCAAATTTTGCAATTCGCTTGAAGACCTCATAAAGGTGCTTCTTGTGCTCTTCTGATGATCGGCTCACAACAATGACATCATCCAGATATGCAACTGCGAATGAACAACCCGCCAACATCGAATCCATTATCGATTGGAAAATTCCAGGGGCTGATTTTACCCCAAAAGGCAAACGTTGGTATTGATAATTTCCTCTGTGAGTGGCAATTGTGCACAACTCTTTTGAAGACTCATCCAACTCAATTTGCAAATATGCATCGCGAAAATCAATTTGCGAAAATACTCTACCACCATTCAGTGTGGCAAAAATGTCCTCGGGAAGCGGCAACGGGTGCTGATGCAAAAGAAGTGCGCTATTTAAGCCGGTCGAAAAATCGGCAAAGACGCGTGTTCAACCATTGGCCTTTTTGACAACCACAATTGGTGCGGCCCAATTTGTATGTTCAGCCGGACGGATGACATTCATCATTTGAAGACGTTCCAATTCTGCTTCGACAACAGATTTTGTGTTGAACGGGACTGGACGTGGTCGGCAGTAAACAGGAGTTGCATTGGGCTCTAGTGACAAATGCGCCTTTGCCTTTTTGCAAAGTCCAAGTCCATCTGAGAAAATTTCATGAAATTGCTTCTTGAGTTTCTCCAACACTACATCTTTGTCTTTGCTGCTTTGGTTGATCGCATTCAAATGCAAGTTAGATTCCAAATTTAAACGATGCTTCCCCTCTTCCAAGAAGAGTACACTTGGAGCCGTCGTGATAAGTTGCTTGTTCGCGACCACGGCGTAATCGGGGCTTTCCAATCAGACTGTGCGTCTCTTCATTGACCACAGTGACCTCAGCGCCAGTGTCAAACAAAAAATCAACTTTATTTCCATTCATTTCGACAGGAATTTTAATGAGCTCATTTGGCTGGTTCACTGCGTTCACCAGTACACCACCCATCATGAGTGTGCATGCTCTTTTTGTTCCTTTGTAACTTTTATTTTTGCTGAGCCATTCATGATGCTTCTCGCATTGTGCCTCCAAATGTCCAATTTTGTTGCATTTTCGGCAAACCGTTTTGATACTTGGACAATCCTTTGCAAAATGGGCAAACTTGCCACAACGCCAGCAATTTTTTGTACCGAGCTCTGAATTGGACTTCCTTTTAGTATTGGCTTGTTTGGTCGTGGTTTCTGCTTGACTGCCATTAAGCTTCTTGAATTGGTCGGTTGCTCTATGACTTTGGCTTCTGCGATTGTTGATTGGTACATTTGGAGGTCCTCGACAACTCCATCATATTTGACCAAATCAGCGTCCGCTGCAAGCTTCGATAGAACTCGCTTTCTCAATTCTGCATCCTTTGGAGACTTCAATGCTGTCAAAAGCATTAGACATGAAAACTGTTCTTCATTAAGTTTTTTGAAATCAAAATCACGCAACAAACGCTTGTGTCGGTTAATGAATGATCGAAAATTTTCATCTTCGTTTTTTGAGGCACGGAGGCACTCATATCGATCAACAAATGGATTGTGGCCCGCTGAAAGCCACTTTCAGACGTTCCTCAGTTTGGCTGAAGTCGAAGTCGGTGACCTTTTTCGGCAAACATGATTTGCTGTACTGGCTAAAAGCTGACTCGCTCAGTTTTGTCATCAACCATTTGACTTTTGTCGGATCAGCAACTTGAGGTGCTGCACAGTCAAGAGCAAAATTGAAGCGTTCAAGCCAGTCAGAAATGCTTCGATCGTCTGCTGGTTCAAAGCATTCCACCGTTGGAAGCGTCGGAAGTGCTTGTATAGGCGCGACAGGCACAGCATTTTGCTGTTGATTTGTCAAAAATTGTTGAAAAACGGCAGTTAACTGTTGAATGGCTGCATCGCTCATTTTGAAGTTAAAACCACGCCAAGCGAAAGATTTTAAATGAAGTGTTGTTCACCACTTTTCGTTTAGCAGCGCCAAGTTGCTAAACAAGTGGGTGCACATGGACGAACTGAATTAATATCGCCAAGATACTAAAACAGCAGTGCAAATTGCTCAAATAACACAATTGTCTGACTGGACAACAAAATGAAGCTGGCAATTCAAGCCACTAAATTTGTGTCGCAAATGTGTTGAGTTCGATGGTGAGGCGTCGCCAATTGTTATGCCGGGAAGTCCGAAATAAATTAAGAATATTTATTCAATTTAAAAGAGGACAATGGCGAAGAAGAGAAAAGAAGAACAAGTCAATTATTTAGAGCAAAGGTACAAAGTAAAGAAAAGGAAAGAATGGTGAAAACAAGGGGAGGGAAGAGGGAGCATATTAATGCAAAAAATCAATAGGTCAAATGGAATTGGGTCATGACATGATAAATAAACACAATGCCAAAACATTCAATAAACATATAAGCGGGTCCATCCCGAACAGTTTTTCAGTTTTATCTCCATCAAATATTTTGAAAATCTGGGAAGCTAATAGAGCTTACCAATAATTATCGAGCCAAACCAAGAATGTCCAATTTGATTAAATTAAAAAAAAAATAATAAAGAGTTTTTGTTGAAAAAATGTTAAAATGGCGGAATTAGGAACCCTGGTGGGTGGGAAAACAGTTGGGGTCAGTTTGACGTGGCCACTTTGCATTGCCATTGGCGTGTGGCATTTGGGCGTCGTTGGTTAGAATTTTGTCCAGAGGCAAGCTAATAGAATATAATTAGTAATTCGAAATTTGTAGCCTGCAAAATTTCAACAAATTTGGTCCAGCCAATAAAAAAAAAGTTAAAAAATACTTGAAAAAATCAACGTATTCTTAAATTCTCAAGTTTTTTAAACCTAATTTCTTTATTGGCTAGCTCAAATTTTTGAAAATTTACATGCTTATAGAGCCTACCAATTAGCTGTCGAATGACACTAAGAATGCTTAGTTTGATAGCCTTTGAGAAAAGCTATAACCAACGACGCCAAAATGGCTCACGCCAAAATGGCCACGCCAAACTGACCCGTCCCGTGTGAAAATGGGCGTTATTCAAAAGTCCATCAAAATGAAGATTTTAAACAAAAAATTATCCATAATTTTGCTCCAAAGCTACCAAATTTTTAATTCTTGATATTATTTGGTAAAGGTAAACGTTTTTTATTAGTCTGTAAAATTTCAGAAAATTTCTTATAATTTCAAAAAAGTTATGACGAATAGTGTTTGAAAACAACATGCCCAAACTTTTTTTTTTAATTAAAAAACTTAGGGCTACCAAAGATATCAAGAATTAATTAAAGTTACCGTTAAGTTTGCTTTTCATTATATTTAGCCACCCCTCCCCCTACCGAAGAAATTTGGGGGGTTTTGACAAAGTCAACAGTACCCTTTTCTCGGTGTGTTGTTCTCTGGAATGTAGTCATAGCTAAAATATTCGCTGTGAGCATCTTCACCGCACACTTTTCTGTCGTTATTGTAAACTCTAAAGTCATGTTCTTCGTACGCATTAAACCGTTTGTCCAATTCTCGTCCAAAACTGATAAATAAACATTTCATCAATGTGTGTTTGTCGCCAATTTTTGAACTGAAGTACAACCGTAAATTAGTCTAATCAACTCAAAAGTTTAAAAAAATAGCAATATTTTTTAATTAAAAACACTAACTGAGAGTGAAATTATATCATCTATAAATTAGTGTTATTAAATTTAAATCTATTTTTATATTATGTATATATTTAAATAATTTTTATTAAATTCTACGGAACATACAGTTTTTGTAATTCTGACGATGACAGTGCTGACAAAAGTTTGTCAAAGTGTTCTTTCAAAAATTGGTAAATTGCTGTTGGCTTTTTTTCCTTATCACGTTTTTCCATAATTATATCAAATACTTTTTGAATTTTTCTATGTGACAATTTGTATTGGAAAAGTTCAAGAATAAATGTAAAATTCGCTGGGAATAACAAATTTGTTGTATTAAATAAAAAAAATCATCGCTTTTTATTTAATTTAATTAAAGAAATAATTTTGAAAAATAAATGTCAAGACCACGCTTATATTTACCTATAAATTGCTGTTGTCCCCGAGTGTAACATGACCAAATTGGGTCTTTTGGACTTAGACTTTGAGCCCACCAATGATTACCATCTTCGTCAATTTCGATGAGTTTGAACGGAAAAATTCGAAAAATAAAAATTCATTAACAAATAATTAATTGAGAATTTAAATTGCTTTACATATTATTTATACTTTTCCTTATATTTTTCCTTTCTTTACCTATCATTTTCGTTGCTGTTTTGTGCTGACATAATATTTTTGTAGGCCAATAAAAGGGTTTTCAACTGCCAAAGAGTGATGTTATCATAATGATACAAATCTTGATCATAACTAAATAAATTTTTTCTGAATACGGATATTAAAAAAAATTAAATAATCCTAAGTCATTCAATGTAATTTTAGCCTAACATTATAATTTAATCTTTTGAAAATCAATATTGCCCTTTGCTGTCGAATTCGGAATTTAAATATTTTCCTTCGTTTGTTGCAAAAAATGAAAATTTATTTTAAATATTCGATCTGAATCAGGGACGGCGAAAATTTCGTTTCGCGTTTCGAAAATTTCAGGGTTTATGAGTTTTCGAGTTTCGGGTAAAACGCCGAATTTTGGGAAAATAGACCTCTATGGGGGCAATATCTGTTATCAAAATATACCCGAATTTTCAATATTTTTTCCAGTGGCGCCTTTCTGCATCAAGGATGCAGCCGATCTTTGATTTAAAAAGTCGGAAAACCGTATTCATGTCCAAAAATATTCCGGAGATCAATAACACAAAATTCCGGCCCAAAAAATCAAAAAGCGGAAATTGTAAACAAAATGACCAACTTTTTTTAATTAAATTTTTTATTAGAATGTACAAAGTAATAAAAACAGGGTTCCCAAATGTGATGATTTCTCATCTTTTTGATGATTTTAGTGGTCAATGATATTTTTATGAAAAGATATTTTTAAATCTTTTTTGAAAAATCTTAAAAGATCTTTTTAGGCAAAATCCATTAGTAAATCAGTCCTAAATTTTGAAAAATTTTCTCAGGTGGCGCCTATCGGCACCACTGGACCCGTTTCGCTTAGGTTTTCATAAAATGTATCTAAAAAACCACAAAAATTGGAGAAGTATATAAAAATTTGAAAAAACAATACGAAAGAATTCTATAATAAGAGCTAAGTATTATATGAAAGAATCTGCTTTACTAATGTTGCTTTGCAATTTTTAGTGTTTTTTAAAAATGAGGATTTTCTGCCAAAAATAGGTATTTGAGCTCATTTTTCTCCGTTAATATATTGACAAAAAAATAGATGTAAAAAAAATTCTATTTCGTTTCGTTTCGAAAATTTTGAATTTTGCGTTTCGAATTTCGAAAAAAAATTTGTTTCTTTTCGAATTTCGTTTCGGGTCATTTGTTGAGTTTCGCCCGTCCATGATCTGAATGGACCACTGAAAAGGCATACTGAAATTGTAATGCCGAAATTTTAACTTCAAAAAGTGCATTCCGCGAGATATTTTTTGATTTGGAGTATGTTTATATAAATGCATACTTTTGGGTTTGGCAGGTAATCCATTGAAACTGAAGCCTAGTTTCATAAAGCTCTTCATTAAGTCTATTAGTTATCCAAAAATAAAAAAATAGCCATCATTAGGGCTGCTAGTAATATTTTTTCAATATTTTTGTAAATATTTTGGCATTTTTGATTTTTTTATTGTAAAAATTTGTAGATTTACACGGAAAGTACACCCCTAATGATCAACCTTGGAAAAATTTTGAAAAATATGCCTCTAAAAATGAAAATTCTTAAAAATATTTCTCGAAAATTTTTGACTTTTTTTAAACATTAAACAAATTTTTTTTTTTTTGTCTGACAGCCGTATGCGCTTTTTGCCTGAGAATTTAGAAAAGTACCTTATTTGCAACTTTAATCAATGAACAAATTTTCTTACTAATTTATTGCATATTTGTTTATTTACAAAATTCGATTTCCATTTTTTGCACTGCAAAATTGTGGTTTTTATGTTAATAATTTCGTCAATATTTTGGGCTTTTGGCTTTTTTAATAGGGCCCAAATATTCTGCCACCCCCTCAAAATAGTGGGTATATTTGCAACAAAAAAAAACTAACAATAGACACTTACATATCACAAAGAAGGACTCGTATGGCAAAGGAAAAGGCCAACTGCAGAATTTGATCCATCACTTTTTTGTCGATTGGTTTGTTTGGCGCAAAAATTTGGCGATTGAAATTTTCGGCAATTTTATGGCCAAGCGACGGATCATAATTTGCAAATCCTTTGGTGTCTTTATTGTTTTTGTCGTAAACCCTAATTGTTAAATTTTGATATGTTTCTGTGCGGTTGTTTTCGTCGTCGCTAAGCACACGAAAATGAGCATATTCGGCGGCCCATTTGACAAAAGTGAAATTGAACACAGTCCTTTTCTCCTTGTCAGAATAGTTCCTCCTGCGTTTCGAAGGCTGCCCATTTAGAAAAATTCTGTCTTAAAAAACAAGAGGGATGATTTCCTGACCCCTTCAGGAAGGCATGCTTAGAATTGGGTAAAGAGTCTTGACTCAAGATCACTCTTTTATGAAAAATGGCTGCCAAATTTACCCTGCCAATTAATTGCCTTCCTGGAATATTTAATACCAAAATAAAAAGCCAAAAACTAATTTAACTTTTCCAAAAAAAATTAAATCCATTTTTTTTTTTGAAATTTGTACAATGAGCTGCTAATTATGTCCTGTCAATTGTCTTCCAGGAACCTTTAACTCAAAAATAAAAAACAAAAGTAATGAAATTATTTATTTTGTTTTGAAAAACTATTCTATCTTTGAAATTTCTTGAGTGAATTTCAAAAATATTTTTAGATTTTTTCTTAAAAATAGAAAATCTATGTTTCTATTGAATTCTTATAATTTCTTGCATTTATAAATTAATTTGAAGCTTCTTGACCCAACTTATTGACGCCGATTTTGCTAAATTAGAGATTTTGGCGTTTAATGCTGTAATTTTGTTTTTTATTTTACCATTTGGTGCATATTTTTATGCTTAATTTACAATTCCTAATTAATGGCTCTGGGACAGAAATGTCCCGCTACCAAAGTTTTATTTTTAGCTTTTTCGTGATTATTTTGACCTTTATATTGCTTTCTTTAAGTGTTTAATTAATGATTTGGGACTAAAACTCCGTTCTTTCAATATCATCTTCTGGAATATTATGTTACTGTACTGTCCCCCTTTAACTGAAAAGTTTTCACAAAAGGGCGCAAAAAAGTCACCAAATCGCCAAAAAGGCATGTTAAAAGGCAGCCAAAAAAAAACCTAAAATAGGCACTAAAAACTGAAAAATATGCAAAAAAGTTAAGCACTTTTTGAGCATTTTTTAATCAAAATCCCATTGAAACCCAGATTTTTCTTATTACGAAGACAAATTAATAATTATAAATACCTATTTCAGATAATAAAAAAGAGACCTTTTTTATTAGAATATTGGATATCCAAAATCGGAACCAGGACAAAAAACACCGCCGCCCGAAGCACCGCCGGAACGAGTTTTTTGGTCATAACTTTTTTTTTCATTAGGTACCAATTTTTAAACTTGATTGTTAAGCGATTCAAAAATTCGAAAAAAAGTTGATTTTTATATACAAAAAAGCGAAAAAAACAGGAATTTCATGAGTTGTATTTTCTAATTTTTTGAGAATTGTTCAATCGCTAATTTTAAGTTTGGTTTTCAAGAAATAGCCCCAAAAATGGATAAAAATTTCTACAGGGTACGGAAAAGGTTCCCGTACTTTTTTTAAATCTTTTTTTTATAAATATTTTGATATTTCTCTAAAACATCACCACCATGATATTTAGCGGCTCTTTTTTTTTACCCATTCTAACATTAAAACAACTCTGAGCAAATTTTTGATGATTATTTTATAGCTAAATGTTATGGCTATCAGAATAAAATACTAACTTATTAAGTGGGCTTAACTCTCATGAGCTACCTGGTCGCATTTAAATGGCTTAAAACCGGGTCTGCTAATTCTTCGAAAATCCAATTTTGATTATGATACTTAGCAATTGCGCCCAGTTCTGAATTTAGTGAAAATATTATCCGCGCTTGTTTAATTAGGGCTGCAAATTTACAAAAAAGTGAAATTTTGGTAATGATCGGCAGGGTTAAAAACAGCAAAAATTCGGTTCGATCAAAGAGGCAAATTTTAGAACCGCTTAGTCATGTAGCTCGGCGAATGGAGCACATTCAAGCATAAGTTATGAGTTTTACGTTTAATTACTATCTTTTACTTATTTTTGTTATTTAAACTCTTATTAAATATAATTTGAATACATCAATTGGTTTTAAAAAGTACGGGACTTTACGCACCCTATATGGAACTACCACCTTTGCGTCTCCACATTGGCGCCTCCACATTTTGTGCCTGTAATATTTGGGCCTTCACGCAACATTTTGGTCATAAGACAGATGAAATTTGCATTAACAGTATGTTTATTTTATTAAAAATAAAAAATTGTGATTTTTAACTCCATTAAGGCAAGCCAATGGAAAAAAGAAAAGTGAAAATTCAAAGGCAGACCTTGGCCTTTTTTATGCTTTACGCAGTCAAAGGAGAAGGAAAACATGTTTGGATGTGCTTAATTTTTTTGGCATACTCGCTCCCGTTAGCGCTTAGTATAGGCATTTTATGAATAAACTTTTGTTAATGGTTTGTAGGGAATGTAGAAAATGATTATTTTCTCGTTTGTTGAAAAAAGGTGGCTAAAAATTAAAATATGTATATGTTAGAGGCGCAAATGTAGAGGCGTAAATTGGGACTTACACTCTGTATATATTCAAACTCTTTTTGTAAACCGACCTCGATATTCGGCAGTTTCTTTGTATTCAATAAAAATATCGTCCAGAAACTTAGCAAAAGTGAGGACATTGTTGATCGAGTTGTCCAAATTCCATTCATAAGAAGATGAGTCATAAACGGAGGTGCAAAGAAAAAGCAAAAGATTTAAAGCAAATACAAATATCAAATGCATTTTTGCTAAAAAAAAAAACAAAAGAAAAATATGTGAGAGAAAGGTGTCTCTCAATTCTGGGCAATCCACTCAAAACCCGAAACGATGTCATTTTCTGCGTCGAAATCGCGACCACTTTTTGAAGGCCTAAATAATATGAGCGATTTTGATGTCATTAACTTTCAATCGAAAAAGTAAATGTATTTTCAAAATAAAAGGAATTTAATGCATGAGTATCCAAATGCGAGCATTATTCTTGCCACGGCATATTCACTAGAAAATGGGTTGCATAATAAGGCATGAGTATCCAAATGCTAGCATTATCTTCCCACGGCATATCCACTAGGAAAATGGTTGGCATTATAATGCTTGAGTATCAAAATAATATGCAAAGGGCACTATTCTTCCTACGGCATATCTATTAGGAAAATGGTTGGCATTATAATGCATAGTATCAAAATAATATGCAAAGGGCACTATTCTTCCTACGGCATATCTATTAGGAAAATGGTTGGCATTATAATGCATGAGTATCAAAATAATATGCAAAGGGCACTATTCTTCCTACGGCATATCTATTAGGAAAATGGTTGGCATTATAATGCATGAGTATCAAAATAATATGCAAAGGGCACTATTCTTCCTACGGCATATCCATTAGGAAAATGGTTGGCATTATAATGCATGAGTATCAAAATAATATGCAAAGGGCACTATTCTTCCTACGGCATATCTATTAGGAAAATGGTTGGCATTATAATGCATGAGTATCAAAATAATATGCAAAGGGCACTATTCTTCCTACGGCATATCCATTAGGAAAATGGTTGGCATTATAATGCATGAGTATCAAAATAATATGCAAAGGGCACTATTCTTCCTACGGCATATCTATTAGGAAAATGGTTGGCATTATAATGCATGAGTATCAAAATAATATGCAAAGGGCACTATTCTTCCTACGGCATATCTATTAGGAAAATGGTTGGCATTATAATGCATGAGTATCAAAATAATATGCAAAGGGCACTATTCTTCCTACGGCATATCTATTAGGAAAATGGTTGGCATTATAATGCATGAGTATCAAAATAATATGCAAAGGGCACTATTCTTCCTACGGCATATCCATTAGGAAAATGGTTGGCATTATAATGCATGAGTATCAAAATAATATGCAAAGGGCACTATTCTTCCTACGGCATATCTATTAGGAAAATGGTTGGCATTATATGCATGAGTATCAAAATAATATGCAAAGGGCACTATTCTTCCTACGGCATATCCATTAGGAAAATGGTTGGCATTATAATGCATGAGTATCAAAATAATATGCAAAGGGCACTATTCTTCCTACGGCATATCTATTAGGAAAATGGTTGGCATTATAATGCATGAGTATCAAAATAATATGCAAAGGGCACTATTCTTCCTACGGCATATCTATTAGGAAAATGGTTGGCATTATAATGCATGAGTATCAAAATAATATGCAAAGGGCACTATTCTTCCTACGGCATCCATTAGGAAAATGGTTGGCATTTATTCCATGAGTATCCAAATGCGAGCATTATTCTTCCCACGGCATATCCACTAGGAAAATGGTTGGCATTATAATGCATGAGTATCAAAATAATATGCAAAGGGCACTATTCTTCCTACGGCATATCTATTAGGAAAATGGTTGGCATTATAATGCATGAGTATCAAAATAATATGCAAAGGGCACTATTCTTCCTACGGCATATCTATTAGGAAAATGGTTGGCATTATAATGCATGAGTATCAAAATAATATGCAAAGGGCACTATTCTTCCTACGGCATATCCATTAGGAAAATGGTTGGCATTATAATGCATGAGTATCAAAATAATATGCAAAGGGCACTATTCTTCCTACGGCATATCTATTAGGAAAATGGTTGGCATTATAATGCATGAGTATCAAAATAATATGCAAAGGGCACTATTCTTCCTACGGCATATCTATTAGGAAAATGGTTGGCATTATAATGCATGAGTATCAAAATAATATGCAAAGGGCACTATTCTTCCTACGGCATATCCATTAGGAAAATGGTTGGCATTATAATGCATGAGTATCAAAATAATATGCAAAGGGCACTATTCTTCCTACGGCATATCTATTAGGAAAATGGTTGGCATTATAATGCATGAGTATCAAAATAATATGCAAAGGGCACTATTCTTCCTACGGCATATCTATTAGGAAAATGGTTGGCATTATAATGCTTATGCAAAGGGCACTATTCTTCCTACGGCATCCATTAGGAAAATGGTTGACATTTATTCCATGAGTATCCAAATGCGAGCATTATTCTATTATTCTTCCCACGGCATATCCACTAGGAAAATGGGTTGCATTATAATGCATGAGTATCAAAATAATATGCAAAGGGCACTATTCTTCCTACGGCATCCATTAGGAAAATGGTTGGCATATAATCCATGAGTATCCAAATGCGAGCATTATTCTTCCCACGGCATATCCACCAGGAAAATGGGTTCATTATAATGCATGAGTATCAAAATAATATGCAAAGGGCACTATTCTTCCTACGGCATCCATTAGGAAAATGGTTGGCATATAATCCATGAGTATCCAAATGCGAGCATTATTCTTCCCACGGCATATCCACCAGGAAAATGGGTTGCATTATAATGCATGAGTATCAAAATAATATGTAAAGGGCACTATTCTTCCTACGGCATCCATTAGGAAAATTGTTGGCATATAATCCATGAGTATCCAAATGCTAGCATTATTCTTCCTACGGCATATCCATTAGGAAAATGGTTGGTATTATAATGCATGAATATCAAAATAATATGCAAAGGGCACTATTCTTCCTACGGCATATCCAAACTGGTACAACCACGGATGCCGAGGTACAACTGCGGTGGGCAAGGTACAACCACGGTGGAAGCGGTACAACCGTGTAAGAAGAGGTACAACCGTGGTAAATGAGGGTGCAATCACGGTTTCACATTTATTTATTAAACTGAAAAAATAATTTAATTTTGTTTAAAAGTATAAATTAAAAAAACAAAAACAATAAAAACTCTTCTGTTGCAGGGAAATTAAAGTAATTTTATTTAATTGTATCTAAAAAATTTGGCAATTAATTATTAATAAATCTAAAAAATAAATTTTATAGAAACAAAAGAAAATAAAGCAATAAAATTAATTTGAGTGCGTGGTGATTCAAATCTGACCCCTCCCCGCCCCTCTCACTCTCCCCTCCCACCCGCTCAGAATCCATAAATACGGAGGGATTCTGAGACCTCTAATATACGTTTCGTGAACTACGTCTCAATTTTTTACGCGATGCTCTATTAATTGTAACGGCTGACGCTTATTCTCTTCTTCTTCGGCTGTTTTAATTTTTTGAATTTTATGAATCCCCATATATGGAGCAACGTTTGGTTTGTAGAGCCCGGGGTTCCCTCAATGATTACTTTCGGTGGTTTGTTTTCCACTAGCTCTGAGGTGTCGACTATGTTTGTACAACCAGGAATGTCGTTTCATTTTAATAAAAGCTCCGATTGTTTTATCGTCTATATTTTTATGTATATTTGAGTATAATGATGATTTTTCATCTTGTATAGGATCGCCTCGATTGCCAATACTCTTCACTATGTTCATAAGAGCGATGTATTCAGTTTTCTTTTCTTTTTATAGATGTTGCGGTTAACTACCTTATTCGCTCGGTAAATAGATTACTCTACATTTGTCTGGTGGAAACCGTGCTCGGACGAAACACGACAAGTGCAAGTGTAGGCGAAGCACGAAAAGTGCAAGTTTGTGATTTGGGAGGAAGGGCCTTTTCACTACGAAAAATGCAAGCAAAAAAGAATATGTTTTTTTAAATAAAAATAATATTTTATAAATTAATATTCTTAATTTTATAAAAAGGTTATAATCATTTTAAAGATGTATTTACTTGAATTTTATAAATCATCTTTTAATGAAGGTACTTTCTCTCTTCGTTGCATGAAGAACAATTCTTTAAAAGTAACTGTTTATATAGTGACGAGGGTGGGGTGATTGAGGGACTGACGATGGATTAAGGGCGGGGGTGGGTGATTGGAAAAGGTGTGATTAGGGGGATAGGGAATGGGGGGTGAGGTATAAGTGAGGGCAATTAGAGATTTACCTGGAACCCGTCCCTATAACCGATTACTACTTATGTACATTAATATGTTGTAGAAAATGGTGAAATAGGTATGAAATGGGCCCATATTGTTTCGGCGCCACACTCGTTTAGAGCTTTGATCTTTTTTCTTTGTATCGAATTTTACAAAATTATTCAAATAAGGTGCAAAAACTTAATCTTTTCAATAATTTTTGATTAGAAAATTGCATTTTTCTTAATGGCGGATTTAAGAAACGATCCAGCACCTATAAAAATAGGACTCTGGGCAAAAAAAAAAAGCATTAGAATGAACTTTCGAAAATTTTCCAAAAAATAAACTTTGAAAATCGAAAATAATCTTTTAAAATATTATCGAAAAAATTTTTAGATTCTTATATTATTAAAAAAATTTTGGCCTTAGTCTTAACTAGCCTTTTACCATTATTTTTTATTTTCTTCCAGATGTGATCCCCGACGTCCCAGATAAAAATAGGCACTTGCATGAATGGGGGAAGGGGGGTATGATCAATAAATTTTGAGAAAAATTGGGAAAAAATTATTTAGGAGGAATTTTTTTATATAAAAATACTTTTTTTAATAATCTGCACCACTGATTATTCGGTGTGCTGGTAGAAGTACTTTCTCCATATCATTTGCTTTGGTTCAAATCGCACTCATGGCAGGAAATTTAAAAAATTTTGAATTTTTTTACCCATTATCAGTTAGGTTAAATTAAAAAAATAATGAATCCAATTCGCTTATGGTTTCTAAAAATCTGTTTCAAAATCCAGAATTTGTTTTTTTTGTGCAAAATTTGCTAACTAAATAATTATTTTACTAACTTTTTGCTCTTGGAATATTTTTTTTGTGATGGTTTTGGACTCCTAACTTAATAGAAAAATACCTACTGATATTTAAAAATGAGAAATTGTTACTATTTTTTACAATTTTTTAAGCGAATAAAATTTCCGGTGGCGCCTATCGCCACCGCCGGACCTACATTCGCGTAGTTTTCTCAAAATTTACCTCATAAATCCCCAAAGTTGGTCAGTTTTTGTGCAAAATTTGTTACCAAAACACACAAATTTTATAACGGGGTTCGGAATTCGGCAAAACAGATGCCATATTCGTGTTCAGCGACCCTAAACTCCTAGAAACACGTTTTGCATTTTTATTTGAAAGTTTCGAGGGGGGTCGCAAAACCGAAAAGTACCCAGATTTTGACAAAAAAGGTTAATTTGAGAAATTGAGGTAAATTTCAAGAAAATCTAAAGTAAAAAGCCCGGCGATACATAGGCGCTGCCGGGGAAATTTTAAAAATTGGAAGTCATTTTAAAAAAGGTCCTAGCTTTTCATTTGGTAAAAATATGCAATAAATGCCAGCCCAATCCTATGCTGATAATGCTCTTTGAATATTGATTTGATATTCATTGGCATATTGCTTCAATGAGCATGCATTAAATATTTCTAACCATTTTCATAATGTATATTAGGGATGGGAGCCGACGACCAAAAAAAAAATTTCAAATTTTCGAAAATCGGAAAACGGAATTCCGAGCCCCCAAAAAAATTTGGAAATAGGAATTCCGACTCCACAATGACGGAAATCGGAATTCGAAAATCTTTAAAATTATTCTTGATAATAAATTAAGGAAAGTTGATAATAAAATTAAGGAAAATTTTGATAATCGAAACCGGTGCTAGGTCGTTTCATAAAAACCGCCACTTTGGGCGTTTCATAAATTCCGCCAATTTGCAGATTTTTCGTCAAAATTCATAACTTTGCTCAAACGCAACCAAATTTAACAATCTTAGTGTCATCCGGTAGCTATTGTTAGCTCTATTAGATTACCAATTTCAAATATTTTTGATTCAGATTTAAGAAAGTTGTAGCTATAAAAAGAGCTAAAAACTCTATATTTTCTCCAAACTTAAGCAATTTATTTAATTTGGTAGGCTAATAGAGCTAATCAATAGATATCAGACAATTCCAAGATTGTTCAATTTGGTTGCGTTTGAACAAAGTTATCTGGCAAAAAGGCGGAATTTATAAAACGCCAAAGTGGCGGTTTTTATGAAACGACCCAGCACGATCGAAACCACCAATTGGTCGGAACGATGGCTGCTAAGTGAAAACTGATTCCAAAAAATTATTTTCTAACGAGCTTTATAATAGAGACAGAAGTTTTTGAATATTTCCGGATCAAGATTTGATAATTGACCCGGACAGGAATTTTTGTGGATTTTTTGAAATGTTTTACCAAAAAGGGTAAATCTTGGTGTTCTACGATAGCTCTTGATTGGCTCTATTATCTTGCTATTTAAAAAAATTCATTAAGCTTAAAAAAATTGTGGCCAAAAAACTTGAAAATATGTCGTAACTCTTTTTTGAAGTTTTGGAGCTATCGTACAATACGTCGATATGTGACGAATTTAAGAAACGCCTCAGCATGGCCAAGAACAGTGATGAGATATTTTTATCATTTCATCTTTTACTGTTTGATTTTTCTTTAGCAAAAATGCATTTGATATTTGTATTTGCTTTAAATCTTTTGCTTTTTCTTTGCACCTCCGTTTATGACTCATCTTCTTATGAATGGAATTCGGACAACTCGATCAACAATGTCCTCACTTTTGCTGAGTTTCTGGACGATATTTTTATTGAATACAAAGGAACAGGGGGTCAGTTTCTAAAAACAAAATGATATTAAAATAAATTTTGATTTTTTTTAAGACTATTTTTTTGGTAACCAACCCAACCCAACTCTTAAAAATAGTTTCATTTGAAAAACAAGCTATTGGTATCTATCTCAATTTGACAACCCACAAAAAAGTAGAGAATAAAAATTTAAAATTTTCATTTTAGATTTTTCAATAATTTTGGAATTGATAAATTTAACAGATTTGAGTGTGGCTATTTGACTATTCCAATGAAACATTTAAAAAAAATCAAAGAAAATGTTAGATACAATTTTCAAGAAAAAATATACATTTCAAAATTTTTTATCATTTTTGGTTGTTTTATTTTGGTTTAAAATATTCATGGAAGGCAATTGGCACAGGACACATTTGCACCACATTCCACAGGATCCTATTCTGACAAGAAGAAAAGGATAACGTTCAATTTCACTTTCGTCAAATGGGCGGCCGAATTTGCCTATTTCCGAGTGATAAGTGAACACAAAAATAGAAGCGAAGGCGAAGGAGAAGCATATTCAAATTGGAATGTGAAGTTTGTTCGGCATGCTGCGTTTCGAATTCGGCCATTTTTTTTACACATTTTTGGAACCTAATTCGAATATAATTTTGCTCAAAAGCAACCAAATTTAACAGTCGTGGTATTGTCCGTTAACTTTGATTGGTGGCTCTATTAACTTTTTAACTTTCAAAAAATTTACATAAGTTAAACATATTTTGAATTTTAAGAACGAATAGAGCTAATCAAAAGCTACCGTTTATGAAGGTTATTAAGTTTGGTTGCTTATGAAACCTTATGACAAATATGTTCGTGAAAATTGTAAAAAAAAAAAATGGCGGATTTACTAAATGCCCATATTGGCGCAATTACTCAACGACTTTAGCACCTTTGTTGGCTTTTATGATAATTATGCTGCATTTGATAATTATGACCAATCGCTTGGCCACAAAATTGCCGAAAATTTCAATCGCCATGTTTTGGCACTGAACAAACAAATCAAAAAAAAAGTGATTGACCAAATTTTGCAGTTGGCCTTTTCCTTTGCCATACGTGTCCTTCTTTGTGACATGTCAGTGTTTACGTTTTTTTTTGGTTGTTGCGAAAATACCTCCCTATCTTAAGGAGGTGGGCAGAATACTTAGACCCCAGGGCTTAGTGAATCCAATTATACTTTCGTGTTAGCCTAAATTCTCAATATGTTTCAAAATAGAGAGATATAGCTTGTAGCAAGAAATTCTGAATTCACAATATTTTTTATAATTCTTTTTAGATGACGGAGAATCTTTTCATTGATTTCCAATGGGATCGGAAAAACTTAAGCATAGTAATAAAAAGGTCTGAATACAAAATTGGGAAGAAACAATTAGGCAATTATAAAACCAACATTAACGAAAAGTGAAATTTATTATAAAATTAAAAAATATATATCTATATAACTCCCTTCCGACTGTATATTAAATATTTTTAAAAACTTTTTTTTCAAAAACATTTTTAATTTCGGAGTTACAATGTGTGGCTTTTAGTTTGGCCGGTTCAGATCAAAAGTTTTATGTAAATTTTAAAATTTAGTTATGATGAAGAATTGTTTTATTATAATAACAACACTCTTTGGCAGTTGAAAACTCTTTTGTTTGCCTTCAAAAAAAATATGTCAGCACAAAACGACAATGAAAATAATAGGTAAAAATGAAAGATAGGTATGATATGATGTACATATAAAATAGAAAAAATCAATAATTATTAATTATTTGTTAATGAATTTTTATTTTTCGAATTTTTCCGTTCAAACTCATCGAAATTGACGAAGATGGTAATCATTGGTGGGCTCAAAGTCTAAGTCCAAAAGACCCAACTTGGTCATGTTACACTCGGGGACAACAGCAATTATAGGTAAATTATAAGGGTCGCCTTGATTGGTCTTGTTTTTTTGAAAAAATTATTTTCATATTTAATTAAATAAAATAAGAAATCTCTGATTTTTTTATTTGATTAAACAAATTATTTTTTTAACAGAGAATTTCACATTTGTTCTTGAACTCTTCAAATACAAATTGCCATCTTATGTGATTAAAAAAAATGATGACCACAAATACATATTGCGATCTGATGAGGTTCAAAAATTATTTGATGAAATTATGAATAAAAGTGATAAGAAACAAAATTCACCAGCAATTTACAAACTTTTGAAAGAACACTTTAATATACTTTTGTCAGCACTATCACCATCAGAATTACAAAAACTGTATGTTTTCGTAGAAGGAATTTAACAACAAAAAAAAAAAGAAATTAATATAAAAATAGTAGAAAAAAGATTTATATTGGTAACAATATAGATACTATTATGCATTCCATAGACATATAATTTTTTGGAAAATTTTGCCTTAATTTGATTAATTTACTGTTTTGTACATCAGTTCAAAAATTGGAGACAAAAACACATTGATTAAGTGTTTATTTATCAGTGTTGGACGAGAATTGAACAAGCGGTTTAATGCGGACGATGATAATGCCTTTACAACTGACCATAAAGACGAAAAAATGTGTGGTGTCGATGTCCACATTAAATACTTTATGTCTTACCACGATAACAACACACCGACAGAAGGGTACTGTAAGGGGCGGGGGCGGGCGGGGAGGCGGTACAGATCAACTGCGTCCGGCCAACTGCGTCTGAGCCAAGTTTAGGAAGGGATAACTTTTTTTTTAACCTGACCAAATTGAACAAATTGTTACCATTCTATTGCTCTACATGTTTTGAAGCTTTCATTAAGCTATTGTTAAGCGATATAATAACTGACCAAAAAGTTACAATTTGAAAATTGCCAAAAAGTAAGAATTTTTCATGAGTTTTCATTTATAACTTTTTGTAGATTGTTGTTTGGAGTACTAATAGACCTCTTGAAGACCTTTCAAATGAGACCAAATTTGTAGAATTTTACCATGTTTGGAAAAAAATACAGTATCACCCTTCACAGTTCCACCCAGCTGGAGATGGCCATGTTCAAAGAGCCGTTGTGGAATTATACACGAGTGATTGGCGAAGAGTTTATCCCAGGTGCCAACGAATGCGAATTGAGCAGCGGCTGTATAACCAATTCAGACACACAATTGGGGAAGTAAAATTACTAAATTTGGTCAAGCTTTATACGAAATTCTGAAAAATCATTCGGACAGAGTGGAATATGATGAAATGGAACAGCTGTTAACCTTTCCTTTACCAATGGGGCAACGCATCATTCGACGACTCAGTGAATTTGTTGAATTGCATATAAAGTAGGGCTAGGTCAATTTGAGTTCCCGGATCCGGTACCGGATTTTCATTTATAAAAATTTTCGACGGGATTTTTGCGGATTACATTTTTTTGAAAATTTTTTCTTGAATCCGGTTCCAAAAAGCCGGATCCGGATAGATAGAGCAACCAAGGGTTATCAATAAGCCTTGGGTACTTTCTCCGGTTATGCATCATTTGGGACCCCTATTTTGTGTCCATACATTTGCAAACATTAGAGGAACTTCGCGATAAAAAAAAAAATTTTAAATGAAAAGAGGCGTAGTCAAGCATTTGCGATATGTGCGGAAGGGAGAACATTTTAATGAATAAGGGCTGAATGCCGAAAAAAGTTAACAAATTGAAAATCCTCCACTACAAAATTAACGAATTGAGAATCTTCCACTACAAATTCAATAAAATATAAATAAACGTTCCTAAAATAAAATCTTTTAATTAATTCCTTTTTTTTTATTGTCTAAGGAATTTACACGTTTCCAAAAAAGTTAATGATGAATTTGACTTTTTAAAAACACTTCAAATTGTCGTGTCAACAGAAAATGGACAAATGGTTGTGAAAAAGTGTCAGAACTCAATCTCCATGTTTGGTTTGCTTTTCTCCTTTGCATTTCGTTTATGCATGCAAATTGATGGGAAAAATGATGATTTTATTATTGAAAATTATGCGCCAAAACTTAAAGACGCATGGAACAGATGCTTTGAAGAAGAGTAATTAGTATTTTATTAATGATAATGACAGAAATGCTAAAATAATTTAAATAAATTAATATATGCATTTAATTTAAGGAAAGAAACAATGTTAATTTTCGATTACAAAATAGAAGTAATTGAAAATAAAATAGTGCAAATTTATTTGCCAAATTGGAATTTGCCCTATTTTGTCTATTCGAAAAAGGAAAATGAGCTAAAAGCGGAAAAAACAAACGGTATTATATTAGTGATATTACTGTTTAAATAAAATAACAAAATTTAGAACTGATAATGGAAAAAGCAAAAGGTTATTTTATTTTAATATTTTTTAAAATATAATGAACTCAAAAAACTTGCTTAATTAACAGAAAATTTTGACTTTTTGCGTAGCAATTATTTATATTCAATTAAACTATATGACGTGATAAACATGGCACAAATTATCAATGAAATGCCGGATTCTGATCACATTTTGGTCAGCTCTTCGGACCCAGCAACTTTTCTTTACCTTTTAAATTATGTGAACAAAAACAATCTTTTGGTGTCACAAGAAATAAATGACTGTTTGGACAATTTTTTGAATTATTACATCAAATTTACGGAACCTATCAAAGTACCGGTAAAAGACCGACTTTGCATTTTGGTACAATTTGTGAAGGATATGTTGACAAAAATACGGGACAGAATACATTTGCCAACTCTTAAAATTGTTCATCAATTTGAGAATTCGAACAGAACAAAATTTTGCATCGAAGACCGGTCAGTCATATTTATAATACCATAGGGGCTACAGTAGTCAAGGAGATTGAGATCAGGCCTCGATTTTAAGTAGGATAATAATTAAATTCTCACAATTATTTGATTTTCTTCTTTTCTGTTAATTATAATTAAAAAATTAAGCTTAAAAGAAGAAAATATGAAAATCTTTGGAGCGAATGAAATGAACTTTGACCAAAATATAAGTTCCAAAATAAGCCTTCACAATGGTAAGTCATTAAACCCATTTTTGATTTTACCCAAAATTCATTAAAATTCATTTTAATTTTAAAAATTAATGGGTTTTTAGAACCTGGTAACGTGGAAAAAATTGAAGAAAAGTTGAAAAAATTGAAGAAAGACGAAGAAAAAGTGGGAGAAGCAGTGATGGTAAATGAAGGGGAACAAGAAAAAAAAGGGGGAAAAGAGGAAAAAATAGTGATAAAAAAGGAAGAGAAGGAAGAAAAAAAAGAAGAATCAGTGATGGAAGAGAAAAAAGAGGGGGAAAAAGAGGAAAAAATAGTGATGGAAAAGAATGATAAGAAAGAAAAAGAGGAAAAAATAGTGATGGAAAAGGAAGGGGAGAAAGAAGAGGAGAAAGAAAAAGAACAAGAAAAAGAGGTGGAATCAGTTGAGGGGTGAAAGAAAGCAGCAACGCTTATATCCAGGGCTCCCATGTGTGAGGATTTAACCCGGTTAAGTGGTTTTTGAAAGGCCGGTGAGGATAAATTTTCAAAATGAGGAATTGAGGTTTTTTTTTCTCGTTTTGTGATTTGCTGAGGCTTTTTGGTTGTTTTTTTTAAAACGGAGTAGAAAAGCCAAACAAGTAGCAAAAACCTAAAAAACAAAGCATAAAATTTTATAAATAGGCTTTTTGACCCGAAATACGGCTTTTTTGCCAGCCAAATGAGGCTTTTGAAATTTTTTGACATGAGAGCCCTGCTTATATCCCATTTTCTGATAAATCAAAAAGAATTTGATTTTTTAAATAGACTATAGAGTAAAGGAAGGCTTTTCTTCCAATGATATAAAGTTTGTTTTTTGGTTGTGTCTGAGAAAAATTGGAGTTAATTCTTTCGAAAAATATGTAAAAATGAAGGATTACGAAATGCGCATGTGCGGTACCATTATAAAATGCATGAGTATATCACTGCACATGAAATTTTATCTATAACGGTTCCGGTTCCCGTGAGTTCATGCCGGCCTCTTGTCCTTTGATACGCCTACATCTGACATCTTTGACCCCATAGTAAATGACGCACTAAAAAAGAATTCTTCAAAGTATATTTGCTGGATTCTATTGAATTTTTTTATCAGTACCACAGAACTGCTCTCGCACTCTCTGTACCGTACTAACATTTGTACGATGAAAAAGCACCTAACTGTTTGTTGTAAGACATTATTTCACTAAATCTACACTCTATAAATTAAAAAGCTAATCATTATAAAAATAAAGTGCAATTGTTAGTTAAATATAATCATCAAATAATTGAATATTAATCAGAAATAAAAATTGTAAGATTTAATTCAAAAATCCAAAATCAAAAATTAATAAACATTATTAAAAGGTTTTCATTATTTCACTAATCTGAATAAATGACTAGCTAAATTGTAATCATTTTATTAAAACCTATTTGCATTATGTTTTTTCTTACTCTGATCAAAAAAAAAATACCGAAATTCGATAATGCAAAAAATTGGTACTTAGGGGTGAATTTTTCGCTGTTTATCGCATTTTTCTCATGAAATTTTCCAATAATGCCAAATATGGACCCTAAATATGTACAAAATGCCAAATAAGGAAAAATAAGAAAAAATCGTGAAATATGGAAAAATATGGATTTAGAAAACCATCCTAGAAGCTTCAACTAAGCTAAAAACGTGTTTTTCGTGCGTTTCAAGCCATTGTGAGTTCAGCATAAAATATGGATTTCCATATTATTCGCAGCCCTAATCATGATGGTTGATAATCTGTTGAATAAAAAATTTCAAATAAAATATCTTATTTTTAACCATTGGTAAGAATGGGACGGAGGGGGACTATCATCAAATGGGGGAAAAGGAAGCAAATTTAGGCCGGGGAGGAAAAATGAATTTGAGTTTTTTCTGCTGGACCATATTCATCGCCTTTGCCTCTTTCATCGATTTAAAAAATTCTATTTTTTTGAGCAAAAAACCGTTTAAAAAATGATGAAAAAAAATAATAAAAACCAAAAAAAGAAGACACATTGTTTTTGATTTATCAGTATTTATCCCTTTCTTAAAAATAACTTCAAGATGAGAGAAGGGTCCGGCGGTAGCGGAAGACATACCGGAAAATTTAATTCTTTCAAAACCAAAATAAAGCTAATAAAAATGGGATCAGGCAATGCCTAAAAAAAGCTGCCAGGTAATTAAAAACCAATTTGACACATGTTCAACTTTCTGATCTGTTCAAAATTTAGGTTAGTATCAAAATTAAATTTCAACATTCTCCTTAATGGCTTCTAATCAATTAAGATTTTAATAGATTTGACAAATAATTTTTGAATGATTAAATTTTTAAGGAAAGCTTTTTTTTGTTCGAAAGAGTGAGTTAGAGGCATTTTATTTATATTCACTCTTTTTTTACAATAATGCATAAAAGAAAAAAAAAAGTTCTTTCGTAATGGTAAACAAAAATCAAAAAGAGTTACAAATAGGGAAGGAGGGAATGTAAAATTTCTAAGTTTGTCCGTGGAAGAAAGGATGAATGTGTCTGAGGGATGGATTATATAAATTAGCACTTATGTTTTTTTTTTGAATTTTCGGGTCAAAGCCCGAGGATTCCTAATTAACCCACGAATTCGAAAGTTGACCGCTGCTTCGCCTATCATTTGAGGACTAGGGTTGTTGTGTGGAATATTTCCTCGTCCGCCAATCGCTCGAATCAGATTAGTGACATGTAATGCCGATCTGCGACAGCGAATCCGCTTAATATACCAAAAATTGGAGTTATATTTTTCATTTTCAAACCTCTTGCTCAATAGTTTATAATTTTTAAATTATTAGGAAATAAAGGGTATGAAAAGTCTATATTAAGAGGGCTTTGACCAAATATGAAAATGTTATAGCCAAAAAAATTAAGGAAGACAAATTTAAATGGAGGAGAGAACGAACCTAAGTGAAGATGAATGAATGAAAGGAAGTCACTTAAAGGGGAGGAAGGCAAAAGGGAGGGGGGGGGGGGGGGGAGCGGTTAGACTACTGTGATCAAAATTTACACTGAAAAAAGGCATTAACTTCGTGTGATTTTCTCACCTTTTCCACGTAAATCATTCTTCCATCATCATCTTTTCCACCTGCTGTAAAAATGATGAAAATTGCCAATCATCCCTTTAGCAACATTGCATTCTCATACACCTTGACCCCCCTCCTCCCCCCATCCGGGCATCCACTTCTTTCCCTTGCTTTTTTCGTCCGTTTGCACCGTTCTCTCTTTTCCTGCCTACTGTCCTTACTTTCTCCTTCTCTTTTTTGTCCTTTCAAACTCGTCTCTCTTCCCCTTCTGGCTGTCCTTCTTTTCTCTGCTCTTTTCGTCCATTGAGTCCCTTTCTTTCTCGCCCTAACTCGGAGTCTTTCTTTCCCTTGCTCTTTTCGTTTAGTAACTTGTAACATGTCGTTATGTGTATTGTATTCATTTGCCTATTGGATAGTAAATTTGAACATTGGCCAGCATTATCATGAAGTTGGGTGCAGACTTTGTCTGTCTAAAAAAT
The DNA here is from genome assembly GCA_039877585.1 of Heterodera filipjevi. Taxonomy (NCBI): domain Eukaryota; kingdom Metazoa; phylum Nematoda; class Chromadorea; order Rhabditida; family Heteroderidae; genus Heterodera; species Heterodera filipjevi. Next base: position 6,603,003 of record JBDPZO010000004.1, on the reverse strand, counting down.
TGATTATCTAATTTCGTTTTTTTGACATAACCCCTCCGCCCCCACCCCTTCCCCTTTCACTTGATTGGGCCTTATCTGCGCCCAAATTTGTTTTTCAGGTCACAAATATGCCTGCTCTTTTATAGAAATTGTGAAGCGTCGACTTCAACATTCAACAAATTTTTCAACGCCGCGGCTGGCTCATGAACTGTAAAATATACCCTAAAAACTGCCCAAATACAACCTAAAAACGGGAAAAAAACGGCACTAAAAATCAAAATTAAAGAAAAAAAAATTACAGCTCAGGATAAAATGCAATTTTAAGCAAAATGACAAAAAAAAATTTATGGTGATATTATTTTGAAAACTTTTCCAAAGTCCATTCTTAGAAAATGACAGAAAAAAAAATATATTTGATGCAATTTTCCATTAAATTCCCAACATCTTCCTTAAAAGTGCCATCTTTAGGGGTACATTTTTTGTGCTATGATGAAGCGAAAAAAGTATATGTGTGGTCGAAGCGAAAAAAGTATGAGTGTGGGTACACCGTCGTGCTTCCCTCTCTGTTTTAGCAGTTGGAGGTATTGTCGCTCTTGTTCTAAATTCCCCTATTAAACAGAAGCTGAACGACTGAAAGTTTTTTTCCGCTTAAAATGAGAATCGACAAACATACAATCACCATGGATGTTGACAATTTTAGTAATGTTATCTAAATCTTTACTCTGAGGGCTCGACAGATAATTGGTTTTGTTATTCGAGACAGAATTAAGCTGCACTCGTATCGTAATAAGTTTTCCAAAAAATTATATAACTATTTTTAAAAGCAAAAAACATGGACGATAAAAAACCATGAAAACAATTATTAATAATTTATATAAAACCTCGCTTGAAATAAAAGATTTCCAAATTTTAACCCCCCGTCAATGTCAAGTCTCGGTCTCCTAAATGGCAATTATTTAAATTAATTTTACTTTATATAATAATTTTCAGTACTGAAATGACCCCTACCCCCGAAAACCCCACACTCATACTTTTTTCGCTTCGCCCACACTCATACCCATTATTGCACCAGAACCGATGGTTACAGCAAATGGCCAGCTCCTCTCACCACTTTTTGTAGTGATTGCTGAACGCCAAGGGCGTTTTCCCCAGAAAGGAATTTTTCAGGTCTTTAAAATAGGGTATTTTAATATTTTTTTAGTATTAGGCCAAAAATATTTATGCCGTTGCCAACAACAGTCATAAATGACCAAACAATTGATGATTGAATGGGTCGACAGAATTCTTTATCCTGTCCTTCGTCCTGGCCAAAAACCATTATTAATTGTGGATAGTTGGACAGGGTGGAACAATTTTAAGCCACCGGAAGGAATTCAATTGGCAGTCAAACAAATTCCGAAACATGGAACCGGACTTTGTCAGCCATTGGATGTCTATGTTTTTAGGTATTTAAAGGGTTTCTTAAAAACATTAGGAAATTTTTTAGAATTTGGAAAGAATTTACGAGGAAAATTACACAATTTGTTTTGGTTTACGATGTTAATATAAATCTGCATGACCGTGACAATATTATAAAATTACAATCATTAATACACAATCAATTCCAAGCTAATCGCTTCAACAATTGGTTGAGTTTTGCCTGGAGGAAGGCAGGGTATTATGGGGATGAGCCTTTTCCAAATTTTTGCCACCCTGTTAAATATTGTTTTGAAGTGCCATGGTCCCCATTTTTTAAAAACTTAATTGGAAATTTTTTTAAACTTAGTAAGCTAATAGAGCAATTCAAGGCTATCTTACATTGCGAAGATTGTTTATTTGGTTGCTTCTTAGAAAAGTTATGATTAAATTTATTCAAATTCGCTAAAATTGGCAGTTTTAAGAGGTTATGCATCATTTGAGCCCTGCACATTTGCGCCCCGACATTTGCACCCTGACATTTGCGTCCGTCCGAAATTTGAGATCATTAGAGAAAGATGTATTTCAGAAAGGGGCATCGTAGACCTGCCTTATTCATGCAGAAAGCTTGAAACATGCATGATTTATTACTTGCAGATATTGGAAGAACCACCAATGGAATGGAGAAGGTTTCCATTCAAGCTTTAATTTCACCTAACTACATAAGAGATTGACAATTGGATTGACTAATCACTGATATTTCTAATTACTCTCCCTTGACTAATCACTGATATTTCTAATTACTCTCCCGTTGACCATTTGGAAATACGTTTGTGTGAAATAAATTTCTAAGCTAATGAGCGCCAAGTGCAGGGCGCAAATGAAAGTCACCTTTTAAGAAACGCTCAGCAATGGTTTGGACCACACCCAAATCACAACTTTCCGACAAAACAGTAAATTTTTGAATTTTGAAAAGAAATAACGAATACATTAAATCAAGTCCGTACTGATAATCGTAGAACTTATGTGCATTTCATTTTATTAATTACAGGTTCTTTAACTGTTTTTGAGATGGGTTGTTATAATATACGGGATTGTCAGAGATTGGTAAACTTAATGTACCAGAACTCCAGCCTTCATTGGGATTGTAATTGAGAATTTGGTGACGACCATAAAGACTTGTTCTACCCGATACCACGCGAAAGTAATTTGACCATAGTTGTGCGGGACCGAAAAAATTGATTTAAACCAGAAATAGGACTGACTGATTGGGTCCATGAAAGCCAGGGTACGCATTTTTTAGTGCATTGGACAAAAAGAAAATTCTTTAGTTGTATTTAAATTTGTAATAATTAAAAAAATTATAATTAATGAAAATTTCAACAAATTTGCTCTTCAATCTTTTCGGGGGAGGCGGGGAGGGATGAACCTCCGGTGACTGATACAAAAATATTCACGCGACAATAAGCTTCATAGAAGCAAAACTTTTTTTTTTATAATATATTTCAGTTTTGGCATTGCAAGAGGGCAAAACTGACGCGCCACCAATCAATGAGGGTAATTAGCAATCTTTTTTGCTTGTAAGGAAATTCCCATCAATTGAAATTTAATTTAGAAACGGGTGAATCGGAAACGCCTCCAAAGGGTACATGTTGGATTGTATATTATTTATTCTTATTATTAATTGGGTAATTAATTTTCTGGAATAGACTGGTCAATTGGCCTCAGCATTTTGGTGCCTTTGTCCATTCTTTTGCCAGTGGCATTTGGTAAATACCGCGGTCAATTTCGCCTTTAAATTATTTTTATTTTTGAAGTGCTTCTGCAGACTTGATGGGAATATAATTGTCGCACATTATTCCAAACAATTGAAAAGTATAACACACAATTTTTAGAATTAAGAAAAAGATTGAAATATTATTTATATAAAGAAAAATAATTTATTTTTTTATTTTTTTCTATTTTTTAATGATAAAATGCCCTTTATCTTCGCATTATAATACGTTTTTTCTATTTTACTTTGTCATACATATGCCTTAGTGAAATCTAATTTAAAAATATTAAATAATTGGTGATTTTGTCAAAATTCAACTTATAGACAAAAAATTTGAATTTTATTAGTGTTTTAATTTCTTTCTGAAAAAGCACATATAATTTGGATAAAATATTCGTGCCAGGTGTTTTCGACAGTGATTGGTTTCGACAGTAAAATTTTAAATAAATTATCTTTTCTTTGGACAAAAAATTATCTTCTCTATAGGGTTTATATTAATTAATTTGAAATTAAAATTATTAACTTTTACAAAACTTCTAATTTAAATAAATAAAAATAAAATATGCGTGGATTATTTGCGGCAAAAGATATCTTATCACTTTCATCTTTCTGCACAAACATCTCCTGCTGAACTGTTCTCAAGAAGAAATTTTCTAGATAAGATTCTTATTCTTGAGTAAAAATAAAAAATGATTGGAACACACATTTAAATGGAACACAACGCTTAAGTCCTTTTTGCCGAAAAATGATATCAGAAGAAGAATTGTGGCGAACCCGCCTTGCTGAATACAAGTCGCACCCGCGAATGGAATAAGGGGGCCTTATGAAAAAAGGAAGTCTAAGTATCAGCGACAAGATGCGAATCTGCAGGCCCTTGTAACAGAATTCGAAAATCGCGAACTTCTACAATACATGAGAACCTGTGCTTATCATTTGCATTTTTAAAAATTAGCAAAATCTATGCAATTTTGAGTTAAAATTTTCTCTAAAAGAAAAAATTTTGAAACTGTGTAATCAGTGAATAAATTTGCTTGCCATTGTTTATAAAAACGCGATTTCGCTAGTAATGTGATGAGAAAATAGGATTTTGTAAAAACACCATTTCTTTCAGCATTTATTTTTGACTTGATTGGTTTAATGAATTTATTTTTTTCAATTATTTTATAAATGATATACAAAGACCACGGTAGGGGTCAACTCAACTCCGTCTGGCCAACTCAGTCTTGTAATAATTTTTTACCTTTTCATCCAAATGGAAGAGTTAGAAATTTTAGGCATAAAATACCGACAAAATGCAAAATATGTGTTGTATAATTAAGATAGAACAGGGTAGGGATCGGTCGAGCTCTATTTCAAAGGACTGATAAGGTGATTTCAAAGGACATAAGGGGAAGAATTGCGAATTCAAAGGACACTCTAAAAACTTATCATTTGCAATAAAATAAAATCGTTATTTTATTCAAATGTTTAATTCTTCACCAAGCGGCGGAGGGGGGGGGCGGAGGTGCCGATAGGCGCCGCCGGGGAAATTTTTCGAAAATTTGATTGTATTTTTGTAACAGATTTTATTTATTTTATTTATCGAACAAACCACAAGGTGCTAATTGCACTCTAACAGTGGCGTAAATAAAAATACAAAATAGAAATGAGTCATAATAAAATCACAAAAAATAATGTCAAAAATACACATAATATATGCCAAATATACTTCTCTCTCAGCAAGAAATAAGCTTATTGATCAATCATTCCTTTGGCAATTTGTCGGAATTTTTTGGGGTCATTTATTTCCATAATATTTTTTGGTAATAAATTCCATGTATTAATAACCCTATTGAAAAAGTTATTTTTTGCTTTTGAAATGTATCTCTTGTTTTGTAATAAAAAGGGTTTTCGAATAGCCCGTTTAGCAACAATAAAAAAGTTGGATGGTTTAAGAATTGTACAATTTTTTAAAATTTTAAGAGTTGTAGTCATGTCATTTATTTTGCGCCTAATTTCCAATGTTTTAATTCCGCAAATTTTTAGCCTTTCATCATAGGGCTTCGGAACAAGCCCACACTTTTTGAAGGCTACTCTCGTAAAGAATTTCTGAATAGCTTCTATTTTGCGGACATTTTGTTTTTTAAAAGGATTCCAAATTTCTGTGGCGTATTCTAACAATGGTCTGATGTAGCTTTTATATGCCAAAATAAGCGTCTCAAGTTTTCGCGTTCTCAACGCTCTAAGAAGTTGGTGACAAGAAAAATACGCATTTTTTATAATTTTATTTATGTGATTGGAAAAAGAAAGTTTTTGATCAATTAAAATACCCAAATCCTTTACACATGTTGTTTCTATGAGAGGTTGCTCATCAATAAAGTAAGTCATTTTGGCATTATTCTCACCAAGATAAAGGACCATTGTTTTTTCTAAAGAAATTTCGATTCCATTATTTTTTGTCCATTTATTTAATGCTTCAAGCGCTACAGATAAATTCTCTCTATTTTCGTCATTTTTATGTTCAATATATACTTTTATATCGTCAGCAAACAGTTTAATACCAACATTTTTAGGCAGGGAGTCCGGGAGATCATTGATAAAGATAAGAAAAAGTAGGGGGCCTAGAACACTACCTTGTGGCACCCCTGAATAAACATTTTTTGAGCTAGACTACTGATCAGAGATTTTAACTCTGAATGAGCGGTCAATTAAAAAATTTTGAATAAATTTGAGAATTTTTCCATTGATACCAATCATTTTAAGCTTTTGAAGAAGTAATCCAATTGGCACACTATCGAATGCTTTTGCAATGTCAATATATACCACGTCAACACAACTTTTATTCTCAATTGACTTATAAAAATCATGTAATGTGGTTAAGAGTTGTGTTGTAGTGGATCTTTGTTTTAAAAAACCAAACTGATTAGCACTAAAAAATTGATTATTATTTAAAAAATTAAGAATTTTGAATTTTATTACTTTTTCTAAGACTCTGCACAAAGTGCAAGTAAGGGAAATAGGGCGATAATTTTTTGGATTTTCTATTTCTCCTTTTTTAAAGATTGGAATGATTATGGATGTTTTCCATATTTCAGGGATATTGCCTGAATCAAAAACCATTCTAAACAGTTCTATAACGATAGGTGCCAATGGTAGTGCACATTCTTTTAATAAGATATAAGGGATGCCATCAGGTGATGTTGAATTTCTACGGGGAAGTTTTCTTAAAATGTTCCATATATTATGTACAGTAAATTCAATGTCTGTGATCTGATTTATTTTATCATTACTAAGTAACTCACTGTTATTTTCTTTGAATAAAAAGGATTTTTGAAATTGATCTGACAATAATTGACATTTTTGGTCGTTTTGAAAGTGAATGTGCCCTTTTTAATCAATGAGTGTTGGTATTCCACTGTTGGTATTAAGCCGATTCCTAACAAATTTATAGAGAGAATTTCTGCCATTTTAAATAAATTTGGCCTCTTTTTCATAATGCGGGCTTTTTCCAGAACTAAGGTTTTTATTTTGTCATTATATTGTTGTTTAATGGAAGTTTGAAGTAATTTCATTGGAACATATCTATAAAATCTCTTTTAATTCAGTGGTAAAAGAAGAATATTTCTCATTTATGCTTGGAACTGTGATTGGAAGGCATTTGTAACAGATTTTGCACAAAAATAGTTGAATTAGAGAAGAATTTGAGAAAATCCAAGGTATAAGGGGTCAGGTGGTGCCGATAGGCGCCGCCGGGAAAATTTTTGACAATTTGGGGCAGATCTGCTAATAGATTTTGGCTTAAAAATTAACATTTTTTTATATTTTTGGGCAAAAAATCGTTTTCAAAGGACATCTTTGAAATAAAGGACGCTTCAAATTTTCAAAGGATGAAAGCCGAAAATAAAGGACGTCCTTTGAAATAAAGGACGAATCCCTATCCTGAGATAGAACAATGTAAATCGTTTATGGATTATAAGATGGAAAAACACGGCTCTCAGATAATATACCAGTGACGGTCTTGTGTTAACGGTAGAATAATACAAAGAAATCAGTACAGTTAAAACAAGAAAAAAGAACGTATCCCAGATAATGGACCAGTTACGGTCTTGTTTACTGGCACCTTTTTTGAGAGGTGAAAGATATTGTTGATCTCACAAAGAGCTCACGCTTTTCTCGTTTTCTCGCCTTTTTGTGAAGATAGCTAATACAGAGAAGAAAAAAAAAGTGCATTCTTTTTAGTCTCGCTCAGGACCTAGGTTCGAATGTAACGTGGTTGGCCGATGGACAAAAAGTGCAAATCGGAGCGATGGACAAAAAGTGTAAATTTGCTAAATTTTCAACTAAAACAAGTCATAACTTTTTTTTGAAAAAAGCTGGTACTGAGTTTATGAGGAACCGCCCGGTTCGCCGCCAGCATCCTTTCGGACACCATAACTTTTTTCTTAGGCAACCAAATTCTTTAAACTTAGCGTCGTTCGAAAGCTCCTTAGAAGCTCTATTAAGCCACCAAAAATTGAAAAAAAATTACCCACCTATAAAAAAGTTAAGCACCAAAATACACCAAAATTCTGAATTTTTTGCGTTCTTTAAGTTGTAACTTTTTAAAGAGTTAGTCAGTCGCTTTTGAAATAACTTATTCACACCTTCTAAACACTCAAAGCTTTCGAATCATACCGAATTTGTAAAATTTGGTTCACAAACAAAAAAGTTACAAAGTTATAAACGAGTCTGGCGGCGAACTGTCCGCGGCGAACCGACCCGGACCCGAGTTTATGATGACTCAGTACAAACTAGGGATGGCGACGATCTCAGATTTGAAAAATCGGAAAACCGTAATTCCGATGCCCTAAATTTTTTCGGAAATCGGAATTCCGACGGCAAAAAATTTCTCGGAAATCGGAAAACCGGAATTCCGGTCCAAAAAACATCGGAAATCGGAAAATCGGGATTTTTTCAACAAAATAATTTTTTTTTTGATAATTTTTAGAATTAATTCCGGTTTTTCCCAAAAATATCGGAAAACGGAAATCGGAATTCCGATGCTCCAAATTTTTTTCGGAAATCGGAAAATTGGAATTCCGGTCCCAAAAACATCGGAAATCGGAAATCGTCGCCATCCCCTGGTATAAACCATCCAAGTTACAAAAAAAAACAAAAAAAAAAAAAAAGACTGAATTTAACCAAAAAGCTACTCTCCTAATTGAATAAGCATAATAATTCTGCTTCTCGTTTCGTCTGTTCTCTTTTTTTCCAATTCTTCTTTCACAAAAGTTCTTTCAACTTTATGAATATTGGACTAATGTCTTTTTCAAGCAATTTGTCATCCGTTAACAACTTGTACAATTCGTCAATTTGAGGTACAACTAAAAAATTAATGACAAATTTAAAAAATTAAATTGGCACTTCTCGGCACCGCCGAGTCCCCAATTTTTTTCACAGAAAATATAGTGCAAACTTGGATTTTAATGAATCAAAATTATTTGTTTAAAGCTATGGAATCGCGTTTTTAAAAAATGCCTGTATTTTTTCCTTATTTAGAACAAGCAATTTCCTTGTTTTGGAAAATTTTTGATGGGAACTCTGGTTTAAAAAAGTACAAAATTAGTCGTTTTTTTAAGCAAAAAATATCATTATTAAGGCTCTTATCGATACCAACACACTTGGTACACTGCCGTATTTGTATTTGGGGATGAATATCAACTCATCTTCATTCTTCAAATACACATAGTAAGGCAAATGCCAGTTTGGCAAGTTAATTTTGACCATTTCATCTTCAATTGTAATTTTGTATTTGAATAAAAAGAGTATAGGGAAGAGTCTTAATTGGAAGTTAATAATTTTATGTTTTAATATTTTTGGTTTTTAATTGTCTCAAAAAATGTAAAAATTCATATAAATGTTTTTCCATCAAAAATTGTCACATTTGAAAATTAAATTTTATAGGAATTGCTTATCAATAAGAATTACCTAAATAGATAATCACAATCTCTCAGAGATTTCTTTTCATCAGCAGATATATAACAATTTCTCAAAGTGATGAAAAATTTTGGCAAATATTTTTCAACAAATTCATTTTTTCCATCATCAATTACAAAGCACAAACGAATTGCCAAGGAGAGAAGCAATTGAAAAAGTTTGTCATTAATTTTAAAAAGAATGGTCTTTTGACGCTTTTCAGCCTTTAATTCGTTGTCCGATGCAATAATTTGTATAGTTTTTAGAAAATCAAACTCATTTATTGCACTATTCTTGGCCAAATTTCTAAAAAAAAGAGAAAAGTGAAAATATTATATTTCAAAACTTTTATTCATTTTAAAGGTCCCCCTAAGGGAGCAGCACGTTTCGGCGCCCACGTTTCGGCGCCCACGTTTCGGCGCTCACGTTTCGGCGCCGGGCACTTTCGGCGCCAGGCACGTTTTGGCGCCAACCCAAAAATAGAAGAAAACACTTATTTTTTAAAAACATAACCCCCTAGTTTTTTTGAAAACTTAACCTCCCTAACCGAACCCCCTTGTTTTTTTTAAACCCCAATCCCTCAGTTTAAAAATTTTTATTTCTTTGTTCAAAAAACCAGGGGTTCGGTTTTCAAAAAAAACTAGGGACTCAAAAAAAACTTGGGTACGATTTTTTCCATTTTTGGTTTGGCGCCGAAACGTTCCCAGCGCCGAAACACCCGTACCCCCCCCCCCCCCGCCCCATTACCTTTGACACAAATACATTTAGCAAAATACACAGTGTTGCAAAAACTGAGTTACGGATTAAAAGAGGTTAAATAAAAATGAAAATGAGTACGCCCTGTCAAAAAATTATCTTTTAAAAGGGTAGCTGGTACTTCTTTTTTTTTTTTTTGTAAATTCCAAAATTTGTTACTGCTTTTCCGACGACAAAATTTTGTCTTAATTTTTCTCAAAATCAATTCAACTTTAATATTTATTTGTGACCATAAAATATTCTCAAAAACAGTGCATTTTGCATAAATACAAACCTTTCTAAAAATGCGAAAAGTCGTTCAATGAATCGTTTGGCCATTGTTAAGGGAATGGTAAGCAATTGGTGTATTTGATCATACTTCACATTGCCTTCATCTTTTGATGAATGCATTTTCAAAGTAAAATAAAAATTTTGGGCAAATAATAAATTTTCGTTTCCAATATTTACCAATTGTATTCCACTGTTTTTGTGCAGTTCACTATTGCTCGCAATGGCATATTCTGAAGAAATTTGTTCCAAAATTGGCAATAACTCTTTTTGAAGTGAATTCTTTTTCATCTTCATTAAATTCTTTTCCCTCTTCATTAATGGTTTCATTTTGAAATTTTTAGAAAATTTTTTCAATTTTTTTCCATTTTCCTCATCTTCGAATGATTTTATAAATTCTTCCAAAAGTGTAAATTGCTTCATTTCTATTATATGTTTAATTGTTTCTGCGCCCTTTTCAGTGTCTTCTAATGCAGCAGTTACAATGGTTTTAAGAGCATTACAGAAATCTATCACGGCTGAAATTATCATATGCATTAACAATTTTTAAATAAAAAATTAATGCATTTCATTTTTATTAAATAAAAAGATCAGTGCCCACACAATGTGTGGGAGCATGGTCGTTTTTTGGGCTCAAATAGGGAAAACGGAGTTTTTCTTGTTTATACTTTAAATTAAAAAAACGGACAAATTATGTCATTAATAGGGCATCCAATTATATGGAAAACTATATATTTTTTTCCTGGATTGCGGGAGGCCTGAAACGCACGAAAAACATGTTTTTAGCTTGGTTTGAAGCTTCTAGGATGCATTTCTATATCCATATTTCGCGATTTATGTCCATATTTCCATATTTGTCCATATTTTGGCATTATGTACATTTTTTATGGCCATATTTTGCAATTTTATATCCATATAATTTTATGCCCTAGTCATTAAATATGGATTCTCAATGGCGGCCCATGCTGTTAAAAACTCGACAATTTTAAACTATGGGAAAAATCACAACTTCGTTACATTACGGCTTGGAAATTAATTTTCCGAAACATAAAATTTATTTGTGTTGGACCTTTGGCTTCATTTGTTTCAATTCCAAACAATGTTTCATAATTCAAGAACGGATTATTGAACAATTCCATCCCAAGTCGTTCCTTATAACTAAAGAATTAAAAAAATGTTTAATAAAAGCAAATATTGTAAATTTGCAGAAAATTTCGAGAATTTTTCCCTGTGTTGAGAGGCTTTTGTGGTTTTTGGATTTCATGTAAAAAAATCCTGTCAATTTTTGGCTACAATCCATTTATAAATTGACACAGATTTTCGAAATTTCTACCTGTTGCGCTGGCGCCTAATGGCACCACAGGCCATCGCCCTTTAAATTTTTGATCAATTTTTGCCAGAATTCAAAAAAATTCTGAAAACCGCCCAAATATATTTAGATTTATATATATACAAGAATAAAAAATTTAACGAAGTAATGTGTTTTGAGCCACGTTTCTTCATAGCTTATGCGCAAAATTTTTTTGTGTAAATCGTGCACTTTTTGGCCCTATTTATGAGTTACAGTATCGCCCTTTGACATTGTGTACTATTTACAGTAACCCGCTTTATAATTATTATTATTATTTACAAAAGTTCGTCAGTGAGGCAATAATTTAATTTTAGTCTTTCTTGGGCAAAATCCCTAAAGGCTTTATAACGGAATGGCAAACTGTCTTCCAACTTAAGTCCCAATCTGTTAAAAGCACAGTCAATTTTGCTCTTTTTGGTGCCGCGAATTTCGGAGTTCATTTCATCACTGCGGGGAAATTTCCAAAATTAGCAATTTTTATTTCTTTAATATTATCAAATCATCAAACTTTGATTTCCAAATTTTAGGCTTCAAAAATATTAAAAAACAAAAAGAATTTCCCAAAAATAAAAGCATGCATGAATTTAAAAATAAATTTCTAAATCTTTTATAATTTATTGATTTTTTAATTTTTTTTTTTTTTTATACTTAGGGTGGAACATAAGTTTTCGGACAAATTTTTATGCTAATTCAAAAATAACTCCGTTATTTCAGCACTTAAGTAAATGATTTTATTTTTACTGTCATTGTTCCTCTTTTATTTTGTACCAGTGTTCCACTTTTTTTGCTTGATTGGTTTTTCCAAGATTATTTCCCGACAATGCCAAAAACGGGCATTCGCGCACAGATTTTCCACGAAATTTTCTCTAGGTCAAAAACTAAAAATGACCATGCAAAAATAATTTTGCATAACCAAATAAGGTCCGTAGAATCCGAATCTGGCCTTAAATTTGACCTATCTTTGCTATTTGAGCTTGTACTGCTCCAGCTCCGTGGAGGAAGTTCAAGCAGTACAGGATCTGGAAAGCTCTGGTTTTCGGTTCTAAGGCCAGATTTGTTTTATGCAGTTGAATTACCCAGGTTTGGTTGAATTAAACCTTTTAAATCGCCGTACAATTTTTTTTTGGTGGGTCTAGAAAAATGCCATTTTCAGAGACCTTTTTTCAACTCGGCCCTTCAAAATTAAAACGACAGAAAAAAAAAAAAAAAAAGTTTTCTTGCTTTCTTCCTATAGTTCTAACTTTGCTCTATTCATTGCATATTTGTTTGTCTCTGTATCTCAATTAATGGCCATATAATCAGCTGTCAAAAATACCTACCCCAAAAATGACAGCTTTTAATTTTTCATCCCTAACTCCCTGAATTCTATGCACGCGGAATTGATCTCTTGTCCACAAAATGGCAACTTATTATTGCTCATATGTTTTGTTGAATTTATAAAAAACGAAATTTCTTTTAAAAAAATTTGTCCGGAAACTTATGTTCCACCCAACGTTTATTTCTTTTGCTCCTCAGAAATTTATTTTTCTGTTTGGAATTTATTACGCCTTTTTATACTCTAGCACCTCAAAGCTGCAGTAAAATGGTCATGTAAAAATGTGTAAAGTGCAGGAGGTTGTTGCTCATTTATCACATTTCCATTTGATGATATTGTTTCCATAATTGTGTCAAGCAATTTGCAAATGTCATAATATGACAAAGTGTAGTCGCAAAGTTTGGAAAGAAATTCGAAATTGTCTGAAAAATACTTGTATTTACGACCGAGAAGATTTCAGCCTTTTCGGTTTTTCTGCTTCGGTCGGTTTCGGTTTTTAACCGAAACCGACCAATCGAAATATTCAAGAAGCCGATTTTATGAAAAAACCGAAAAAAACCCAAAGAACGAATTTGTACTTTTTACATTTTTTGTAGCAAATTTCTTTAATATTTTGAATTTTTTTCCCGGCGGCGCCTGTCGGCACCGCCGACCCTTCCTTTTTCGGAATTAAAAATGAAAAGTCTTATTTCAAAGCCTGAGCTGCTCAGGGAAATAGTTGGTGGAGATAAATATGGTGTTAATGCTTGATTAAGTTGAATAAAATGCAATCTTGTAACTGTTAAACAGCGTTTTCAAAAAAAATGTTTTATTTTTGACCCCAAAATTTTATTTTTTGTCCTGTGATTGTCTTATTTCGGGAAATTTTCAATGACATCCCTGCCTTAGAGCTATAGGAAAATGTCCTCTGGAAGTGCGATTTGGCAAACGGTCTCTATAGAAAAAAAAAAAATCACAAACGGGTTTTTCGATTTTTAACCGAAACTCGGCGTTTAATATAATTTATATTAGAAACTAAGTATTACTTTTTTAAATATCATAAAAAAACTCACTTAAATATTGCAATTGTACCGCATCACGTTTTGACGAGTTTTCATTTGCAATTTTTTTGACTAATTGTGTAACTGCTTTTTGAAAAGGAAAAATCCGAAAAAAAGACCTAAACACTAAAAAAATATAAATATTTAAATTTCTTCGTTTTCTACCCATTTTCGTTGTTGTTGTTGGCTTCGTTTTGGTCAGACAATTTCTTATAGGCTGTGAAAAGTGTTTTCATCTGCCACCTCGGGATTGTGTGGATAAATATGTATTTAGGATCAGTATTATTATGAAAATAGTAGTTTCTGTACACAAAGTGCAAACAAATATATTTATGTCGAAAAATATATTGCTCCGAAAAATTTCAATATTCTTTAGGGTAGCAACCCCGACGTCGGGTTGCGAAAAGTCGGGGTGGGGTTTGTCGCGGGGCCAGTAAGGTCGGGGTCGGGGTGAGCAAAATCAGTCGGGGTCGGGGTTCGGGGTCGGGGTTGCACCCTAGTATTCTTTATAAAATAATATTTCATGTATTCTTTATTATATTGTAAAAAAATATTGAAAAAGCAGGTGAAAACCCTAAAGTTAGAAATTTTTTACTGAAAAAAATGCCGGAATGTGCTCGATTTTTTGTTTTTGAAGATTGACTCTATAAAAGTCGTTAGTTAAAAAAAAATATGTGATTTTGAAGAAGCTTATTTTTTTGGAAAAGACCCACTGTTGCCTTGAAACAAAATTTTAGCAACTCCTTTTTTTCACTTACTTATGCAGAATGAGCAAATTCCGCACAGCAAATGAGAAGATCAGCTGCATAATTTGCGTTTTGGCCATTTGATTTTTTGCCAGAAATAATTCTTTTTGAAAAGCTTCTGCAATTAGCGCCTCAATAAAGAAGTCATAATTTTCCCAATTTTCAATAAGTACTTTAGGTTCAATTGTTAGAACCATTGATTCATAGTCAAGATGTAAATTCTGACATTCACCATCCGAATTGTCGATGCTGTTGTTGATCACTCTACAATGGGCAAATTCAGCCGCCCATTTTGCAAATGTGAAATTGAATCGATGGTTGTTCCTTTCATTGCCCAAGCTAACATACTGCTCGAGAATGTCTAAAACCTTATCATTATTCTTGATTTGTGAAGGCTGAAAAACAGATCGATTCAAAAGGTCCACTTCGTACATTTCCGATTGATACAGACACACCCCGTTTTGTCAATGTAAAACACAACGATTCCCAAATAATAATTTAAAACGAAATGTTTGCTATTAGGTGCTTTTACAATTTGCAACAAATTATCAGACCTTTCGCCTACAGCCACCCATCCGTAAGAGTAACGAAAGTCACGGGCAAAATTTATGTGTCGGCATCTTTATAGATTTTGAAGATATTTCACACAAACAGGTATAATAAAAATGGCAAAGATTTCTTATGAATATAAATTTAAATAAGAAATTTTCGAAAAAAAAACAACAAAATACAAGAAGCTCATTTTAAGCTCTTTTGCATGCTTGTTAAGAAACTGGCGCAATTCCAAAAATAAAATAAATAAATTATGAGATTGATCTAGAAACATTTTAACTATTTCGTTAAAGAACTAGATTTAAATAATATTTATATAAGCTGAAAATATTGGATTTCGATTTTACGAAAATCCCAAAAAGGCCATATCCGCAAATATCCGTGACATCCTTAAACGTGTGAAAATTTTAAAACGGAAAATTTCAAAAAATTTGAGGCCATGTCCGCAAATATCCGTGACATCCTTAAATGTGTGAAAATTTTAAAACGGAAAATTTCAAAAAATTTGAGGCCATGTCCGCAAATATCCGTGACATCCTTAAACGTGTGAAAATTTTAAAACGGAAAATTTCAAAAAATTTGAGGCCATGTCCGCAAATATCCGTGACATCCTTAAATGTGTGAAAATTTTAAAACGGAAAATTTCAAAAAATTTGAGGCCATGTCCGCAAATATCCGTGACATCCTTAAACGTGTGAAAATTTTAAAACGGAAAATTTCAAAAAATTTGCCCTCTAATTCTAGAATTTTGATCCAAAATTTGATTCTCAAAAATGTGTTGTAATTTTTATAATTTTATATAAATTTTTAATTTATTTTGCTGGTCTTCTGTGATAGTGGTCCCTGTCGGCATCACGACTCCCGCCTCTTTTAATTGCAAAAAATTTTGATGCTTTTTAGTGATTTTTCTTACTTTTAGAACAATTTTCAAAATGCTGGGTTTTGACCTGCTCTTATTTCGTGTCTTTTGGATAAATGGAATAATCATTTAAGATGCATATTTACATTTACGCTTTACATACTTTATTAGTTGTAGTTTTAATTATTTTTTTGTCAAATTTTTTTTTATGAAAATGGTGGATATATGCGCGGACATCCGCGGACGGATGTAACTAGGACGGATACAGTACGGACACGGATATGAAGCCGACGGATTTGTCCGGACCCGGATATGAAAATTGGTGCCCGTGAGCATGCCTGTAAATTACCAACCTTCCACGAAGTTGGCGAATACGCGAACATTTTTTGCCTGAGGCGGTCGAATCCCATTCGTAAGAAGGTACCATCCAAACAGGAATTGGAGCAAATGTAAGAAAAGTAAGAATTAATAAAACTTTCTCTTTCATATTTTCTAAATTTTATTTTTTTTAATTTTTCAATTAATAAAATTTAACATTGTATTATACATAATAGGACTTAAAAATTATAAATAAAATAAAATATAGCTAGCTCTGAGAGAAAGAAGTTAAAATGAATGGAAAACTGAATGGAGGGGAGGAGGCAAAAATGCGAGTATTTATGGACAAGGGGCTGATGAGAGAAAGAGGGGCGAGAAACAGGCAAAATACTCAAAGAAAATCCTATTTAAATATTATATAATGCATATGCATAGATTTGCTTGTCGTATTACTTCAACCTACATTCATTATTAACTGATCTATTAATTTCATATTAGTTTTTTTTTGAAAAATATACAAAATGATAACATTAGCAAAGTGCGTTTAAATTTCTGTCGAGAAAAATTATTGTATATAGCTTTAAAACTTTTTCATATTGTGAGATTAAACAATCTTATGGAATTCCTCCAAAATTTTCATTATTTTATGGAAACCGAAAAAAATATCCACTTTTTTCGAGTTTGACCGTGTACCCGGTTTCGGCGAAAATCGGGTCCGGGTATTGCCGGGCCCATAAACGCCGGGTCCAAGTTTTATTACCCGGATCTGGGTCCGGGTATTGAAAAAAGGGAACCGGGCCCCGACCGGGTCGGACACCCGGATCTGGTCACAGTATTTTTAATAATACTGTCTTTCTAATTTGTTACGCATTTTCAATTAAATAATGATAGGCACCAAATCACTCACTGCTCAGCTCGGCTTTGGCGACTTCGTAATCAACCAAATGCCCCTCCTTGTAGAGAAGGCATAGACATACCTATTTAAACGGCTTTTTGTAGAGAATTTTGTGCTCTATCTTTCGGCTATATTTTATTCGTGTTACGACATTGCGGATCGGCACTTGCGGACGCGACAATTGTGGACGACGAATGGGGGCGCGATATTTAATTTATATTTATGCACTGATATATGTTATGCCGGGCCAGGGTCGGGATTGGTCCGGCTTTCTCCTGACCCCGAAGGTCGCTCTCACCCAACCACCAACTGATTGTAAGACTGGGCCGTAGCCCACGCGAAAAGCCCGTCCCATAGGCCGGTAGTGTGGAGCAGGGCCAGTGTTGGGAGTGGTGACTGATTAACAGGGTGACCATTTTACCCCCTTTCGGTGGCATTTGCCACCTTTTTGGGGGTCTTGCCACCACTTTGCCACCTTTTTTTGAATTGCCACCATTTGCCACCTTTTTTGGGGGTCTTGCCACCACTTTGCCACCTTTTTTTGAATTGCCACCATTTGCCACCTTTTTGGAACGAAACAGGTCAACTCCGTCCCGCCAACTCCGTCCCATCCAACTCCGTCCCGCCAACTCCGTCCCGGGCCAACTTCTCAATTCACTTGTTTCCATCAAATGCAACCCCGATTTTGATTGTTCCCGTGCTTATGATTTATTTATTTCCAACCCTGATTTGCTCCAACTTGTGAGACGCAATGAAAAATATGACATTTGAAAAAGTTATATGCATTTTTGAACGATTTTGACGTGAAAAATTACGTGCCACCTTTTTTCAAAATTTTGCCACCTTGTTGCCACCATTTTTAATCCCGGCGCCACCATTTTGGACTTTCGAGATGGTCACCCTGCTGATTAACTAATTATGAAATGACGAATTAGCAATATTTAGGTCATCTTAGACCCCGACCCGGGACGGCTTAACTTATATTAGTCTATAAATGCATAAACATATTATGTAGATTTGTGACTAAATTCTTAAATATCGCACCCCCATTCGTTGTCCGCAAGTGCCGATGCGCACGTCGTCCGCAATTGTCGCGTCCGCAAGTGCCGATCCGCAATGTCGTAACACCAACAAAATACAGCCGAAAGATAGAGCACAAAATTCTCTACAAAACGCCGTTTAAATAGTATGTCTATGCCTTCTCTACAAGGAGGGGCATTTGGTTGATTACGAAGTCGCCAATCATTTTGTGGAGGTGCTCAGCTCCTAAAAAAACCGTCTCTTTGTCTTTTCGTTCATTTTTTGGTTGTCCGGAATGTTTTTTCGCCCTGTATCTCTTAGGGTTTTTTAAAAATAGCTTAACCCTCAAAAATTTTTTTGGCAAGTTTTAGCTCGAGAAAATGGGTCACCAGTCACCACATTGAACGGACCAATCTTTTTTTGAGTATTTTTGAAATGTCATATTTTACATTGCGTCTCACAAGTTGGAGCAAATCAGGGTTGGAAATAAATAAATCATAAGCACGGGAACAATCAAAATCGGGGTTGCATTTGATGGAAACAAGTGAATTGAGAAGTTGGCCCGGGACGGAGTTGGCGGGACGGAGTTGGATGGGACGGAGTTGGCGGGACGGAGTTGACCATGTTTCGTTCCAAAAAGGTGGCAAATGGTGGCAATTCAAAAAAAGGTGGCAAAGTGGTGGCAAGACCCCCAAAAAAGGTGGCAAATGGTGGCAATTCAAAAAAAGGTGGCAAAGTGGTGGCAAGACCCCCAAAAAGGTGGCAAATGCCACCGAAAGGGGGTAAAATGGTCACCCTGTTAATCAGTCACCACTCCCAACACTGGCCCTGCTCCACACTACCGGCCTATGGGACGGGCTTTTCGCGTGGGCTACGGCCCAGTCTTACAATCAGTTGGTGGTTGGGTGAGAGCGACCTTCGGGGTCAGGAGAAAGCCGGACCAATCCCGACCCTGGCCCGGCATAACATATATCAGTGCATAAATATAAATTAAATATCGCGCCCCCATTCGTCGTCCACAATTGTCGCGTCCGCAAGTGCCGATCCGCAATGTCGTAACACGAATAAAATATAGCCGAAAGATAGAGCACAAAATTCTCTACAAAAAGTTTCCAGTTTTTTTTTTACATTTTTGGTTACCCAAAATACATGTTGAAGCATACATCATTAATTATTTCACAATACATCTATTATTTAAATATTTTAATAATTAAATTGATAAAAATTTTTGAAATTATAATATTATGCAGGCCGTTTAAATAGTATGTCTATGCCTTCTCTACAAGGAGGGGCATTTGGTTGATTACGAAGTCGCCAATCATTTTGTGGAGGTGCTCAGCTCCTAAAAAAACCGTCTCTTTGTCTTTTCGTTCATTTTTTGGTTGTCCGGAATGTTTTTTCGCCCTGTATCTCTTAGGGTTTTTTAAAAATAGCTTAACCCTCAAAAATTTTTTTGGCAAGTTTTAGCTCGAGAAAATGGGTCACCAGTCACCACATTGAACGGACCAATCTTTTTTTGAGTATTTTTGATGCCAAATGGGTACTTTTTTATGACCAAATGAGTATTTAAAAAAATTTGAGCTGGCAGCCCTGATTTAAGTCTATATTCCCCAATTTTTGATGGAGTCTTCGTTTTGAAATCCCCAGAGGCCACACTATACTAAAAACTTTATTTAGCTTGAACCCAATGAAATTCAAAGGGGGCGGGGGGGGGGGGGGAGAAGAGAATAAGGTGCACAACACACATACATAATACATACACACATAGACAAACATTGATTTCCCTTCATCCATTTAGCGTTTAAGTCGTACGTCGTAAGGGGACGCCACCGTTTGTGTACTTTGTACATTCACTCGCCCTCCGCTTCTTTACCCGCCATCAATTTTCCCTATTTTATTGCTGCTATTCTACATATTTATTAATCAAAACTCATAAACAGCTGAACATATGAAGAATTTTTATTATGAGAAAATTCATTTTAGGCATTCGTTTATTAAACTGCTAATTTTGTCAAATTTTCATCAAATGTTGCCCAGACTTTGTCATCGAACTTTGTTGCATAGAAATTTTCGTAAGAATTTTTCTATTTTTCAGCAATTTAGCGGTTCATTCTCTTGTCTGGGTCCTTTCGGGCCTGCAGAACCATTATTTTTTAGAAATTAATGGAGATTATAAGAGGGATTCAGCGCCTTAGGGAATTCAAAACTCTGTTTCTCCTCATTTAGACGAAAAAAAAAAACAGAAACACAATAATGACAATTTGCTTAAATTATTTTTTAATTTGATGGGATTTGTTCAAATTTCCGGCCGGGTTTGAAACAATAAGTTGCAGTTTAAAAGTCAATAATTTATAATAGCTAAAATTGGGACTGTCTTTAGCAGAGAAAAATTTTTTTTCAGGAATTTCTCCCGCTCTCCTCAGCCAATTTGCAATGCAAAGTACGGCAGCGCCTCAATCGCCCACCGCCTCGCAGAATTTGGGCTGCAAAATAGAACCGCCAAAGCCAAAAATCGGCACATCAGACGTGGACAAACATTCGCCGTCAACAAATGCCTTCGACAAAAAAGAGGCCAAAAGTTTGTCGTTTTTCTTGGCATTGATAAGGATCAAAAATTTCAGTAATACTATTAGTAAGACCCGTTAATTTTAATATGTCATGCAAGAGAGACTCTTTTTTCTTTGGTTTTCGGAAGCTATCTCAAATTTGACATTCTTTTTATACGACTTATTAAAATTAAAAAATAAAGGGGGGAGGAACTAACCTTATAACCATTCCATTTCTGAGCAAAATTACGTCCAGTTTTTTGAGTTACATTGAATGAAAGGATGATAATTGGCTCCGAAACTGGAAGTTATGGTTAAATTTCAAAAAAAAAAAACATTGTTTTTGAAATTCGTTTCTTTTCCAGGCACCGTCACATGGGCACTGAAAGGCCAAGGAATCGCTATAGTAAAGATTGATATACCAGACGTGAAGGTATAATTTGAAAATAGATAAAAAAAAAAGAGAATTCTGTTCAGGAAAACACCTTAAACGAAGCGGTGTCGGAAGACTTACGCAAAGCATTCGATGCCATTGAGCAGAACTCGTCAGTGCGTGGCGTTGTGCTCATGTCCGGAAAACCAAATGTAAGTCTTCCGCCGCTCCTTTTCTCATACAAAAAAACGAAATTTTCCTAAGTTTATAATGTCGAAAAGAAAAATTGCGCTACTTGCTTTGTGCACCCTTTGACTTATTTTTAATTTCCCATTTTTGATGGGTGTCTAAATGGCATTTTTTGGGGATTTCCATTAAATTTTTAACCCCCCCCCCCCTCAAAACAGAGTTTTGTGGCCGGTGCCGACATTGGCATGTTGTCGCGTTGCGCAACAGCGGAGGCAGCCGCGCGCATTTCACGCGACGCAAAAATCCACTTTGACCGGATGGAGGCCAGCAAGAAACCGGTGAGCAGGAGTGGGGGTGTACGCTTTTCAAATTAAAAATTCGGTACTATTCCTTCCAATGCCATATTTCGTAGGTCAGAATTCCAAAATTTTACCCGTTTTTGCCTTCCGTATAAAATTTTGTTTAGCCGTGATGAATTGAAAATGTTGTTGAACAACGCAAATTGGCAGCTTGGTACTGAGTTGTTCTTTTGTTGGACTAAGAATTTTGTAAAAAAAAATTCTAAACAAAACATTTTTAAGAATTCTAATTCAACTGGTTACAAGGCCTATTTGCCTAAAAAAATATTAAAGCTGTTGGTTTAACATGCCATATGTATCTATTTAAAAATAATTGGTATATTTTTCCGCCAATTTCCGATTGTTGCCGCCATTTCTGGCTCTTGCATGGGCGGTGGGCTGGAGATGGCGTTGGCGTGTCACTATCGCATTGCGGTCAGCTCGTCCAAGACGCAGTTTGCACTGCCTGAGGTGATGCTCGGCCTGTTGCCAGGCGCTGGCGGTACCCAACGGTTGCCTCGACTGATCTCGCTGCAGAACGCACTGGACATGATGCTGACCGGTGGGTTGGGTTAATGGCGCAAAGTGTGTATATATAAAATTGTGAGGGCATTTTTTGGACTTATAAAAATGGGAAGTTTTTAATATGGCGGACAGAATTTTTTTTTTTATATTTTTATTTTTTGGGTATTTTTTTCTAAATTTGGATTACTTCGATTTTAATTCTTTTCTTTTTAAATTTTATATTATTTTATTTTTTCTCCATTTGTTAGGCAAAGTGATTCGGCCGGACAAAGCGAAAAAGATGGGACTGATTGACCAACTTGTACAGGTGATTTTATAGGGTTGGGCATAGGGAATTTACTGATAATTGGACGCCTATTAATTAATTAATTAAAATTGTTTTGTAAATCTATTTTGAATAGACAAACGGTTTTCCTCCAAAGAATACTCTTAATTATAAAAGGAAAAAGTTTGCAAACACTATACAATTTCTTTTGTAAACTTTTATTTGGAAAAAATGAATAAGCAATTTTTATTTTGTATTTAATATCAAAATTTCAGCCGTTAGGCCCCGGATTGACTGACCCGATCAGCGGAACGCATCGTTATTTGGAAGAGGTATTTGGATGTGTGTGTGCGCAGGTCCGTAGCCAGGGCGGGGAATTTATCCCCTCCCCCCGAAAAGGAAATTTTTTTTCACTAGCAAGAGAAGGAAAAAATAAAGAAAGAAATTTTTTAAGCAATTTCTTGAGGGAATACAGCCATTTTTTTCTGGAAAAATTCAGAGCCGCGCTTAAATAGAGGCTAAAATTTCCGGGCTGAAATGACTGGGGCATTCATAGTTAGGCGCTCAAATGGCATCCCCCCCCCGAAAATTTTTCTGGCTACGGGTTTTTATTTAATTGGTTCTTTTTTAAATTTTTTATAAGCAATTTTTTTTGTTAGGTTGCCATGTTAACCTGTGAACAACTCGCCAACGGTTCGCTGAAAGTCAACCGCGAGCGACCCCTGATGGAGCGTATACAGAATGCGTTGCTGACGCGCAAACCTCTGCTGGACGCGGTCTGTGTTCAGCGCAGGGGCATTGGGCCGCGGTGTATTTCCCCCGTCCCCCACAAAATTTTCGCCGAGACAATATATCGCCGCCCAAATTTCCGAAAAAATTGTTCGACAAACAATCCTTTCGTTCTAACAATAAGCTGTTTTTTGTTGGAAAATTCCAAAAAAAAATAAATAAATAAAAGGGAATTTACAAAAAAGAACTCAAAATAATTAAATTTTTCACGAATTTTTTGAAATAGAATTATTCATTTTTTCGGAAAATTTGCTTTTAAATTGAATTCTACCAGGTTTTTTGCAAGTTTTTTGCGAAAATTTGCGTGAAGAGTTCTTTTCAAAGTCTGAACCCAAAGGCAGCCATATTTCTTCGTTCCAGAATGGGTTTAAATTTTACTGTTTTTGATGAAAGGCCAAAAACTGAATTTCACAAATGTAAGCGGATTCTTCCCTTTTGTGGACTAAAATTTTTTCCAAAGTATTGATTGCACTGTTCAACAATTAGAAATAAATTTAACGAAAAACAATTTTAATGCTTGGAATATTTTTGAAAGTCACAAGAAAAGGGCGTCTTAACATTTTTTCTGGTTTTAAAAAAACTAGTAATTTTGTGCCCTCACAGATTGTGATGCGAATGGCACGGGACAAGGTGATGAAGCAGACGCATGGCAACTACCCGGCACCGTTGCGCATTTTGGACGTGGTCCGCACCGGACTGGTGGACGGTCAGCAGGAGGGCTATGAGGATGAAACAAAGGTATGTTCAAGAAAATTCTAGGCAATTTTTTAAGTAAATTTCCAACGAAAACAATCATTTCTGAAGACAAAAGTGGATTTTCAAGAATAACATTTTTTGTCATTAATGTTCGCTTTTTCCTTATTAACATACTTTTTTAGGGTAAAAAAATGTAATTTTCTGATTTTTTTTTTTTTTTATCTAGTATTTTGCAAATTTAATTTAAACTCCTAAAAACGGTTGGATTTATCTAAAGTTTCCAGGGCTTTGGATTTTGAAAATGCAGGGCCGCCTTATTTATCGAAACGCAATTATGCTTCTTATTTTAAATTTCTGAGTGCAATTGTTTAAAAAATTATAATCTTTTTTAAGGAGTTTGGCTATCTCACCCAGACGACACAATCGGAAGCACTCATCGGACTCTTCAAAGGTACAACACACTTTGTTTTGAATCAATACAAATTAATTTTTTGTCTGCTTCAGGTCAAACTGAGTGCAAAAAGGACAAATACGGCGAGGCACGCAAAACGGAGTGAGTGATTTCGGAGGGGCGGGGGGGGGGAGAGCAGGAAATGTATGAAAGAACTTAAAAAAATGCCATTTTTTGCAAAACTCGATGGGGGCACAACGTAGGCTACCGAAATTCTATGAAACAGAAGCAAAGAAATATGTTGTGCCAACCCAAAATTTGCACGCGAAATTTTTAGGGCCATTCATGCATCATAGTTTGTTGATCAAATGAAAAAAATATAAATTTAAAAACCATTTTTTTAAATTCATTTTTGGTCTACTTCGACACACGGATTATACAAAAATTTTATGTCTAAAATTTATATTAATTCTAGCCTTGCCGGTGCAATATATTAATTCTAGCCTTGCCGTTGCATAGTAATAATTTTAATGTGTTTCAGACGTTTGGGCGTCATCGGTGCCGGACTAATGGGCGCTGGCATTGCAAATGTCAGCATCGACAAAGGCATTCAAACGGTCAGACAAAAAAAAAACACACACACAAAAAGCTGGTGATATGTTTGAAAGTATTTGGTGTGAGATTTTATTTTTTTAATTTTATTATGGGTTTTTTAAGAAAAAACTGGTAAGCTTTTGTGTAGTTTTTTGTTAAAATATTTTAACTTTTTTATTGGAGCTTTTTTCCGCTTTCATGCCACTCCAAAAAAAGTCATTTTTTTCAAATAAAAATAAATAAATAAAACTCATTTATGCTCTCACTGACATCTTTCGACCTTTTTTTAGACTCTCGTGGACACCAAGCAGGAGGCGCTCGATCGTGGACTGAAACAGATCACCACCCAAATGGAGGGACAGCTGAAGCGAAAGAAATTCACCGCGGCTGAACATGCCGTTTACTTGTCAAAACTAAAACCGGTTAGAATTTTGAAAAATTTAAACAATGCCAAACATCTGTTCCCTTGCTCTCCCCCGCTATTCCTTTAAAAACTGGATTTCAAAAGTTTTATTGGTGCCCGAATCGAAACCGTCACAAATCCGCCGATGATGCGACATTTGCGGCGCGGGACCCACCAAAATTCGCAGAATGAACCAAACTAATTATTTTTGCTAGGGAACCGTAAAATTGGCCGCCATTAACCCTTTATTTTTTAAGGAATTATTTTCTATTTTCCGAAGAAAAACATTTTGGCTTTACTAAAATTCCTTTTTGGATGGAAATATGATTTGCTGTTTTTATTATGCCATTTTCCTACTCATTCTTGACACAGGTGGTGGACGATTATGACCAATTGCGCGATGCCGACGTTGTTGTTGAGGCAGTGTTTGAGGATGTTGGGCTGAAGCACAAAATCATTCAGAAGGTAATTTGTGGAGGGTGGCGAAAATTTATCCCCCCCTCTTTAAATTTCAAATTTAATTAAAAAGTGCGTTAGGCATGAGAACAATTTCACTATTTTTATTTTGATCAATCTTCGTGATATTTTCTTTTTAAATTTGTCCCAGGCAACTTATTGTTATTAGTTACCTCCCATTCCCCCTCCTCCCAAAAATGAGTTTCAGCCTATGGCTACCTTTAACTTTTTTGAAACATTTCGCCAACTTTTTAAAATTCCCTCTCCCCCCACCCCGCGTAATCAAAAAATGGTATGTAATAGTTCGTGTCCAGACATTTGCGCCTATCTCCAAAATCCTGTTCGATTTAATTTTTATCAACCCAAAAACAATTAAGGCTTGATAACCCATACCAAACAGCATTTTGTAGTGCTTTTTAGAAAAAACAATTCGAATGTTTGTATAAATGGTCATTATTTCAAAAACTCTCGAAACAAAATTTTTGGCAACATCCAATTCGTAGCATCCATTTACAAATTAACACACATTTTTGGATTCTTAAAAGTGAAATCTAAACTGAATTTAAGACATAGGCACAAATGTCTCGTCGAGCGCAAATGTGGAGTAACCTAATAGATGATGTCATTTTTTAAATTTGTTACAGCTCGAAAAGGTTGTCCCCAACCATTGCATCATCGCGACAAACACTTCGGCATTGCCCATCCGTGACATTGCATCGGCGGCCCAGCGTCCCGAGCGGGTCATCGGCATGCATTATGTGAGAATTTGTGAATTTAAATTTTAATGTGAGAATTTATGAATTTAAAGTTTGATTCACGCCTCTTCCCATCTCTCCTCTTCCCTGGAAATCAAATGAATTTATTTACATATGGAATTTTTCTGGTTATTTTTTGATTACGCCAATAAGTGTTTCGTAGTGTACTTGTCTATGCGCTTGGTCTTTCTTTAAAATACTCCGTTGGTTCGAACCCCAGCAGCGGTTAACGGACTAATGATGAAATATAGTGCAGTCTGATCACAGTGAAGATCAACAAACATTACGAGCTTTTTAACGCTGAAGTCCGTTGCCTCTTTTAACTTTTCATTAATTTCAAATGCTTTTTTAAGAATTAAAAATTTTTTCCCCCATCAAAAGTTTTCACCCGTGGACAAAATGCAACTGTTGGAAGTGATTGTTTCCGAAAAAACATCGAAGGAGGCGCTTGCCGTGGCCGCAAAGCTTGGACTGGTCCAGAAAAAGCTCATCGTCGTGGTTAAGGTGAATTCCAAGATTTTTTTTTTGTTGATAATTTTGAGAAATTTTTCTGTTAAGGATGGCCCCGGCTTTTTCGTTGTCCGCTGTCTTGGCCCAATGCTGAACGAGGTGGTCCGTCTGTTCCAGGAGGGCGTCTCGCCCCAACAAGTGGACAAAATCACCACCCAATTCGGTTTCCCTGTCGGCATGGCCACGTTGGCTGACGAGGCATGAAAAATTAAGAAAAAAAAAATTGAAAAAAAAAGTTTTTGGGAAACGCATTAAATTTCTTCAGGTTGGACTCGATGTTGGCGAACATGTGGCCACATTTTTGAGCAAATCGCTTGGCCCCCGTGTGCAAGGCGGCTCTTCCGAACTGCTCGCAGAACTGACAAGGGCTGGCTTCAAGGGCAAAAAATCCGGGGCAGGTGGGCTAATAATTTTGCTTTTCCTTGAATTACGTTTTTTTTCATTACTTTCAAGGGATTATTTATGTCACATTTTAATTTTTTTTTTTGTTATATAAAATTAAAAATAACATAAAAACGGCATCAAAAAAAGGAAACTAAAATTTAATATTTGGCGCCAAATTTAATTTAAAAGAAAGAAAAAAAAATCTTCCCCCAGGCATTTACACGTACACGGCCGAGGGCAGCAAAAAGACAAAGAAAGTGCCGAATGCGAAGGCGCAAGAGGTTTTGGCACGCTACAAATTGAACCCGCCGGAGGGCGCCTCATCAGTGGAGGACCAACAAATTCGAGTAGTCTCGCGGTTCGTCAACGAGGCGCTAATTTGTCTGGAAGAAGGCATCATTTCATCTCCGGTGAGTATTCCAAAACAAAAAAGTTGTAATTAAGGTGATGATATAAGATAATAACTATTTTTAATATCCACTTTGTCGGAAACCCTATTAAATGGGATTTCGTTTTTCCACTTTTTTTCTGAAATCACCCGAATTATTACATTTTATTTTAATAAATACTTAGAAAGATTAATAATTTTTTAATACCCATTTTGCAGTCGGACGGTGACGTGGCCAGTGTTTTCGGCCTTGGCTTCCCCCCGTTCTGGGGCGGTCCGTTCCGCTTTGTGGACCTGTACGGGGCGCAAAAGTTGGTCAAACAGATGGAACGTTATGGCAACATTTACGCCGCTGTGCAATTCAAGCCGTGCCAACTGTTGAACGGTGCGATTTTGAAGCAAAAAAAAAAATCCATTATCATTAGGGTTGGGGGGATACATATTTTGGCATTTTTTCCATAAAAATCCTATTAGAACTGTCCCCTATATTAAAGCGACCCTTATGTTGTAATAGCCTTTTGGTTAAATGAATCCCATAATTGACAAATTACTCAATTGGAAAAGATTCAAATATTTACCATATAAAAAGGAAATTAGTTTTTTTAAGGAAATTTTATTTGTTTTCATTCAATTAAGGAAAAAAACATTTATTGAAAACAAAATCTATGATGATTTTTATGCATATAATTCCCAGCCTTACTATAATTATTATCAATAAACTATTATTTCCTTTTTTCAGATTATGCTAAATCGGGCAGGAAGTTCTACCCAAAGTGATCGGAAAATTTTGGACGTCACGCAGACAATCAATCAAAATGGCTACGATAAATAAAAACAATAGCAGCTTTTTTGATGTTGATACAGCATTTCATTGCAAATATTTATAGCAAAAGATATTATGTCAATAAAATCATTGGGTTTTTTGTATATAAGAATGTTTTTATGAGTGCTGTCTTATTATTATTTTTCGTTCTCTTGTTGGGGAGAGATTTGTGTTGCTTTGATAATGAAAAAAAGACCGATCGGTTCGGTCCAAGTTGATACCGAAATACAAAAAAAAAAAGATGTAGTTGTGCAGTTTCCGGCCCCCCGCCCTGCCTAGTGATGCTCGAGAGTCGGTCTCGGCTCGAGAAAACTGGTGCTTATCGGCACCGCCGGGGAGCTCATAGTTGAAAATAGTTGCTAAAAAGCACTCTAATTCAAAATTGTAAAAAACTAAAAATCTTATCTCTAGTAATCAAAGGGATGGGCACTTTTAGGCACAAAAAATCGCCAAAAAGGCACCTAAAAAAGGCACAAAAATGGCAAAAAATTGGAAAAAGGCAGCATAAAAATTTTTTTATTCATGATTTTCAAGCGAAAAATTATTTTTCGCTGTTGCAGATACAAATCCAAATTTTTCTATATATTTCAGGCGTAAAGTTCATTCAGAAATTTTTAAAATTGATTTGCAATGAAATTTTCGGCTTTAGGTGGTGATTTTTTTTAGAAAAAGTCCCGGTTTTATAAGGGTAATCACTAGGGGTGGGATTTGGACTCGTTACTCGTATTTTGCCACAAGTAGCGAGTAATTTTATGCACCGGTAAGAATGGGGTTCTTACGAAAAATTCATTAAAAATATAATTTTTATCAATTATTATTCCAATGATAATTCGGTGTGGTGGTAGAAAGTATTGCTTTTCCATTTCTTTTACTTGTGTTCAAATCTCTCTCATGCGGGAAATTTAAATTTTTTTTCCAAATATCAATAAGGGTTAAATTAAAAAATTAAGAATATAAGTAGTTCCCCAACTCTAAAATGACAATTTTCTTTTTAAAGTTTTCCTCGGCTTTATCAATTTTTATGCAAAATTCTCTATCAATCATTTTACTGATTTTTTGCTCTTAAATTACATTTTTCAAAATGATGAAAAAATAATGTGGAAACATTTGAAAGCCAAGCATCAAAATGAATTTCGGAATTGAAATTAAAAAGAAAAGTTGACTAGGTTTTTCCAATGTTTGTCACCTAATTTTGCAACTATTTTCGACGAAAAGCCAATGGGAAATGGATGGCGAAAAAACAATTGCAGTTAGAGCTGCACGAAAAAATAAAATGAAAAAATCCGGAAAAGAAACTGAAAAAATCACGTTTTTTAAAAGCCTGAAACAAAAACCAAAAAAAAAAGTGTAGAAAAAAGAAAAAGCGAAACACACAAAAACGAAATATCGTGCAGCTCTGATTGCAATGAATAAAAAAAGCTAACATTAAATTATGCAATTTATTTTTGAATAAAATTTTTTTGACTAAAAAATTAGGAAATGAAAATTACTCGTTACTCGTACTCGTGTATTACTCGTGTTACTCGTGATTTTTAAAAATACTCGTTACTCGTTTTACTCGTACTTTCGGGACTCGTCCCACCCCTGTTAATCACCTAGAAAAACATTCTTTCTCCTATCACAGAAGACAAGCGAAATAAATTTAAAATTTGGAAAATTATAAAAAAATTAGAATCAAAATTTTGGATAAAAAAAATAATTACTTATCGATCAAATCTTTTTTTTTACCATATAAAAATACATAACAAACAAAGATATAAATAATAATAAAAAAAAAAATTCATAATCTGGAAGGGATGGAAAAAAAGGCTCGTAGGCAGCGCCAAAGTAGTCAGAATGAAATGACAGGGGTCCGAGGTGTTATGGGCGGCAATGATATGCGGGGGTCGGGTACAACAGCCAAAAGGTCGGCGAAACGATCAATTGACAGGCGTCGGATTGGCGGAAATTTTTGGGTCGGGGAAAAGGGCCAAAAAATTCGTCGATGTGGGGACTTACGATGAATTGGCAAGGTCGGATTAGCGGACATTTCGGAGTCGGGGAAAACAAACATTGTTTTTGTGTGCTTCTCCTTTACTTCCTCTCACTCACTTCTGACTTTCTTCTCCCTTTTCCTCTTCACACTATCTTTGTTTGGTACTACTTCCTTTGCCAATTCCTCCAATTTTCGTTTCAATACTTCCACCTTTTGTTTATTTAAATGGCGCAACATTGACGGCTTACATTCCTTCAATTGTTTCTGAATTTCTTCCCATTTTTGGGGTTTCCCAATTTTTACAAGAGCAAATTCTAAAAACGTCCACTCAACCTTTTTCATTAAGGTTTTCCAGTTCAATTTATCATCTTTCAATTCTGCAATTAATCGGGTTGTAACTTGTTGAATGTCTGTAAGATAAAATTTTTGGGAGAATTTAAAGAGGAAAAAAATTTGATTATTTAAATTAATTTTTTACCAACGTGAAGGTTTGAATTGAATTTTGTCATTTTGCCAATGTTCATAAAACTTTCACCAAAATTTAGTTGATTTTCCTCTTCTTGCCTAAATGAGAAAAATCAAGCATTTAATTTGTTTATTAAATTAAACTAATATATTTTTTTTAAATAATATAAAAATTTTTGTTTATGAACATTGTAAATGTGCTCACCTTTTTGTATTTATGCATAATTTTTTCGTGTCTGCCTCAAATTTTTGTATAAAGTCAATGGTTGGCAAGACTTTTGCTTTTGCCAATAATTCCTTTACAAAATGTGCCAAAATGCAAAAACAGTCTTTTACCGACAGTTGGCTTCTGACAGTAATTGTTCGCTCAAATTTATTCAGTTTTTTTAAAACAAAAACGAAAACTTTTGGGTCCAATGGGCTGACCCAAATGTGGTCATTATTAGCCGGCATATCATTGAGAATTTGTACCATTTTGATCACATCATACATTGTGGCCGAATATTCTAACAGTTCGCGCAAAAACAAAAAATTTACCACTGTAAATGAACAATTTACGAAAAAAATAAATAATTTAATTCAGCAGAGGTGTGTCAGATAAAATTTTCCGAAATAAGGACATCGCTGGTCAAAAAAAAGGACATTTTTAAACCAAAGCTTAATATTCCACAAAATCACCTGTTTGCAAAATAATTGTTACTTACTAGGGCTGTTCGGTACCATTCCCCGATACCCGGGAGTCGGTACCGGTACCGGTACTCGGTATTTGACCCCGGTACTCGGTTGCGGTACTCGGTACTCTCCGTAAAACAATCAAAAACACGTTAAAAATTTGCTGAAATCGCTCAAAATGCATTTATATGTCACATTTAGGAAGTAAAAATGTATTAATTTTAAGAAAAAAAAAAATGTAACAAATACTTTCCTTCGACAGCTTTTAAATTCTTGACCAAAACACTCGGTATTGGTACTACCGAACAGCCCTATTGCCTACGGTCTTTTTCAGCGGATGGACTTTGAAATAAGACTTTATTTCTAATTCCGAAAACGTCGAGCCGGCGGTGCACACAGGCGCCGCCGGAAATTTTTTTCAAAATTTAGGTGTATTTTGCTAACAGATTTTGCACCAAAATAACCCAGATTTTTAAAATGTTTTAAATAAATCTGAGAAAACATAGGCGAAAAGGGGTCCGTTGGTACCGAGAGGCGCCACCGGAGAAAATTTTGAAATTTATAGCCATTTGTTAATAGTTTTTTTTCCAAAAAAGTCAATTTTGAATCCTATTTTTTAAATTTTGGTGGTGCCGACAGGCCCCGCCGAGAAAATTTTTAAAAAATAATTACGAAATCGCTTCAAAAACATTGTAAAAATAGTTATTTACCATTTTACCTCAGAGTATGGATTAAGGGCAAAATAACATCTTAGGCTCAAATAAGGGCAGCCATATAAATAAGGACACTTTCTAATTTATAAGGACTCGACCCTGCAAATAAGGACAATCCTTATAAATAAGGACATCTGGCACCCCTGATTGAATTAAAGACCTCGCGTTTGTGTCAGCAATTCACTTTCTATTTCCAAATACACAAAATAAGGCAAATTCCAATTCGGTATATTTATTTGGACCATTCCATTCCAAACTTTCATTTTGGATTCAAAAAAAAATGATTTGTTTTGACTAAAAATAGTGGAAAAAAATGTACCAGAATATTTCACTTAATTAAAATAAGAATATGAATTAAATAAGAGAAGAAGTTTATCTATTCTCTGATCACCCAGTTTTTTTGCGATATATTTCCCATGCATATAAATATGTTGGCACATATTTTAAAACGGTCTAATTTGTCATTTTGTTCACCAATTTGCATGCACAAACGTGTCGCCAAAGAGAAAAGCATTTGAAACATGCCCGCATTAATATTTTCGATGTCGAACAAAATTTTCTGCGGCTGCTTTTCCTCCACCATTTGCCCATTTTTCTTCGACGCGAAAGTTTCAAGCGCATTTACAAAGTCAAAGTGAGGTGCAAGCATTTGACTTTCTTCAGTAAAATTCCTGGTAAAAGTGTAGGTTTTGTTGACAAAGTTGTTGAGGATTTTTTAAAGGTTTTTAATCGCCTAATTTCTGCTTTATTCCACAGGGCTATGATTTTTGATAAACCAACGAGAAAATAAAATTCATGAAATTCTCTTATATTTTGGTTTTTTGCATAATAAAAATTCGAACTCTTTGGAGAATTTTTTAATCGCTTAACATCTGCTTATGATAGTTTCTAAACACTTAGAGCTTTCAAATAACATCAAGTTTGGAAAAATTGGTGGATAAAGAAAAACGTTACGACCAAAAGCTCGTTCCGGCGGTGTTTTAAGGCGGCTGTGTTTTGGGTGCTAGGTCGTTTCATAAATTCCGCCACTTTACAGATTTTCGACAAAAACCTTATTTGTTGCTACAACTAAACGCTATAGCAACAAAATTAGGCGATAACGCAAAAAAGGTTTCCGTTAGCCACTAACGGTATTCTTAAATCTATATCAGGGGTAATATGTCCTGATTTATCAGATTTGTCCTGATTTGGCGGGTCCAAATCTGACAAAACAAAACAAAAAAAACTGATTTTTTACGCCGGATTTCGCTTGAGCGAAGTTATGAAAAATTTTTGTCGAAAATCTGTAAAATGGCGCAAATATGAAACGCCCAAAGTGGCGGTTTTTATGAAGCGACCCAGCACGGGTGTTTTGTCCTTTTCCGTTTTGTTTTGGGGACCCCTAATTTAACAAGCTCGGCATGCTACAAAGTTCTAAGAAAACAATAATTTGCTAAATGCTTCGTAATTGACGTATCCCCAAAAGTCGGAGATTCCAAAGTATTTATTGCACTCTAAAATCGTGGTTCCCTAATGGAATCAGCAGTAGATATATTTAATTCATTTTGTAAATTTTTTATCACGTTCCTTGGGCAAATTGAAAATTTGCCACCCCTCCCCCCCCCTCCCCGAAAATTTGCCACCCCTCCCCCCCCCCCCCCCCCCGCCTCCCCGAAAATTTGCCACCCCTCCCCCCCTGCTGCTTAAAAGCCTGCCAATTTGTTACAGTAACACACTATTAAAAGTGCATGGGACATAAAAAAATATAATTTTTTAATACGGTATTATTGAAGTCATATAAGAACTCGCTAACCTTTCAGCAAAAACACTGAGTTGCCCAATGATGCGTAGCGCAAGTGATAAAGAAAATGTTAACAACTGTTGTTTTTCATCGTATTCCACCTTGTCCACCGAATAGTTTTTTAAAATTTTGTATAAAACTTGGCCAAATGTTAATAATTCCATTCCCAATTTTGAAAACTGACGACCGTCTTTAATCGATTCACTTCCGTTGGCCTGACTGTAATCGGCATGGGTTTGGCCAAAAAATGCCGAGAGATTATTGAGAGTATTCTTTTTGTTTTCTAATGATTTTTTTCCAGAATCTTCGGAAAAATGGTTTATTTTTTCACCATTTTCACCAAAGGAATTCAAATCTTCAACAATTTTTTGCAGAAATACATAGTTTGGCAATTTGGACCTAGTTTTATTAAAATTGTATATGGATGGGTCGTGTAAAGCAGAAACAGCACTTTTTGAAGCAAAAAATTGTAAAACTTCTGAAAAAATATTAAATTAAAATAAAAAAAGGCTAAGTTTAGCGCCACGGACATTTGCGCCTATGTCCTAAATTAATCTAAATTTCACTTTTAAGAATCCAAAAAAACTGATAATTTTTAAATGGATGCTACGAATTGGATGTTGCCAAAAAATTTGTTCTTCGAGAGTTTTTGAAATAATGACCATTTATACAAACATTCGAATTCCTTTTTTAAAAGCACTACAAAATGCTTTTTTGTATGGATTATCAATAAGGCTCGGAATTTGAGGCATTTGCCTTTTTTTTTCTGCACACTAGTTTCGTTACATTAAGCATAAAGAACGCATTTTCCACTTGGTTTGAAGCTTCTACGATGACTTTTATAATGCCTTTTTGTTTGCCTTTTTCGGGATTTTCGTGCCTTAAATGCCTTTTTTGGCATTTTGCCATTTTGGTGCCTTTTTAGTAGTGCTAGGCGCTTTGACGTCTGACCGGATTGTATGGTCTCTTCAGAGGCGCTGCAGTAAAGGCGCTCTCTCTAGGGCAGAGACGCATATGGTCACTCAGTGGTCACTCGCTGCACTGGGATGTGATATCGTTCGATGATGCAGCGAGTGACCACTAAGTGACCATATGCGTCTCTGCCCTACGAGAGAGCGCCTTTACTGCAGCGCCTCTGAAGAGACCATACAATCCGGTCAGACGTCAAAGCGCCTAGCACTACTTTTTAGGCATTTTTGGGTGCTGTTTTTCAGAATTTTTGAGAAATTCCCTAAGAAAAATGACATAAACAGAAAAATAGATCGAACCCACGACCCTTCCTTTCCGTGGAATGCTCTAACCAACTGAGCTACGTAGGCATCCTTTACTAGACATAACTACACCCGAACATGATCCCTGCCCGGGTTGCTTTAAAACGGCAGGAAAAATGTGTTTTCTAAAATTTTAAGTGTCTATTTTC
Organism: Heterodera filipjevi; assembly: GCA_039877585.1. Lineage (NCBI taxonomy): Eukaryota > Metazoa > Nematoda > Chromadorea > Rhabditida > Heteroderidae > Heterodera > Heterodera filipjevi. Next base: position 6,567,352 of record JBDPZO010000004.1, on the reverse strand, counting down.
ATGCCTTTTTCAGGATTTTTGTACCTTTTATATGCCTTTTTTTTTTGCATTTTTTGGTGCCTATTATAGTGCCTTTTTCGCGATTTTTGGTGCCTTTTTTTCCGAGCCCTAATTATCAGGTTATAATTGTTTTTGAGTTGGTTCAAATTAAATTTAAGATGGTTTTGGACATAGGCGCAAATGTCGCGGCGCAAAAGTCGGTACACCATTTTCAATTGACCTTTGTATTCCTTCCTATCAATTTCGATCACTTGTGCATAATTCCACAACGGCTCTTTGAACAAATCTAGCTCCAGCTGGTTGGAACTTAAGTGAGGTACTGTACTCTTGTTGCAACCTTTCCAAGATTACTGTGGCCCTTCGCCGCTGTGATATACAGTACCTTTCTGCTGATGCGTTTCATTAGTTAAAATTACGCCACCGATACTCTTCAGAACGGTGTAATTTTAATTAATAAAATTATGAAATCCTCCCACCACTCCTCCCCGCCTGTATAATAGGGTTTTTGTTTTTTGCAAAATAGCTTTAGCCCTCTTCTAGGGGCGGGGGGAAGGGGTTTGAATATTTTATCTTTTTAAATTATAACTCTGCCGGTGTAATTTAATTATTGTAAATTACGGTACCCCTTTGCCAGTGTACTCTTAATTTATTGTAAATTACGGTACCCCTTTGCCAGTGTAATTTAATTATTATAAATTACGGTACCCATTTGCCAGTGTAATTTAATTATTATAAATTACGGTACCCCTTTGCCAGTGTACTCTTAATTTATTGTAAATTACGGTACCCCTTTGCCAGTGTACTCTTAATTTATTGTAAATTACGGTACCCCTTTGCCAGTGTAATTTAATTATTGTAAATTACGGTACCCCTTTGCCGGTGTGTTCTCATGACTAATAATTAAATGTGCAATTTCTTTGTGCACATCTCGTCCGCACGCTTTTTCTCGCTCAACTGTATGCTCTATAAAGGCATCATATTTGTACGGCAACCGTTTGGCCATTTCTCTTCCAAAACTTGTAAATGCGCAGGCCATTTTTTTTAATTTACCGTCGCTGTAAATTTTTAAACTGACGTTGACATTTTATTTATATTTTTAAACTAATTTTTTCTTTCCTTTATAATTTTATTTTATATTTTTAGAATTTTTTCAGAAACCAATTTGTGATCAGAATCATTGGCCAAATATTGGGGGGGGGGGGGGTGGCGGGGGTCGTTTACTTTCCTTTTTGCTACATATTGAAATTATTGAATTATATCGCTTTTTGCGTAAGTGAATTTTTATTAAAAATTATAAATTAAATTCATTGATAAAGAGCAGTGCGTTACTTTTGGGTAGATATTTGCTGACAAAACTCGAAAAACTTTTTTTTAAATCTAAACGTGGCCTCATCAGTACAGTCTTTTCAAGTTTAATACAAAATCTGCATGCTGGGATATTTATTAAATCCGCCACTATGGGCGTTTCTTAAATTATTCGTAACGAGCTGCTAAATTAGAATATTACGGTAACATACTGTCCATGTCCTTTTGGCACAAAAGGCGTCAAAAGTGAATCAAAATGATCCTTCATAATTCCGTAAATCGGCGGCGGTCTCTCATTTTTGTCTAATTTGTGCATAATTGTGTCAAGCAGTATGTGAATTTCATAATATGTCACTTTTATTTCGGAGAGTTGGAGAATAAACTTGAAATTTGCTGAAAAAATTCCCAAAAGTACGGTATTCATTCAAATAATTAAACAATATTTTATAATGAATTATAAAATTTTTTTTTTATATATTTAGAAATAAACCAAGACGAATCCAAGATGGACGTACCAATAAACTGCAGTTGTTCTGAATCGTAACTCGACCAATTTTGGTATTGTGGACTTAAAAACTGATGAACCCACCAATGAATATTTTTCCCTTCAACGAGTTTGAATGGGAAAATCCTAAAATTTGTATATAAAAAAACTTATTTTAAATTATTAAAGCTTTTTTTTAATGTCTTATTTATTATTTTCATTTTTCATACCCATGATTTGCGTTATTTTCATTGATATTTTGTGGTGGCGCAATTTTTTTGTAGGCCGACAAAAGAGTTTTCAACTGCCAACTCGGGATGTTATAATAATAATAGTGAAGATTGCCATCATAACTAAAACAATAACATTTGTTGAATTAATAATAAATAATACACAAAATTAAAAAAATAAATAAACAAAACACCAAAAACACAAAAAGTGAGTCAGAAATAAATAGTAAAAAACCCAAAAAATAAAAATTTAAAATTTTTTTTTAATGATTTTGCGATATTGTAATAAACGAAGAAAATTCAGAATTATTTACCCTCTTTCCATAGCTCTATAAAATAAAATAAAAATTTTATTTGTTAAAAAACAGATCAAATCCCAAATAGCCGATTATCCATAAAAAAAAAAACCCAAAATCACTAACATGTCACAAAGCATGACCCGTATGGCAAAGGAGAAGGCCAACTGCAGTAATTGGTTGACCACTTTTTTGCCACAATTTTTTTCCTCCGCTAAAATTTGGCCATTGAATTTTTCGGCAATTTTATGGCCAAGCGATTGGTCATAATGCACAAATCCAACAAAATCGTTCACTGTTCGAACAATCACTTTCCAATTCGGATATTCTTTTCCGCTCTTGTTTTCCTTATCGTTCAGCATATGAAAATGGGCAAATTCTGCTGCCCATTTGACAAATGTGAAATTAAATACGATTCTTTTCTCATCGTCAGAATGCATTCCCGCGGGAAATGTTTCTTTATGCAGAACTGCGTCTTAAAACGGTGCGTAACAGGGCTGGGGCGCGGACGAAAAATGCGAATCCCGGTTCAAATTTACCGCGGTCACTATACGCGAATCGCGGAAAAAAAAAACGCCGCAAATCGCGCTTCGCAGATCGTATCGCGGTCGCTTGTTAAAAAAACATAAAAAAAATTCTGAATTTTTTAGATTAAACCACGTATAAAAAACAGAGCTTGTATAGAAATTCGTTTGGACTCAACACCACACCAGTCAAAAAATAAGATATTTGGTCAAGATAAATTTAATTTTTTTAAATTGGTCAAATCAATAGGGGGAGGACAGTGGTGCCTAATCGGCGAATTTATTAGAATTTGGGTTTGATTTATTAATAGAATTAAACGCAATCAAGTTTTTCAATTGGAAAAGGGCATTTTTAATGGTCAAAAAATAAAATTTTATAGTGTGTGGGCAGGTGGTGTCGTAAGCACCGCCGTGAAATTTTTTTTTGATGAAATTTGTTTACAGATTTTCCCTAAAAACCCAATTTTTCTAATTTTATAAAATGTTATGAAATTTGTCCGCCTCCCCACGAAATGTCGACTCCACGAAATGTCAACTAAGCCAGAAATCCACGAAATGTCGACTCAGTCAAAATTCCACGAAATGTCGACTCGACTTAGACTCACCCAAAACTTATGTTCAAAAAGTCATTCCCATTTTTTTCGAACTCAATTAGACATCTATTTCGAACATCGAACCTTGCGGGGATTAAATTAATCGAAAGTATTCGATTTTTGGCCGAGTCGACATTTTATGGAGTCGACATTTCGTGGAATCGACATTTCGTGGGTGCGCCAATTTGTCATTTGCTTTTGGCAAAATGTTTTTACAAATCGTTTCAAAAAATGAGTCTGTGAGAGATTATGGACGATTCAACTTGCGATGCTGAAATTTTGTAAACTGACCCATTTGATCAACCGTCTTATAATTCTCAAAAAGATCATCAAGAAATTGAGCAAATTTGGGTATATTGTTGATCAATTTGTTCGAATCCCATTTGTACGACGCACAAACGGAAATGCGAACAAAACTCAAAAGAATTAAAGCTAAAAAAATATTCAGTCGCATAATGTCGCCAGCTATGTTCCTTGAAAATAAACTTAAATTTTGAAAAATTGGAAAAAAATAAATGGAAAATTATTAAAACGGCTAAACGAAAACCCGTCTTTAAAGTGGAATGTCCTATTGAAATTTCTAGGCCTCCGAATCTCGAATGCTTATGTGTTATATGGACGAATTCATTTATGATGAGGGAAGGTTGATGCTCCAAAAATGCCAGCAATATTTAATGTATAAAATGCCGTAGGCGTAATAATGGACTAATGCATATGCCGTGGGGGGGGAATAATGCCCTTTGGCAAAATGTTGATGATTAAGCATGAAAGTGCATTGTATATGCCAACCATTTTCATAGATTATGAGGCTGTATAATGCTAATGCCGCTAGCTCATTTTGGGCAAATACATGTACTCATAAATGCCAACAATATTATATGCCGCCCGAATGAATAATGCCATTTAATGATGAGGGAGGGCCTATGCGTTAAAAATGCCAATATTACTCTTACAAATTAGTGCAGATCAGAGATGTGGAAAGTTTTGCCTTTCGCTTTCACTTTTTTGAATTTTCGCTCTTTTTCGGCATTTCGCTTTTGCGTTTCTCTTATTGGCGTGAAAGGCCAAATTAAAAGTACATCCCTAATATAAAATTTTAGAAGTTCAAAAACAGGGAAAGAATTTCGGTATAAAAAACAATTTTTTTTTTCCTATGAAGATGTAATGGGGTGACTTGGGTGGGGGTGGTTTAGTCTTTGACTCGGACAATTTTGGCTCATATTTAAATCCATAACGCCGCATGACCGTTTTTTATTATTTTTTTTAAATTAATTTAGAAAATTTCTTTTAAAACCAAATGTAGAATACAGGATTATAATTTTACAAAATTTTTTGAAAAAACTCGTCATAACTTTACTCAAAATCAACGAAATCATGCAATATTGGTCTTGCCCGATAGTTATTAGTTAGCTCTATTAGCCATCAAAATTTCAATATTTGATTAAAGTTTGAGAAAAAAAAAAATTTTTTTTTTTTACTTTTGGTTGTTACAACTAGTGTTAGGCACGGTAAAAATTTACCGCGGTAAATCTCGGTAAAAATCGGTAAATTTACCGAAAATTTTTTTACGGTTTACCGATTCCCAATTTTCCATCAAAATCGGTAAAAATCGGTAATCGGTAAAAGTCGGTAAATTTACCGATTACCGAACGACTCAATTTACCGCGGTAAAAATCGGTAAAAATAAGCACTGTTAAGAATGGGGTCAGAGGTCAAAAATAAGAAAAATTTGAGAGAAAAAGAAAATTTTGAGGTAAAATTTGCTATTTTTGCATTATGTTGCGGAAATTATTTCTTAAAAATCCATTTTTTTCTCCAATTATATAAATTTTTGATCTTCAATATATATTTTTTTCAAATTTCAGTTATTCATTACGAACTCTTTTTGCATTAGGTTTTCCTCTCAAAATTATCCAAAATTTATCGTCTTTTGGTCAAAGTCTCTCGGGGAGGGAAAAATTCAATAATTCGTTATCGTTTCTAAACTCTCACTCTCCATGTAATTCTTAACTCATATTTATGGATTTTTCAGTTGTTTTTTTTAATTTTAAATAATTCAAAGGGCGGGGACTTCTGATGCCGAGAGGCGCCACCAGAAAAAATTTTGAAAATTCAGGGCCGTTTCATTAACAGATTATAGACATTTCTTGGAGAAAAATGTAAGTACCAAAACCCTATTCTTAGGGGTCTATTTTTCTCGAAATTTCGGCGTTTTACCCGAAACTCGAAACGCGAAATTCGGAACGCAAAAAACCCGAAATTTTCGAAACGTGAAACGAAATTTCGCCCGTCCCTGGTGTCGGGATTGGGGTGACCCCGAAAAAAGGCCTAATTTTTCGGGGATGGGGTCAGGGTTGCAACCCTATTTGAAATCAGGGATGCCATTTGTTCTTATTTGGAGGGACCGAATCTTAGAAATTTAAAATGTTTGTACAAAATCTCCTACAAAAATGAACTCAGAAAAACTTTAATGATACCTCAAAAATCGACAAATCTTAGTAAAATAAATTAGAAAATCTCTTCCATATTTTCATTCAATGATCTCACTGCCGAGGACCAGAGTTAAGCTACCTTGTTTTCTGAGATTGACTGCTAGAAATTTTTCTCACCTCCTTTGCCCTTCCCTCTTTGTGTAAATTCCTTTTAAAATTAATATAACATTTAGTTGATAATTAAAACTCATTTTATGTCTTGTAAAATAATTTTTGAATAATAATTAGGATTTTTAAAATTTACCGATTTTTACCTGAAATTTACCGATTTTTTCGAGTCGGTAAAAATCGGTAACGGTAAAAATCGGTAAATTTACCGATTACCGACCGATTTGAACGAAAATCGGTAAAATCGGTAATTGGTAATTACCGATTTTTACCGTTACCGAAAAATCGCATTTGCCTAACACTAGTTACAACTTATTTAATGTTTAATGATTTTTTTTTAAATTTAGAAGGCTAATAGATCTAACTAATAGCTATCGGACCATACCAAGATTGTTTAATTTGGTTGCGTTTGAGCAAAATTATGACGAATTTTTTTTTTTAATTTTGTAAAAATCCCCCGCGTTTATCGCAGGGTTTCTAGATGAAAATTTTCAAAAAAAGGACATGCAGTCCAAAAAAAAGATTTTGGGGTCAAAAAAAGGACATTTTTGAAAATAAAGATAAGATAAAATCTTTCTTAAGGGCTAACTGGATCAAAAAACATAAATTACTCATTTGAATCACCTCAATTTTTAAAATCATTTCGCGGGTTCAGCTATTATTTCAGGGCTTCCATCGACCGAGCTCTATTTCAAAGGACCGATAAGGTGATTTCAAAGGACTTAAGGGGACCATTTTGTAAATTCAAAGGACATAACAAAATTTATTCAAATAGTTGGTATTTTTCACCAGAATGAATTTTTTCGAGAATTTTCTTGTTTCGGCTCAGCATTTTCTGCATCTCGACACATGTTAGCCCGAAATTCACTTTCACAAGTAAAAGTGTAAACAATGGCAAAATACGAAAAGGAATGTGAAAATTAGCGAAAAAATGAACGTTGTGGAACTATGCACAAGTTATCGGCATAGAAGTTAATTCTCAAGGTCACCCAAACTACAAAATGTAAAGAATCATCTCAAAAACGTTTTGTTGCCTATTTTGGACAAAATCCGTGCCAAATACAGCCAAAGTGCCAAGGAATGCGAATTTCGCCGAAGCGGCAGTATAATTCTGGAAAAAAGTGGGACACATCTTTTACAATTTGGCCATATTTTATACGAAACTTTGAAAATGCATTCGGCGGTAGACGAAGTGAATTATAACGAAAAGGAACAGCTGCTAACATTTCCCGTATCAATAGGCAAACGCATCATTCAGCGACTCAATGCACTTGTTCAAAGGTTTTTAATAAACCAATAATTTTTATGCTTTTTTAGCCAAAATTACATTGAAATCGTTCTTTTCACAAGATAAGCGAAAAATTAAAGAATTTTAATATGATACATGAGAATCAAATTTTAGGTTAAATTTTTGTGAGGGAATCTTTTTAAGAAGGGATATGTTTTTTCAAATTTTGAAAGGCTAATTTTTAATGAACTATTTTTTAATTTTTAGTACAGTGTTTTTCTTAGAAATTTCTCGTGCCAAAAAGAAGTAGAGGCAATAAAATCCCAAAAAAGGAAAAAAGAGGCATTTACCTCTAAACGGGTGCCCCCTAGTTATAAACAAAATTTTGGTAAATTGTTAAGGCAAAATATTTTTTTTTTGGCCTGCATAGAATTTTCGTTAACGTAAACGTTTAAAAAAAATTTGAATTTTTGCGCTAAAATGAAGAGGACCTTGAAAACAGTTAAAACAGCCGTAAATTTGTTGGACTTTTCCCACGGACAAACTTTTAAATCAGTAGTAAATATTTGTTGTGTTTTTCATTCAGATTTTGTTTTCGCTTGATTCAGTATTTTAATTGACATTTTGTCGGGTCGACACTTTGTCAGTGCGCCTTTGTCCAACATAAGTTTTTTTTTTTAAATTTAAGTAATTTATCTTCGGAGCAAACTGAAATAGATGAGGCCAATATTTCATCATCAACACACAATGACATTGAAGAGGAAATTGATTTTGTAAAAACATTACAAATAATCGCATCGATGGAAAATGGCCAAATGAAGAGAGGACAACAAATTTTAACAGACAATTATAATAGCAGATTATTCCATTTGCTTTTCTCATTGGTATTTCGTATGTGCGTGGAAATTGCTGGGCAAACCAACGAAATTACGCGTGAAAAATGTTTGTCAACATATGAACTCGCATGGAAAAAAGTCTATAATGCATCTAACGAGTAATAAATGAATTTATATACATATTTTTATTAATTAAAAAAAAAAGTAGAGTAATCAAACGAAAAAATGATCATTTTTCCTTTTGGATCAGTTACAAATGACAATTTTTCAAGATTTCTGTCATTCGAATGGAATAGGGAAAATTTTAGAAAATAAATTTCAAATTGCGAACAAAATTTAAATTTTAATGGATGATTTTTACGGAAAATTAGGGATCGCTTTTTGCATTTTTCTTGAGAAATGCTCACGAAAATAAGGTACCATCAAATACACAAAAATCTTTACATATATGTTATATAGGTTTCGGGTTTCGTTTCAAAAACTAATATCTGACTATGTGGAACCAGGGGGGTTCTGAAATTTGTGGAAAGGTCTTACAACTTTTTCCGGTGCATCCGGGAAAAATAATATAAAAAAATCTAGGGCGCCACATGAGGGCCAGGAACCGAGTTGCGGGTCATTCGCGCACTCTCAGTTCTACGAAAATTTTTCTTTGGACCGGGATCAAAAAATTTTCGCTGGGAGGGGGACAAGTTGGACTGTCCCCGAAAACTTTGTCAGCGAACCCTAAGCGAAATTTTCAAAACTTAGGCCTGCCTGCTTCGACAAATTTTCAGCACCAGAATGGTGAATTTGAGCCCCAGGTGAATGCCGGGCTGGGGATTGAGCTGATCAGAATATTGATCACAGGCGCAATGTAGCGATTTTGGAGCCCGAATTTTTAAGAAAAAAAATTTTTGAAAATTTTGAAAAATTTCTGAGCTAGGGGGGGTTGCATGTTTTGGACGTTTGGGGCTGTATGAATTTTTAACGATTTTTTAAAAATATACGGAGACCACTTTGGTTCACCCGTTTTTGATGGGCTATCGTTTAAAAATAATTTTGAAAAAATGTTTATTTTTTCAAAAAATTTTAAGGTAGGCGGGACACTTCAGTCCCGGGCCTGTAGCTCGCCAGGGGGTGCCTGGAGTGGAAAGTTTTTTTGCCCATATTTGTAGAGAATTAAATGGGCTATCGAACGGTGTTACATATGTTGAAAAATTTTCAGAAATTTTCGAGCTAGGCCCCCTCGAAAATTTTCACCTACCTTCAAAGGGGTCAAAAAAATTGCAAAAAATATTCTTCTTGGCCTATTTTAGGCGCTGATCACGAATATAAACTTTGTTTTGCGTTTTAAAAATTTTGGAAGTTGGAAAAAATTTTTGAAAAATCGGCCTTTTTTTTGGCCTCGGAAATTCGAGGATATATTTAAAAATTCATAACTAAATTGGTTATGGACCAAAAATAAAGCGCTTAAAATACAGAAAAATATGGGAGATTTTATGCAATTTATTTGGGATTTCAATTATCAGTATAAAAAAAGTTAGGTCCGAATTTCTGGAAATTTTTGAATTTTCAGAAAAAAAATCATAACTTTTTTCAGAATTGAAATTTCCAAATTTTCTTTCCATCAAAAAATAGCTAATTTTAAGCTCTATTTATTTAGTTGAGTATTTTTTTATAGCTCTATTCAAAAAAAAGTTAGGGCCCAAAACTGCTTTTGGAAATACGGACCATAGGGGGTACCCTATTGAAATTTTTTTGAAAATTTTTTAGTTCAAAAATTTTTAAAATCCCACTTTTCTAAGCCTATTTTCGACGCTGATCACGAATATCTGATCAGATTTTAATTTTGACTCCGATAAAGTCTCTGAATCCATGCGTAAAAGTGGATTCTGGGCAGGGGGGAGGGGGTGGGGGGGGGGGGCGGGGGAGGGGGAGGGGGAGGGGGGAGGGAAGGTTCAGATCACCACACTCAAATGTTTTATTATTATTTTATGGCTACCGGTCCGAGTGCCGAATAGAACAAAAAAAAAAATTCCGAGTTCCGAATGGCACAAAAAAACCAAAATGGCTTTTGTTAAAAAAATGAAAACATAAAAGCCTAGACTTAGTCAAGCTTAAGCCTATGCCAAAGTTTAGACCTAAACTAAGCCTTAATTATAGAGTAGTGTCTGTTTAAAAAAATCATTCGGAACTTGGCTTTTTCGGCACTCGAACATTATTTACACTATTCGGCACTCGGAATTTCGGCACTCGGAGCGGAAGCGTATTTTATTTGCTTTGATTCATTTAATAATTATTAAATTTATAAATTAAAATATAAAGAATTCTCTTTTACCTTTATTTAATGCAAATTATAAGGTCTTTTATTACTGCCTTTTAAATAATTTTACATAAACAACAAACCAATTTTTTTAAATAAATTTAATACAAATTAAAGTTGATAATTATTTAAATTAAAGAAGTGAGCTCCTTTTGTTAATTTTAATGCCTTTAAATTAATATTTATTCATTTCTTCTGAATAAAATTTATGTGTCTTATCTTTTTCTAACACTTTTAGTCCCTAATCATTCGAACACTCTTCGTCCCTAATCATTGGAACACTCTCAGTTCCTAATCATTGGAACACTCTCAGTTCCTAATCATTGGAACACTTTCAGACCCTAATCATTGGAACACTCTCAGTTCCTAATCATTGGAACACTCTCAGTTCCTAATCATTGGAACACTCTTCGTCCCTAATCATTGGAACACTTTCAGACCCTAATCATTGGAACACTCTCAGTCCCTAATCATTGGAACACTCTCAGTTCCTAATCATTGGAACACTCTCAGTCCCTAATCATTGGAACACTCTCTTTCCCTAATCATTGGAACACTCTCAATCCCTAATCATCTCGTAGTTGTACATTTTCCAATCACCGTGAGACATACCTAGGTAGCGAAGCTCGAAAAGCGCGCAGCGCTTTCCCCACCACAATCACACGCATGCACGCAGGCGCTAGTTTATATATATATATAGAGAAATGTTGGCTTTCGTTTGCATTTATGCCTGAAAATGCATTCAAAAAACAAAATCTCTCTTCAAAGGCACGGAGGGGGTCTGAAAGTTGTGCATACCTTATACAACTTTTTGAGGCGCATCCGGGAAAACTATAGACTTTTGGCCTAGGCGGCCAACTGAGTCCCAGGGACTGAGTTGTCTTTTTTGCATGCATTTTTTCGCAGTCGTCTGCTGGGAAATTTTTTTCATTTCACCCGGAGGGCTTAGCACTTGGGGGGAGGATTTTAAGTTGGACAGTTTCGGACAAGTAAGTAGAACATACCTAAGGTGTCTGGGTTAGGCCCTGGTCTGTAGCTTTGCGCAAAAATGGTAGGGTCGACTTTTTGAAAAAGCTTCATTGGGCTCTAACTTGCTGGGTATTGTAAATATTGGAACGGTGATAATAGATAAAAGATAGAGCTTTTGATTCTCTATCGAATGGTATAAAAAAAATCGGGGGTAAGCGCTGAAAATTTTGAGTTAGAATTTTTTGAAAATTTCTCTCTTCTTGCAAATCTCTCGTCACTCTGCTTCTCTGTCCTACGACGTTCGCACGCTCTCTCACCTTCTCTCTCACTTGTCTAACAGGGAGGGTTTTTTAAAAATGGTCTTCAAAATGGTGATAAAATTCTGAAAAAATTCACAGTGGGGTAGAAAAATATGCTGATTTGAATGGTATAAAAAGAATTTTAAAAAACGAAAATTTTTAAAAAATTTTGAGCTAGGCCCCCTGCAATATTGCAAAACCGTAGGGGGGACCCTATTGTTTTGACAAAATTCATTTTTGAATCGACTCTAACTCGCTTGGATCAAATTATACAGAAATGGTTTAGGCATGAAAATTGAAGAGCTCATCGAGATCTATCCATATAGGTGGATAATTTTATTAAAAAAACATTTTACAAAAAATTAATTTTCTGGCCAAAATTTGGTCAAGGGAAATTTAGTGGTAAATTAGAAAAATCATATCTTTCTTCATTTTTGATCAATTCATTTCAAATAAAGCATATAAAATGCAGAAAAATTGGCAGAATTTTATAAAATTTGGTAGTCTCTTTAAAATTAAAAAGGCAAAAAGTTAGTGACCAAAAAGATGTGCGAATTTGATTTTAAGAAAAAAATTAATATCTTTTTACCCAACAAGTATTTTTAGTAGCTATTATTATAGAAAAATAGCTAATTTTTTTCTCTATTTATTAGTCCTTTACAACTTATTTATATCACTAATGTAAAAAAAGTTATTCACCGAAATATAGTTTTTGGCTCACAATCAATAGGGGGTACCCTATGGAAAATTTTTTCATAATTTTTTCAACCCAAATCAGGTAAACATATTTAATGAAAAATTTGTATAATCATTTTAAGCATAATAAAGAAAATTTCATGGAAATTGGACCAGTTTGAGATAAGTTATGATTTTTTATTTATTTCAAAATTGCAAAACCATAGGGGGGACCCTATTGTTTTGACGAAACTCTAGCAACGAAGTCCTTTGCGCGAAGCGCTCAGTAATAAAAAATATTTATCACCCCCCCCCCCGGCGAGTGGAGTTCATGGTTTTTGCCAGTTTTCCACCGTGCACCTCCGCGTGGTGAACTCTGGGGATTGGCCAGCTTTTGACTTAAAGTTGCCCAATCGCAAAGTCACGGTTAATAAACTGGATAATACACACAATAACTTGCCCACTGCAAAATGAAGCGCGTAGCTTCTAGCAACGAAGTCCTTTGCGCGAAGCGCTCAGGTAATACACAGACAACTTCATATTATGTCCCATTGCCTATAACAAGCCATCTCACCTACAATGGCCCCATCAATTCCCCGCCTAGTTTATATATATATATAGAAAAATGTTGGCTTTCGTTTGCATTTATGCCTGAAAATGCATTCAAAAAACAAAATCTCTCTTCAAAGACATCGTGGGGGTCTGAAAGTTGTACATAGCTTATACAACTTTTTGAGGCGCATCTGGGAAAACTATAGATTTTAGGCCTAGGCGGCCAACTGAGTCCCAGGGACTGAGTTGTCTTTTTGGCATGCACTTTTTTGCAGTAGTCTGCTGGGAAAGTTTTTTCTTTTCACCCGTAGGGCTTAGCATTTAGGGGGAGGATTTTAAGTTGGGCAGTTTCGGACAAGTAAGCAGAACATACCTAAGGTGTCCGGGTTAAACCCTGGTCTGCAGCTTTGCGCAAAAATGGTAGGGTCGACTTTTTGAAAAACCTTCTTTAGGCTCTAACTTTTTCGTATTGTAAATATTGGAATGGTATTAATAGACAAAAGATAGAGCTTTTGATTCTCTATCTAATGGTATAAAAAAATTAGGGGGTAAGCGCTCAAATTTTAGAGGTAGGATTTTTTGAAAATTTCTCTCTTCTTGCAAATCTCTCGTCACTCTGCTTCTCTGTCCTACGACGTTCGCACGCTCTCTCACCTTCTCTCTCACTTGTCTAACAGGGAGGGTAATTAAAAAATGGTCTTCAAAATGGTGATAAAATTCTGAAAAAATTCACACAAGGGTAGAAAAATATGCTGATTCAAATGGCAAAAAAAAATTTTCAAAAAGTCAAAATTTTCTGCAAATTTTTCAAAAAATTTTTGGGCCTTGCTTTTGATGACAGGGATTTTAGGTGTACTTTGAAAAATACATATCTCGGTGGGAAATGAACCAAATGTTATGAATTTAGTCTTAAAAAATGCAGAAAAATGTGCAGAATTTATTAAAATTTAAAAGGTGTTTCAATTCTTAATATTTCTAAAGTTAGGTCCAATTTTATTAAATTTTTCAAATTTTAAGAAAATAATTCATAACTTCTTTAAAAATATCTATTTCCAATATCTATTGTTAAGGAAAAATAGCTAATTTTTTTCTCTATTTATTATAGTTGAGATCATATTTCTATCACTAATGTGAAAAAAGTTATTCACCGAAATATAGTTTTTGGCTCACAACCCATAGGGGGTACCCTTTTGAAAATTTTTAAAAGAAATTTTTTACCCAAAAATTTATTTAAAAACACTTTTTTAAGTCTATTTGGCTCGCTGATCACGAATATCTCATCAGATTTTAATTTTGATTTTGTTAAAGTCTCTGAATCCTTCCGTATATGCGGATTCTGTGCAGCAGGCATCTGTGTAGTGGGGGTGGGCGGAGTGGGTTTTCATAGTTGTTGCCTTATTCCGGATAAACCATTAGTGATACGAAAAAACTACTTCTGACAAACTTATAGAGCTTGAAGAGATGGATTTTAATAAAAAAAAATAAAAGAAATCGAACCATTTTAAGCCCAGCTGTAGTCTTGACAATGTCAAAAAATAGGCCATTATACAAAAAAATCCAACTGAACCCAAAATCGGGTATATAAGGGGGCAAATTCATTCATTCAGCTCATTCCTTTCATTTCTTCCCTTTCACTGCGCTGACCCAACATTCCGGGGTGATGGGCGGCAGCCCGGACTGGTGAGGGACCGAAGCTCTGCATCTTTAACACGCTTTTCTTCCCCTTTCTTTTTTCATTCTCCCGCTATTCTATTGTTTTAATAGAACTAATAAATAAAAATTGCATAAGTTATAGTACCTTAAGTTATTCAATAATAAGAACTCATTTTAGGAGCGATTCACTGTTTAAAATTAAATGCCTTCAAAAGCACAAAATCGCCGTGAAGCACGGAGCAAGCGGTACTCCGAACAGAAGGAGCTCTCTTTAGGGCATTCTGACTGTAGTGCAGTTTCTCCGGGGTTTGCATCTCAAAGTTTTAGTGGTCCAAGGAAAAGGGCGCGCCCCCCAAACATTGATAGTCCATTAACCGATTCATTTGAAAATGTTCATATCGGTACACCTCGCACATCCCGCAATGCAAGTCTTTTATCCGTCCCAACTTCACCTTTTTCCAAAAAAGCAAGAATTTTTCAAACTTCTGATGTCATCTCATCGCAATTTACATCTGAAGTGCATTCACCTTCGATAAGCGAAAGTTCATTAAGTTGCCACTCAATTTCTTCTAATGAGAGCAGAGGAGGTCGCCCAAGGAAAAAACGAGGTGGACCAGGCCGTCGCAAAAAATTGATTCCCGAACTTGCAAATCCTTCGTCATTGGATAATGCTGCTAACAATTTTCAAGTTTCTGGCCAAATGCTAAAATTGTTGACTTCGGATAACATTGAAATTCCATTTGGTCCTCAGATGCAGTCACAAAATCCCATTGCAGTTGACGCAATTTCGCGTGGTTTTATTTCAAATCTTTGGTCTAATCCAAATGAATGGTTTGGAGAAGACGTAATCTATTCGTTCCATCGATATCTTTCTTCATTGAATCATGATAAAAAAGTGGCGGTTTTGAATCCAATTTATACGGACTTAGCTATTCATTTTGGCCCTAATGCCTTTCAATTCAATGCTTTGAACAATTGTTATAATTATTCACCTGACTACGATATTTTATTGATAACCGTGTTTTTTCCCGGTCACTTTGCTCTTATAATATTTGATCGGTCTGACAGAACCAATGTTAAAGTTTGTTTATTGATCCTCTGCCAACCTTTAACCGTCTGCTCAATCCGTTGGCTCCGGGCTATGACGAAAGGCGTTTGGTGCTTATTCAAAGCGCAATCATTGAACTTACACCAGATCTTTCATTGACTGATATTAATATTCATTCTCTAAGTCCCCAAGAATTCACGACCCAAAGCGATGGCATAAATTGTGGCCTTTTTGTTTGTCTTTATGCTGAATCGTATTTGTTTAATGATGGCTCTTTACTTTTACCGAACATGGACATTAATATTGAAAGACGTCGTATTCTGTGGCTTTTATCTGAATTGATCATAAACAATTTCGTTGATTATTATGGACGAAATGGAGCTTTCATGCAAACAAACAATGAAAATGTTAATTTGCCGTTGTATCCTGTGGAGTCAAACATTGACCAAAATTGCCCAAGGGATGGGGTTGGAGCATTTATTTGTGTTGAGCCCGCTTTGGAAACAACTCCTGACGTGACCTTATCTTCTCATGATGTTTCTAACAATTCACCGCGCCGATCAATCCGCATTCAAAGTCGCTTGAGTGACGTTAATGATTCTGACAATCACCATTTTTCACCAAATAAATTAAATGACATATCCCGTCGTTGTCACATAAAACACGATGGGTTTCCATGTGCTGACGTTCGGGCCAAACACACGACCGAATATTACGATTCAGGAAATCTTGGGGATAAAATTTGTGATGATTGCTGTGCCGAATTGTTTAATAGTGAAGCCGTTAAATTAAATGGGAAAATTTCATCATCTTTTTGTTGCAATTTTGGTACTGTTGTCTTGCCTCCGTTTAAAGAACACCCACCTACACTGAAGAGACTTTTGTCAGGCCAAAGCCAAGAGGCTAAAGAATTTTTATCTCATCAAAATCTTTACAATTCATTGCTCGCTTTTGCGTCGATTTCCGTTGGTTTCCGCGAATCTTCACTCGATGGAAACGTGTGTTTCTTATTAAATGGTGAATTCACACGTCAAATTGGTTCCCTTCTTCCGGGGAGATTTTCTCCTTCGTTTTCCCAACTGTACATTTTGGATCCGGCGGCTGCTGCCCAGAAAAGGACTGAAAATGTTGGTTATGGTGGAAATAGAGTTAATGAAACTACCCTTCGTAAACTTGATTTTATTATTCGTAAATACCACCCACTGGCTAAAGAGTTATTAAATTTTCACTCACAATATTTGCAAAAATTGCATGAAAATGGACCGGATTCTGTTGTTAATTTCCGTTTGACGTTGATTGAAGCACGCGATGCACCCGCAAATGTGCAAGATCCATCACTTCATCCAAGACAGGCAAATTTGCCGGACGAAGGGAATGCATTGTTTGCACTTTGGCTTGAAGGTGACCAGCCACCTTTTTTGAAGGGAATATGGATTACCAATGATGAAGGCCAGTTGCGCCAATTTCCACCGCATCACCCTTTAACGGATTCTCTTTGTTATCCTCTCCTATTTCCTCATGGTGACGACGGATTCCATCATAAAATTCCTCGCATAATTTTAAATAATCGACAAAGGAATAACACTGATGATATGGAAGTTGATGTTGCCGATTCTGATAATGATTCAACTGACGGAAACGAGTCAATTGCCACTTCAAACTCAAATGATTCTTTTGTTGATCAAAATTCTGTTTCCAAATTTTTATCTATAAGAGCGTACATTCGTTATCGAATGGCCCTTCGAAAAGACGAACCAGTTCATAACATTTGGAGTGCTGGCGGTGGACTCAGCCAAAAATTTATCCTTGACTATTCCGCTCGTATTGATACTGATCTTTCTAACTTTTTAAGACGACCAGAATTAAATTTACGGGCCACATTACCTGAAAACGCTATTCGTTGGTTGTCTAGAAATGCCGGCTTAAACTCGACCGAAGAGTTGGGCAGTGTAGTTATGTTTCGTAAATCTCAGCCAGGCACGCGTGCATATTTTCAACATAAATTCTATGATGCAACCACCATTATGTCTCGCTTTAAAAAGCCTGGGTACGCATCATTCTTTCTTACATTCACAACAAACCCACGCTGGCCGGAAATTTCACGCAATTTTCTTCACAATGGGCAAAGAACTGTTGATCGATTTGATTTAATTTGCCGGGTTTATGAAGACAAGCTTCGCCATTTGCATTATTTAATTGATAAGAAAAATATTTTGGGCAAAATGATTGGCCAGGAGTGCCGAGAGTTTCAAAAGAAATATGGAGGTCCACATGCCCACCGTGTATACCATACAAACTTACTTGCTATACCGGAAACAATTGACAATCTGATATGGGCACATATTCCAACCGAGCCAAACCCCAACGATAAATCTGATTGGGCAAATTTTATTCGTAAAGTCCTGAAACTTCTGCCCAAATATCAATTTCATGATTGTGGACCACATTGCTTAAACCGCAAAGGCAAATGCAAAAAAGGCTTTCCAAAACCTTTTAGTAACTATACAATTCTCCACGATGACAGGCCCGCTGTCTATTTTCGGCCAAGCCCGGAAAATGGCGGCCAAACATTAAGTGTAAAAAAGGGAAGAACCCATATTATATATGATAATTCACGTGTTTCCGCTTTCAACCCATATATATTAGTTCGTTTTGAAACCCACCACAATCTTGAGTCTGCATATGGTCAAAGCACCAATTTGAAGTATTTGTACAAATACCCGTTTAAGGGCCCGAGTTTCTCTTACATAAAAACAAGACAAGAAGATGGCATCACGAACATTGATGAGCCTGCATATTATGCCAAAATGTTATACCGCTCACCGCCGGAGGCATATAGCCGTATTATGTCATTCAAATATGCTTATTTATCCCATGTCGTTATTCCGTTGTCAATTCATTTGCCCGGCCAGCAAAAAGTATATATGCGGCCAGGCCAGGCCGAAGCAATTGCTCAGCAAATTCAGGCTGGCCAGTTACCTGAAACTCCACTTTCGGCATATTGGAAGCAATGTGGAACTGATCCCGAAATTGCAAAAATTCTTTTTGATCGGATGCCTGAAAAATATTCATTTAATAAGGCTGGAAAATATTGGAAAAAACGGATTTTTTCAACTCGGACTGCGCATATTAAAGTTCGAAAGCCCACCATTGGCCGGATATATCCTGTTTCACCGCGTAATCCTGAGCTATTTGCTCTTTATTTGCTCACAAAACATTTTCCTGGAACTCATATTCTTTTAAAAACTGTAAACCCACCACATATTTGTGAAACGTTTCTCGAAGCGGCTCGCTTGAGAGGGCTAATAGACGATTGTAATGTGTGGATTCGCACTTTGGAGGAAGGTGCTGCCTCTCTACGGCCAGCTCAAATGCGCCAATTGTTTGCAAATATTTTAATTTTTGGGTCAACGGAAAATTGTTTAATTGACGGAGGTCTTCTTTGGGAACGTTTTCTCCCGCATTTTTATGACACTCGCTGTACTGATGCAGAACGTCCATTGCGTATTGAGCGTGCTCTCGCACTATTGGAGCGTCTTTTAGTGGCTCAGGGCCGACAATGTAAAGATTTTGGTCTTCCAACCCCGACTATTTCCATTATAAATGATCCACAACGAGGGATTAATGAATTTTTCTTCCCTCAACACGTGAACGACGATGATGTTGATGGCACAGTTGATACGAGCGTTTTTGAGCGTGGGCACTTAAACGCTGAACAACAAAAATTCTTTGATTTGATTAAGACAGCATTTATTGATTCGAATGGTACACGGTTATTTTATTTGTGTGGTGATGGTGGAACGGGAAAAACTTTCTTGCTTAATTATATCCTTTACCATTTGCGTCGGATTGGTGCCAAAATAATTCCCACTGCCTCGACTGGCATGGCTTCGACCCGGTTTTACGTTGGTGGAACTACGGTACATTCAGCATTTAAATTTGGCATTTCTGTTGAACCAGGCAAATTGCCGTCGATTCCTTTTGATAGTTTTTTTGGTCGCCGCATTATAGAATGTGATATAATCATAATCGATGAAATGACAATGTTGGAGCGAGTTGTATTTGAAAATATTGATGCACTTTGTCGCCTTATGTGTTTCCACAAACGGCATTTGCCATTCGGTGGGAAATGTGTTATCATTTCGGGGGATTGGAAGCAATCTCTTCCTGTTGTCATTGATTCGTATGGCAGTCCAGCCCAAATTGCTGCTTGCATTCAATCTTCACCAATTTACCCATTGTTTCAAAAATTCAAATTAACGCAAAGCATGCGCGTAAACCCAAATGAACTTTCATTTCTTAAATGGCTTGATGATGTTGGAAAGGGATCGGAGGGAGAAACTGTTGCTATTCCTAAAGACATGATTGTTGACTCTCGAGACGAATTAATTAATTGGGTTTTTGACCAAGGGCTTAATATGCCCAGCAACGAAATGCTTAAAAGGCTCCTTTTGGCCACCACGAATAGGATTGTTGATTTAAATAATTCACAGATAGCGCAAATATTACCCGGTAACTTTGTTGAATTTTTTTCTGTTGACAAAGCAACTGACGAGAACCCATTAGCTGTTAATGCTGCAGATTTTGATGTTGCGCAACTAAACCAACTTAGCCCAATGGGTATGCCAACGCATATTATTCGTCTTAAAACAGGGGCTATTATTGTGTTGCTTGTAAATCTTAACACTTCAAAGGGTCTTTGTAATGGTACCCGACTTCTTATTAAAAAACTTACCCAAAATTTGATTGAATGTGAAGCATTAACTGGAGGTTCTTCAACGAATGGCCTTATTGTTGGTATTCCACGTAACCGCCACACTTATAAGGATAAACGACCTGATGGTGTCAGTTTTGAAAGGTTTCAATTTCCCGTTCGTCTCGCTTTTGCTATGACTGTTGTAAAGGCACAAGGACAAACTGCCACCCGTTTGGGTATAGACTTCACAGAAGAGCCTTTTTCACACGGTCAATTGTACACGGCATTATCGCGTGCAACAAGTCGTGAAAATATTCGTATCTTTGCACCAAATAAACCTCTTGACAATGATGGAAATCCACTTATTCGAAATGTCATTGCACGTGGACTTGATTTGTCTTAAACAATCTTCTTTTATATCTTAACGTTTTATTTGAGTTTAAAAAAATATATATTTAATTGCCGAACCATAATTTATGGCAGATAGATTTTCGTTTTACATCACTATTTAAACATAAAAATTTATATTTTATTGCCGAGCCATTATTTATGGCAGACGGGTTTTAACTTTAAATTATTATTTAAGCATAAAAATTTAAATTTTATTGCCGAGCCTTCATATATGGCAGACGGGTTTTAATTTTACATCATTATTTAAACACATTAATTTATATTTTATTGCCGAGCCATCATTTATGGCAGACGGGTTTTAATTGTTAATTATTATTTGAGCATAAATAGCCGAGCCATCATTTATGGCAGACGGGTTTTATCATTTTACATTATTATTTAAAATAAAAATTATATATTTCATTTCCGAGCCATCATTTATGGCAGACGGGTTTTAACTTTTAATTATTATTTGGGCATAAATAGCCGAGCCATCATTTATGGCAGACGGGTTTTAGTTTTACATTATTATTAAAAATAAAAATATATATTTCCTTTCCGAGCCATCATTTATGGCAGACGGGTTTTAACTTTTAATTATTATTTGAGCATAAATAGCCGAGCCATCCTTTATGGCAGACGGGTTTTAACTTTTAATTATTATTTGAGCATAAATAGCCGAGCCATCATTTATGGCAGACGGGTTTTAGTTTTACATTATTATTAAAAATAAAAATATATATTTCCTTTCCGAGCCATCATTTATGGCAGACCGGTTTTAACTTTTAATTATTATTTGAGCATAAATAGCCGAGCCATCATTTATGGCAGACGGATTTTGATTTTTTTTTTCTTTGCATTTATTTCTGAGCTTAGCTCCTCGCCGGGGATCCCATTTTGAACCTCACCCCCCCCCCCCCCCCCCCCCCCCCCCGGCGAGTGGAGTTCATGGTTTTTGCCAGTTTTCCACCGTGCACCTCCGCGTGGTGAACTCTGGGGATTGGCCCGCTTTTGACTTAAAGCTGGCCAATCGCAAAGTCACGGTTAATAAACTGGATAATACACACAATAACGTGTCCACAGCAAAATAAAACGCGTAGCTTCTAGCAACGAAGTCCTTTGCGCGAAGCGCTCAGATAATCCGAAGACAATCCCATTTTATACGCATTCCTCTAATACAAGCCATCTCACCTACAATGGCCCCATCAATTCCCAGCCTAGTTTATATATATATATATAAAAATGTTGGCTTTCGTTTGCATTTATGCCTGAAAATGCATTCAAAAAACAAAATCTCTCTTCAAAGGCACCGAGGGGGTCTGAAAGTTGTGCATACCTTATACAACTTTTTGAGGCGCATCCGGGAAAACTATAGACTTTTGGCCTAGGCGGCCAACTGAGTCCCAGGGACTGAGTTGTCTTTTTGGCATGCACTTTTTCGCAGTCGTCTGCTGGAAAAGTTTTTTCTTTTCACCCGGAGGGCTTAGCACTTGGGGGGAGGATGATAAGTTGGACAGTTTCGGACAAGTAAGTAGAACATACCTAAGGTGTCCGGGTTAAGCCCTGGTCTGCAGAAATTACGAAAAATTGTAGGGTCGAATTTTGAAAAAGCTTCTTTGGGCTCTAACTTGCTGGATGTTGTAAACATTGGAATGGTGTTAATAGATAAAAGATAGAGCTTTTGATTCTCTATCGAATGATGTAAAAAAATTCGGGGGTAAGCGCTCAAATTTTAGAGTTAGATTTTTTGAAAATTTCTCTCTTCTTGCAAAACTCTCGTCACTCTGCTTCTCTGTCCTACGACGTTCGCACGCTCTCTCACCTTCTCTCTCGCTTGTCTAACAGGGAGAGTTTTTTAAAAATGGTCTTCAAAATGGTGATAAAATTCTGAAAAAATTCACACAGGGGTAGAAAAATATGCTGATTCGAATGGCAAAAAAAAATTTTCAAAAAAGTCAAAATTTTAAAAAATTTCGAGCTAGGCCCCCTGCAAAATTGCAAAACCATAGGGGGGACCCTATTGGTTTGTCAAATTTCATTTTTATCATCACCAAAACTCGCTGGGATAAAATTATAGAGCAATGGCTCGGGCATGAAAATTGATGAGCTCGTCAAGATCTATTCATATAGATAGATAAAATAATTTTAAAAACATTTTACAAAAAATTAATTTTCTGCCCAAAATTTGGTCAAGGGAAATTTAGTGGTAAATTAGAAAATTCATATCTTTCTTCATTATTGAACAATTTATTTCAAATAAAGCATATAAAATGCAGAAAAATTGGGAGAATTTTATCATATTTATTGGGTCTATAAAATCACAAAAGCCAAAAAGTTAGTGACTAAAAATATGTGCGAATTTGATTTTAAGAAAAAAATTAATATCTTTTTACCCAACAAGTATTTTTAGTAGCTATTATTATAGAAAAAGAGCTTATTTTTTCTCTATTTATTAGTCCTTTACAACATATTTCTATCACTAATATAAAAAAAGTTATTCACAGAAACGTTGTTTTTGGTACACAACTAATAGGGGGTACCCTTTTGAAAATTTTAAAAGGAATTTTTTGACCCAAATAAAGATTGAAATATTTTTAAATAATTTTATTCGCATTAAAAGACCAAAAAAGGAAAACCCACGCAATTTGGACCCGTTTAAACCAAGTTATGAACTCTTATATTTTAAAATTCTGCAAAACCATAGGGGGGACCCTATTGTTTCGAGAAAACGCATTTTTGAATCGTATATAACTCGGTGTAATTAAAACATAGAACAATAGCTTTGGCATAAAAATTAAAGAACTCAACGAGATCTATCAGTATAGGTAGATATACTAATTAAAACAATTTTTTATAAATATTTCACTTTCTGGCCAAAATTTTGTAAGAGGGAATTTAGTGGTAAATTAGAAAATTCATATCTCCCTTCAATATTGTCTTATTTACTTGAAATAAAGTGTATAATATACAGAAAAATAGAGAAAATTTTATGATACTTATTTGGTTTGTAAATTCACAAAAGCCAAAAAGTTGAAGCCCAAAGAGTGGGTCATAATTGCATTTTGGCAAATAAATTCATACCTTTTTTCAACAACAGTATTTGCAATAGATTTTATTATAGAAAAATAGCATATTTTTTTCTCTATTTATTACCTCTTGACAGCATATTTCTATCTCTAACGTGAAAAAAGTTATTCACCGAAATGTTCTTTTTGGCTCACAACCCATAGGGGGTACCCTTTTGAAAATTTTTTAATAATTTTTTCAACCCAATTCAGGTAAACATATGTAATGAAAATTTTGTATAATCATTTATGGTGTCGCACATCTACCATGGTGTCGCACCTACCTTAGTGTTGCATCTATTATGGTGTCGCACCTACCATAGTGTTGCATCTATTTTGGTCGCACCTACCACTCGCCCCTGCTATAGTAAAGCATCTTTATGGTGTCACAAATATTATTCTGTCGCATTTACCATGGCACCGCACCTACCATAGTGTTGCATTATTATGGTGTCGCACATCTGCCGTGGTGTCGCACCTACCTTAGTGTTCCATCTATTGTGGTGTCGCACCTACCATAGTGTTGCATCTATAATCGTGTCGCACCTAACATAGTAAAGCATCTATTATGGTGTCACAACAATCATGGTGTCCCATATGTCACCTCACCTATCATAGTTTAGCATTTATTATGGTGTCGCACATCTACCATGGTGTCGCACCTACCTTAGTGTTGCATCTATTATGGTGTCGCACCTACCATAGTGTTGCATCTATTTTGGTCGCACCTACCACTCGCCCCTGCTATCGTAAAGCATCTTTATGGTGTCACAACTATTATTCTGTCGCATATACCATGGCGCCGCATGGAAATTGGCCCATTTTAAGATAAGTTATGCTTTTTTCTTTTTGTCAAATTGAAAAACCATAGGGGGGCCATATTGTTTTGAGGTAAGCGTACCCTCTAGCAACGAAGTCCTTTGCGCGAAGCGCTCAGGTAATACACAGACAACTTCATATTTGTCAATATGGCACCTGGGCATTTTTTTTTGGAAGAATAACACCGAATTCCCGTATTGGCACTCATGCCACTCAGCGAGTTGGCATCAGAACTGAACGTATTCGATATATTTAGATTCGTTATGGAATTTGGGTTCTAATGAAACCGAATTTGTTCTGTTCTGATGCAATTTCGCTGAATGGCATCTGTGTTGATGACACATGGTCATTTTTTTGGAAGAATAACACCGAATTCCCGTATTGACACTCATGCCACTCAGCAAGTTGGCATCAGACTGAACGTATTTGGTATTTAGATTCGTTAGGGAATTTGGGTTCTAAGGAAACCGAATTTGTTTTGTTCCGATGCCATCTCGCTGAATGGCGTATGTCAATATGGACCTGGTCATTTTTTGGAAGAATAACACCAAATTCCCGTATTGGCACTCATGCCACTCAGCGAGTTGGCATCAGAACTGAACGTATTTGGTATTTAGATTCGTTAGGGAATTTGGGTTCTAATGAAACCGAATTTGTTTTGTTCCGATGCCATCTCGCTGAATGGCGTATGTCAATATGGACCTGGTCATTTTTTGGAAGAATAACACCGAATTCCCGTATTGGCACTCATGCCACTCAGCGAGTTGGCATCAGAACTGAACGTATTCGGTATATTTAGGTTCGTTAGGGAATTTGGGTTCTAAGGAAAGCGAATTTGTTCTGTTCAGATGCCATCTCGCTGAATGGCGTATGTCAATATGGCACCTGGTCATTTTTTTTGGAAGAATAACACCGAATTCCCGTATGGCACTCATGCCACTCAGCGAGTTAGCATCAGAACTGAACGTGTTCGGTAGATTTCTATTTGGAATTAAATTTGGTATTTAAGATATCAAATTTGTCAGTTCCGATACCAATTCGCTGAATGGCACAGTGTTTATGGCAAATGGTTATTTTTTTGGTCAGTGGGTTAGGAACGCGCTACATGAAGAGAAGCAAGACAAAGTGGATAATAGCGTGTAAGTGTGTTATGATTCCTCTTTTCATTTACACCCCATCAAAAAAATCCAATTGTAAAATTAATAAACACAACAATTGCAAAGCGTTTGCAACACAGCGGCTTAAGGTAAGACATTACTTTGGGTTGCCGTAGCGTTATACAAATTTTTGGAGCGGGGTCATGCGTACGCGCAGGCCCTAAAAATTATTTAATGGTCATTGTTTGGCGAAGAGTTTCCGAAATTCAATCATTCGCACTCATGTTATTTAGCGAGTTGGCATCAGAATTGAACGGTTTAGGCATATTTTGATTCAGTGAAAAATAGCTAATTTTTTTCTCTATTTATTAGCCTTTAAATTTTTGTAGCAAAGTCAAGCGTACACGCAGGCCTTAAAATTTCTAGCAACGCGGCGGAGCCGCGTCCCTGAGCGCGTCAGCGCTTTCTTCCCTCCCTTGAAACCAGCTTCTTACATGCACGGCGGTGCACCCTAGTTATATATATATATAATAAAATCGAGTTTCGTTGCTAAAACAAAGAAGTCCCGGCCGAAGGCCGGGACGGGTCTGGGAATTGCACATCCCCACTACAACTTTTTGAGGCGCATCTGGGAAAACTATAGGTTTTTTTCAGCGCCGGCCATTTGAGCGCCAGCGAGCGATTTGCGGGTCGGCGCTGCAGTCCCAGTGTTACGAAAATTTTTTGGGGGGCCAGGAGAGAAAAACACATGCTGGTAGGATTTTAAGTAGGCATGTTTGGCACAACATTGCCAGCGAGTACCTGACCCTACGGTGAAAATGCAGGGCTGCAGCTTTGGCTAAAAATTGACAATTTATTCGGCCCGTTTGAGTGTACGGGCTATAACTTGATGGAGTTTGCTCTGATGGGGGTGCCGTAATGGGATAAATTATAGTGTTTTTGAAGCTCTATCTTATGGGGAAAAAAAAATATAAAAAATTTTAAAAATTTTCGAGCTAGGCCTCGGCATAGCTTTTTCACTTTTTGGGCTTTAACTTTATGAGTTTTGTTGCTACAAGAAAACCAAGGCCAGTTTTGTTCTGCGGTTTTTAAAGACCTTTCGAATGATGTAAGATACGTTTTTCTAGCACCAAAAATAAATTTCCGCTAACGGACCCCTAGCCGACTGGGTGGAGTCGTTGGTTGTGCGATAGGGTGTGGGGGAAGGGTGGGATAGTTCAAATCCGCATGAAGACGAATCCTTTTTTAATTGCTTACAATCAAGTGGCTGGGGTGGGGAGATATTTTTAAAAAATTCTAATAATGTTTCTAAGTATAACAAAAAAAAAGTTAATGCAAAATGGGTCATTTTTAGCAAAGTTATGATTTTTTGTTTTTTACAAAATTGCAAAACCATAGGGGGGACCCTATTGTTTTGGTGAAATCCATTTTTGAATCGACTCTAACTCGCTTGGAGCAAATTGTAGAGCAATGGTTTTGGCTTAAAAATTGAAGAGCTCATCGAGATCTATCGAAATGGATAGATAAATTAATTAAAACATGCAATTTATGAATTTTTATGTTTCTGGCCAAAATTTGGTCATGGGCAATTTAGTGGTAAATGAAAAAATTCATATCTCCATTCATTATTGTCCAATTCACTTGAAATAAAGTGTACAAAATGTAGAAAAATTGAGAGAATTATATGATAATTATTCAGTTTGTAAATTCGCAAAAGTAAAAAAGTTGATGCCCAAAAAGTGAGTCGGTTTTGCATTTTTACAAATAAATTCATATCTTTTTTCAAAAGGAGTATTTTCTCAATACTTTATCATTAAAAAATAGCTAATTTTTTTCTCTATTTATTAGCCTTTGGGAACAAAATTCTAGCCCTGCCCTGAAAAAAGTTATTTTGCCAAAAGTGGGGGTTGGTTCACAATCAATAGGGGGTACCCTATGCAAAAAATAAATCTAAATTTTTAGATCCAATTCAGTTGATATAATTTTTAAAAATTTGTATAATCATTTTAAACATAATAAAAAAAAAAATCATGCAAAATGGTTGATTTTTAACAAAGTTATGATTTTTTCTTTATTGCAAAATTGCAAAACAATAGGGGGGACCCTTTTGTTTTGATGAAATTCATTTTTGAATCGACTATAACTCGCTTGGATGAAATTACAGAGCAAAAACTTAGGCATAAAAAATGAAGATCTCATTGAGATCTATCGGAATCATAGGGGGTACCTTATGGAAATCAGGATTTTTTTCGTTCCAAAAATAATTTTTTTATTAAAAAACTCTAATAATGATTTAAAGCGAAATAAAAAATTTTTTTCAATTTACACCAATATGAGAAAAATTATGATTTTTAGATGTTTAGGAACGCGTTATAAGAAAAGCAGTAAGACAAATTGGAAAATAGTGTGTAAGTATATTTTTATTTCTCTCTTCATTTACAACCCATCAAAGAAACAAAATTGTAAAATTAGTAAACACAACCAATGCAAATCATTTGAATTTTTTGTGAAGAATTTCCCAGAATTCCCGTATTGGCACTCATGCCATTCAGTGAGTTGGCATCAGAACTGAACGTGTTCGGTATATTTCGATTCGTTAGGGAATTTGGGTTCTAAGAAAACCGAATTTGTTCTGTTCTGATGTTATCTCACTGAATGGCATGTGTGTTTATGGCACATGGTTATTTTTTGTGAAGAATTTCCCAGAATTCCCATATTGGCACTCATGCCATTCAGTGAGTTGGCATCAGAACTGAACGTATTCGGTATATTTAGATTCGTTAGAGAATTTGGATTCTAAGGAAACCAAATTTGTTCTGTTCTGATGCTATTTCGCTGAATGGCATGTGTGTTTATGGCACATGGTTATTTTTTGTGAAGAATTTCCCAGAATTCCCGTATTGGCACTCATGCCATTCAGTGAGTTGGCATAAGAACTGAACGTGTTCGGTATATTTAGATTCGGTAGGGAATTTGGGTTCTAAGGAAACCGAATTTATTCTGTTCTCATGCTATCTCACTGAATGGCATGTGTGTTTATGACTCATGGTTTTTTTTTGGAAGAATAAACCCGATTTCCCGTATTGGCACTCATGCCATTCAGTGAGTTGGCATCATAACTGAACGTGTTCGCTATATTTAGGTTCCGTAGGGAATTTGGGTTCTAAGGAAACCGAATTTGTTCTGTTCTGATGCTATCTCACTGAATGGCATGTGTGTTTATGGCACATGGTTATTTTTTGTGAAGAATTTCCCAGAATTCCCATATTGGCACTCATGCCATTCAGTGAGTTGGCATCAGAACTGAACGTGTTCGGTATATTTCGATTCGTTAGGGAATTTGGGTTCTAAGAAAACCGAATTTGTTCTGTTCTGATGCTATCTCACTGAATGGCATGTGTGTTTATGGCACATGGTTATTTTTTGTGAAGAATTTCCCAGAATTCCCGTATTGGCACTCATGCCATTCATTGAGTTGTCATCAAAACTGAACGTGTTCGGTATATTTAGATTCCGTAGGGAATTTGGGTTCTAAGGGAACCGAATTTATTCTGTTCTGATGCTATCTCACTGAATGGCATGTGTGTTTATGGCACATGGTTATTTTTTGTGAAGAATTTCCCAGAATTCCCGTATTGGCACTCATGCCATTCATTGAGTTGTCATCAAAACTGAACGTGTTCGGTATATTTAGATTCCGTAGGGAATTTGGGTTCTAAGGGAACCGAATTTATTCTGTTCTCATGCTATCTCACTGAATGGCATGTGTGTTTATGACTCATGGTTTTTTTTTGGAAGAATAAACCCGATTTCCCGTATTGGCACTCATGCCATTCAGTGAGTTGGCATCATAACTGAACGTGTTCGCTATATTTTGGTTCCGTAGGGAATTTGGGTTCTAAGGAAACCGAATTTGTTCTGTTCTGATGCTATCTCACTGAATGGCATGTGTGTTTATGGCACATGGTTATTTTTTGTGAAGAATTTCCCAGAATTCCCATATTGGCACTCATGCCATTCAGTGAGTTGGCATAAGAACTGAACGTGTTCGGTATATTTAGATTCGGTAGGGAATTTGGGTTCTAAGGAAACCGAATTTGTTCTGTTCTGATGCTATCTCACTGAATGGCATGTGTGTTTATGGCACATGGTTATTTTTTGTGAAGAATTTCCCAGAATTCCCGTATTGGCACTCATGCCATTCAGTGAGTTGGCATCATAACTGAACGTGTTCGGTATATTTAGATTCTGTAGGGAATTTGGGTTATAAGGAAACCGATTTTATTCTGTTCTGATGCTATCTCACTGAATGGCATGGCACAGTGTTTGTGGCAAATGGTTATTTTTTTGGTCAGTGGGTTAGGAAGGCGCTACATGAAGAGAAGCAAGACAAAGTGGATAATAGCGTGTAAGTGTGTTATGATTCCTCTTTTCATTTACACCCCATCAAAAAAATCCAATTGTAAAATTAATAAACACAACAATTGCAAAGCGTTTGCAACACAGCGGCTTAAGGTAAGACATTACTTTGGGTTGCCGTAGCGTTATACAAATTTTTGGAGCGGGGTCATGCGTAGCGCAGGCCCTAAAAATTGTCTAGCAACGCGGCGGAGCCGCGTCCCTGAGCGCGCAAGCGCTTTCCCCCTTCCCCAGCATCTTACTGTTCACACACACGCTAGTTATATATACGTTATATAGGTAAGGAGTTTCGTTAGAAAAAATTAAGGCTCTTTTCTGTGGACCAGGGGGGGTCTGAATTTTGTGGAAAGGTCTTACAACTTTTTGCGTAGAATCCGGGAAAACTATAGAAAAAAAATCAGGGGCGCCACATGAGCGCCAGGAACCGATTTGCGGGTCTTTCGCGCAGTCTATCTTCTACGAAAATTTTTCTTTTAACCCGGATCGAAAAATTTCTGCTGGTAGGAAACTAAGTTGGACTGTCCCTGAAAAGTTTGCCAGCGACACCTAAGCGCTACCCTTAACGTGCAGGCCTGCAGCTTTGGCAACATTTTCAGCCCCAAGATGGTGAATTTGAGCGCCATGTGAATGCCGGGCTGGGGAATGGGTGGATCGGAATGGTGATCACAGGCGCAATGTAGCGCTTTTGGAGCTATAATGGCGGGCAAAAAAAAATTTGAAAAATTTTCAAAAATTTTCGAGCTAGGGGGGGTTACAGGTTTTGCACGTTTGGGGCTGTACGAATTTTTAACGATTTTTCAAAAATATACGGAAAGCACTTCCAAGCAGCCATTTTTGATGGGCTATAGTTTAAAAATATTTTTGAAAAATTTTTTATTTTTTCAAAAATTTTTTAGGGTAGGCGGGACGGTTCAGTCCCGGGCCTGTAACTTCCCAGGGGGTGCCTGGAGTGGAAAGTTTTTTTAGTCCACTTTTGTAGAGAATTTAACGGGCTATCGAATCGTGTTTATTAGGTTAAAAAATTTTCAGAAATTTTCGAGCTAGGCCCCCTCGAAAATTTTCACCTGCCTTAAAAAGGGTCAAAAAAATTTCAAAAATATTTTTCTGGACCTATTTTATGCGCTGATCACGAATATCACATTAGTTTTGGGATTAAAGAATT
The DNA here is from genome assembly GCA_039877585.1 of Heterodera filipjevi. Taxonomy (NCBI): domain Eukaryota; kingdom Metazoa; phylum Nematoda; class Chromadorea; order Rhabditida; family Heteroderidae; genus Heterodera; species Heterodera filipjevi. The sequence goes on along the minus strand of JBDPZO010000004.1, from coordinate 6,536,107 downwards.
TTGGTGGTACTTAAAAATTTTGGAAAAATCGGACATTTTTTTGGCCTCTGAAATTCGGGGTAATATTTAAAAATTCATAACTTTATCGGGTGTGGATCATTTTTTATAAAATAAATTGCATAAAATGCAGAAAAATACGGGGAATTTTATGCAATTTATAACGCATTTTAATTATGAGTTAAAAAAAAGTTAGGTCCCAATTTTTGCAAATTTTCGAATTTTCAGAAAAAAATTCATAACTTTTTTCAGAATTGAAATTTCGAAAATGTCTTTTCAAAAAAAAATTGCTAATTTTTAGCTCTCCTGATTTACCCTTTAATCCCTATTTCTAACTCTTTTTTAAAAAAAGTTAGAGCCCAAAAACTGCTTTTAGAAATCCGGACCATAGGGGGTACCCTATTAAAAAATTTTTCAAAATTTTTTTACCCCAAAACATATTTAAATTATGTTTATTAAGCCTATTTGGAACGCTGATCACGAATATCTAATCAGATTTTAGTTTGGACTCCGTTAAAGTCTCTGAATCCATGCGTAAATGCGGATTCTGGGCAGAGGGGAGGGGGTGGGTGGAGGGGGTCGGGGGAGGGGGAGGGGTGGGGGAAGGGGTGGGGGAAGGGGTGGGGGGAGGGGGGTGGGGGGAGGGAGGAGGGAGGAGGTTCAGATCATCACACTCAAATAGTCCTTTTTTCTTTTAAATATATCTATTAAATTTAAAATAAATTTCCCAAAATTTTTATTGCTTATTTTCTTTTAGACTTTTTTTGTTAAACTTTATAATTAAACTTCGTCAAATTTCATAAAAAAATAAAATTAAAGAAATATTTATTAATTTCTTATAATTAAATTTGTGAACCTTTTATAATAACTGTATTTCTGATCAAAATTTGAACGTTGGAACACTCTCTAATCATTTGAACACTCTCAGTCTCTAATCTTTCGAACACTTTCAGTCCCTAATCATTGGAACACTCTCGAATCATTGAAACACTCTCTCAGTCTCTGATCATTGGAACACTCTCAGTCTCTAATCATTTGAACACTCTCAGTCTCTGATCATTGGAACACTCCCTAACCATTGGAACACTTTCAGTCCCTATCCGTTGGAACACTTTGGGCCCTATTGGTCGGACCTAGGTAGCGAAGCTCGATAAGCGCGAAGCGCTTTGAATACAGTAATACGCATGCACGCAGGCGCTAGTTATACTATAATTAAAGTAAAATCGACTTTCGTTTCCAAAAACAAAATCTCCCGGCCGAAGGCCGGGAGGGGTCCAGGAATTGCACATCCCCACTACAACTTTTTGAGGCGCATCTGGGAAAAATACGGAAATTTTGCTTGAGCGGACAACTGAGTCCCGGCAACCGATTTGCGGGTCCGAGCTGCAGTCCCAGTTGTATGAAATTTTTTTGGGGGGCCAGCAGAGAAAAACACTTGCTGGTAGGATTTTAAGTAGGAATGTTTGGCACATCTTTGCCAGCGAGTACTTGGCCCTACCGTGAAAATGCAGGTCTGCAGCTTTGGCTAAAAATTGCCAATTTATTCGGCCCGTTTGAGTGTACGGGCTATAACTTGATGGGGTTTGCTCTGATGCGGTTGCCATAATGAGATAAATTAGAGTGTTTTTGAAGCTCTATCTTATGGGGGAAGAAAATTAAAAAAAATTAAAAAATTTTCGAGCTAGGCCTCGGCATAACTTTTTCACTTTTTGGGCTCTATCTTTATGAGTTTTGTTGCTACAAGAAAACCAAGGCCAGTTTTGTTCTGCGGTTTTTAAAGAGCTTTCGAATGATATAAGATACGTTTTTCTAGCACCAAAAAAAAATTTCCGCTAACTGACCCCCTAGCCGGCTGGGTGGAGTCGTTGGTTGTGCGATAGGGTGTGGGGGAAGGGTTGGATAGTTCAAATCCGCATGAATACGAATCCTTTTTTAATTGCTTGCAATCAAGTGGCTGGGGTGGGGAGATATTTTTAAAAAATTCTAATAATGTTTCTGAGCATAACAAAAAAAAAGTTCATGCAAAATGGATGATTTTTAGCAAAGTTATGATTTTTTGTTTTTTACAAAATTGCAAAACCATAGGGGGGACCCTATTGTTTTGGTGAAATCCATTTTTGAATCGACTCTAACTCGCTTGGATCAAATTGTATAGCAATGGTTTTGGCATAAAAATTGAAGAGCTCATCGAGATCTATCGAAATGGATAGATAAATTAATTAAAACATGCAATTTATGAATTTTTATGTTTCTGGCCAAAATTTGGTCATGTGCAATTTAGTGGTAAATGAAAAAATTAATATCTCCATTCATTATTGTCCAATTCACTTGAAATAAAGTGTACAAAATGTAGAAAAATTGAGAGAATTTTATGATAATTATTCAGTTTGTAAATTCGCAAAAGTAAAAAAGTTGATGCCCAAAAAGTGAGAAATTTTTGTATTATTACAAATAAATTCATATCTTTTTTCAAAATGAGTATTTTATAAATCTTATATTATTGAAAAATAGCTAATTTTTTTCTTCATTTATTAGCCTTTGGGAAGAAAATTCTAGCCCTGCCCTGTAAAATGTTATTTTGCCAAAAGTGGGGGTTGGTTCACAATCAATAGGGGGTACCCTATGGAAAATTACAACATGAATTTTTAAATCCAATTAAGTTAATTCAATTTTTAAAAAATTCTAATAATGTTTTTAAGCATAACAAAAAAAAGTTCATGCAAAATGGGTGATTTTTAGCAAAGTTATGATTTTTTGTTTTTTACAAAATTGCAAAACCATAGGGGGGACCCTATTGTTTTGGTGAAATCCATTTTCGAATAAACCATAACATGCTGGGATCAAATTATACAGAAATGGTTTAGGGATGAAAATTGAAGAGCTCATCGAGATCTATCGAAATGGATAGATAAATTAATTAAAACATGCAATTTATGAATTTTTATGTTTCTGGCCAAAATTTGGTCATGGGCAATTTAGTGGTAAATGAAAAAATTAATATCTCCATTCATTATTGTCCAATTCACTTGATATAAAGTGTACAAAATGTAGAAAAATTGAGAGAATTATATGATAATTATTCAGTTTGTAAATTCGCAAAAGTAAAAAAGTTGATGCCCAAAAAGTGAGTCGGTTTTGCATTTTTACAAATAAATACATATCTTTTTTCAAAAGGAGTATTTTCTCAAAACCTTATCATTAAAAAATAGCTGATTTTTTTCTCTACTTATTAGCCTTTGTGAAGAAAATTCTAGCCCTGCCCTGAAAAAAGTTATTTTGCCAAAAGTGGGGGTTGGTTCACAATCAATAGGGGGTACCCTATGGAAAATTACAACGTGAATTTTTAAATCCAATTCAGTTAATTCAATTTTTAAAAAATTCTAATAATGGTTTTAAGCGTAACAAAAAAGAATTCATGGGATTTGGACCAGTTTGAACAAAGTTATGATTTTTTCTTTATTGCAAAATTGCAAAACAATAGGGGGGACCCTTTTGTTTTGGTGAAATTCATTTTTGAATCGACCACTACTCGCTGGGATGAAAATATATAACAAAATCATCCCATTTACTATGTCACCTCACCTATCATAGTTTAGCATTTATTATGGTGTCGCACATCTACCATGGTGTCGCACCTACCTTAGTGTTGCATCTATTATGGTGTCGCACCTACCATAGTGTTGCATCTATTTTGGTCGCACCTACCACTCGCCCCTGCTATCGTAAAGCATCTTTATGGTGTCACAACTATTATTCTGTCGCATATACCATGGCGCCGCATGGAAATTGGCCCATTTTAAGATAAGTTATGCTTTTTTCTTTTTGTCAAATTGAAAAACCATAGGGGGGCCATATTGTTTTGAGGTAAGCGTACCCTCTAGCAACGAAGTCCTTTGCGCGAAGCGCTCAGGTAATACACAGACAACTTCATATTTGTCAATATGGCACCTGGGCATTTTTTTTTTTTGGAAGAATAACACCGAATTCCCGTATTGGCACTCATGCCACTCAGCGAGTTGGCATCAGAACTGAACGTATTCGATATATTTAGATTCGTTATGGAATTTGGGTTCTAATGAAACCGAATTTGTTCTGTTCTGATGCAATCTCGCTGAATGGCATCTGTGTTGATGACACATGGTCATTTTTTTGGAAGAATAACACCGAATTCCCGTATTGACACTCATGCCACTCAGCAAGTTGGCATCAGACTGAACGTATTTGGTATATTTAGATTCGTTAGGGAATTTGGGTTCTAATGAAACCGAATTTGTTTTGTTCCGATGCCATCTCGCTGAATGGCGTATGTCAATATGGACCTGGTCATTTTTTGGAAGAATAACACCGAATTCCCGTATTGGCACTCATGCCACTCAGCGAGTTGGCATCAGAACTGAACGTATTCGGTATATTTAGGTTCGTTAGGGAATTTGGGTTCTAAGGAAAGCGAATTTGTTCTGTTCAGATGCCATCTCGCTGAATGGCGTATGTCAATATGGCACCTGGTCATTTTTTTTGGAAGAATAACACCGAATTCCCGTATGGCACTCATGCCACTCAGCGAGTTAGCATCAGAACTGAACGTGTTCGGTAGATTTCTATTTGGAATTAAATTTGGTATTTAAGATATCAAATTTGTCAGTTCCGATACCAATTCGCTGAATGGCACAGTGTTTATGACAAATGGTTATTTTTTTGGTCAGTGGGTTAGGAACGCGCTACATGAAGAGAAGCAAGACAAAGTGGATAATAGCGTGTAAGTGTGTTATGATTCCTCTTTTCATTTACACCCCATCAAAAAAATCCAATTGTAAAATTAATAAACACAACAATTGCAAAGCGTTTGCAACACAGCGGCTTAAGGTAAGACATTACTTTGGGTTGCCGTAGCGTTATACAAATTTTTGGAGCGGGGTCATGCGTACGCGCAGGCCCTAAAAATTATTTAATGGTCATTGTTTGGCGAAGAATTTCCGAAATTCAAACATTCGCACTCATGTTATTTAGCGAGTTGGCATCAGAATTGAACGGTTTAGGCATATTTTGATTCAGTGAAAAATAGCTAATTTTTTTCTCTATTTATTAGCCTTTAAATTTTTGTAGCAAAGTCATGCGTACACGCAGGCCTTAAAATTTCTAGCAACGCGGCGGAGCCGCGTCCCTGAGCGCGTCAGCGCTTTCTTCCCTCCCTTGAAACCAGCTTCTTACATGCACGGCGGTGCACCCTAGTTTATATATATATATAGAAAAATGTTGGCTTTCGTTTGCATTTATGCCTGAAAATGCATTCAAAAAACAAAATCTCTCTTCAAAGACATCGTGGGGGTCTGAAAGTTGTACATAGCTTATACAACTTTTTGAGGCGCATCTGGGAAAACTATAGATTTTAGGCCTAGGCGGCCAACTGAGTCCCAGGGACTGAGTTGTCTTTTTGGCATGCACTTTTTTGCAGTAGTCTGCTGGGAAAGTTTTTTCTTTTCACCCGTAGGGCTTAGCATTTAGGGGGAGGATTTTAAGTTGGGCAGTTTCGGACAAGTAAGCAGAACATACCTAAGGTGTCCGGGTTAAACCCTGGTCTGCAGCTTTGCGCAAAAATGGTAGGGTCGACTTTTTGAAAAACCTTCTTTAGGCTCTAACTTTTTTCGTATTGTAAATATTGGAATGGTATTAATAGACAAAAGATAGAGCTTTTGATTCTCTATCTAATGGTATAAAAAAATTAGGGGGTAAGCGCTCAAATTTTAGAGGTAGGATTTTTTGAAAATTTCTCTCTTCTTGCAAATCTCTCGTCACTCTGCTTCTCTGTCCTACGACGTTCGCACGCTCTCTCACCTTCTCTCTCACTTGTCTAACAGGGAGGGTAATTAAAAAATGGTCTTCAAAATGGTGATAAAATTCTGAAAAAATTCACACAAGGGTAGAAAAATATGCTGATTCAAATGGCAAAAAAAAATTTTCAAAAAGTCAAAATTTTCTGCAAATTTTTCAAAAAATTTTTGGGCCTTGCTTTTGATGACAGGGATTTTAGGTGTACTTTGAAAAATACATATCTCGGTGGGAAATGAACCAAATGTTATGAATTTAGTCTTAAAAAATGCAGAAAAATGTGCAGAATTTATTAAAATTTAAAAGGTGTTTCAATTCTTAATATTTCTAAAGTTAGGTCCAATTTTATTAAATTTTTCAAATTTTAAGAAAATAATTCATAACTTCTTTAAAAATATCTATTTCCAATATCTATTGTTAAGGAAAAATAGCTAATTTTTTTCTCTATTTATTATAGTTGAGATCATATTTCTATCACTAATGTGAAAAAAGTTATTCACCGAAATATAGTTTTTGGCTCACAACCCATAGGGGGTACCCTTTTGAAAATTTTTAAAAGAAATTTTTTACCCAAAAATTTATTTAAAAACACTTTTTTAAGTCTATTTGGCTCGCTGATCACGAATATCTCATCAGATTTTAATTTTGATTTTGTTAAAGTCTCTGAATCCTTCCGTATATGCGGATTCTGTGCAGCAGGCATCTGTGTAGTGGGGGTGGGCGGAGTGGGTTTTCATAGTTGTTGCCTTATTCCGGATAAACCATTAGTGATACGAAAAAACTACTTCTGACAAACTTATAGAGCTTGAAGAGATGGATTTTAATAAAAAAAAAATAAAAGAAATCGAACCATTTTAAGCCCAGCTGTAGTCTTGACAATGTCAAAAAATAGGCCATTATACAAAAAAATCCAACTGAACCCAAAATCGGGTATATAAGGGGGCAAATTCATTCATTCAGCTCATTCCTTTCATTTCTTCCCTTTCACTGCGCTGACCCAACATTCCGGGGTGATGGGCGGCAGCCCGGACTGGTGAGGGACCGAAGCTCTGCATCTTTAACACGCTTTTCTTCCCCTTTCTTTTTTCATTCTCCCGCTATTCTATTGTTTTAATAGAACTAATAAATAAAAATTGCATAAGTTATAGTACCTTAAGTTATTCAATAATAAGAACTCATTTTAGGAGCGATTCACTGTTTAAAATTAAATGCCTTCAAAAGCACAAAATCGCCGTGAAGCACGGAGCAAGCGGTACTCCGAACAGAAGGAGCTCTCTTTAGGGCATTCTGACTGTAGTGCAGTTTCTCCGGGGTTTGCATCTCAAAGTTTTAGTGGTCCAAGGAAAAGGGCGCGCCCCCCAAACATTGATAGTCCATTAACCGATTCATTTGAAAATGTTCATATCGGTACACCTCGCACATCCCGCAATGCAAGTCTTTTATCCGTCCCAACTTCACCTTTTTCCAAAAAAGCAAGAATTTTTCAAACTTCTGATGTCATCTCATCGCAATTTACATCTGAAGTGCATTCACCTTCGATAAGCGAAAGTTCATTAAGTTGCCACTCAATTTCTTCTAATGAGAGCAGAGGAGGTCGCCCAAGGAAAAAACGAGGTGGACCAGGCCGTCGCAAAAAATTGATTCCCGAACTTGCAAATCCTTCGTCATTGGATAATGCTGCTAACAATTTTCAAGTTTCTGGCCAAATGCTAAAATTGTTGACTTCGGATAACATTGAAATTCCATTTGGTCCTCAGATGCAGTCACAAAATCCCATTGCAGTTGACGCAATTTCGCGTGGTTTTATTTCAAATCTTTGGTCTAATCCAAATGAATGGTTTGGAGAAGACGTAATCTATTCGTTCCATCGATATCTTTCTTCATTGAATCATGATAAAAAAGTGGCGGTTTTGAATCCAATTTATACGGACTTAGCTATTCATTTTGGCCCTAATGCCTTTCAATTCAATGCTTTGAACAATTGTTATAATTATTCACCTGACTACGATATTTTATTGATAACCGTGTTTTTTCCCGGTCACTTTGCTCTTATAATATTTGATCGGTCTGACAGAACCAATGTTAAAGTTTTGTTTATTGATCCTCTGCCAACCTTTAACCGTCTGCTCAATCCGTTGGCTCCGGGCTATGACGAAAGGCGTTTGGTGCTTATTCAAAGCGCAATCATTGAACTTACACCAGATCTTTCATTGACTGATATTAATATTCATACTCTAAGTCCCCAAGAATTCACGACCCAAAGCGATGGCATAAATTGTGGCCTCTTTGTTTGTCTTTATGCTGAATCGTATTTGTTTAATGATGGCTCTTTACTTTTATCGAACATGGACATTAATATTGAAAGACGTCGTATTCTGTGGCTTTTATCTGAATTGATCATAAACAATTTCGTTGATTATTATGGACGAAATGGAGCTTTCATGCAAACAAACAATGAAAATGTTAATTTGCCGTTGTATCCTGTGGAGTCAAACATTGACCAAAACTGCCCAAGGGATGGGGTTGGAGCATTTATTTGTGTTGAACCCGCTTTGGAAACAACTCCTGACGTGACCTTATCTTCTCATGATGTTTATAACAATTCACCGCGCCGATCAATCCGCATTCAAAGTCGCTTGAGCGACGTTAATGATGCTGACAATCACCATTTTTCACCAAAAAAATTAAATGACATATCCCGTCGTTGTCACATAAAACACGATGGGTTTCCATGTGCTGACGTTCGTGCTAAACACACGACCGAATATTACGATTCAGGAAATCTTGGGGATAAAATTTGTGATGATTGCTATGCCGAATTGTTTAATAGTGAAGCCGTTAAATTAAATGGGAAAATTTCATCATCTTTTTGTTGCAACTTTGGTACTGTTGTCTTGCCTCCGTTTAAAGAACACCCACCTACACTGAAGAGACTTTTATCAGGCCAAAGCCAAGAGGCTAAAAAATTTTTATCTCATCAAAATCTTTACAATTCATTGCTCGCTTTTGCGTCCATTTCCGTTGGTTTCCGCGAATCTTCACTCGATGGAAACGTGTGTTTTTTATTAAATGGTGAATTCACACGTCAAATTGGTTCCCTTCTTCCGGGGAGATTTTCTCCTTCGTTTTCCCAACTGTACATTTTGGATCCGGCGGCTGCTGCACAGAAAAGGACTGAAAATGTTGGCTATGGTGGAAATAGAGTTAATGAAACTACCCTTCGTAAACTTGATTTTATTATTCGTAAATACCACCCACTGGCTAAAGAGTTATTAAATTTTCATTCACAATACTTACAAAAAATGCAAGAAAATGGGCCAGAATCTGTAATTAATTTCCGTTTGACACTGATTGAAGCACGCGATGCACCCGCAAATGTGCAAGACCCTTCACTTCACCCAAGGCAGGCAAATTTGCCGGACGAAGGGAATGCGTTGTTTGCACTTTGGCTTGAAGGTGACCAACCACCTTTTTTGAAGGGAATATGGATTACCAATGATGAAGGCCAGTTGCGCCAATTTCCACCGCATCACCCTTTAACGGACTCACTTTGTTATCCTCTCCTATTTCCTCATGGTGATGACGGATTCCATCATAAAATTCCTCGCATTATTTTAACTAATCGACAAAGGAATGACGCTGATGATATGGAGATTGATGTTGCCGATTCTGATAATGATTCAACTGACGGAAACGAGTCAATTGCCACTTCAAACTCAAATGATTCTTTTGTTGATCAAAATTCTGTTTCCAAATTTTTATCTATAAGAGCGTACATTCGTTATCGAATGGCCCTTCGAAAAGACGAACCAGTTCATAACATTTGGAGTGCTGGCGGTGGACTCAGCCAAAAATTTATCCTTGACTATTCCGCTCGTATTGATACTGATCTTTCTAACTTTTTAAGACGACCAGAATTAAATTTACGGGCCACATTACCTGAAAACGCTATTCGTTGGTTGTCTAGAAATGCCGGCTTAAACTCGACCGAAGAGTTGGGCAGTGTAGTTATGTTTCGTAAATCTCAGCCAGGCACGCGTGCATATTTTCAACATAAATTCTATGATGCAACCACCATTATGTCTCGCTTTAAAAAGCCTGGGTACGCATCATTCTTTCTTACATTCACAACAAACCCACGCTGGCCGGAAATTTCACGCAATTTTCTTCACAATGGGCAAAGAACTGTTGATCGATTTGATTTAATTTGCCGGGTTTATGAAGACAAGCTTCGCCATTTGCATTATTTAATTGATAAGAAAAATATTTTGGGCAAAATGATTGGCCAGGAGTGCCGAGAGTTTCAAAAGAAATATGGAGGTCCACATGCCCACCGTGTATACCATACAAACTTACTTGCTATACCGGAAACAATTGACAATCTGATATGGGCACATATTCCAACCGAGCCAAACCCCAACGATAAATCTGATTGGGCAAATTTTATTCGTAAAGTCCTGAAACTTCTGCCCAAATATCAATTTCATGATTGTGGACCACATTGCTTAAACCGCAAAGGCAAATGCAAAAAAGGCTTTCCAAAACCTTTTAGTAACTATACAATTCTCCACGATGACAGGCCCGCTGTCTATTTTCGGCCAAGCCCGGAAAATGGCGGCCAAACATTAAGTGTAAAAAAGGGAAGAACCCATATTATATATGATAATTCACGTGTTTCCGCTTTCAACCCATATATATTAGTTCGTTTTGAAACCCACCACAATCTTGAGTCTGCATATGGTCAAAGCACCAATTTGAAGTATTTGTACAAATACCCGTTTAAGGGCCCGAGTTTCTCTTACATAAAAACAAGACAAGAAGATGGCATCACGAACATTGATGAGCCTGCATATTATGCCAAAATGTTATACCGCTCACCGCCGGAGGCATATAGCCGTATTATGTCATTCAAATATGCTTATTTATCCCATGTCGTTATTCCGTTGTCAATTCATTTGCCCGGCCAGCAAAAAGTATATATGCGGCCAGGCCAGGCCGAAGCAATTGCTCAGCAAATTCAGGCTGGCCAGTTACCTGAAACTCCACTTTCGGCATATTGGAAGCAATGTGGAACTGATCCCGAAATTGCAAAAATTCTTTTTGATCGGATGCCTGAAAAATATTCATTTAATAAGGCTGGAAAATATTGGAAAAAACGGATTTTTTCAACTCGGACTGCGCATATTAAAGTTCGAAAGCCCACCATTGGCCGGATATATCCTGTTTCACCGCGTAATCCTGAGCTATTTGCTCTTTATTTGCTCACAAAACATTTTCCTGGAACTCATATTCTTTTAAAAACTGTAAACCCACCACATATTTGTGAAACGTTTCTCGAAGCGGCTCGCTTGAGAGGGCTAATAGACGATTGTAATGTGTGGATTCGCACTTTGGAGGAAGGTGCTGCCTCTCTACGGCCAGCTCAAATGCGCCAATTGTTTGCAAATATTTTAATTTTTGGGTCAACGGAAAATTGTTTAATTGACGGAGGTCTTCTTTGGGAACGTTTTCTCCCGCATTTTTATGACACTCGCTGTACTGATGCAGAACGTCCATTGCGTATTGAGCGTGCTCTCGCACTATTGGAGCGTCTTTTAGTGGCTCAGGGCCGACAATGTAAAGATTTTGGTCTTCCAACCCCGACTATTTCCATTATAAATGATCCACAACGAGGGATTAATGAATTTTTCTTCCCTCAACACGTGAACGACGATGATGTTGATGGCACAGTTGATACGAGCGTTTTTGAGCGTGGGCACTTAAACGCTGAACAACAAAAATTCTTTGATTTGATTAAGACAGCATTTATTGATTCGAATGGTACACGGTTATTTTATTTGTGTGGTGATGGTGGAACGGGAAAAACTTTCTTGCTTAATTATATCCTTTACCATTTGCGTCGGATTGGTGCCAAAATAATTCCCACTGCCTCGACTGGCATGGCTTCGACCCGGTTTTACGTTGGTGGAACTACGGTACATTCAGCATTTAAATTTGGCATTTCTGTTGAACCAGGCAAATTGCCGTCGATTCCTTTTGATAGTTTTTTTGGTCGCCGCATTATAGAATGTGATATAATCATAATCGATGAAATGACAATGTTGGAGCGAGTTGTATTTGAAAATATTGATGCACTTTGTCGCCTTATGTGTTTCCACAAACGGCATTTGCCATTCGGTGGGAAATGTGTTATCATTTCGGGGGATTGGAAGCAATCTCTTCCTGTTGTCATTGATTCGTATGGCAGTCCAGCCCAAATTGCTGCTTGCATTCAATCTTCACCAATTTACCCATTGTTTCAAAAATTCAAATTAACGCAAAGCATGCGCGTAAACCCAAATGAACTTTCATTTCTTAAATGGCTTGATGATGTTGGAAAGGGATCGGAGGGAGAAACTGTTGCTATTCCTAAAGACATGATTGTTGACTCTCGAGACGAATTAATTAATTGGGTTTTTGACCAAGGGCTTAATATGCCCAGCAACGAAATGCTTAAAAGGCTCCTTTTGGCCACCACGAATAGGATTGTTGATTTAAATAATTCACAGATAGCGCAAATATTACCCGGTAACTTTGTTGAATTTTTTTCTGTTGACAAAGCAACTGACGAGAACCCATTAGCTGTTAATGCTGCAGATTTTGATGTTGCGCAACTAAACCAACTTAGCCCAATGGGTATGCCAACGCATATTATTCGTCTTAAAACAGGGGCTATTATTGTGTTGCTTGTAAATCTTAACACTTCAAAGGGTCTTTGTAATGGTACCCGACTTCTTATTAAAAAACTTACCCAAAATTTGATTGAATGTGAAGCATTAACTGGAGGTTCTTCAACGAATGGCCTTATTGTTGGTATTCCACGTAACCGCCACACTTATAAGGATAAACGACCTGATGGTGTCAGTTTTGAAAGGTTTCAATTTCCCGTTCGTCTCGCTTTTGCTATGACTGTTGTAAAGGCACAAGGACAAACTGCCACCCGTTTGGGTATAGACTTCACAGAAGAGCCTTTTTCACACGGTCAATTGTACACGGCATTATCGCGTGCAACAAGTCGTGAAAATATTCGTATCTTTGCACCAAATAAACCTCTTGACAATGATGGAAATCCACTTATTCGAAATGTCATTGCACGTGGACTTGATTTGTCTTAAACAATCTTCTTTTATATCAACGTTTTATTTGAGTTTAAAAAAATATATATTTAATTGCCGAACCATAATTTATGGCAGATAGATTTTCGTTTTACATCATTATTTAAACATAAAAATTTATATTTTATTGCCGAGCCATTATTTATGGCAGACGGGTTTTAACTTTAAATTATTATTTAAGCATAAAAATTTAAATTTTATTGCCGAGCCTTCATATATGGCAGACGGGTTTTAATTTTACATCATTATTTAAACATATTAATTTATATTTTATTGCCGAGCCATCATTTATGGCAGACGGGTTTTAATTGTTAATTATTATTTGAGCAAAAATAGCCGAGCCATCATTTATGGCAGACGGGTTTTATCATTTTACATTATTATTTAAAATAAAAATTATATATTTCATTTCCGAGCCATCATTTATGGCAGACGGGTTTTAACTTTTAATTATTATTTGGGCATAAATAGCCGAGCCATCATTTATGGCAGACGGGTTTTAGTTTTACATTATTATTAAAAAAAAATATATATATTTCCTTTCCGAGCCATCATTTATTGCAGACGGGTTTTAACTTTTAATTATTATTTGAGCATAAATAGCCGAGCCATCCTTTATGGCAGACGGGTTTTAACTTTTAATTATTATTTGAGCATAAATAGCCGAGCCATCATTTATGGCAGACGGGTTTTAGTTTTACATTATTATTAAAAATAAAAATATATATTTCCTTTCCGAGCCATCATTTATGGCAGACCGGTTTTAACTTTTAATTATTATTTGAGCATAAATAGCCGAGCCATCATTTATGGCAGACGGATTTTGATTTTTTTTTTCTTTGCATTTATTTCTGAGCTTAGCTCCTCGCCGGGGATCCCATTTTGAACCTCACCCCCCCCCCTCCCCCCCCCCCCGGCGAGTGGAGTTCATGGTTTTTGCCAGTTTTCCACCGTGCACCTCCGCGTGGTGAACTCTGGGGATTGGCCCGCTTTTGACTTAAAGCTGGCCAATCGCAAAGTCACGGTTAATAAACTGGATAATACACACAATAACGTGTCCACAGCAAAATAAAACGCGTAGCTTCTAGCAACGAAGTCCTTTGCGCGAAGCGCTCGATAATCCGAAGACAATCCCATTTTATACGCATTCCTCTAATACAAGCCATCTCACCTATAACGGCCCCATCAATTCCCCGCCTAGTTATATACCCTAAAATAAAACCGAGTTTCGTTTCCAAAAACAAAATCTCCCGGCCGAAGGCCGGGAGGGGTCTGGGAATTGCACATCCCCACTACAACTTTTTGAGGCGCATCTGGGAAAACTATAGGTTTTTTGCTCACGCGGACAACTGAGTCCCAGGAAGCAAATTGCGAGTTTTTTGTGCAGTTTCAGTGTTACGAAAAAATTTTTAAAGGCATAATTGAAAAATCGGCCTCGATAGGATTTTAAGTTGAAATGTTGTGCACAAAAATGCCAGCAGGTGTTAAGACGTAGGGGTTCTCAGTTTTTCTGTAAAATTGCGCAAAAATTGCACACTTATTTTCGAATATTCAGTACCGGAGGAATAACTCAATGAGTTTTGCTCCAATTGGGATATGGTCAACTGCTAAATTGTAGAGATTTTGAAGCTCTATCGACTGGTAAAGAGAAATTTTGAAAATTTTCAAAAAATTTTCGGCTAGGCCTAGGCTTAGGTTTTTCACTTACGGGGCTCTAACTTTTTGAGTTTTCTAGATAGTGGAAAATCAAGGCCAGTTTTGCTCTGCGGTTTTAAAAGAGCTTTCGAATGATATAAAATACGTTTTTGTAGCACCAAAAATAAATTTCCGCTAACTGACCCCCTAGCCGGCTGGGTGGAGCCGTTGGTTGTGCGATAGGCTGTGGGGGTGGGGTGGGATAGTTCAAATCCGCATGAATACGAATCCTTTTTTTATTGATTGGAATGAAATGGTGAGGATGGGGAGATATTTTTTAAAAATTTTAATTATCATTTTAAGCCTAACAAAAAAAGTTCATGCAAAATGGGTGATTTTTAGCAAAGTTATGATTTTTTGTTTTTTACCAAATTGCAAAACCATAGGGGGGACCCTATTGTTTTGGTGAAATCCATTTTTGAATCGACTGTAACTCGCTTGGATCAAATTATACAGAAATGGTTTAGGGATGAAAATTGAAGAGCTCATCGAGATCTATCGAAATAGATAGATAAATTAATTAAAACATGCAATTTATGAATTTTTATGTTTCTGGCCAAAATTTGGTCATGGGCAATTTAGTGGTAAATGAAAAAATTCATATCATCTTTAGTTTTTATTCGATTTAAGTCAAATAAAGTGGACAAAATGTAGAAAAATAAGGAGAATTTTATGATATTTATTTGGTTTGTAATATCACATAAGACAAAAAGTTGAAGCCCAAAAAGTGAGTAGGTTTTGCATTTTTACAAATAAATTCATAACATATTTTTAAAAAAGTATTTTGTGAATGTAATATTATTAAAAAATAACTAATTTTTTTCTCTATTTATTACTACTTTTGTGCCTTTTACTAACTCCACCCTGAAAAAAGTTATTCCTCGAAAAATGGGGTTTGGTTCACAACTAATAGGGGGTACCACATGGAAAATTTTAAAAGAAATTTTATGTCACAAAAAAAGTTGAAATATTTTTAAATAATGTTAATTCCTATTTTAAAACAAAAAAAGAAATCGCATGCGATTTGGACCCGTTTAAGCCAAGTTCTGAATTTTTATTTTATAAAAATCTGTAAAACCATAGGGGGGACCCTATTGTTTTGAAAAAATGCATTGTTGACCCGACGATATCTCGCTGTGATTAAATTATTGAGACATGGTTTAGCCATGAAAATTGCAGATCTCGTCAGGATCTATCGATACGGATAAATTAATTAAGTAAAAAAACATTTTTATAAATATGAATTTTCCGAAATTCCGACATTGACATTTATGCCACTCAGCGAGTTGGCATCAGAACTGAACATGTTCGTTATATTTAGATTCGTTAGGGAATTTGGGTTCGAAAGATATTGAATTTATCCTGTTCCGATGCCATCTCGCTGAATGGCGTGTGCCAATATGGCACCTGGTCATTTTTTTGGAAGAATAACACCGAATTCCCGTATTGGCACTCATGCCACTCAGCGAGTTGGCATCAGAACTGAACGTATTCGATATATTTAGATTCGTTAGGGAATTTGGGTTCTAAGGAAACCGAATTTGTTCTGTTCTGATCCAATCTACCTGAATGGCATCTGTGTTTATGATACATGGTCATTTTTTGGAAAAATAACACCGAATTCCCGTATTGGCACTCATGCCACTCAGCGAGTTGGCATCAGAACTGAACGTATTCGGTATATTTAGGTTCGTTAGGGAATTTGGGTTCTAAGGAAACCGAATTTGTTCTGTTCTGATGCAATCTACCTGAATGGCATGTGTGTTTATTTCACATGGTCATTTTCTTGGAAGAATAACACCGAATTCCCGTATTGGCACTCATGCCACTCAGCGAGTTGGCATCAGAACTGAACGTATTCGGTATATTTAGGTTCGTTAGGGAATTTGGGTTCTAAGGAAACCGAATTTGTTCTGTTCCGATGCCATCTCGCTGAATGGCGTGTGTCAATATGGCACCTGGTCATTTTTTTGGAAGAATAACACCGAATTCCCGTATTGGCACTCATGCCACTCACTCAGCGAGTTGGCATCAGAACTGAACGTATTCGGTATATTTAGGTTCGTTAGGGAATTTGGGTTCTAAGGAAACCGAATTTGTTCTGTTCTGATGCAATCTACCTGAATGGCATGTGTGTTTATTTCACATGGTCATTTTCTTGGAAGAATAACACCGAATTCCCGTATTGGCACTCATGCCACTCAGCGAGTTGGCATCAGAACTGAACGTATTCGGTATATTTAGGTTCGTTAGGGAATTTGGGTTCTAAGGAAACCGAATTTGTTCTGTTCCGATGCCATCTCGCTGAATGGCGTGTGTCAATATGGCACCTGGTCATTTTTTTGGAAGAATAACACCGAATTCCCGTATTGGCAATCATGCCACTCAGCGAGTTGGCATCAGAACTGAACGTATTCGGTATATTTAGGTTCGTTAGGGAATTTGGGTTCTAAGGAAACCAAATTTGTTCTGTTCTGATGCTATTTCGCTGAATGGCATGTGTGTTTATTTCACATGGTCATTTTCTTGGAAGAATAACACCGAATTCCCGTATTGGCACTCATGCCACTTAGCGAGTTGGCATCAGAACTGAACGTGTTTGGTATATTTAGATTCGTTAGGGAATTTGGGTTCGAAAGATATTGAATTTATCCTGTTCCGATGCCATCTCGCTGAATGGCGTAAGTGGATAATAGCGTGTAAGTGTGTTATGATTCCTCTTTTCATTTACACCCCATCAAAAAAATCCAATTGTAAAATTAATAAACACAACAATTGCAAAGCGTTTGCAACACAGCGGCTTAAGGTAAGACATTACTTTGGGTTGCCGTAGCGTTATACAAATTTTTGGAGCAGGGTCATGCGTACGCGCAGGCCCTAAAAATTATATAATGGTCATTGTTTGGCGAAAAATTTCCGAAATTCAAACATTCGCACTCATGTTATTTAGCGAGTTGGCATCAGAATTGAACGGTTTAGGCATATTTTGATTCAGTGAAAAATAGCTAATTTTTTTCTCTATTTATTAGCCTTTAAATTTTTGTAGCAAAGTCAAGCGTACACGCAGGCCTTAAAATTTCTAGCAACGCGGCGGAGCCGCGTCCCTGAGCGCGTCAGCGCTTTCTTCCCTCCCTTGAAACCAGCTTCTTACATGCACGGCGGTGCACCCTAGTTCTATATACGTTATATAGGTTTCGGGTTTCGTTTCAAAAAAGGAAATCTCCCGGCCAAAGGCCGGGAGCGGTCTGAAAGTTGTGCATTGGTCTTACAACTTTTTGAGGTGCATCCGGGAAAACTATAGAAAAAAAATCTAGGGCGCCAGTTCAGCGCCAGGAACTGAGTTGCGGGTCATTACCGTAGTCCCACTGTTACGAAAATTTTTCTTTGGACCGGGATCAAAAAATTTCCGCCGTGAGGGCACTAAGTTGGAATGTCCCCGAAAACTTTGCCAGCGAACCCTAAGCGAAATTTTGAAAGCCTCGGCCTGCCTGCTTCGACAATTTTTCAGCACCAGAATGGTGGTTTTCAGCCCCAGCTGAATGCCGGGCTGGGGATTGAGCTGATCAGAATAGTGATCAGAGGCGCAATGTAGCGATTTTGGAGCCCGATTTTTTCAGAAAAAAAATTTTCGAAAATTTTGAAAAATTTCCGAGCTAGGGGGGGTTGCAGGTTTTGCACGTTTGGGGCTGTATGAATTTTTAACGATTTTTTAAAAATAAACGGAGGCCACTTTCAAGTAGCCATTTTTGATGGGCTATCGTTTAAAAATAATTTTGGAAAAATTTTTATTTTTTCAAAAAATTTTAAGGTAGGCGGGACACTTCAGTCCCGGGCCTGTAGCTCGCCAGGGGGTGCCTGGAGTGGAAAGTTTTTTTTGCCCATATTTGTAGAGAATTAAATGGGCTATCGAATGGTGTTTATTAGGTTGAAAAATTTTCAGAAATTTTCGAGATAGGCCCCCTCGAAAATTTTCACCTACCTTCAAATTGGTCAAAAAAATTTCAAAAAATATTTTTCTGGGCCTATTTTATGCGCTGATCACGAATATCATATTAGTTTTATGTTTGAAAAATTTTGGGAGGGTTTAAAAATTTTTGAAATTTCGTCCATTTTTTTGGCCTCGGAAATTTGGGGATATATTTAAAAAATCATAACTTAATTATATTTGGATCAATTTGCATAAAATAAAGTTAATAAACTGCAGAAAAATACGCCCGATTTTATGCAATTTATTTGGGTTTCCAATTATACGTAAGAAAAAAGTTAGGTCCGAATTTCTGAAAATTTTCGAATTTCCAGAAAAAAATTCATAACTTTTTTCAGAATTGAAATTTTCAAAGTTTCTTTCCATAAAAAAATTGCTAATTTTTAACTCTATTTTATATAGTTGAGAATATTTTTATATCTCTATTCAAAAAAAAGTTAGGGCCCAAAAACTGCTTTTGGAAATCCGGACCATAGGGGGTACCCTATTGAAATTTTTTTGAAAAATTTTTTACCCAAAAATTTATTTAAAAACACTTTTCTAAGCCTATTTGGGTCGCTGATCACGAATATCTGATCAGATTTTAGTTTTGACTTCGTTAAAGTCTCTGAATCCCTACGTTAATGGGGATTCTGAGCGGGTGGGGGAGGGAGGGGGGGGGGGGGTTCAGATCACCACACTCAAATGTTTATTATTCTTTTATTTGGAATTTTACCATTTTCGAAATTCTTTTAATTATTTTCTTTGCACTTTTATATCATTTATAAACTTAAAATTATATTTAAATTCTATCTAATTTTTAAGACACAATTTTGTTTAAAAAATCATTATTTGTTTGACTGCAAAAGATGTGTGCATTTCGTTCTATCTTTCTATATAGAAATTATTAAAATAAAAATTGAAAAAATATCCATTTCATTGTTTTATTGTTTTTTTCTTCAGATTTCTTAAATTTAAATAAATAATCTTATAAACTCATTCCCCAATTATTGGAACACTCTCAGTCCCTAATCATTGGAACACTCTTAGTCCCCCCTAATCATTGGAACACTCTTAGTCTCTAATCATTGGAACACTCTTAGTCTCTAATCATTGGAACACTCTCAGTCCCTAATCATTGGAACACTCTCAGTCCCCTCTAATCATTGGAACACTCTCAGTCTCTATTAGAACACTCTCATTTCAGTCCCTACCCGTTGGTCCGAACCTTGGAACACTTTCGGCCCTATTGATCGGACCTAGGTAGCGAAGCTCGATAAGCGCGAAGCGCTTTGAATACAGTAACACGCATGTACGCCCCCGCTAGTTTCTACTTACATAAAATTTGAATCTTTGTAATAACAAAGATGAGATTTACGATAATGGTTTGATTAAATCTGGAAAATAGAGTAACGCCTTTTATACATTTTTTAGACAAGACTCATATAATTATTTTCAATACAAAATGAATGTTGAACATGGAATTGTCAAAATAAATTTGCCAAATTGGAATTTGCCATATTTGGTGTATTTGAAACAAAAAAACGAGTTGGAAATTGAAAATATAAAAGGTATTCCTTTTTCATGAATTTTTAAAAAACAGTCGTTCAATTTTATTCAAATTTTTCATTTTTAAAACTTTAGATTTTTCTTTGACCTTTTTGGGAAAAATGCGTATTGAAAAAGGAAGAAAAGAAAACGATGAAAAGAACAGCCGAGAAATTGAAATAGGAAGAAAAGAAAATGATGAAAAGAACAGCTGGGAAAATTTTGAAAACCCCTTTGCCTAATTATTTTCTATGTTTTTGTGGCATGGATGGCACTGATTTCTGTCTTCATTGGCGACATTCTGATTTTGGCATTAACAATTTTTGAAATTGAAATCAGTGCCACCCATTGAAAAATAGTGGATTTTTATTTTAAACCCTTTTCCGATCCAGCCCAGCCCTGGTCCTTATGCTCTTCAATGACCCCGAATCGCGATAGGCCGTATCCCACCGGTATTCCAACATTTTCCCCTCTCAGAACCCGACATTTCCGACCCAATGAAATTTTCGACCCCCGTCCTTTCTGGCCCTTTTCATTACAATCACTCATTACTGTTACTTTCAATTTAAACAGGTCATTTTGTAAAACAAATAATAAACTTGAGGTATAAAAATCATATGGAAATTTGGTTTTATTCTTTGAGATGACGAAAAAGGAGTAAATTTAAGCTATTTGAATATTTTCACAACGTTACAATTTTTGATAAAAAAGTTTAACTTGAGGCAATTTTTTAACGGATTAGTTCAGTCGACACTTTGTCAACGCCGCCTTTACCCGACATTAAATGAAACATTTTTGAAATTGAAGTATAATGAATTAATAAAAACGATACAAACAAAATTGGCTAAAAACATAACTTACCAAAGAAAAAGTTTTAACTTTCAAAAATTTTGCTACTTATATAAAAATAAGAAAAAAATATTAAAAGAAAAACTAATATTTCAATTTTATTTTTTATACTTCTACATATTCCTAAAAATACAAATAAACACAGAAAAAAAATGCTCAGAATTAGGGTAGGTCGGTACCGGTACCGAACCGGTCCCGGTACCGGTGCGCCCGGTGACCCCGGTACCAAAGTACCGGTACCGGTATCGGTTTTTAAAAACTGGGTAATACCTGTACCGGTTTTAGAAAGCGGTACCAACCAGTACCAAAAATGCACCCCTAAAGATTGGGTTTTGAATTAAGATGAAGGAAAATTTTTCGACACGAATGAAAATATCTTTCTATGACACTTCAATTTTGTTTTTCTTTGTTTAATTTGTAGTTAAACCAAAAGTTGGAGAATATGTATATGTCGGACATTACTAGTCTTCAAAAAATATTCTAATTGTGAAGGTCAATATGGACAAAATCGAATTGGCACCACCCATTGAGGAAAGCGAGGGTGAGGAAATTTCAGATGCTTTGGAACAAATTGAAACTGAGGAAAAAGGACATAAATTCGTAAAGCGACGTGATTATTTATGAAATTTTAATATTAAATTACCCAAAGCAATTTTTTTTTTCAAAAAATTTGCTTTAGAAAAGTACCGGTTGGTACCGGTACCGGTACCGGACAAAAAAAACCAGTACCGGTACCGGTACCGACTTTTCCAGTACCGGCAAGTACCGGTGCCGGTTTACGTGGAAAGTTTCCGGTACCGACCTACCCTACTCAGAATCAGTTATAAACACAAAATCCGAAAACATAAAAGCCAGCTAGCCTAATTTGTTTTTTATCTTGTGACATTGCACAATCCATTCTTTTTTTGCGGGTTTTTTTTTTAATCAAAAACATAAGAAACATTAGTTTGGCTTTAAGCTTTGAGACACATTAATATGGCTGCATAACATCACAGTAAAGAATTCGTATGCTTTTAAAATATTCTTTTTTCGTTTTTCTTTGTCTTTTTTTTGAGCTATTTCTTGTCTTCATTTTTGGCATTTTCTTAAAAGATAAGGCTCGACCGCTTTGCGGCCTCGCTTCTTTTCTTTTGGCATTTTCCATCAATGGCACTGGCGCAACCGTTTTTGTCAATGACACAACAATGCCCATCAATGGCACCTCCTTCCGTCAACGTTTTTATAATTAAAAAAAATAGTAGAGTAATCAAGCGAAAATAAATGATCATTTCCCTTTTGGATCAGTCAAAAAAATGGCAATAAAATAAGTTTTAATTGGCAACAAAATTTACATCTTAATTGATGATTTTTTTAAGAAAAGGTCGCCTTTTTAATGGCTATTTCTCATGGAAATAACTCTTAAAATGCGCAGAAATTTTATGTATTTATATAAAAGAGAACAATTTAATAATTAAAATTAGTTAAATGTTTCATAAAATATTGAAAGAAGAGTAACGCATTTTTCACATTTTTTAGACAAGACTCATATAATTATTTTCAATACAAAATGAATGTTGAACATGGAATTGTCAAAATAAATTTGCCATATTTGGAGTATTTGAAAAACGGGAAAATTTTTTGAATTTTTGTGTCTGTTTTGTTAAAAGATTTTAACACAAAAATGGTTAAATTTGAGTACTTCTGGGATATTTCTAATAAATTAATTGTATGTGCAAAAATCCGGAATCCGGAAAAAATCCGGTGAGGCCCAAAAAACCCGGATTCCGGAACCGGATCGGGAAAAACCCGCCGGAGTCCGGTCCGGCGCCTAGCACTAATAAAAATAGAAAGAGAGTCAAAAAGAAAAAAAATATTTTCATTCTGACCGTCTTATGCCAAATTCAAATTTTCTTTGCAAATTTTGAATTTTTTATTAGAAAAACCTATCATTAGGGGTGCATTTTTGAAACCGAAACCGACCGGTTTGGGACCCCGGTTTTCGGTTAGGCCGGTTTTCGGACCCCCGGTTTTCGGTTTCGGTTTCGGTTCGGTTAACCGACTGTGAACTACCCTACTTTGTAGTACAAAGTTTGTACCTCTCCCAACCCCGACTTTTCTGGCTCCAATTTTTAACGGAGGAGGGTATCTTTACAAAATACCTCATTTTTAGGGCTGGTAAGAGTTACTCGCAGCTCAGACACAATATTCAGCCGCGTTTTAATTTATTTTCTTCTTGTAACTGTATATTTTTGGTAAATCAGTTAAAAAATACACCAAATTTTCGGTCTACGTCAATTGGGCGCTCACGATTGGGCGCCAGTACAATTGGGCGCCCACGATTGGGCGCCAAGCCAAAAATAGGAAAATCCTCTAAATTTTTTTGACAACCCAACCCGCTAGTTTTTTTGAAAACCCAACCTCTTAATTTTAATTTTTTTGAAAACTTCACCTCCTAGTTTTTTTGAAAACCCAACCCCTTAATTTTTTTGAAAACCCAACCCCTTAATTTTTTTGACAACCCAACCCCCTAGTTTTTTTTTGGAAAACCCAATTTCTTTTTGCTAGGGGGTGAAATTTTGGAAAAAAATTAAGGGTTTGGGTTTTCAAAAAAGCTAGGGGGTTGGGTTGTCAAAAAAATTAGGGGTTTGGGTTTTCAAAAAAAACTAGGGCGTGAAGTTTTCAAAAAAATTTAGAGGATTTTCCTATTTTTGGCTTGGCGGCCAATCGTGTGGCGCCCAATCGCGAGCGCCCAATCGTGGGCGCCCAATTGACTGCATCCGCAAATTTTCGAAATTTTCTTTGGTGGCGCATATCGGCACTAGCGGCGCTCGCCCCCCCCCCTTTTTTTTTAAAATGAAAAAAAACCGACAAATACATAATTAAGCGCTATACCGTGGGCAGTAGTAAAAAGGATTATTTGTCATTTCCAATATTTTTTTCTCATTGAATAAATTTTTCAAAACTGATTTATGTTTATGTCAACCAATGCTGATTTACAAATTTTCTTCTTGTAACGTTTGTAAAAATTGACTCTTACAAAACCAGAATACTTCAATTTTTGATTGTTTAACTATCGAATCTTTTTAAACAAGAAGTATTTTTAAAATTTTCTGCTCTTTTTTCCGATCCTGATCCGGAGTTTTCGGAAATCTCAAATCTTCACGTAAAAACATTTGTACGATTTTTTATTTTATTTTTTTCTTTTATATTTTGGTCGTTTGAAACATATCAATGACTTGGGCACTCCGTTGGAAATGCTTATAGCCAGGGATGTCAAAAATATGCGCAAAAATTGCAAAATATACGCAAAAACAATACTTCAATATGCAGCAAATATGCACTAAAATATTGCAAAATAGGGGTGCAAATTTATTTAAAAAATTTATTCCCCATAATTTTACACCAAAAAATTTTGCATTTTTTAGTAAAAATCACTCTAAAAGGGGTCCGCCAGATTTTGTTCAAGAACTTAAAAATATGAGTTGAAATATATGCCCCTTAGAATAGGTTATTTATAGCCACGGTGTTTTAGCAATTGGTAATATTACTTTTCTTTGGGCAACCTGATATCCTTAAATGGAATCGGAGTTGTTTTTGGAGTTACCGTCAATGATTTGACGGTTACCGTAGGTATCGTAGGTTTTGTTAATCCAAAACCCTTTGTCAGCAGATTACTTTGTAGTTATAATTTTAAAAGCATTTTATTGGTGAGTTTGTAACAAAGTCAGAAAAAGTCAGAATTTTTATGAATTTTCGTTTGTAACTTCTTTATAGATAATTATTTTTTTTTGATTTTTGAAGTAATAATAGAGCTTTTAAAAGCCACCATTCGAATGGTACCAAAATTGCAGAATTTGATCAAGTTAGAAAAAAGTTATGAGGTTCTAAAGTTGGCTGGTCCGCAAACGTCCGTGCCCGTAAAAATGATGGAATATTCGCTTTAAAAATTTTTTTCAAAAAAAAATCATTGTAATTCCACATCAGTACAAAATAAGTACATTGAGCGAAAATCAGTACATTTCTTAGAAATAAGTACATCTTCGGTTTCTAAGACAGGACCCCTCCAAATCAGTACCAATCTTAGAAATAAGTACACTTACGAACACTTAAAAAAGCAGCAATTAAATTCTTATTAAATAATTTATAAGTTTTTTTTTGAATCTAGCATTTTCCCATTCAAACTGATGAGAATTGACAATGAAATGAATTATTGGTGGATTCAAAGTTTAAGTGTAAAAGACGAAAGTTGGTCGGCGGCGTACAATCAGGAACAACAGAAATTTATTAGTAAGTTTTAAATATCCTCTCTATTTATTTTTATTTTTTTATTAAATTTTTGTGCAAAAATAATTTGTTTAGAAAATTTCAACTTTATTCTCCAACTCTCCAACTTCACATTAACATATTCACAAATTTACAAAGTGCTTGATGCAATTATGAAAGAGCTTGATGAGCAAGAAAATCCGCCGGAAATTTACACATTTGTGGAGAAACACTTTCTTTCCTTGTCGTCATCAAATTCAGAAAAAGCGTATGTTACCGTAGTAAGAATTGAGCCTACCAATAGTTTAAAATTTTATAAAAAATTTCGATTCCCCGGTCCCGGTTTTCAAAAAAAGTCAAGTCCTGGTCCCGAAAATTGGGTCCCGGCGGGACCGCCGAGACCAAATATTCACTGGTAAGAATGGGGTTCTGAGTATGAAATAAATCTTTTTTTGACCATTAATATTCTTATTTCGAGTTTTCTCAGAAATTGAACAAATTCAACTCAATCTGATTATCGAATTGGAAGATATGCTTGAAAAAGAGAATTGGCATTGCATAAATTTAAAATATGTGAAAATGGTTGAATGGACATTGTTGGAATTTGTACTTGGCAAGGGGACAAAGCCAAAAATGGACAGAAATTCAAAATTTATTGGAGGAATATGTGACAAATTTTGAAAAATCATCGAAACAAAGCGAAACGCCAAATGTGAAAGAAACGGTGGAAGAAATGAAAGAAAAATTGGATGAATTGATAGAAGTAAACGAAAAATTTTGCAAAATATTAGACATTAAAGCAGAGCTCCCATCGAAATTTTTCCTAAATAAGACAATCATATGTCAAAAAAAAAGACATTTTTTGAAAACGTTGATTAGCCGTTTAAAATTGCATTTTATTCAACTAAATCAAGCATTAGCACATATTTTTCGCTGCCAACAATTTATTTGAGCAATTCCGGCTTTAAAATGTGAAATATATTTTTAATTTTGGAAAGAAAGGGTCGGCGGTGCCGATAGGCACCGCCGAAAAAATTTTTTCATTAACAAACTTGTAAAAAATGAGAATTTTTAAGAATTTTAAAAAAAAGTTTGAGAAAACCTATGCGAATGAGGGTCCGGTGGTGCCGATAGGCGCTACCATGGGAAATTTTCAAAATTTATGGCCGATTTTTTAAGATTTTTCCCAGAAATAATCAATTTTGGGTTGTCTTATTTAGAAAATTCCAAAAGGATTGAATGTCCGGCGGTGCCGATAGGCGCAGCCGGGAAAATTTTGTAACAATATTAAAGAAATTGCTTCAAAAAATTGTAAAAAATAGTAATATTTCTTCTTTTTTCTTCAGAATAAGAAAAAAGACAAAAATAAGACTAAATACTGCTTGGCAAATTTGTCTCAAATTTCAGTTACAACAAATTGTGCCTAGTGACGAATATACAATGTTTTTGCATTTGATGTTAATTAAATTTAATAATAATTAATGCGTTAAACCAGGGTAGGGATTCGTACTTTATTTCAAAGTACGTACTTTATTTTCGGCTTTCATGCTTTGAAAATTTGAAGGCGTACTTTATTCTAAAGATGTACTTTGAAAACGGCTTTTTGCCCAAAAATGTAAAAAATGTTCATTTTTACGCCAAAATCCATTTGCAGATCAGACCCAAATTTTCAAAAATTTTCCCGGCGGCGCCTATCGGCACCACCGGACCACTTTTATCTTAGATTTTCTCAAATTCAAACTATTTTTTGTGCAAAATCTGTTACAAAAATACACCCGAATTTTCAAAAATTTTCCCGGCGGCGCCTATCGGCACCGCCTCCGCCCCCCCCCCCCCCCGCTTGGTGAAAAAATCAATAAAATTAACGATTTTTTAGTGCAAATGATAAATTTTGGGTGTACTTTGAATTCACAAATTTTCCCCTTTATGTACTTTGAAATCGCGTTGGCTGTACTTTGAAATAGATCTCGACCGATCCCTACCCTGCGTTAAACTAAACATATTTATATTTTTGACAATGGGATCAATCGTAAAAATTGTATTCCATTTTATTTTAAGATGGTCAAAAGCAATTTGAATTTAAAACCGACCAAAATGGAAAATTCAAATGGAATTTTTTTTAAAGACATTCACAACAACAAATTTATAAAAGAAAAATATATAAACACCGAGTCAACAAAGCGAATCATAATTTTGCTCGTGAATGAGAAAAAAAATGCATTTTAGAAACATTCCTAAATTTGAGGAAACAATGGAAAAAACGAATGGCAAATTGCGCAAACGCAACCCAATTCAATTCGGCGATCTTTGGGTTTGCTAATTTTTGACCTAAACCCCTCTTTGAAATTTCAAATCGTTCTTTCTTTACAGGTTGCATCCCGGAACTTCCTTTCACTTGATTGACCTTTGGACATAAACTATGTATGCATCATTCAATTAGCGAAGAAAAAGAAAAATGGTTAAATGATCAGCCGGGGAAACTGTAAAACTTTTGCCTCATTATTTTCAATGTTTGGGTTGCAGGGATGTCGCCGATTAGCAATTTTGGTGGACGGCATTTTGATTTTACTTTCCATACTCAAGTCTCTCATTTAATTTAGACCGGCGCCATCCCGAGTAAATGGGCAAATAAATTAATTGCTTTTCCGAGTCAAGCAAATTTCGTGTCATTTTTGTTAGATTGAATTTCCTTTAAAAAAATGCCGTTTACGCAGAGGGTGCCATTAGATTAAATGGGTTTTTGTGGCTCAAAAACAGAAAATTCTTCAGTTTACGCACCTACCTAAAAATCTCTATTTTCGGCTTTTCGTCCCTAAAATAGAAACGTGTCCATATTTTGGCGTTTTTTGGCGTTAGGGTTTTTGCATTTTAAAATTCCAACATTACTTATAAAATGATAAATAATCAAATGCTTTTGGGTTTCTATGGTTTCTATTTTTTCAACAAGTATCGACACAAACAAAAAGTAAAGTAAGATTGTTACAATTTTAGTTTATGCTAAAAAGTGAAATAAATATTATATATTTTTTTGTTTGATTTTTTGAATACCCCGAAAGAAGCGGTAACCACCCATTTCAGTACCGTGAAAATAAAACTGAGCTTAAAAAGGTCGTATTCTTCTCCATCCTTCATGGTTTTGTTCCAATTCTTTGTCAAATGCTTTTCGATATATTCCTTTAAAGAACGATAAATTAAAGTTAATGTGCTTATTGTTGCTTTAAAAAAAGTAAATTTGTTTTTCTTTGCTATATTTCTTCGTTTAATGCAGGGATGCGAAGTAAGAAATCAGAACAATCTGACAAGAACATATCACATCCCTGGTCTAATGGCCTCCCCCCCCCCCCCCCCCCGAAGGCTAAGGTCTGTTCGCCCCTTACGTTTCGGTCCCAAATCCAAAATAGTAAATATCCTACCCTTATTTTTTTGTGCAACAGAACCCATCAAAAGATTTGAAGAAAAAATCATTCATAACTTTGCTCCAAAGCTACCAAACTTTTAATTATTGACACCATTTGATAGCTTTATGGTTTTCAATTAGCCTGTAAAATTTTAGAAAATTCCATTAGTTAAAATGAGGTTAGGACGAAAATGTTAGAAAACTCTGGCTTACGAATTTTTTGGCCATAATTTTTTTTGAAATTAAAAGAAATTTTTTGAAAGAAATTTTACAGGCTAATATATAAAGCTTAGGGCTATCAAATGATATCAATAATTAAAAATTTTGTAGCTTTGAAGCAAGGTTATGAATAATTTTTTGTTAAAATCTTTATTTTATGGTTTTTGAAGTAACGCACATTTTGATGGTTTTGAGTAACTTACCCAGCACCAATTAAAATACCTTCAAAACTGGTTGCATTTATTTGGGTGTCATTATTTTCAAAATTTGATGCTGATGCTTCTATCGCCACCTGTACACCACTGTATTCTAATGTCATTTTCAAATTCGAATTTTCTAAACATTTATTTTTTGTAAACTTCAAATATATTTTTAAAATTTTGATCTGCTGAATATCTATGCTAAGCTAAAAAAGATTGCCATTACCTGCAATTGCAATATAATCCAGCTCATTTTCATTTGTTAATTTCAATTCAGAAGCATATTCAATGTCTTGACCTTGATGTTGTTGTGAAGATAATGATAAAATAGAGTAATATATGTCTTTCAAACGGCACAAAAAAAACATCAAATCTATTCTTCTTTGCCTGAAATTATGTATTGGTATGGTATTGGGAAAGCGCGAATGTTTTTGTTTGTTTATATTTTATTAGTGTTAAAAATTAAAAAAAAAATAAATTCTTTTAATTTTATGCTTATTATTTTTTACAAAATTTATATATAAAATAAAAATAAAGACCCCTTTGTTTCATTTATAAAATCAAAAAAAAAAAACATTTAATAATTATAAACCGAGTCCTTTACCACAAATTTCGAGTCGAATATGTTTGCATTATTGGTTTCACGGCTGGAATTGCATAGCGAACTCTGAACAAGTATTCGTACAAAATATCCAAATAATGGTGTAATTTTATGCCATTGCCTCCTATGATTGTTTTTTTGTCAAAATTCCATTTCTTCTTATTAATCAAATACAATATTTCACGCTTGCGGTAGTTATAGCGGTATCCGAATTTGAAGGTCTCTTTTTTCCACAATGATTTAAGAAATTGTTCCTCTTGGATCTAAAAGGATGATATAATAAAATACTTTTCGAGAATTTAATCTTAAAAAATTATCAGTATTTTTTATTTTACTCAATTTTAAAATTATGTATCGGACACCAGGGGTGGGACGCGGACCGCGTATCGCGTCCGCGATTCGCGTATCGCGGCGTTTTTTTTTGCGCGTTTCGCGTATCGCGGCCGCGTCAAATTTCAACCGCGTTTCGCGTATCGCGACCGCGTAATTTTTTTTTCCGCGTTTCGCGTATCGCGATACGCGGAATTTTTCAGTCCGCGTCCCAGCCCTGTCGGACACCATCAATTCGGCGCTCACGATTCGGCGCCAGACTCGTTTAGAGCTTTGTAACTTTTTTCTTTGTAGACCAAATTTTACACGTTCTTTATCAATTGAAAGCTTTAAGTGTTCCGAAGGAATGAATAAGCTATTCCTAAGCGATTGACCAATTCTTAAAAAAGTTACAATTTTAAGAACATAAAAAAGTCAGAATTTTAGTATATTTTCGTATATTTTGGTTCATAACTTTCCTATAGGTGGATAATTTTTTTTAAATTTTTAGAGCACTAATAGAGTCCATAAGCAGCGTTCGAAAGACACTAAGTTTACAAAATTTGGTTGCCTAGGAAAAAAGTTATGGCGCCCGAAAGTTGGCTGGCGCCGAACTTTTTTGCCACCATTAATTTTTGAGAAAACCAGTTTAAAAAAAAAAAAATTTTTGGGGCAATTCTTTTGCACCTGACTGTATGTATATATAAATGTTTAGGGTTGACAATTTAGGCATATTTTGGATAAAAAAACTCACTGCTTGATATATTGCGTAGCCTGTAAATTTCTTAAAAAGGTCTAACAAATTCAGGGAATTTGACGATGATGATGATGATGACGATGCTGGTAGTGATGAATTTTCGGTGCTGGGTCCTTTTTTAATTCCGCCATTTTTACTGATTTCCCGAAATTATTCGTCATAACTTTTCTTATAATCAATCAAATTGTACATTCTTGTTATGGTCCGATGGCTTTTGATTGGCTCTATTAGTCATACAAATTTCAAAAGTTTGATAAACTCTTAAGATTTATGGCCGTCAAAGTGAAAAAATTATCTTTTTGGTTATATTTTTCTTAAAACTTTTTTGAAAATTGGAATTGCCAATTAAAAAGCTATCGGAAGATACCATAATTGTTTAATTTTATGACGAATTAATTGAAATTAACAAACGACCCAGCACCAATTTGTCACTGGTTCTTCTCCTCTTCCTCACCATTTTTGGACCCTTTTTGGCCCATTTCCATCACATTTTTTGCCATTTTTTCCATTATTTTATCAAATTCACGATCTGTTTCAGCCACTTTTGATGAGTATATTTTCATTAATTTTTCTGTATAATAATTCCCTGGGCTTTCTTTTATCAAATTTAATTGACCAAAAAATTGCTTTTTTGCAGGTTTTCGTTGCACATAAAATTCAAACATTTCGGTAAATTTTCCCACTATATCCACATCCTTTATTTCATTTGTTCTGAAATGTTCGCAAACGAAAGGTGAAATATCCAAATCCCTTATTTCTGCGTAATGTTGTTCGTAATCGAAAGGTGAAATAATCTTTTTGGTAGGTTCGTCATGAATTTTGAACAAATATTCGTAGAAAATGTTCAGATATCGACCAAAAAGTTCACATTTATCCTGTTAATGTGGTTTTAAGTTAGGGAGAGAGGTTATAAGCTTTTGCTTATTTTTTTCGGCACATATGCGCAACCGTTTTGAGGCATATGTCTTTTTTCTGCTCACTAGTTCCGATAAAAATTTGCTATTTAAAGGTTTTTTAACTAAAAAATTGCCCCAAAAGTGCAAAATATTTCTACCTTTTTGCGATTTTTGGTGCCTTTTTTCGTTCTTTAATTAAACTAATCAGCAAAAATATTTTATTTGAAAAAACTCGAAAAATTTGAAATAATCAAATTACCCATGTTTTTATTATTTTTCCTCTTTATTTTGATTTAATATTTTTTTGAGATTTTTTAGGTCATATTGCGACAGTTTTGTGTATATTTTATGTTTTTTTTGTCGCCATTTTTCGGGGGTTTAAGGCCGATTTTAGGGAATTTTTGATCATATTTTAAGCGCATATTGGGCATTTTTAGTGTTTACAACCTCTCTCCCAAGTTTTGAGATTAGCCACCATGCTATCCCATTATTATCGGTGGCACAATGCCAATGTTGTCTCATGTAATACACAATGCCAAGGTATGCGCCAAATGTTTTTCTGAAAAATACTTTTTCTTCACCACTTTTCACTTCTGTTTTCTCCCAAAATTTGTCAAAGGCAGCAGAGCCTTGAACAAAGCTAACAAAGGCTTCCGTATCCAACTAAACAAACAAAAGTTATTTTTAATTAAAAGAAAAACACCTCATTATAGGGGGCAGCAGTTGGAAAGAATAAAACAGATAAAATAATTAGAGGGAAATATTTGAAAATAAAATGATTCATTTTAAGAATTAATGAGAAGTAATGGCTTTATCTTTTAGCATCATCATTTATATACGCATCATTTTTGGATAATGATACCCTTATTTGTCATTTAGTGATTTCCGGTTTTTGTTTATCCATTTTACATATGTATGTCCAAGCGCGAGATCTTTTTATATTTTTATTATAAAGAGTGATCGATGATTCTATGATGCCATATCTCCTGCAACCATTTTTTGTGACGATTCTGACCAATTAATTTATTGGTTAAAATACGTTGTTTTTTTATTTGCCAACGTTATGCCATTTTGCCAATGTTACAACTGAATAATATTATTACTATAATAATTCTTCTTCTTATACGTAAATCATAATAATTGAATAGGAATAAATTATTTAAATGTCATTATTTGCGCTCAAATATTTTCAATTCTTGCAATATAATAAAATTTAGCAGCATTAAAGGAATACAGACAAAATTTACCAATATGAAATGCGAAAAAAACCATAGGTTTAAGGAAATGATTGACAAAGATAAAATTAAGGGGTTGGGTTTTGGCCAAACTTACTAGATTGTTTGTACTTAACTTGCTTTTCCAATTTGAATTATCCGCAAATTATTTTTAAAGTTTTTTTTATATTTGCGAATTCTTCTTATTTCTTAAAGGTTAGTTTAATTTAAAAAAGTCGGATGTGCCTCGATGGCTCCCGGACAATGGGACAGTGGTCAATTGGACAGTGAACAATCGGATAGTAAAAAACGATAATGATAAGACAATGACAGATTAAGAATGACTTATTAAGTTTTAAAAAAGTTTGACAATTAAAATCAGTTTATTTGCTCTTTTTTATGACTATAACTTTCTCAAAATACTATCTTTTTTGTTTTTTTGAAACTTGGAAGGTTATTAGAGCTAATTAATAGCTATCGGACATTAAAATTGGCTTTCTAAACCCGATTAACCATCCAATCACTTGCACTAAAGCAATAAGTAATTTCTCTTATCATTTTTCCTTTTTTTTTTTTTTTTACTGTCCGATTGTCTTCAGTCCACTGTCCGATTGACCACTGTCCCATTGTCCGGCTAGGGCGTCGATAGCTCAATGGTAGAGCTGCTCATGGATTGGGTGGAGGCGTGGGTTCGATTCCCACCCGAGACCTACCGTTTTGCCCATTTTTTTATTTAAATTAGCTTTTCAACGAATTTTTGTCAGCAAATTTTTTTAAGCAAATGACAAATAATAACAAAAAATACACATACATCCACACACAGGGGCAAATACAAAAGTCGGGGATTCAAGGGGCAATAAGGAAATCGCGAATTCAGGATGCCTGAGGAAGTTGGGGTTTTAGGCTTTGTAGTGGCGCGAACAAAGGATGCATTCAGGGTGGCGATCTCGAAAGTCTAAAATGGTGGCGCCGGGATTAAAAATGGTGGCAAAATTTTGAAAAAGGTGGCAAAAAGGTGGCACGTAATTTTTAGCGTCAAAATCATTCAAATATGCATATAAATTTTCAAATGTTATATTTTTCTGCGTCTCACAAGTTTGAGCAAATCAGGGTTGGAAATAAATAAATCATAAGCACCGGAACTATCCAAAATCGGGGTTGCATTTTTGCCCTATTTTCTGCTGTGATATTAAAATTAGCTCAAATTTATGCTAAGGTGGGACCGGCGGTGCCGATAGGCGCCGCCGGGAAAATTTTGAAAAATTTTGTTAAGATTTCTTAACAGAAGAAGCCCCAAAAATGTTTAATTTTTGAGGATTTGGGAACCTATTTTTCAGAATAGTTACAAATTTTTAAGACAAATTTGGAAAAAATTCAGTGTTCGGCGGACAAAAAAATCAGAAATAATCCGGGAAAATTATATAATTTGTGTAAAAAATGTCCATTTTTTAACATTTTTTTTTGATAGAAAATTGAAAAAAACCAAGAATAAATCTTAATTTGGCATTTTGTTAGAAAAATTTACATAATTTACAAAATTCAAAAAAAGGTGGCAAATGGTGGCAATTCCAAAAATGGTGGCAAAATGGTGGCAAGACCCCCAAAAAGGTGGCAAATGCCACCGAAAGGGGGCAAAATCGCCACCCTGGATGCATTTGGAAGGCGTGGGTTGGCCCAAGGAATTGTGGATGGAAATCGGCAAATTTGGGAAAGTGCTAAAAAAATCCGGGGTTGTGGTGGTTTGGAGAGAGGCCGGGATGCTAAAAATCGTTTTTTTCCACTTCGTTCTCCTTTTCGCTTTCCGTCTCTGATCAGGGATGAAGCCAATCTCTGGTATCAAAAATACGAAATAGAAATTCAGGTGCCCAAAATTTTTTTCAAAAAATTGGAAAATTTGACAAAAAAAAAAAAATGACCAATCTTTGAGAATTTTGAAGATAAATTTGAGAAAAATCTAAGGTAAGAGGGGTCAGGTGGTGCCGATAGGCGCCACCGGGGGAAATTTTGAAAATCTATGGCTGATTTGTTATCAGATTTCGCTTAAAATAAACACTTTTGTGTCTTATTTTGAAATAATTCCAAAAGGTTTGGGGATGTCCGGCGGTGCTAAAAAATTTGTATATTTATTGAATCTTATTAAGAAATTTGTTTAAAATGTTCGCTTCAAACTATTTCTTTCAAAAATTGCCATTCAAAATCGATTTTTTCTCCAAATCCCAACGTGCTACCTGCTATGAGACTTTGGCTTTCTACCGTTATTTATTTATTTAAATTATTATACATTTCGCCAATCTTTTTATTGTTGCTTTATATTTTTTGTTTGGAATATTCAGATTTTATTCAGATGTTGTATTCGCATGTGTTTTATGTTTTATTCAATTGTTTTCTTCTCTTCTCTTCGGAAATAAATTTATATATTTCTTCGTTTCCCAAATTGACTAAGCCCAATCGGCTAGTTTTAATTGAAGTCTGAGTAATTGGAGTTTGAGTTTCGGTTCGGTTTGAAAAGTGCATTCCCACGTAAAAAGGGAGAGCATTACTTGGCGCTCCTGGTTTACGACCCCTCCCATCCTTCGGACACCGGACAGGAAGCAAATTTGAGTTCAAGAATTATTTTTTAAAGTTAAGGCTTGTCAATTGTGATGGCAGATCACCATTCGGTTCACCAAGGAACGAGACGCGATGAAATGGCTGATGATCAACAGGAAAATTTGGCAGACAATGAGAATCGAGGTTTGCCATTGGGTGATGAACAGGCGGAGGATGAGGTGCAAAATTTGACCCGAAATGATGATGTACGTCACCCACAGGTGGGACGTCACAACTATAATCTCCGACCTCGCCTCAATCAACGCTTTTATGGAGAAAACCCTGATGAGTCAGAAGAATTTTTTCCCCCACCACTCCAAAATAATCGCCAAAACGAAATTTTAAACAATGCTTTTCGGAATGTTGAAATTGGGGAAAACAGAAACCCGAATTTGCAAAGAGGAAACCCTGCAAATGAGATTGTTCAACACGGTTGCCCGGTTGCAAACTCATCACCAATTGAGACTAATTCGCCGCACATTTCATTTGAAAATCAAAATTTGGTTGTGCAGAGAAGGAATGTGCAAAATTATGACGGAAGGTTTGGGCATGGCGGTTATCCGTACGGAAACCAGCCACAACTTGAAAATTTGCAAAGAAATTTTGAAAGAAACGTTGAGCGGATTGAAAATTGGGGAAGAAATTGGGAACGAGGTGTGAGGAACGAAAATTTTGTTGGACCCCCACGGGCCATGAACCAAAATTTCGATGTTGGACGACGAAGAGTAGAACAGTTTGAAGAGCCAAATGGAGGGAGAGACCAACATGGCCGCCCAAATTATGATCCAGTGCTTCAAAATAATTTGGCAGGAGATGGAAGAGTTGTAAGAGAAAGGCCGCGACCAAACTATGTTGGAATTCAGCGCGAAGCCAACAGCGGACGAATGAGTTATCAAAATCAAAATTTGGCACGTGAAATTCAAAGACCGGTTTTAAATCAAAACATGGTTTCAGTTCCTTACAGTCGAGAAATTCCTGAAATTATTCTCGAACTCCATAAAGTCACACTTTCGAATCAATACGCAAATGTTTTAAGAGAGATTCCAAATCTTTTCGGTACTGAAGGGCGTGACAAAGTTAATGATTTTTTCACCACGGTTGAGTTATGCACTGGAGATTGGCGACATGAGACAAAAGTTGGGAAATTTTGAGAGCCAAGCTTAAGGGAAAAGCATCGAAAGCATTGAATATGTCTTTGAAAAAATTCGGTTCCCAAGCACCATTCGAAATTCTTAAAAAGGAAATTACTTCAATTTTGAGAGAAACCGATTACAGGGAGGCGAGTGCTTTTACAGAACTTACCCAATTCGGAAAACAAAAAATGGGTGAAGACATTGTGAAATTTGGAGAGCGGATTCAAAGATTGGTAAGGTGCGCATATTTCGGAATTGAGGAAGACCAGTTGGATGAAATTTCGAAAAAATTTTTCATTTCAAATGTTAATGACCAAAACATGGCAAGATTTCTGGAGTGCCAGTCAAAACAATCGCAGACTTTTGATGAATTGTTGATGGTGGCCAATCGTTTGAGTTTGGTTGACACGAAACGAAATGCGAACGAACAAACTTTTCAAAATCGGAATTGCCAGCAAGAAAGTACGCAATTCGGTTCGGCACAAACACAAAGTCGAAACCAAAATCGTTTTGTTCCCAATCAAAATAATTTCCAGTCCAGACAAAATCTCCCAAACCAGTTTTTTGGAAACCAGAACAGTCAGAGACAAAATTTTTCGAAATTTGAAGGAGAGAACCGAAATGCGGAATGGAACCGAGGTCATTACCAAAATTCCAATCAGAATTTTCGATCCGTTTCCGCAAACGATTTACCTCTTGGCGAAAGGAATCCGAATATACCGAGTGCAGCACAACAAAATTTTTCAGGAGGACAAACTAATGCGAATACTATTGTAATCACTGAAAAAGTACAAACGAACAAGAAGGTGTAGTGTTCTGTGGTACATTTCCAAAAAAGAAATTCCGGCTTATGAAAATTTTTTCAATACTTTGACTACCCATGCAACCGAATTTCCATCTTTAAGTCCAGCCCAGCCAAAAACTTCCGAATGCTTAACGGTTGTACTAAAAGTGGAAGGGCATGATGCAAAAAGTTTGTTAGATTCGGGTGCTGAAACAAATATTGTCAACCCCGAATTCCTTTATAAGTTGGCATCGAATAAACAAATTGATTTGATGAATTGGGGATTTAACCCAAATAAAGGTTCAACAACAATTCCATTTGATGTGGCGTCTTTTTCTGGTTCTCGGATTTCGATTATTGGGGTCATAAATGTCCCTGTTGAACAGAAAAACATGAAAAGCAGTGTTTCGTGTTTGATTACAAGAGACAAATTCATTTATGATTTAGTTTTGGGTACGAATGCTATTGACTCACTCGGCTTTTACCTCGGAAATACAATCACAAATGAAATTGTTCATTTTTCATCTCAAAAATCTGATACCAAATCTACCCCTCTTTTGAATCCGGTCATAGTCTCTTCATTTGGGGTTATTCCAGCAATGCCATCAATAAGTGAAAATGAAACATGCATGCAAATTAACAAAATGAGAAAGGAAGACAAAAGAAACATAGAGAAAAGGGAAGAAAAAAGAAAAGAAGAATGCAGTCCTACAAAACGGAAAAAGCGACGCGACCGTCCTGCAGAACATCACCCATTTCAGAGAAAGATAGAAGAAGCATCTGAAGATGTGAAGGCACGTAGTGTATTGGGTCTTAAAAAGGTGCTTCGAAGCCCTTATATTTTTTTTGGTGATTCTGCTGGCGAAGTGATTAAGGAAAAGTTGGCGACAGAAAGTTTTTCAGAAAGGAGCTGCACGGCACTTTCAAATGTAATTTCGGAGTCCTATTTCGGGTCTGAAGTGAAAGAAGTTCTAATTTTGGTCGGTAGAGACGATATCATTGGTGAGGTGCCAATTGAAGAGTCGAAAAAGACAATCCAAAAAATGGCATTTGACATGTCAAAATTTTCAATCAAAACTTGCATTATTCCACCACCTTTCATTTCGAAAAAAGCGCCGGAACATGAAAATTTCCTCAAAATGCTTGTGGAAGTGGTGCCCAAAGAAGGAAATGTAACTTTGGCACTCACACGGGGCTTTAGAAACATTGCTGAAATTACCCGGTACGGAGACAAAGAAGAGAACCGTAATGTTGACGAATTTGGTCAATTGAAAAGTGGAGGAGCAAAAGTCATTCTTAAATTTTTGGAGGCCGTTTTTGGAATTAAAACGCCACTTAAAATTGCTTCAATTCCTAATCCACACGGATAGGAAAAAGCCGAAAACGATCAGTCGGTGACTCAAAATTTGTCTAATCAAATGCCACCAAATCGATCAGAATATCGCAATTATTCAAATACACGGTCAAATTATCGCAATTACGGTTATGGTCACCCAAGTCGTGGCAATCGTGGAAATTTCCGACAGCCACAGAAAAATTTTGGTTATTCTCGTGTTGGGGAAAGTTCTGGAGGGAATTTCGTAACGAAACGGGGTCGTTTTTCTTAAAGCGGAATGTTAAGGCAAAAATTTTGGACTGTGATCTACTCTTCATTGCTTTAAATTATTTATGTTTTCATTTTGCCTGTTCGCCAATGACACCATTTGTTTGTTATTTTCAAATTTTTCCTAATTGTCGGTAATAATTGGCAATAAATAAAGATTTGACAAATTTTATACGTTCTAAGTTTCCAAACTCATTTTCCCCGTTCCCCTTTTTCCTTTTTTAGATTCTCCGTTCTCGCCATTTCATCAACGGTTTCAAAATTTGTCGGCGCGGACGCCTCCTTTGTCGTTGTGGGGGGAGGGCACTTCGTTTTGTCTTGCCGCGCTTCGCAGGGGCTCAGCTGTTCGGAGCGGGTGACGTGCTACCTGCTATGAGACTTTGACTTTCTACCGTTATTTATTTATTTATTTAAATTATTATACATTTCGCCAATCTTTTTATTGTTGCTTTATATTTTTTGTTTGGAATATTCAGATTTTATTCAGATGTTGTATTCGCATGTGTTTTATGTTTTATTCAATTGTTTTCTTCTCTTCTCTTCGGAAATAAATTTATATATTTCTTCGTTTCCCAAATTGACTAAGCCCAATCGGCTAGTTTTAATTGAAGTCTGAGTAATTGGAGTTTGAGTTTCGGTTCGGTTTGAAAAGTGCATTCCCACGTAAAAAGGGGAAGAGCATTACTCCAAAAATAAGACAAAAATAAGACCATAGAGCTGAAAAAAGACCAAATACCGATACCACGGTATATACGAAGATTTCGGTATTAAACATACCGATACCGTAACCAAATACTAATTCGAACCCAAGCAAAAGAACTACCACACCGAATTACGGTCGGTCTCGGTTCGGCGCGCTCAGTTCGGCGCGCTCGGTTCGGCGCGAGTTTTTCGGCGCGCTCAGTTCGGCGCGCTCGGTTCGGCGCGAGTTTTTCGGCGCGCTCAGTTCGGCGCCCAGCATGTTATAACGGGCGCCGAACTGAGCGCGCCGAAAAACTCGCGCCGAACCGAGTGGTCCCGACCGAATTACCATCGCGATATATTGTCAAAAAAATACCGTATTTTCTCTAATAGAAGGACTTGCCTAGTTGAAGCATTCTTTCTAAATGAAGCACTCCCTAAAGAGGGATTAAAAATAAAACCACTTGTACTTCTAATAGAGAAAATACGGTATTATGTAAATTTTAAGGTTTTCCTCCTAAATTTCTTTTTTCGCAATTTGGCGGATTTAAGAAACGCGCATAAGTGGCGAATTTTAAGAAACGCACCAGCACCCTTTTTTACCAGTGCTTATTTGGCCCGTTGGACCGGGCAACCATAATTTAAACTAGGGTTGAGCGGAACCGATATTTTTGGGAAGCACCGGTACTGGTACTTTTCAGGTTGAAAAGCCGGTGCTTTTTAGCTGGGAAAACCGGTACTAGTAGCGGTACTGGACCGGTACCGGTCAAAACCGGTACTAGGTACTCATTTGTACGTTTTTTTCAGTACTAGTGTACCGGTACCGCTCAACCCTAATTTAAACCCAAGTTATTTGTCTCCGTTAATTATCATAATAATATAAATTCTCTCAAATATTTATGAATTAGAATTTTTGTTGTTTGCCACTCTCCATCATGTCTTTGTTGTCAGTGTTTTTTGTCTAGCTCTGAAACCAACTAATGACTAGTGCTGGCACTTTTAGGCAAATGCCTTTTTTCTGTTGACTTAGTATGAGCGCACGAAAAATGCATTTTTAACTTGAGTTGTAGCTTCAACGATCACTTTTATAATGCCTTTTTTGCACTTTTGGTGCCTTTTTGCAACTTTACTCGGAATTTTAAAGAGATTTAACCAGAAGAATGGAAAATTGACTCCTAAAGTCCGCTTTTCAAATTTATAAAAAGAACACCCCTAAAACCCGGTTCTAGAAAAAAATCACCACCTAAAGTTGAAAAACTTATTTGGCAAAAATAAATCTATTTTATAACTTTAATAAAATTTATTGAATGAGTTTTACACCGGAAAATCTTGAAAAAATCCTGACGTAACTGAAACAGCGAAAATTATCATTTTTCACACATGAAAACATTGAATAAAAAACCTTTTTCCAATTTTTTGTGCCTTTTTTAGGCGCCTTTTTGGCGATTTTTTGTGCCAAAAGTGTCAGCCCTATTAATGACCCTCTTTCACAACAACAGATTTATATAAAATCGTAATAATTAACATTTTAATAAAGGCTTATTTATTTGGAGTTTTTTTTGAAGTGCAGGTTTTTGAGAAATATTTTCATCTAGAAATGAGCTGAGAATTTTATCACTATAGTTTTTAAGGACATAGCATAATGCAAAAATTAGGGCCACAAATTATAAAAAATGTTAGCAATAAAAATCACAAAAATTATTTATCGGCTATAAATTGACGACAATGTAACGAATCACATTCCCTAAATAAGGAGAATTTAAAAATAAACAAAACCGAGTTTTTAAAAAAAGAAAAAATTAAATTAATTGGATATTGGAAAAGGTGAAATGTTTAGATTGGCAATATGTTTAACCACAAATATGAAAAGGTAATGAATGCACGGTGGAAACGCTAGCATACTGTACACACAGACAAAAATTGATGCATGCACTTGTACGGTAAGAGAAGAGTTCAAATCTTCAATATGCAAAATCCGAACAAAAATTATAAAAATGAAAAAAAAATATTTTAGGCAAAGTGACAGGACAACAAAAATGGATATTGTATGTGAAAAAAATGAGCGTGGTGGCAGAATGACGAGATGGAGGAAGGAGATGGCGAAATGCTATATAAATGTTGACATTGGGAATTGACTGATGATGCTCGAAAAATTATTAAGACAAAACAACCCCATTTAAGTCTAAACTACTGTAGTTGTACTGTACCTAATTGAATTTGGAATTGGAATCATTTTTCCTTAAAATTTTAAATTTCCGAGTTGTACCGCCGAATATTTTTTCTCTTTTGAAATTTTTAAAAATTAGACTCAAAAAATTCACCCTTTACGGGAAAATCTTTTAAGAGTTACAAAAAAAAAAAAACTTTTTCAATTAAAACTTGGCCATATTGATTTCAATTTGATTAACCAATCAAAGCCATTCTAAAAAATTGCCCCGGCGATGGTGGTGCGGCCCCCTCACATGGATTATACTTTTGACCAGTGAGATTCTTACATCACCCGAAATTGTGGTCAAAATAGTGTTTTGCACAGTATAGGTATACCAGCGGTATTTTCGGAATACCGCTCGGTATTATTTCGGTTTACAGACCGGTAAACCGTACCAAATTACTTTGGAGATTTCATTAAATCTTGGTACCGCTATATACCGACACCGAATACCGAAAATCGCATTTGCGAACACTAGTCAAAAATCGGAAATAAAGTTTCATTTTTTTTCTAAAAATCCATGATTTGTGGCTGTGGGGTTTTTTCCGCGATTCGAGCCGCAGGATTTGTTTTCCGCGATACGCGACTGCGGCAAATGTCCACCAGGGTCCGCGATTTTGGGATTTCTGTACGTACCCCACCCCCGCTGTTGGCCAAAATTGTTGTAAAGTTTCAAACAAAAAAATATTATGAACGCTTCTGTGTTGAAAATTAGTAAAAAAGTAAACAGTTTTAGGATTGGTTAGCCGTTTTATTTGTGCATAGATCACTGCGGAATGAATGGGGAGACTTTTGTGTGCTGGGTAATGAACGACACATGGCCAAAAAAAACAAATGAAAGCCATTTGTAACAAAAAGTCATTCTGCTGATCACTCGTAATCCCTTTGAAAATCAAACAAATCAACAAAAACCAAATTCCTTAATTCTTCCGATAGACAAATAAGCAAAGGAATTTAAAAAATTTTTGCTAACTGCCATATTCATGCTAATCAATATCAATTAACAAAACCGGCAAGTAATGAATTAGGCTTTTCCTCTCTTTTCTAATTAGGTATTGCCCCTGTATTATCACATTTGGTCATTGAATTTGTTCGAGACAGAGTGACCAGCATTGACCAAGATCAGTGAAAGTGTTAAACCAGAGAAATAATAATAATAGATCAATCAATAAGATGGCTTTTAAAATCACTACATAATTTGAATGAGGAAGCAGCGGCAGATCATTAGAGCAATGGGTAATGGCCTAAAGCCTAGGCTAATGATGCCAATTAAGAGAGGCAATGTTGTGTAATTAAAAAGTGACGACACCGATCACAAATTAAAACGACAAAAATAAGAAAAAAATCAAAATTATGGTAATACCATCGGCATCTTTGCTTTGAATGGGATGGGCACAAACGGAAATAAAATTATACGACACGGGTTTATAATAAAAAATTTATATAAATATATAAATTTATATGTATATATATTGAAAAAAGAGATTAGAATTAAATGGAATCATTCAACAAAATTGCGAAAGAGAGAATTTTGGCGAAATGAGAAACAAAAATTAAAGTGAGTGCCAAAACTGTGAAAAAAAGCAAATTTTTTAAAAAGGAAAAGACAAATTTGTTTTTTCGAGTTTTAGTATTTGGAAACAATGCCAAAAGTATAAAAAAAAAATTCCAATTTTTTTAACAGTTTTGTCACTCTGAAAAAAATTGTCATGGCATGATGACAAGAGATTAAAACAAAAAGCATATTTAAAAATAACGGTCAGGCGGTTAAGAAGAGAC
Source organism: Heterodera filipjevi (assembly GCA_039877585.1). NCBI lineage: Eukaryota > Metazoa > Nematoda > Chromadorea > Rhabditida > Heteroderidae > Heterodera > Heterodera filipjevi. The sequence goes on along the minus strand of JBDPZO010000004.1, from coordinate 6,492,461 downwards.
AAAAAAAGGGGGTGCGCCTTTTGCACTCACTAGCGGTTTGTTTTGTCGTTTTCTTTATTTTTTTTTTGGGATACATTGTGTACGCGAGAAGCACAATCCTACCCGAAATTGAATAAAACATATGCAAATTACACATCATATGCAATATAAAGCAACAAAAATAGGCAAAATTTTGGGAGGGCGAGTGATCGGCAGAGAAAAAGACACCGACCAGAGAGAGACTATAAGACAGTAATCAATAAAGATCAATAATGAAAGTGATCAGTAACAGAGAGAGAGAGAGAGTGGCAAATCAGTCAGACTCTCCTCACACACAAAAGAGAATTACTGTGAGTGAGTGAACAGACGTATGAATAAGAGAGGTCGGAGAGTGGATTAATCACACACACATTTTTGATTAAGGAGTAGCTAATCACATAATAAAGGTTAGTTGATCAACAACAGATCAGTGCGGATGAATGCTGCGAAAAGTACAGTGCCCCCAAAAAGGCAATGGCATTTTGTCAATTTTAATGGTGCCAAAATACACAGGGCATTTCTTTAAGCAAAGAAAATGCAGACTTTAATTGCTCAAATTAATTTGTTGCCATGCCATGCCTTGGGGCGCTCACTCTGTGGGTGCGCGACGATTTGAGTTAATCACTAAGAGAACAAAAATGTTATATAAGACACATGATCAGTTGGCATTTTCAAACATCCAAGCCAATCATTTTGAAGTGGCACTTGTGCCACCACCGCAGTCGTTGCACTTTCGGATGGCATTCAATGCGGCGTCGTTGTGTGCCACTTGCTTGGTGGGACCACTGCCATGGCAAACCTGTGGGTGGGTAGGATCCGTTTATCCAAATAACAATGCAATTATCGAGATAATCAATTACCCAAATGTTAAAAATTAATATGAAATGCAATCAGGGTCTAAAGGGGGGGGGGGGGAAGGGGCGAATTCCCCCGAAATGAAAAAAAAAAATTATTTTTCAATCAGCAAGAGGAAGGAAAAAATTAAAAAAGAGAAACTTTTGGGCAATTTTCATTTAAAAAACAGCCATGTTTACTCTGAAAATTGACAAATTTAGCACAAATATAGACTTGAATTTATGTGAAAATTTTCAGCGCGGCGCTTAAACGGCGACTTAAATTTCTGGGGCTGAAATGGTTAGGAAATTTCAGCTCTAATGGCGCGCTGAAATGGCTCTCCCCCCTATACAATAATAATAATAATAATCGAATTCCTACAATTGGTTTTGCAAAACCGAGTGTGACCAGGGAAAAGCATTGCTCCTCGTTCGCATCATTACGCGTCTAAAAAGATTTTATTAAAATAATTATCTGAAAAAAGTACAGCTATTTTTATGTAAAAAAAAAAAATCTCAAGTGAGTCATAAATAGCTGGCAAGGGCCTAAAACGGACGAAAAACATGTTTTTAGCTTGGTTTGAAGCTTCTAGGATGGATTTCCATATGCATATTTTGCGATTTATGTGCATATTTCTCGATTCTGTGCATATTTTGCCATTTTTGAAAAAATTCATAAGAAAAATGCAATAAAATGAAAAATACCTCCCTAAAAAAAATTCTTGAAAATTATCAAAAAATCCCCTCAAAAATTAAAAAACTCGAAATTTTTTCTAAAATTCTTCCCAATTTTTTTTTTTAATATTTCTGTCAAAAAAATAGTTATCGAATGCGTTTTTCACTTCACCCCAATTTGGAAATGTATCTCATTTGCAATTTCAACCAATAAATTGAAGGTTTTTGAAAAAATTACCTTGGATTTGGAAAAATTTATATGCATATTTTTCATTTTTTATGTGCATATTTCGACATTTTTGGTGCATATTTTATGCGCATATTTTGCGATTTTATATGCATATAATTGGACACCCTAGTCATAAAATAGAGTCTCAAACGAGTTGTTTTAAAAAATGGAATGTTCGACAATGTCATTTGTCCCCGAACATAATTTATTAATAATAATGCACCAATAAAAAATAAATAAATAAATACAACGAAAATTATAAATATTTTTATGTAAGAAAGTCTTTGTTTCATCCCAACCTTCCATGGTAACATTGTCTTATTTGGACTATTTTTTGTGCCCTTCTCCCTGGTACAATTATTATTGTTATTGCCTTTGGGAAGTCGGAGTATACAACGGTGAAGCTGTACGCGTTGGCCAATTTGTCCAAAAACAGTTTGGCCTCCAACAGTTTAAACTTGTGTTGCTTTCTTGGTTGCGGTGCTGGTGGCACAACAGCGAACGAACTCATCGGTTGCGTTGGTGGTTGCAGTCGTGGCACAATGTTGGGGGGTGGCACTGAGAAAATTGTTGGCACTGCGGGGGGTGGTGGCGGCGGTAATAATGCCATTTGAGGAGGGTAAGACGCCAAATTCAAGTTGTTTTTGTTGTTGTGCGGGGATGCAGCCGAAGCAGTTGGTATTCCCAGGTTTGTAGTAAACATCGGATTCAAGCAGTTCGTCGACGGCAAGCCGTTCAAACTGTGCGCAAATGTCATTGTCATGTTGTTGGCACTGTTGCTGGCGGAAACAGTTGGTGGTGGTGGCGGCATCATTCGTATGGCATTGGAAGGCGTCAAGGTCAAGCTGTTCAACCGAGTCAAAGATTGTTGTATGGGTGCTGCTGGGCTGAAGCTGAGTGCCGCCGGGCTCAAACCCATCGTTGTTGTCATGGGATGCGCCACCGTATAATTCAAGCAGTTCGGCGATCTGTTATTGATGTTCACCATGTTGTTCGGAGATGTCGTAACCGGGCTCAAGCTGTTCACAACTGTATGCCATGCAGCTGCTGTGTCATTCTCTTCAAGTAATGAGGCCATGTTCTTGTTGTTGTTGTTGGCGGTGCCAACACTGTCAACTGTTCGTAGTGCGTCCGCAAGCTGTTCAGCATCATCAATAACAACAACAGCTGCATTTGCGTCACTATTAATGGCACCACCGTGTTGTTCCGTCTCGACAACAACACTTGTCGTTGTTGTTGTAGTAGTTGTTATTGCAGTTGTTGGTGTATTGTTTCTCAACAATGTTAGGCCACATTTTTCTGCCCCAACGCTTGGCCATGCCAAGAAAAGTGCGGTTGCGCATGTCAAACGCTTTGTCTCATCCGCGCTCAGCACGCGCTGAGAATCTTTGCTGAAAAGTGGGCGAGCAAATAAAATAGTGGAAAATTATGATGTTTGTCATTATACATATCCGTGCTAACAAATAAGCGTGTTAGTCAAATTGTGCCATTTTTTACAGAATTTTTGACTAAATCTAGTCATAACTTTACCCAAAAACAACCAAATTAAACAATCTTGGTATCAACCGATAGGTATTGATTGGCTCTATTGCTTGATAAATTTCAAAAGGCCGTAACAATTAAATTGTAGTTAAGATCAACGAAAAAGAATTTATATAAAAAAAAATATTTCCTAGAATATAAACAAGAGAAGAAACCAAGGATAGTTAGTTGATTGGAATCATAATTCGATTATATACATAAAGTGCTTTATATTAGACCCCAAATTCCTCCGGACAACGGGCTCAATCAACCCCATAAATACTATTAAGACTGTCACAGAGAAATATGTTAAAAGGACGGCACCTAAACGGGCGCAGGCGACGCCGCGGCCTTGTGCACAACTCCGACTTCAGCGGTGCCACCGAGTCGGCTTCCGAAGCACCGGGCGCCGGACACGCGCGCACCGTATCGCTGAAGGTAACGCGTCGGCGGCGATGCACAGCATCGGCAACAGTGCCACGCGGCCCGTCGTCGTCGTCATCCTCATCGTTGTTGTTGTCCGGTGAATGGCTGCCACTGCCCAACTCGGATGGGGAAGAGACGCAATTGTCGTCGGCAGAACGATGCCGATGATGAAGCAGTGGTACCCGCCCATGCCCACCACCATGGACATCATTATGCTCGTCCATCGACTGTGTTTTGATAAAAAAAAAATGAAAAAAAAAGAATGGAATATTCAGATTTCCAAATCAATGCTACCACAATTTAGGGGAGCAGGACGAAATGTCGCCGCCGAAACGTCGCCGGGACAAAACGTCGCCGAAAAAAAATGCCAAAAAACCTTGAATTTTTTTAGAAAAATTCCTATAAGTTTTTTCTTGAAGAAAATTTCTGAAAACATCAAGAAATTGCTGAAAAACTAAAAATTTTTGTAAAATTTCTAAAATTCAAAAAAAAAATCATGAAATTTTTAGTTTTTCAGCAACTTTTTGATGTTTTCTGAAATTTTCTTCAAGAAAAAAGTTATAGGAATTTTTCTAAAAAAATCAAGGTTTTTTAGCAATTTTTTTTCGGCGACGTTTCGGCGGCAACGTTTTGGGGTGTACCCCAATTTAGACGTATGTATCAGGGATGCCGCCGATCTCAGATTTGAAAAATCGGAAATCGGAAAACCGGAATTCCGATGCCCAAAATTTTCTCGGAAATCGGAAAATCGGAATTCCGGTCCAAAAATCATCGGAAATCGGAAAATCGGAAATTTTTTTTCTACAAAATTACTAATTTTTTTTATAAATTTTTTTTTGACCAAAAACTTCTCATTTTTCGAAAATTTTATTTATTTTTGAGACAATTAATTCCGATTTTTTTCCGATTTTTCCCCAAAAACATCGGAAATCGGAATTCCGATGTCCCAAATTTTTCTCGGAAATCGGAAAATCGGAATTCCGACCCCAAAAACATCGGAAATCGGAAAACCGGAAATCGGAAATCGGCGGCATCCCTGGTATGTATCAGGGATGCAGCCGATTTCAGATGGTTTTGGGACCGGAATTCCCATTCCGAAAAAAATTTGGGGCATCGGAATTCCGATTTCCGGTATTTTTGGGGAATATCGGAAAAAAATCAGAATTAATTTTCTCAAAAATAAATAAAAATTTTCGAAAAATTAGAAGTTTTTGGTCAAAAAAAATTAGTAATTTTGTAGAAAAAAAATTTCCGATTTCCGGTTTTCCGATGTCTTTGGGCGGAGCAGCTCGTTTCCCCCCCGCCGGTTCCCCCCCCCCCACTTCGTTTCCCCCCCGAAAATTTATATAAGAAAAACTTCTTATTCTTAAAAATTTTTCACTGATAGATTACTAGGTAGTTTTTTCAGGCAGGAAATTTCAAGAAAAACTTTAAATTTTCGAAAAAATTAGGATTTTTTTTTATTTTTTTCAAAATTTTCGAAAATTTTAAGTTTTTCTTGAAATTTCCTGCCTGAAAAAACTACCTAGTAATCTCTCAGTGAAAAATTTTTAAGAATTAGAAATTTTTTAAAAAAAAATTTCGGGGAGGAAACGAAGTGGGGGGGGGGGGGGAACGGCGGGGGGGGGGGGAGAAACGGCGGGGGGGGGGGGGGGGGGGGAACGAGGTGCACCCGTTTTTGGGACCGGAATTCCGATTTTCCGATTTCCGAAAAATTTTCCGGCATCGGAATTCCGGTTTTTCAAATCAGAGATCGGCTGCATCCCTGGTATGTATATAAATTCATAGAAAGTTTAACCCAATGGTTTTGTAGTTTTATATGTAGGGCTGCAGATTATATGGAAATCCATATTTTTTCCTGAACTCGCAACGGCCTGTAACGCACGAAAAACATGTTTTTAGCTTGGTTCGAAGCTTCTAGGATGCTTTTTTAAATCCATATTTTCCATATTTCGCGATTTATGTCCATATTCCATATTTTGTCCATATTCTGGCATTTTGCCCATATTTTATGTCCATATTTTGGCATTTTTGGAAAGTTTCATGAGAAAAATGCAATAAATACGAAAAATATACCCCAAAGACAATTTTTGAAAAATATTAAATTAACTAAAAATTTTCAAAAAAGTACATTATAAAATAAAAATTTAAATTTTTTGGCAAGAGTCTGGCAAAAATTCCTAAAATTATAGGTAACAACCAAAAAAAATTTTCGCCAAATTTTTAAGATTTATACAAATTTAAAAATAAAAATTTTTGCCTTTGCTTTAAAATTTTTCGCCCATATTTTGGTCCATATTTTGGCATTTGTCCATATTTTGCGATTTTAAGACCATATTTTATGGCCATATTAAGCGATTTTATTTCCATATTTTCTGCAGCCCTAGTGATTTGTAATAGTGACCGTCGCAGAACGGTACAAAACAGCACCGTCGAAACAATGCCGCCCAAAACACCGCCGAGACAAATTTTAAAAAATTCGATTATATTAAAGTTTTTCTTTAAAATTTTTTAAAAGTTTTCTCAGGGATTATGTGAACTAAATTTTGGTCGGGATCCTCGGACCTGGACCTCTTAATTCAATCCCGGTCCCAGTTTTCTGATTTTACCGAGCCGGCACAAGTGAATGTACGTACATTCAGAGGCGGATTGGTCCAATTCATGCGTTGGTCATCCGGCGCCGCCACCACATTTGTCGGCGATCTTTGACTTTTCGGCGGCGGCATTTGGTCCTCATTAGCAATGCTTTTGTGCTGTTGCTGATGTTGCGGTGGTCCATTTGAAAAGCATTGCTCCTCCACATCGGCAAATGTCTCTAACGCTTTTGGCATTTGCTTCTGTTGTGGCAGTGGTGGTGCTACCAAATCAGCCATTTTGTTGTGCCACTCAACAGCAGCAGCGGTAGTGCCCTCCTCCTGCTGTTGATGGTTCCATGGTTGTGCCAAATCTCCCTGATTGTTGTTGGTGTTGTTGACGTTTTTGGTGCCATCCGTGTCGTTGTCGTCATGCTCCGGCACAACAAACATGTCAATGATCGGCATTGGCACTTTTTCAGGCGATGATAGAACAGAAAATGTAGCACTGTTGCTGCCACTGTAGTTGTACCCAATGGAATCTGTGTCGATGGTTGAGACACACGACGACTTCTTCAACAAACTTTTGCCTGGCTGAGGCATCGGCTGAATGGAGCAATGAAAATAATGTTTTTTAGTACCCTCCATAGTGCCATATGTACAGTATACTTTGAACAGTAATTGACTCTGATGAATGGTGTAAGAAAGAAAAAATATGGCTTAAAATGAATGTTGACTTAAGAAATTTCTAATCTTTTAATGTTTTTAGAAGTGAACAGTAAATTTTCGATTTATTTTTAATTTGACTCTCCAATTACCGTATTTCGTACAAAAAATAGGGCAGGGGGGGAATTCCCCGCCCCCGAAATTAAAAACAATTTATTTTTCACCAGCAAGAGGAAGGAAAAAATAAAAATACAGCCATGTTTACTCTGAAAACAAATATAGACTTAAATCTCTGTGAAAATTTCAACTCGGCGCTTTAAAATTCCGGGGCTGAAAAGGCTAGAAAATTTCAGCGCGGCACTGAAATCGCGCTGAAATGGCTACTTCCCCTCAGAAATTTTTTCTAGATATGCCCCTGGCCCTGGGGTTTCTATTGTAAGAAATACGGTTGGTTCCATTTTTCTACAATCAGTTTAAAGCTTTCGATTTGGCGATGTACACAGTACACACCTTTATGTAGCCTATTTTTGCCAGCATCGCTTCAGCTGCCGCTCGTTTGGCCAATTTTTTGTTCGGCCCAGTGCCCTGCTCCTGTTCGCCCATGCATTGCACAGACACAGTGAACTCCTTGTGCCGATTCTGTCCATGCTCACTGTGAATGTTGTGATGATGATCAATTAATAAAATTGCAGTAATTCTCTGATTGATTGATTATGCATTTATTAATAGTCATTGTTAGAGCCATATGTCAGCAACAAGCAAATACATATGTCACTTTATTTGTACCATATGTAGCACTCACAATAGCACATGTTAAAGCAACTTGGTATATAATAATAGCGGGGGGGGGGGACGAGGTGCACCCATATTAGAGACCATGGTTTGTGGCAGGTTGGGAGGGGGAGAATACCCGCTGACTTAGGGGACGGGTCTTGGTTCGGTTTCCATTGAAAAAGCGTGTTTTTCCGCTTTTATTGCAATATATTAAGGCATTTTTCCTTTGGCATACGTCCCCCTCGCCCTGGATAAATCCTGTCAAAATGATATAATATTGATCATCCACTTTAATCTATATTAATCCTCCACTATAGTCAAGTATTGTTCAATAATATTATGCCAACTCACCCAATCACTTGGAACACCGGGTCTCGGTCGCCATGCGCTTGCATCACTTGGATCAGACGCGAGATTGGGTTCACTCCTGTCCCGTAGTTGGGATCCATTTTCTGAAGGGAAAACCCCCATTTAAAAAAAACATGCCAAATTCAATCCAAATTGAAAGGTCTTATGATAGATAACTTTGGCATTTGAATGTGGATGATAACGGAGCATTTTCACTTACCTTGTCCTTGATAATTTTTCGCCGTTTTGTGGCACTGCTCGTCGTTTCCATCTTTTGCTGTTGTGCACCACCAACCACTTCACCTCCCGCCAGCGAATTGACCCTTCTCAAGGCACCACCACCAGTTGACGGGCGTACAATTGAGCTAAAAGAATAGTTTAAATTGCGTGTTAAAAGCATCGATCAATGTCGGTAGTTTCTTTTTTATGTCGTAAAAGCCTGTTTTTCACATGTTTATGAGAGATGAAACGATTCAAGGATTTGTTTCCACTTGGAACTTTCTCCAAAAAATGAAAATTTTTCAAAAAAAAAAATCACAAAATCTTTTTTTCTTTTTTTAAAAAATTAAAAAAAGTGAGGAACGCAATGCTGCAGTGATGAAATGCTCCATAAGGAAACGTGCCTGGCCAGTTGGATGGGGTCCAACTCAAGCAAATGCTTCACTTGGCCCAACAGTTTTTGGCATGCCGCCTGTTTGGCTGCCTTTTTGCTCAACCCTTGGCCACTGGCCACAAATTCGCGCTGCTTTTGCAGTCCCTGCTCCACAAAATTAGTGGTGTTGCTATTATTGCTGTTGTTCATCATATGATGGTGATGATGTTGCTGTTCTGCTGACGATGTTGATGGGCTGAACAAACGTACCGAAACGGTGTATGTGCGATTGTGCGGTTCGCCATATTCAGCAACCATCTCAAATTCCACATTCTGCAAGGCAAACAAGCAAACATTACTATCATATGTGGTGTGTGTGACATTTGTTTGTTTTTCGGCATTATTATTTTTTATTATTATATTGCCCCTTCAGGGGATGTTGAGCATTTGATTGAATAGATATCTGATATCCCCATCCGATGGCAATGCCTTATTATGCCTTTGTCTGTGTGTTTGGATTTTTATAATAATCCCAAGTCCGGACGCGAAATGTCCCATTATTTGATTTTGGCATAATATATGTTAAGGTGTTAGACAATTTGTAGAATTGCTGTATTATATACCCCAAAGCGTTTTGCCAGTTATTTCGATTTTGGCATTTTATTCCCCACTCGACTTGGCAATTATAATTTCATTCTCCCCTCGCCCCTCTCTCTCTCTGACCATTTTTAGCTGCAGGGCACATTCGTGTATTTGGCTGACCACCGACTTGTACTTTTTGTGTGGTTTTTGGTTCACGTTTGATAGTAGTAGCTCCTCCATCTGTGGTTGCTGTTGTTGTTCAGCTAAGGCGGTTGTTGTAGCAAAATTGGCAACACCGTCCAAATCAGCTTAAGTGTTAAACATTCTGAGAGTAAGGTTCTAAGTAAAAATGACAATTAACCCTTTTTAAAAGTTACCCTAGTTAAGAAAATAATGATTATTACAAAAAAAAATGATTTATGAAGAAAAAATTTTCTTGGCAACTTTGGTATTAAATCGTGGGCACTTAATGGTCGGCACTCAATTGGCAATCGAATGCCCCACCCTAGGTTGCCTCGTTTAACGTAGTTATTTGACCCTTTCTGTTCGTACTCGAAAGCATTAATGTGTTTTCTTGGCATTTTTGTGCGCAACCGTCGTCAAATGCCGTCGGTTCAACCAACGCGTCACCATCATGTTCATGTTGTTCAGTTGAATTAGCCGGTGATGACGAAGCAAGGCATACAGCAGGTGTAACAAAATCCGAATCCTGCTCACTCCCAGTGTTCGGCATCAATTTTGGTAAGACAACTAATTTGTCTTCCTCATCCTTCCGGTGTTTCAACAACTCCAACTCGGGACGAAGATGCGCCAGTGCCAAAGTGGCCGCCTTCTGCTTGGCTGCCGTCAATGTTGGGCCACAGCCGGCATGCTCAGTGCCATCCTTGCTCAGCCGAACAGTTACCTTGCAATTAGTAAAAACATTGGTAAAATAAGAGGACCGTAGCCCGGTTTCCCAGGGGGGGGGGGGGGGGGTAAATTCCAAAACTTAGCCGGAAAAAAACAAAGAACTGGTTTTTTTTTTTGAAAATAACAAAAAAAAAATTTGAAGAAAATTCAGAAAAATATTTTCAGGGACTCTTTTTTAAAATGAGTAATTTTTGCAAAATTTTTTTATTTTTCGAAAATTTTATTTTCAAAAAAATTTAGTTTTTCTGATAAAATAAATTAATGTTTTTTGGCAATTTTTTGGAATCCCCATTTTATTCCCGGTCAATTGAAGAGAAGCCTAAATTCCTTAAAGAAATGAGAGAAATATGAAAAATTTCAGATTTCTAATCTCGCTTTAAGGGCATACAAGAAAAGAGAAAAGAAAAAAAGTGGCATTTCCGGTTAAGAGACAGGGGAGAGAAAGAAGAAAGATATACTTTACTATAACCAAATTAAAGGCAAGAAGGAGAAGAAACTCGAAACCGTAACAAGCTCCCTTTTATCCAGTAATGAAAAAATAAGCATTAAAAATCAAGACACACTTTATAAGCATGACTCGATAGTCCATTTGCTTGTGCCAATGCGAACGGCGGGTCGCTGATGCGTCCATTTGGCGCCGGCAATGGATGCAGTGGTTGAATCGAAGAACGAATTTGATGATGATGAAGCTGCTGTTGCTTAAAGAATGGCAACATTTTAGAGGCAAATAATACTTGAAGGATAAACCCTTTGCCAAACGACGCCAGTAAAATTTCATTTAAACTCACCATTTGATCAATGCTGGGATGGCAAAAAGGTGACGAAAGCGGAGTTGCCAATGCCAAGGAATGAAATGCTTGAGACTGTTGCAGCACAAAAGCATTCGGTATAAGTCCGGCAGCCCCATTTCTTGATGGGTTCATTTGTGCTGTTTGTAGGATCGCCGGAATCGGTGGTGCCGAACAGTTCATTGGAGGCGAACCGAACGGTGGTGGAGGAGGTGTTTGAAATCTGTACAAAAACACAGGGAGTGAGAAGCGCAAATCCCATGGGAAAAGACAAATATAGTAGACGTGAAACACAAAAATGCAAGCGAATAGGAAATATAAAACCCACAATTACCCATACACGCATAAAACGCAAAGAATATGAGGCGTTAAAAAAAGAAAAAGACAATTACCAGTCTACGAGAATTAAACACTGACAGACAAAATACGTAGAAATTGTAAAACACAATTACCGACATACGCACCCATACAAGTCATCAAACACACAAAGAATTAAATGCTGATAATCAAAATGCGTAGTAATTGTAAAACACAATTACCGACACATGCATAAATGCAAAATATGATGCGTAAAAAAAAGAAAAACACAATACCAGTCTACGAAAACACAAAGAATTAAATGCTGACAATCAAAATGCGTAGGAATTGTAAAACACAATTACCGACACACGCATAAAACGCAAAGAGTATGAAGCGTAAACCTCAGAAAACACAAGTTCCAGTTAACGAAAATACGAAGAATTAAATACTGACAGACAATTGCGTAGGAATTGTAAAACACAATTACCGACACACGCATAAAACGCAAGGAGTATGAAGTAGGGTAGCACGGTACCGGTACTGGTTTTCCCAGCCAAAAAGTACCGGTTTTTCAACCTGAAAAGAATCGGTACCGTGCTACCCTAGTATGAAGCGTAAAACCCAGAAAAACACAATTTCCAGTTAACGAAAACACTAAGCATTAGTCGGGGCCGCAAAAGTCAAAACCGCAAATGTCGGGACACGGCAAAATCAATCTAGCCCTAATTTATACAATAGTATCAAATTTGCTCCTCCACACTTTGCTACCTTGCAATGTGTTGTTGTTGTGGCAAATTTGCAAAAATTTGTGCCGATAATGACCCGCTGAGACATTGCATCGTCGCTGTCGGGCACAGCGCTTGTGGCAGAAAACAGGCCAAAAAGGAGGGACTAAAGAAAATGGAGAAAACCCATATATATATATTTTTTTTCAATTTTAAATATAGTAAGTACTATGCACATTTTACGGCCCGACATTTGCGCCTATGTCTATAATACGCTTTCAAATTGCATTGCTTTAATCCCAAATATGGTTAATAATGGAGAAAACAGCATTTTGGACTCAAAATTCATGTATTAGCCTCTATCAAACCTTTTTAAGGGATTTGGAATAATGTAACCTAACAACCTTGCAACTATTTATTTGATTAATGAAAGAGTGAATGACTTTCGTAGCGATTTGGCCAAATTGTCGCTGATGTTGTTGTTGACGCTTTGGGACATGCATTCCTCCCGATATTGAAGACTGATGCCCAGCTGGGCCGCAACACTGTTCAGCAAACAAACGGGATTTTTGGTGTCATCTGAAAAGCGAAGAAATTTATGTTTTTATCAAACAAAAACTGGTACATTTCTAGTTTTTTTTTTTTTCGTCTTTTTTGGAACTAAATGCTATTTTGAAATCTTTCGTGCCTCGTCTGTTGCCAGCCAAACGCCTCGCGGCAGGACCAATGGCACAACCACCGCCACCACTACGTAATGCCCCTGGCATTTGTTGTGGATGGAACCGGTTTTGGAGATGATGCTGCAGCACCATGTGCGGCACAATTGTGCCGAATTGTGCCGGCGGCGGTTGGCGCAACGGCAGCTGGCACCACCGGTCGATGGCCGCCTGGGCAGCCGACTGTTGTGCCTTTTTGATAGATGCGCCGCTGCCCTCGAACTCGAGGCCCGGCCGAAGCACCAATTTGACGGTGAACTGCTTGCAGTGGGCGGGCCCACTCTCGTCCAACAGCACATACTCGTGTTTGAGCTGTACAACAAATGAACAGGGAATTGGGTGATAGGACAAACAGCTGGTTGCCCACTCCGAAAAAAATTATTTTGAAAATTATACACCTAAAATTTGTTCTTCAAAATTTTATGTTTTTTTTTTTGGAAAACAAATTTTGAAGAAAAATATACGGGGGAAGAGCGAAGGAAAGGACAACGAAGTGCATCAAAGCCAACCACTAATTCATGGGGTAAAAGTTTTTTTTCTTTGCTATTTTGCTTTATAAATATTTAAACAATTTGTTTCAAAAATAAAATGTCAAAATTCTTTTGACGGCATAACTTAGGTATTTATGATAGAAAAAAGGATCCAATTTGTTTTTTTTCTCATAATAGGGCTTATAAATAAAGTACCCAAGTTAGGTTTCATTCTAAAATATTTTGTAAAGCCCGCTTTCCCCCCGCTTACATGGTTGGCCCGAGCCAATTCCGCGAGTCGGCACATCGGCGTCTGTTTAGAAAAAAAAAAGTTTTGATCTTTCACTAATAATTGGGGTAGCACGGGACCTGGGCTCTTGGCAAAAACCGGGACCGGAACTTTTTAGGTTGAAAAAACCTGGGCTTTATGGCTGGGAAAACCGGGGCGGGACCGGGTCCCGGTCAAAACCGGGGCACTGGTACTCATTTGTACGTTCGGTATTTTGCAAAAGCCCCGGTCCCGTGCTACTCAACTAATAATTGTTCATTGGCCCAAGGGAATGGCATTATTTGTATATGTACATAAATGTGAATTTAGACAAAAATAATTCAATTTTGGTTTTGTTCGAATTCATGCCCGGGGTTCGGATCAGGGACGAGCGAAACTCCACAAAGAACCAAAACGAAATTCGAAACGAAACTAAATTTTTTTCGAAACGCGAAACTCGAAATTCGAAACGCAAAAAACCCGAAATTCTCGAAATTTTCGAAACGAAACGAAATTAAAATTTTTTTTTATCCATTTTTGTCAATATATTAAGCCAATTTTTTGAAAATATAAAAATTGCAGGCAAAGCTGTTAACAGCTGGGCAGGGGGATTGGTACTTTGTTTAAAAACACAGTATTTTTAGACCACTAGAAACTGGTTCCATTTTAATTCTGGCAAAAAAGAAAAGAATTCTCACGAAAAATTTATCCAAAGTATAAGATCATTTGTATGAAAAACCATTTGAATAAATTAGTCCTTTTTATTGCTTATGATAAAGGTTTTGTAAACTTTGAATTGACAAATTTTTCCCCATATACCTTAAAAAAAAAGACATGATCCTCACCCTGATGAATAGCCATAATTTAGTTTGAAATTTCATTAATTTGTTATCGTTTCTTAACTCTCACTCTCCATGTAATTCTTAGATTTTTTTGGGATATATCAGTTTTTTTTTAATTTATAAATAATTCAAAAGGTAGGGACCGATGATGCCGAGAGGGGTCACTGGGTAAATTCTTGAAAATTTGGGTGTATTTTGATAAACGATACGCACAAAAAAGACTAATTTTTATGGATTTTGAGATATTTTTGAGAAAATCCAAACGAATGGGGGGGGGGGGGGGAGTCCGGTGGTGCCGATAGGCGCCACCGGAAAAATTTTCGTAATTCATTGCCTCTTTGTTAAAAGATTATAGACATTTCTTGGAAAAAATTATGTAAGAAAACCCTATTCTTAGGGGTCTATTTTTCGCGAAATTTCGGCGTTTTACCCGAAACTCGAAACGCAAAAAACCCGAAATTTTCGAAACGCGAAACGAAATTTCGCCCGTTCCTGGTTCGGATTGAGTCGAAATAGAAGTCATAATTAACGAAAAACCCCTTATGGAGTTTATTACAAATTTTTTTTTTAATTATTTTTCGAATAAAGTGGTCCATCATATATTTTATTGGGTTGTATGGATGCGTAATAAACCTTCTCCGAGCTGTCCTTCCGCTGCGCATAGTTGTACCGAATTGTGGTGGTGGTGGCCGGCACTGAACCACTTGCAGTTGGTTCACCGCCACCACCGGCGATGCCATGCCGTCCCTGTACTGCTCGACGTCGTTGGCCAGTGCCGAACTTGCCGGACAGTGAACCATTCCGATGCTTTTGCTGTTGACGGCTTGGCGATGGTGATGCGGATTTGGCCCTGCCTATATTTTATGGGAAAATTTCCAGACCCCTTTAATTAAGCGGCCCTTTATAATAAGCAAATCAATATGTAAAAATGAAAATTCACGCCTATTTTTTTATACATTGTGATGGTGACATCCCACGGCGAGACGAAGAAAAATTTCTTCGGGCAGTACTTTCCATGCCATCTAAAGCAACAGCAGCACTTTCGCCGGTTGGTACTGCTGACTCGGTTGAACTAGGCGGAGGCGATGCAATTGAATTGCTAAAATAGATCAGAAATTTTTTTTTTGCCTTTGGCAATGTTTAGATTTATTACTCGATCCCCGCAAAATTGTCCTTAATTTGATTGTTCGAGTCCGGGTTCGGGGCTCAAAATGGGCAGGACTAGATGTCCGAGTCCGAGTCGAGTTTCTCGACCCTGAAAACCCCTAAAACAACTTACTATCGAGAAAGAAATAATACAAATGTTCAAAAAATGGGGCCCACCATCGGGTCTCCAATAAAAAAAAATGTCAGCAACAAATATTCTGCATTAAAATTTTGGCGCGCTGTCGATTGGTCGCGCGTCGATTCGTCGCAAAATTTTTTTTTTTGTTATTTGGACTGATTTTCTTCCAATTCCGGCAATAATAAAGATTGGTTATTATTAATTTCTTTTTCCTTTTTGGTTACTATGTAAAAATCGAAAAATCATCCGTTTTTAATGAAAAATTTTGAAAAATTTGGCGACGAATCGACTATTTTGGCTTAGGCGACGAATCGACGCGCGACCAATCGACGACGGGCAGCGAAAATTTTTAATGAAATTTGTTGGTTCGAAAATTTGATGAGTTTTTGAAAAACCAAAAAATTTCTCAAATTCCTTTCTTAAAATGACGCCTTCATGCATGAGCACCTGCTGAACAGCTTGATGGTCATGTTTGGTGGAGAAAATAATGGCGGTGGTTGTGTTGCAACAAATGTTGGTAATGCTAATGCCGCGGTTGTTGCGACTGATGACGGTTTATTGAGCAAATCGAAGCCAACGTCCTTAAGGCATCAAAACAAATTTGTGAAAGCGCATTCTGCGCCAAGTCCAAGACTGTTCATGGCCCAACATAAACACTAATGCTGAAACCAGGGACCCCATTTGAGAGGGGTGCGGGAAAGAAAAACCGGAATTTGTATAGCGTAGGGTCCCCGCTTTGAAACCACAGGGGGCACCATATTGATTTTTGTTTTTAAGACTAAAAATATATTTTCCAGGGTTTTTGAGGTCACCCTAATAATAAGACATTTATTTAGTGGCGAAAATTCAAAAAATCAACAGGGTCCCCCATATGGTTTTCAAAGCGGGGACCCTACAAGTGCCGAAACCCCTATTTTTTTTTTATTTAAAAATAAAGTATTTTTCTGGTTTTTAAAGGGTACGCGGCGCATTATAATTAAAATATTTACTCAATTATATGACTAAAAAAACGCCTATTTTGTTTGCTGCTAAATAGGTTTACAAACCAGGGCACTAGCCGTTGGCACAGAATTTTGTTGAAAGGTTTGACTGTAGTTGTTGTTGTTGAACATCGTATTTTCTTTTTAAGAAAGGCAAATTTTGCGAAATTATTTGTTTTCAAGTCGAGGCAACAAGGAGATGATGGATGTTGGACCAGTTTTTCAATTGAATGATTAGTAAGTGTGTGTGTGTGTGTGTGTGAAGAACCCGCAACTGTTGAGAAATGTTCGTTCGTACGACGGGACGCGCGGAGGCGCCGTCGACGGAAAAGCACAATTTCAAATTTCTGAAAACCCATAAAATGACGGCTTATGTTTTAAGAACGAAAGGCATGAAGCAAAAAAGTTCAATTCGGAAACAAAAATGTTAATCATGCCCCTAATTCATTGTTAGCCAACCTTTTAGGCTTTCTAATTTAATTCTAACATTTAAGATCAGTTTTGAGACTGGAAACAAATTAAAAATTTTCAAATTTTTATATAATACACTTAAAAAACAAAATTTTTTGTTGTTTAAGTAAGTTAACCATATTCAATATACATAATGCATAATTGATTTTGGAATTAGCTGCAATCCTACACAAATAGATATGCATGTACAAAATGTAGAGGAGAGAGAGCTTAATCGCCGCAGAAACACTTTTGCGTCGTCGTCGCCGTCGTTGGGAAGGGGGGGGGGGGAGATGAAAATGTTGCGTTGGATTTTCCCATTTATTTATGTATGTATGGTCTGTCTCTGTCTAATGTGTCTGTGCACTTTCACTTACAACCAAAATATCTCTGCTAGGGGGGAAACCACCCAGTTCGGCGCGGACCCTTTCGGCGCAACTGGCAAAAATTTTTTCATCTTCTTCCAAATTAAACAAATTAGGTATTATTCGAAACGCTTGACGAGATCTACAGTCATGGTCATATGTTATGGCTGCTAGCTGGAATCTTCTAAATATTGAATTTTGTCATTTTCCATTTCCGCCATAAACATATGACCACACAAAAATGGAGTGTGGCACACAAAGTCGAAAAAAAATCTGACTCAAAATTTTTATTTGTACTTATGTTTGTTATCAATAGGGCCGCTACAAATATTTACGAAAAATCCCAAATATTTAAATAAATATTTACAAAAAAAAAAAAAGCCAAAATATTGACTAAAATACTGAAAAATCCCAAAATATTGACGAAAATATTGATTAAAAAAAATACAATTTTGCAGTGCAAAAAATCGAAAAACCGCTTTTTATAGATAAATAATAAGCAATAAATTGGCAAACAATTTTATTCACTGGTTACAGTAGAAAAAAGATACTTTTCAAAAATTTCAGGCAAAAAAACTCATACAATTGGCAGACAAAATTTTTTTTTTATTTTTTTTTTAAAAACTGAAAATTTTTCGAGAAAATATTTTTTTGATTTTTTCATTTTTAAGGGGTACATTTTCAAAATTTTTCAAAAGTTAATTCTTAGGGGTGTATTTTTGTTTAAATCTTTGAATTTTTACAAGAAAAAGTCGAAAAATGCCAAAATATTTATAAAATATTGACAAAACCTCAAAATATTGAAATAAATATTTTTTTGAAAAAGCCCCCAAAATATTTTTTTTTATTGACGAATATTGACGTCCAAATGAAAAAATTTAAACGCAGAAATGCTTCTTTTGAGCCCCTTTCTTCAACACATATAAGCAGAAAAACAATTTAAAAAAATATTTGTAGCGGCCCTAGTTATCAATCGAAAGCCCACAAAAAATGCTACAAAAATGTTAAGACACTTTTGGTCACACCTGTCTTGGTAATTAATTATTAAGGTAAATCTAAGAAAATATCATTCCGCCATAAACATATGACCATGACTGTATCAAGGTCCTAAATTTCAAAAAAATTACTATATACGTTATATAGGTTTGGGGTTTCGTTTCAAAAAAGGATATCTCCCGGCCGAAGGCCGGGAGTGCTCTGAAAGTTGTGCATGGGTCTTACAACTTTTGACGGGGCATCCGGGAAAAATAAGGAAATTTGGCCTAGGCGGCCAGGTGAGTCCCAGGGACTGAGTTGCGGTTCACTTTGGCAGTACCAGTGTTACGAAAATTTTTCTTTGGACCAGGAGGGCTTAGCGCATGCCTGGAGGATGATAAGTTGGGATGTCCCTGACAACTCTGACAGCGAACCCTAAGCCCTACCTCTAACCCCCTGGTCTGCAGAAATTCCTAAAAATTTAAATTTTTTTCGACCCGTTTGAGTGTATCCGTTATAACTGTTTATGGGTTATTCTGACCGGGTTGAGGTCGTTAGCTCAAATGAGGGCATTTATTAGCTCTAATTTATGAAAAAAGAAAATTGAAAATTTTTTCAAAAATTTTCGAGCTAGGGGGGGTTACAGGTTTTTCGGTTTTTGCATTATATGAATTTTTAACGATTTTTTAAAAATAATCGGAGACCACCTCCAAGCAGCCATTTTTGATGCTCTATCGATTGGTGAAAATTTTGGAAAATTTTTATTTTTTCAAAAAATTTTTAGGGTAGGCGGACACTTCAGTCCCGGGGCTGTAGCTCGCCAGGTGGTGCCTGGAGCCGAAATTTTTTTTGGCCATATTTGTAGAGCATTAAACGGGCTATCGAATGGTATTTATTATGTTGAAAAATTTTCAGAAATTTTCGAGCTAGGCCCCCTAAGAAATTTTCACCTACCTTCAAATAGGTCAAAAAAATTTCAAAGAATATTTTTCTGGGCCTATTTTATGCGCTGATCACGAATATCAACTTAGTTTTAGGTTTAAAAAATTTTGGGAGGGTTTAAAAATTTTTGAAAAATCGACCATTTTTTTGGCCTCGGAAATTTGGTGATATATTTAAAAATTCATAACTTTATCGGGTGTGGACCAATTTGCATCAAATAAAATAAATAAAATGCAGAAAAATACGGGGCATTTTATGAAATTTATATTGGGATTCAATTATGAGGATGAAAAAAGTTAGGACCGATTTGCTGAAAATTTTCGAATTTCCAGAAAAGAATTCATATCTTTTTTCAGAATCGAAATTTCCAACATTTTATTGCATAGAAAAATTGCTAATTTTTAGCTCTACCGAATTGTCCTTTATACCCGCTTTCTATAAAAACACTTTTCTAAGCCTATTTGGCTCGCTGATCACGAATATCAAATCAGATTTTAGTTTGGACTCCGTAAAAGTCTCTGAATCCCTACGTTAATGGGGATTCTGGGGTGGGGCAGGGGGGGGGAAGGGGGGGAGGGGGAGGGGGGGGGAAGGTTCAGATCTCCACACTCAAATGTTTTATTATTATTTATTTGCTTTGATTCATTTAAGATATTATTATATTTATAATAAATTAAAATATAAACAATTCTCTTTAAAATTTATTTAATGAAAATTATCAGGTGTATTTATTCCTGCTTTTAAATAAATTTATAATTATCAACAAACCAATTTTTGAAGTAAATTTTAATACAAATTAATGTTAATAATTATTTAAATTAAAATAGTGCGTTCCTTTTATTAATTTTAATGTCTTCAAATTAATATTTATTCATTTCTTCTGAATAAAATTTATGTGTCTTTTATCTTTTTCTAACACTTTTAGTCCCTAATCATTGGAACACTCTCTAATCATTGTAACATTCTTTAATCATTGGAACACTCTCTAATGATTGGAACACTCTCTAATCATTTGAACACTCTCTAACCATTGGAACACTCTCGAATCATTTGAACACTCTCTAATCATTGGAACACTCTCAGTTCCTAATCATTGGAACACTCTTCGGCCCTAATCATTGGAACACTCTCAGTTCCTAATCATTGGAACACTCTCAGTTCCTAATCATTGGAACACTCTCAGTTCCTAACCATTGGAACACTTTCAGTCCCTATCCGTTGGAACACTTTGGGCCCTATTGGTCGGACCTAGGTAGCGAAGCTCGATAAGCGCGAAGCGCTTTGAATACAGTAACACGCATGTACGCCCCCGCTAGTTAGGACATATATAAAAAACTTATGGCCAAAAAAACCCAAAAATTAAATTTTGCATGCCGGTTCGGCGCAACAGGTTATAACATAACTAGGGTTCCAAATTATATTGAAATCCATATTTTTTTTTTCCTGAACTTGTAACAGCCTGAAAAGCGTGAAAAACATGTTTTTAGCATGTAGCCGCCTCTAGGATGGTTTTTTAAATCAATATTTTCCATATTTTTTCCATATTTTGCGATTTATGTCCATGTTCCATATTTAGGCCACCCACGTTCCGGCGCCTATGTTTCGGCGCTCACGTTTCGGCGCCCACGTTTCGGCGCCCATGTTTCAGCGCCGGACTCGTGCCATTTTAGTCGGGCCTTTTTAGTCGGCCACTTTAGTCGGAGGGGTCATTTTAGTCGGAGAGTCGTTTCGTACCAAAGGTCACGTAGATATTACATTTTTTTTGAAAGCCCAACCCTAGTTTGGTAAAACGGAACCCCCTAGTTTTTTTTAATGCTCAACTTAAAATATTTTGTTGAAAAAAAAACCCCCTAATTTTTTAAAAGTAACCCCTTAGCTTTTTGAACGTAACCATAACCTTGAAAACCAGGCCTGATATTAAAAATTTCTTATTTGCAAAAAAAAACTTTAGGTCAAGTTTTAAAAATCAGGGGGTTTGTTTTTCAAAAAACTAGGGGGTTAAGTTTTCAAAAAATTTGTATAGGATTTTTTCTATTTTTGGCTTGGCGCCGAAACGTGGGCGCCGAAACGTGAGCGCCGAAACAACATGGACCCCCATATTTTGGCATTTTGCCCAAATTTTATGTCCCTATTTTGGCATTTTTGGAAAATTTCATGAGAAAAATGTAGGGTAGAGCGGGACCGGGGCGGGAAATCCCGGTTTTTTCGGGGCCCGGTCTCGGTCCCGTTTTTAAAAAAGTCAGGTCCCGGTCCCGAAACTTGGGTCCCGGCGCGACCAGGGCCTAACCCGTGATGCGTAGCAGGCCTTACAGAAATTGTTCGTTGAGCTCTGTCCAATTTTACTTTGCATTTGTTTTCACGGCAGCACACCCATGTTTTGTCGATTCTATATTTCGTCGACTCAGTGTTTCGATGTTCGAAAGTGATGTCTAATTGGGTAAAAAAAAATCCTAATGGCTTTTTGAAAATATTTTTGGCTGACTCGAAAGTTTTGTTTTCTTGTTGTTTTATTTTGGTAAAAACCTTCTATTTTTGGTTTGGCGCCGAAACGTGAATGCCGAAACATGGGCGCCAAAACGTGAGCGACGAAACAACATGGATCTTCCCAGGGCGCTATGTGATTTCGACAGTGGATTTCGACAGTAAGTGATTTCGACAGTGAACTATTTCGCCTATCTTTCGCTGTCTGCATGTGAATTCGCCAGTATGTGATCCCGACAGCAGTTGATCTCGACAGTACCCACAAATTTTTAAAAACGAATTATTAATATTTTTAAAATCAAATTTCCATATGTGGGGGGTATGCCTAACGAATAATGTCTAACTCAAAAATGCAGATGGTATGAGCTTTAGGGTAATTTATCGGAGAACGAAATGGGTTTTTGGTGAATGACCCCCCCCCCCCCCACGCCGTCCAAGAATGCCATCTTTAGAATCAATCATCATTCACTGATAAGGAAAACAAACACAGAAAAAAGACCCAAGAAATGCTTTAACGAACATCTCAAGAGAAAGAGCAAAATGAGTATGTTCGAGAAAATTTATTTATAGAAATGAATTTTTCGAACTTTCTACCATTGGTCAAATTTAAACAGAACCCAAAAAATTGAAAATATATACATTTTAAAAATATTATATATAGGGATGGCATTTATATGGACATAAAATCGAAAAATATGGCCATAAAATATGGACGAAAAATCGTGAAATATGGACATAAAATTCAAAAATATGGACATAAATTTTTCTCCAAATTCAAGGAAAATTTATTTTAAAAAAAATCAATTTATTGGTTGAAATTGCAAATGAGATACATTACCAAGTTCTGGGGGCAAAACGCATTCGATCTATTTTTTTAATCAAAAATATTTTAAAAAAAATTGCGAAAATTTTTTGCAAAAATTCGAATTTTTTTTTACTTTGAGCGGATTTTTTGATAATTTTCAAAAAAAAATTTTTAGGGGTGTATTTTCATTTATTGCATTTTTCTTATGAATTTTTTCAAAAATTGCAAAATATGGATGCCCAAATATGGACAAATATGGAAATATGCACATAAATCGCAAAATATGGAAAAATATGGAAAATATGGATATAGAAGTCCATCCTAGAAGCTTCAAACCAAGCTAAAAATATGTTTTTTCGTGCGTTTCAGGCTGTTACGAGTTCAGGAAAACAATATGGATTTCCATATAAATGCCATCCCTAATTATATAATTCGTTTTTAAAAATTTGTGGGTACTGTCGAGATCAACTGCTGTCGGGATCACATACTGGCGAATTCACATGCAGACAGCGAAAGATAGGCGAAATAGTTCACTGTCGAAATCACTTACTGTCGAAATCACTTATTTTCGAAATCCACTGTCGAAATCAATCACTGTCGAAATCACCTGGCACCTTCCCAGTGCGTCTAAACCGGTGCTTTCCCGCCAGTTTTGTCCCAATAGCTTTAAGCGTTAAAGTGCTCCACAACTGAATCGGTCCACACTGAATTGTGGGTGTCCCCTTTATTTTTACTTAGAGAAAAACATGGTTACTTCGGATACTAAGAATTTTGTTCGATACTACAGATCCACTTTAAACTTTCACCATCGAAAGAAACGAAAATTCTGCATTGAATGATAGGTCGAATAAAGGCAAAAATAGGTAATTTCGAAGAGTTTCCAAGATTATGTGACTTGGTTCGTAAAGAAATTCAAAAATGATTGTTGAAAATCTGACTTTTTCGTGTCTAATTCTCATCTTTTATCGGTTAAAAACATATTCCGAATCTTGTCCCATTTTTATTAAAACTTATAGAAATAAATCTGATGTGTATAAACCGGATTGTTATGGTACGGGTCAACTGCATCTGGCCAACTGCGTCTAAGCCAAGTTTAGGAAGCGATAAGTTTTTTTAAACTTGACCAAATTGTACAAATTAGGTACCATTCGATTGCTCTACCTGTTTTAAAGTTTTCATTAAGGTTTTGTTAAGCAATTTAGTAACTACCAAAAAGTTACGATTTGAAAATTACAAAAAAGTCAGTTTTTATGAGTCTTTATTTTTTCACTTTTTTTATAAAGCAAAAAATTTTTTTGTTGTTTGATGTACTAATATAGCTCTTGAAGATTTTCGAAGGATATCAAATTTGTAGAATTTGATCAAGTTCGAAAAAAGTTATGAAGTTCTAAAGTTGGCTCAGACGCAGTTGGCCAGACGCAGCTGGCCTGCTTCGGGTTTGTTAAGCTTTAGCTTTCTTTATTTTTTTTCATTACATTGAACAACATTATTGACGTATTGATTTTTACGCCAAATATTTATTGCCGCTTTTTTACATTTTTTATCCTCCATGGTATAAAATCATCTGAGACCTAAAATCACATTGGGGAAAAATCACTCAATTTTTGTGAGTATTTATCGTTTTTTGTGCTTAAAAATACAAGCTCTATTAATCACCAGTGCAAATCTTTTTGAAATTAAATATGTTAAGTGTGAAATATGAAATTTCTAAAAATTTCAGATAAAACATTTTAATTGGTTCTCTAATTATGCATTTCCCCTAATTTTTTTAGTTGTTTGATGTACTAATATAGCTCTTGAAGATTTTCGAAGGATATCAAATTTGTAGAATTTGATCAAGTTCGAAAAAAGTTATGAAGTTCTAAAGTTGGCTCAGACGCAGTTGGCCAGACGCAGCTGGCCTGCTTCGGGTTTGTTAAGCTTTAGCTTTCTTTATTTTTTTTCATTACATTGAACAACATTATTGACGTATTGATTTTTACGCCAAATATTTATTGCCGCTTTTTTACATTTTTTATCCTCCATGGTATAAAATCATCTGAGACCTAAAATCACATTGGGGAAAAATCACTCAATTTTTGTGAGTATTTATCGTTTTTTGTGCTTAAAAATACAAGCTCTATTAATCACCAGTGCAAATCTTTTTGAAATTAAATATGTTAAGTGTGAAATATGAAATTTCTAAAAATTTCAGATAAAACATTTTAATTGGTTCTCTAATTATGCATTTCCCTGCAAAACAATCTTTCCATTAGTTTACACATATTCCATTTCATTCTAATCAAATCCCGATATGTTCTGGTTGGAATTCAGACTTTCAATCCAATCCGAATGTCATAAAATTTCCAAAATGTGTTTTATCGTTAAAAAAACAAATGAAACATTACAATTTATAAGAAATAAATGAAAGGTATAAATAAAATAACTTAAAGAATAAAGTCAAAGCATCAAACAGCTTGTAAATATTTTTTCGTCCTTACTGTAACCGGGTCCCTGGATTTAAAACCGATTTGTAGCTACGACGGCTCATTAGAAAAAAAAAATTTAAAAGAAAACAAATTATAAAAAGAAAATTTTCGAAAATTGGGATATCTATGAGGATTAAAAAAAATTGGGCATCTATGAGGATTAAAAAAAAATTGAAGAAATTAATGGACCATTTGCCTACACCGGCAATTTAGCGCCGCAAGTTAATATTTTTCGAACTAGTTAACCCATTTGTTTCAAAAAATGAACAACCTACTGCTGAACTCCGGCAACACTCCTATTTCATAAATCATAATACAAAGTGAGGTCTTGACCCTTTAAGCCTTCTTTTGTTTTGGTTCTTACTCCCGTTTACGTAACTTAAAAACAATATCTGCAATACATGTGAGAACGATGAGACTGGATAAACCCAAAAAGCACATACGAATAGCAGTTTTTGCATCAACATGATGACTAACCACTTGGGAGCTATCATTGCCAACAGAAAATTGCAGAAATTTGTGTGTATGCAATGCCGTATCAACAAGCACATAACTAGACATGATCAACAATAATGCTAACGCAATAAGTTCCTTTCCTCTCGAAGGCTCACGAAACCAATTTGCTTGTTTCTTCAGTCGTCGTCGTCTTTGTCGTGGTGGTGTTGTCCCTGTTTCAGCAACCAAATTTTGACCTTCAGCACAAAAAAGCGGCGTCAGTCTCTCATCTTTTGAGAATATTTGCAATTAATGGAAGTGTTTTACAAGTGGTAAAGGCCAAATTATATGCAACAAAAATTGTATTGTAAAAAAGGACCAAAATATGCAACAAAAAAAATGCACCAAAAAAATTTGGGGATACAAAATTTCTTTCGGACACTCTTTTTAATCCCGGTCCTAGCTTTTTGTTTTGTCCAGTCTCCATTCCTTACCTTTGATGAATGCAAGAAATGTGTTGAAAATGACCACGAAATTTTGTACCAACATTCCAAGTTTCTCTCCGTTTTCTTTATTGAAAATTTTTGATTGCACCATTTTTCGTAAATTTTCATAAATTTGAGGAGTAAATTCCAATTTTCTTGCTGCTCTTATAATTCCATTCCCTACACTGTCCATTGCTTCCCAAATGCTTTTGTCTTCATTTATTTGTTGGCAAAAAGTGTGACGATATTTTGTTAACACTTTGTCATTGTCTGATAACAAATTGTCATCATTTTCTGCTGTGCTTAATGCATTGCTACACAAAATGCCAGTGGCTTTGGTGTAAAATGCTTCGGTTTCTTCTTCTGAATTAGGCTTTTCCATTATGTTCGATGCCATTCCTTGTAATTGGAAGACCGTTGAAAAAAGATCTAAAAACAAAAAAATGACCTCAGTAAATAAACACCTAGTCAGTCATGGCAACATTGATTTAAACGTGATCGTGCTGGCGCGTTTCTTAAATTACGTCAGGGGGTGTACTTAAACACCTAACGGTATAACGCATATTAAGGTAAATATATTACATAAAATATTTTGTTCATGTTTCCTAGGTCTCCTTGTAAAAGTTTGAAAATTCCAATTTCGGTGTAAATAATTTGGTTGATACTAGGGTAGCTCGGTACCGGTACTTTTCAGGTTGAAAAACTGGTACTTTTTGGCTGGGAAAACCGGAACCAGTACCGGTACCGTGTTACCCTAATTGATACTATCAAATATTTTCGCTACTGAATGGTACGATTCGAAAGACAATAAAAAAAACTCTACAAAAATGCTTTCGTAACGAATAGCGTGAAAAATTATTACCAATTATTTAGGGGCCACCGGCGTTTCGGCCCCAGCAGCATTTAAAGTAGCATAACTTTTTTATTTATCAACCAAATGCAATACATTTATTATCATTCGAAAGCTCTTTAGTAGCTCTATTAGGCCTCAAAAAGTCTTAAAGAATAGCGGATCTACAAAAATTTTATGAACCAAAAAATACAAAAATTCTGACTATTTATCATTTTTAGTGTTTTAACTTTTTTGTGAGTTCATCAATGGCTTAGCAATAGCTTATTCAAAGTTTCTAAACACATAGAGCCTTCGATAATATCGAATATACTTTACTTACTTTACTAAGAAAAGAGTTATGGTTGAGCCTGTGACTGAAAAACGCCCCCGACCCATTTTTAGATTTTTAAATAAAAATATATAAACTTTATATTTTTATGGCCGTTTTACGAAACGCACTAGGACCCAAAAACGGAAACCAAAAATTTGGTGGGTCGCAAATTCGGCCTAACCAAAAAGTGCGATCACATTTAAAACTGACCGCAACAGCACTAGTTCAAAGGCAATACGCGGATGGCTAGCCCGCCAAAAAAACGAAAACACATAATAAAAAATATTAGCGTTACAAAAAAATTGTAAGCATCTTATTAAGGCTTTTCTCACATAATTTGAATGATATGTTGTCATACCGTTTTGCTCCTGCTGCTGCTCTTTGTGTTGACCGCTTGATAAGCTAATTATTATTAATAGCACAAACATTGACAGAAGGGGGGTGACCATTGGCTTAGATGAAGCCAACTTCATATTAGTGGTATTTTATGAAAATAAAGCTTTTAAAATTTTATATAAAAAAAGTAAAATAAAAATGATGGGAGAAAGTCCTTTCTGCTGGCATTAAATTTGGGCAAAACAAAGCAATAAAAAATTCCACCTCATAACAAAATCGATTTTCACAAATGGCAAATGCATTTAAAAAAATTTAAACAAAGGAAAAAATTTTTAGATAAATTTTATTGTTTACATTCCCATGTTAAGGCATGACAAAAATGTACAAGAAAAATGCTTGTTAGATGATTGACGTAATAAATGTGCTTTTGAAGATATATATACATAGGCGACATGAAGTTTGGGCACCTGGAAGTTTGGGCACCAGAAGTTTGGGCACCAGAAAATTCAAGATAGGACATATAAAGAGTAATACACTACCCGAGACTTAAAACCGACCCAAGTTTTTTCAAAGTAATCCAAGAAGTGAGCAATTCCTGCTGTCATCTCGCCCTGTTCTCAGTCCTGAAATAATCAGCTTTTCGATTCGCACGACTAACTTAATTAAAAAAGTGTTGATACCATGACTTCATCATCTTCATTTGCATGCGCGTAACCAGCACATTTCAAACGTTGGAATAAATCACATATCCAATAGGTTCTCCCATCTACCATCTACCGCTTATTAGTGCTAAAGATCAACTTGCGGTTCCCGCGTTGAGTAGATACATTTAGCAATTGAGTGTTCAAGTGGTGATTGCCTTAAAATCTTTTAAAAACAAAGCAAAACCTCGAATAAACTAAATGCGTAACTACGATTTGCCAGATGACAGCTTGTTGAGGAATGTCCGCCCATAATGTCTTGAAAATTTTTCTTCTTTTCTGCTGGCAATAACACAATCCTTTGTTGCTCAAGGAATTTTATGAAAAGATGTTCTTTCCTTAGAAAAAAATTCAAAAATGTTTGGATATTCAATGGGTTGCAGTTGAGAAATCGGGTAAAAGGAGAAGGATATTCATTGTGTTTATCTCCCTAAGCAGAAGCTTGCAATGGGCATTTAAAGGGTATTTATTAAAAAATTTAATGTGGATGAGTAAAAAACGAGAAATTTTTAGGCTATTTTCTATAAAAGATAGCCATGCTTATTTGAATATTAACAATTTTAACACAAATGTAGACATAAATTTCTGTGGGAAATTTGAGCGCGTGGCTCAAATGGCTATTTGCCCCTCCGAAATCTTTTTTTAGATTCGCCCCTGATACATACAGTCATGGCCATATGGATATTAGTTATTAGTTTCATAAATAAACTCTCGAATCACTTAATAAGATCTGTTACAGTTTTTGTCATTAACAAAATTTCCTATTGCATTCTCATCGGCGCGATCAACATTGCCTCTTCCTTCCATGGCCCTTTGCCAAAAAATCGAGCGCTGTGATGTTGAAGTCGAGGGCATGTTGATTCATCATCAAGCTCTATTCTGGCTTTTCCATTCAGGTTCCCAGGTGTTTTTGGGTATTCATTAATTCTTTTCTTGCTCGAATCTTTGATTCGCTCAGTTTTTACTGTATTGCGACACCCTTTTAGTCTGGCGGACGAAGTTATTCCATTCATGTGGTCGAAAGTCAAACATTGCGGTGAGCACTTTTATCGCGCAATGCCGGCGTTAAGCATTTGTTGAAAAAGGCAGGGAAAAAATTGGTACTTATTTTGCTAGCGGAGTGGTAGATGGGGCTGCGGCCGAAACCGCCGGCAACATGCTGAGAACGAAAGGAAACAAATTTATAATTAATCAGCCACTTAAATTCATAGCGTGATCTCATTATTATTTCCCAATAACGGTGCGTGGGCAAAGAAAACTGAATTTTTCCTAAGTGAGGAATCGTTGAATGGTGATGAGAATCTGCATGGCTTTTTTGATGAGCTTGAGAAAGCGGCAGGTCGCGTTAGCACAGCGTATTCAAGGTAGAAGTTGAAATTAATATTTTTATTTGGTTTTTTGTTTAAAGAGATGGAGAAGTCCGAGTGTTGATCCGGACGAGCAATATGGAAATGATCAGAAGTCGCGCTACGACTATAAATCTACAGACTTCTTTTAATTGTGATGTTGCATGCTTGCTTCCTTAAGCAAGGGTTTTTTGTAAGCTGGTTGGAGCCTTCAGCAAGCTCTATGAAAAAAGAAACACAATGATATATTTTTTATATTTTTAATCGAAAAAATAAAGGAATTGTCTAATAATAATAACCTGGGTTGACAGCGGTTGCGTTTCGGTTAAGCGAAACCGCCTTTTGTGGGCTAAAACCGAAAACGAAAACCGGCCTAACCGAAACTTTTTCCTTTACTTTTTTTCTTTGAATTTTTTTGACTTTTGACTGGAATTTACTCTGGCTAAAACAGACATTAACTTTTGGCGCAAATGTTGGAGGCGCAATGAAAGACAATAACGCTGAAAATTTCTAAAATTAATGTTGGTAATACTCCCGCAGAGGGAGGAACCGCCCAATTCGTCGCGGTATGTTTCGTCACGGGGGCCATAACTTTCTTTATTAACGAAAAAAAATAAAAGTGGTATGGTTCGAAAGCATTTCATATTCTTTATTAGCCTGCTAAATTAAAAAAAAAATTCGTAAGGTACAAAAAAATTATTATTAAAAAACTCAAGAAACGGAATTTCTGAAGCCATAATTTTTTTGTAACTCAATGAATCGTATTAAATTCTAAATATACAAACACAGAATACATAGAGTTGATAAGTTTTTTTTGAATTGGTTGATTAAGAAAAAAGATATCGCACTCCAAAGAGGGCGGTAACGTAACGTACCGCGAAGAACTGACCACGACCCCCCCCCCCCCCGCCGGAGCTGCTTGTTTCCCCCCGCGGTTTCCCCCCCGCGGGGTCCCTCCCCCCCCCCCCCCCCAAATCATTTCCTCCCCGCCGTTCCCCCCCCCCCCTCCTCCACCATCCTCGCAAGCGGTAGAAATTAATCGTATGTTGTTACTACAATGAAGATAACGCAGCGTTTCGAATTTTTCTGCTTATCTGTGTTCTTCACAAACACAAGTTTCGTTTCGCCCAGTTACGAATTGCTTCTTTGTGTATAAAAGCAAGCAAATTCACAACTCCGCACTTCATTTTGCATGCGCTTTATTTTTCGAATTAGCGTCTTTTTCATTACTTACATTTTAATGGCAAACGTTGCGGAACCAAACCTAGTTTTATTTACAAATTCAAAGCGGGGAAAACAGCAGGCTATTTTTGATGGGTACCTTTACACATTCCAAAAAAACAGTCAAACGAATGAAATTTGCAATTTTGGCAGTGCAGCATTGCTAAAGGGGATGAAAAATAGTTGCCCTGCGCGCCTTCACACTAGGGGAATGCAAAAAATCAAAATTATAAACGAGCATAATCATGATGGGGCTCCCGCTTTGATTACGGCAAAAAATTTACGCAATCAAATGTAAATTCGGGCTGAATACACAGTTGAACTGCCCGTCCAAATTAAGGACAATATTATTATCAATGAACAGGCTTCTCAACCCGTAGTTGCAAAATTGGGTACTGGAAACGCTTTACGCCAAATGGTTGAACGAACCCGAAACAGACAGAACGCACCGCCACCAGATCCAATTAGTGTAATGGAGCTAGAAATTCCAAACGAATTTAAAATTTACGATGTAAACACTGGTGAGCGGTTTCTTTTGTTTGATTCGGGGGCTCAGCAGCCAGATCCTCATCGGAATATAATTTTGGCGCACGCTTCGATTGCAAATTGGATAGACCATGTCGAAAACATTTATGTCGATGGAACTTTTAAAATTGTGGCTCTACTTTTTGGACAACTTCTAATGTTTTTGGGAAACGAAACATTGGGGAGGGGGGGGCAGGCGGAAGTTATGTCCTGCCTCTTATCTATTGTCTTTTACACGACAAATCTCGCAACATATACGAACGCCTCTTCCACGAAATAAACATTTAAACATTATTTTTCCACCCAGCCCTTTATCAGCCGCACATGATTTTGAATTCGTGTAACTTTGCCTTTGGCACAGTTGCATGGTTGCTTTTTTCATCTCAGCAATTCTTTAAGAAAAAAAGAAAGATCATGGTTGGTATTTATCCTACAAAAACAATAGTGAATTTAAAATACATGCAATATGGTGATGGCGATCGCATTTGTTGCGATAGACCAAATTTTGCTGGCGTTGGGAACTTCAAAATTTCTAACAAAAGGTCCAACAATTCCTTCAATTATTAAAAAAAAAAGTCGTTAAAAGAACGTTTGGCTTTCTAAACATCGTTAAAATTAATAAACGGCTTTTTAGTCGTTAAGATTTATAGCGACTTTTTTTCATTAAAAAAGTCGTTTTGTCATTCCCTAGCTTCAATAAACCACTTTTTCCTGGGGCATATGCCTGCATCAAAAGACCCCATTATCTTAGCTTTTTGATTATATAAGAAACTTCAATTTAGTCGTTTTCTTAACCATTCAAACTCTATGTCAAACCTTTTTGCTGCTCCGTTTCGCATTGGCCACATGAGAACAATTCTAATAGCAATAATAAAAAAAGAAAAATCATCGAGAACAAGACAATTTGAATTTAATAATAGGAATAAATAAATAATTTTTTGAAAAAGAAATGCTCTAAAATGATTGATGAATGAATATGATGCAGTAAGAAAATGCAATTTACTATCAGTGATGGGATAAGTGTTGCCAAATGTAAGAATGGGTTAAATGTTAAGCCCCGGCTGGGAAACGAAGCCCACGCCTCCCTCCACCCAATCAGTGGGCGGCGGCTCTACCATTGAGATCAAGAGACACATAAAATATGCACTAAAATACCGAAACATGGCCATAAAATGGCCAAAAAATAATAAAACAAAAAAATTAAAATTAAAAATCATGGTAAATTGGCTATTTTAAGCAAATGAAAAAAAATAAATTAAAAAATTCTAGAAATATTTTTGAAGATTAATTTTCGTTGCAAAAATATTTGCCAAAATCTTCCAAGAAAATCTTTATTGGGTTATTTTTTTGAAGTTCTAAGTTTGATTCTTATGGCTGCTTTATTTTGAGATGCGCATTTTTGTGTTTTCCGTGAAACTCCCATTTTTGCACTTTTCAAATAAAAGATTGGCATGGAATTTGCAATGCATATAATATTAAGGCTGTCAACCACATCTATACGCTAAATAAATCTATTTGGTATGGTTGGCCTTTCTAATGCACTTATGGCACGACAATAATATTTGCCGACGGCATTACACAGCCTACGGCATATACACTAGATAAATAGTAGGGTTGAGCGGTACCGGTACTGGTACTGAAAAAAACGCACAATGAGTACCTAGTACCGGTTTTGACCGGTACCGGTACTATTACAAGTTTTCCCAGCCAAAAAGTACCGGTTTTCAACCTGAAAAGTACCGAGTACCGCTCAACTCTAGTAAATAGTTGCCATTTCTAGTGCACTTTAGTGAATGACGCTAACATTATATGCCAACAACGTTATACAGCCTACGGCATTCGCTACTATTTTATGGTTTTTTAATTTCATTTCATTTTCTTATAGAAAAGGTCAAATTTTATGGTAAAAACCCGACTCGTACAGGTCCAACTCGTACAACCCCGACTCGTACTTAGTTACCCAACTCGTACTTAATTCTAAAAACTAATGTAAACGAAGGGGAAAAAGTGAATTCGGGGGTTTTCGGGGTCGCTGATCACGAAAATGGCATTAGTTTTTGCCAATTCCTAACCCCGGACCCGAACTCGAACAAAAAGTCGAAAAATTTTAATTTTTTCTAATTCGCTATTATCGACAATAAATGTTCGAGAATATCTGTTCAAAACTATATGATCTGTTTTTATGGGCTTTAAGTAGGTTTTTGGACAAAAAAAATTTTTTTTATGAAAAATAGAATTCACGACTTTGGTTCGAATTCGGTACCCAAAAAACAAAATGACATCATTCCAAGTCGAATCTGGCCTATTGGAGTAATTTCGACGGATAAAAGCGAATTAGAAAAAATTAAATTTTTGACTTTTTGTGCGAATTTGGGTCCGGAGTGCGGAATTGGTAAAAACTAATGCCATATTTGTGATCAATATGCCCTAAAAAGGCAAAAATGGCGAAATATGCCGCCGTTATTCCCGAAAACCACCAAAATATGCATTTATGTGCCCCAAAAACCTTCACCTAATCAAAAAATTTTAATGCAGTAATGCTTAATTTTGAGCTACTTTCTTCATAGCATATGAGCAGAAAAAATATGAAAAAGCTTACAACTACTTTCCCTAATTATCACTATAATTGTTAGTGTTTTTTTTTCTTGCAATAACTTTGCCAAATGAGGCTTTTTTCACAGCCCATTGAGGCTTTTGAAAATTCATTTGGCAACCCTGCTTCTATTGCATATAATACTAATTTTTTAAATTAAAAAATTTCCAAAATAGCTTTTACTATAAATAGCAAATGGGAAGTCATGTTACAAAAAAGGAAATAAAAAAATCAAAAATAAATAGACCAATTAAAACAAATGAGAAAGGCAAAAAATAAGAAAATAGCTATAAAAGCGGCGCTTGGGCAAATAACCTACTTGAAAATTGGCCTATTTAGCAGGAATCGCCGATTCGCCTACTCGACAGAAATGGTATACCCTTTTTCGCTCATATATTCTCAAAATTTATTTAAAAAGATTCGAGAAATCCTGGTTTTTTGGTGCAAAATCTGTTATCAGAACACACCCAATTTTTCAAAATTTTCCCCGGTGGCGCCTGTCGGTACACCGGCCCTAACCCTATCAATTTTTTTTTAATTTTAAAAAGATGCCGAAAATTTCCATAAATAAAAGCTTAAAATTTGTGAAGTGATAATTTTACTTTTTTTTGTTGCATTTCGAATAAAACTTTTCAAAATAATGATTTTTTACCCCAAATGAATGATTTTGAAAATTTTCATCTGCCAGCCCTGATTTAAATTCTCTAAAAGATAATCAAATGCGTTTGGTTCAAAAAACCATCGAAAAGAAAATGCATACAAGGCTGTTAGAGCAACAAAAAAAAAGAGGAGGAGACAGCGAGAAACCATAAGGAGAGACAGAAAGCAGCAGACAATTAGAGAAGGACGCGAGAATGGACTACCCTCTTTGAAGGGGCAGTATCGATTTTTCCCGATTATACAACATTAAACCTGAACGAACAAGCGAAATAAAACAGGCAATAAAAGAAATAAAGCAGAGAATTGCTGTCATGACCATCCGAAAAGCTTCAATTCCTTTAGCATTGTTATGTGCATCTTCAGGTAGATGGCCAAAGGCAATGTGGACATGATGTCCTGAGAAAAGGCCAGTGAAAAAAGAAAAGAACGACAGCGCCAGAAGCAAGAAAAATTCGCTTTTTTTAAATTCTGGAGTGAATGGAGTTGACCACCGTGGCCAGAAGGTGGCCCTTTTCCGTCGTCGTCGTCGTATTGTTACTTCTTGTTGTGGGCTGCTGGGTTCTTGAGCAGGGGCCAAAGTTTGACGAGCAGCATAAACAAGTGATAGCACTTTCTCATCTTGGGATTGGCAATAATTTACCAATGATATTAATCATTTTTTAATATGATAGAAATTATATAAATATATTAAAAATTCGTTGGTTGGATCGCCGGTTGGGTTCGGGTTTCGGGCCGAGATTATGGCTCGCAACCCGCTGGGCCAATAGCTTTATTACGCCTCCATAAGACAGACACCGACCGGAACACTTGCGGGGACTTAACGCCATCCCAACCAAATTTTAGCACACTCCTGGCTCTGGATCACACTATGACAGTTTTGGTTTATTTGTTTTTTCCGAGTTTATAGTTATTTAATTTTGTACCTTGCATCCTTTTTGAAAATTGAAGATTTTACTTTGTAAAAAGGTGGTGTTAATGCTTCGAAAAATTCGAATTTGTGTAGAGTTTAGAATTCGAGTAAAAGTCAAGCTTGGCCTAGTCCTGAACGGGGTACCGCCTGTATCTTGACCGGGTTGTTCCTATATCGAAATACACCTCGTCAGAGCGAATCGGGTTCCCAGCCACAGAGGGTAAACCAAGTATAACGATAGAAATATTGTTTGAGAGTCAACCCAAACCCGTTTATTATTTAGCCTGAATCATATGACCCTGTGTATTCGGTACCCCAGCCAAAATTTGGCCGGGGTCATGAATTGAGATCACAATCGCCCAAATTTCCGATCATGCCAGCTCGTTTCCTTACCTTTGATGAATGCAAGAAATGTGTTGAAAATGACCACGAAATTTTGTACCAACATTCCAAGTTTCTCTCCGTTTTCTTTATTGAAAATTTTTGATTGCACCATTTTTCGTAAATTTTCATAAATTTGAGGAGTAAATTCCAATTTTCTTGCTGCTCTTATAATTCCATTCCCTACACTGTCCATTGCTTCCCAAATGCTTTTGTCTTCATTTATTTGTTGGCAAAAAGTGTGACGATATTTTGTTAACACTTTGTCATTCTCTGATAACAAATTGTCATCATTTTCTGCTGTGCTTAATGCATTGCTACACAAAAAGTCAGTGGCTTTGGTGAAAAATGCTTCGGTTTCTGCTTTTGAATTAGGCTTTTCTATCAGGTTTGAAGCGAATGCATGAAATTCATCAACGGTAGAAAAATGATCTGAATACAAAAAAGGATATAAAAAAACAAATGCTATCTGCCAAATCAATACATGCAAATGATTTGCTTAAATTTAATAGGGATTGAATTCGAGGGGACGAACAGGTTTCCGGCAATCCGGGCGGGTTCAAGAAATGAGGGTTAACCCAACCAGGGTACTCGACGATAAATAAAATTTGTTAGGTGCCATTGGACTCACTTAAGGGAATTTTCAAATGACGCTTGAAATTTAATGGAATTTTTTTTTGGAATTTCGTTCGGAATGCTTTGAGGGGGGAGGACGGGGTCAATTGACCGTCACCCAATTCATAGAAGAGTAACTAGCGTTAAATTAAATAACCACTTGCTTAAAGTTTTTTCTAAGGAACGGCCTTTTGGAAATTTTAAAAAAGGGTATCATTGTAAAAAAGGATATTAGAATAATTGTTTTTTTTTTTTTTAATAAAAGCTATCTATTTCCCTAAGTATTTGACGAATTATGCGGGGAAATCTGTAAAAATACTCAGCCCGCTTTATTTTAATCAGTTTATTTTTTTTTGTAGTTTTGCCAAAATCGGGAAACCAGCATTTCATGGCCAAAAATTTTTGATAAATCAAAATTCTGGTCAAAAAACATCGGAAATTTGATATCGTAAATCGGCTGCATCCCTTATACGCAAGCACCAGAGCCACTGAAAAGTTGAGCCAAAATCCAATCATCACGGGGGGCCGAGGCGCATTCATTCATTCCTCCTGTCTGTGTGCTCTCATGCTCTGAGCTAACAAAAGCTTGTAGTTCTTTTTTTTGTCGAGTCGTCTGCTGGTGTTTATAGACAATTTGGCCAAATGGGCTATAACACACTCAGGCTCAACGCTATAATCAGCAGAAGTTAAGCGAGTCGGTACATTTCATCGAATATTCCAGATTATGTTGGCCGAAAAAGTTGAAAGACTTCGAGTTTGTGCAAACGGCGGAAAAAAGAAATCTAGTGTTTGTTTTCAAGACCAAAATTGATTGGGATGAACTCTCTCGAATAGGCGGGTAGACGGGCAAAAAAAAATGCAAAGTTATTCCCGTGATTTTGGGAGAAATGGTAATGAAAAGCAATTGTTATGGAATCCAAACAAATTTTGGCCGATTGTTGGAAGCTGCGAACAGCCAAATGAATAGCCAGACCAAATTCCCCTCAATAAACTTAAGATTTATGTAGAATTGTCAAATTTTTCGGCGGCGCTCTGAACCACCCTCAGAAAAAAACAAATTTATCATTAATGAGACCCAAAATAAAATTACCGGTGTCAAAAGACTCCATTAAAATTAGCTTTTTTTATTAAATAATTTAAACTTTTGCGTTTTCTTAAGCATTAAAACCCTATGTCAAACCTTTTTGCTGCTCCGTTTCGCATTGGCCGCATGAGAACAATCCGATGAGCAGTAATAAAAAGAGAGAAATCATCAAAAATAAGAAAATTTGAATATAATAATAGGAAAAAATAAATAATTTTTTGAAAATGAAATGCTCAAAATGATGAATGAATTTGATGGAGAGATGGGATAACTAACAAAGGACTTTTGTGTTATTATGTGACAATGCAAAAATAGCATTGTATAAGCAAAATGAAATTCTAAATCAATACATTCGTTAATAGTGAATTTCTTTCTAAAAGATTGGTTATGATGGAGTAATAAAATGCAATTTAATGGCAGCAGTCCCAAGCTCCCAAGGGGCCACCAACGTTTGGGCGCCCGTTTTTAGCGTTTGGGCGCCAGAAATTTTTTCAAAATTTCACTTAAACGATACATCTCTGGCAAAGTTTGGTTAAAATGCTTTTTAATAGTTGTTTAATTATGATTTTTTGAACAGAATTCTTTGAGCACTATGACAGAACTTATTCAACACCCTAATAGAAAAAAATTGATATTTCTGTGAATTTTTAAAAATTCGATTTCTAAGTAATTCTTCATTTAGCATTGTCGGGGACGCGAACCAATGCAAAAACAATACACATACCACCTCGCCAAATTATAAAATGTTCAACTAGCTAAAAAATAATCTTTATAACTAATTTTTCCTCTCAATTTTCCTTTTCTCTCCAATTCCTCTCCTGTTTTGTCCTCTGAATCAAATAGGCATCCAAAAACGCCCAAAAAGCCACGAAAACAACAAAATGCCAAAAAAAAGCATTATAGGTAAGAAAACGCCCAAAAAGGCATAAGAAAACTCAACCTACAACGTATTTTGTGCTTAATTACCGAAAACTAGTGTACAGAAAAAGGCATTTGCCTCTTTTTGCGGTCTAAATTATTAGAGCTCAGACTTTTAGGTGGTAAGAAAATCGCAAAATAGTTACGTAAATAATTGCTAAAACTGAAAATCCCTCCCAAAATAGGTGCAAAAATAGGTGTGAAATATTGGAAAATGGTTAAAAAGTGTAAATTTGCCAGAAAAACTCATTGTTTATGACATCTTACAGCCAAAATGACTCATTTTTGAGCACTTTTGAGACCAATAAAGCGCCATTGCGGACCAGCCTTAGAATTTTTTGAGATTTTCAAATTATGCATAAGTTTTTATAAAAACCTATCCCCTAGTTTTTATAAAAACATATCCCCTAGTTTTTCTTAAAAACGAGCCCTCTATTTTTTGGGAAAAGAAATAGAATATTCTTTAGGCTTTGAAAAAATTAGGCTTGGGTTTTAAAAAAAGCTATCTATTTTCCTAAGTATTTGACGAATTATGCGGGGAAATCTGTAAAAATACTCAGCCCGCTTTATTTTAATCAGTTTATTTTTTTTGTAGTTTTGCCAAAATCGTGAAACCAGCATTCATGGCCAAAAATTTTTGGTAAATCAAAATTCTGGTCAAAAAAACATCGGAAATTTGATATCGTAAATCGGCTGCATCCCTTATACGCAAGCACCAGAGCCACTGAAAAATTGAGCCAAAATCCAATCATCACGGGGGGCCGAGGCGCATTCATTCATTCGTCCTGTCTGTGTGCTCTCATGCTCTGAGCTAACAAAGCTTGTAGTTGTTTTTTTTGTCGAGTCGTCTGCTGGTGTTTATAGACAATTTGGCCAAATAGGCTATAACACACTCAGGCTCAACGCTATAATCAGCAGAAGTTAAGCGAGTCGGTACATTTCATCGAATATTCCAGATTATGTTGGCCGAAAAAGTTGAAAGACTTCGAGTTTGTGCAAACGGCGGAAAAAGAAATCTAGTGTTTGTTTTCAAGACCAAAATTGATTGGGATGAACTCTCTCGAATAGGCGGGTAGACGGGCAAAAAAAAATGCAAAGTTATTCCCGTGATTTTGGGAGAAATGGTAATGAAAAGCAATTGTTATGGAATCCAAACAAATTTTGGCCGATTGTTGGAAGCTGCGAACAGCCAAATGAATAGCCAGACCAAATTCCCCTCAATAAACTTAAGATTTATGTAGAATTGTCAAATTTTTCGGCGGCGCTCTGAACCACCCTCAGAAAAAAACAAATTTATCATTAATGAGACCCAAAATAAAATTACCGGTGTCAAAAGACTCCATTAAAATTAGCTTTTTTTATTAAATAATTTAAACTTTTGCGTTTTCTTAAGCATTAAAACCCTATGTCAAACCTTTTTGCTGCTCCGTTTCGCATTGGCCGCATGAGAACAATCCGATGAGCAGTAATAAAAAGAGAGAAATCATCAAAAATAAGAAAATTTGAATATAATAATAGGAAAAAATAAATAATTTTTTGAAAATGAAATGCTCAAAAATGATGAATGAATTTGATGGAGAGATGGGATAACTAACAAAGGACTTTTGTGTTATTATGTGACAATGCAAAAATAGCATTGTATAAGCAAAATGAAATTCTAAATCAATACATTCGTTAATAGTGAATTTCTTTCTAAAAGATTGGTTATGATGGAGTAATAAAATGCAATTTAATGGCAGCAGTCCCAAGCTCCCAAGGGGCCACCAACGTTTGGGCGCCCGTTTTTAGCGTTTGGGCGCCAGAAATTTTTTCAAAATTTCACTTAAACGATACATCTCTGGCAAAGTTTGGTTAAAATGCTTTTTAATAGTTGTTTAATTATGATTTTTTGAACAGAATTCTTTGAGC
The DNA here is from genome assembly GCA_039877585.1 of Heterodera filipjevi. Classification (NCBI taxonomy): domain Eukaryota; kingdom Metazoa; phylum Nematoda; class Chromadorea; order Rhabditida; family Heteroderidae; genus Heterodera; species Heterodera filipjevi. The sequence goes on along the minus strand of JBDPZO010000004.1, from coordinate 6,452,174 downwards.
ACTATGACAGAACTTATTCAACACCCTAATAGAAAAAAATTGATATTTCTGTGAATTTTTAAAAATTCGATTTCTAAGTAATTCTTCATTTAGCATTGTCGGGGACGCGAACCAATGCAAAAACAACTAGCTAAAAAATAATCTTTATAACTAATTTTTCCTCTCAATTTTCCTTTTCTCTCCAATTCCTCTCCTGTTTTGTCCTCTGAATCAAATAGGCATCCAAAAACGCCCAAAAAGCCACGAAAACAACAAAATGCCAAAAAAAAACATTATAGGTAAGAAAACGCCCAAAAAGGCATAAGAAAACTCAACCTACAACGTATTTTGTGCTTAATTACCGAAAACTAGTGTACAGAAAAAAGGCATTTGCCTCTTTTTGCGGTCTAAATTATTAGAGCTCAGACTTTTAGGTGGTAAGAAAATCGCAAAATAGTTACGTAAATAATTGCTAAAACTGAAAATCCCTCCCAAAATAGGTGCAAAAATAGGTGTGAAATATTGGAAAATGGTTAAAAAGTGTAAATTTGCCAGAAAAACTCATTGTTTATGACATCTTACAGCCAAAATGACTCATTTTTGAGCACTTTTGAGACCAATAAAGCGCCATTGCGGACCAGCCTTAGAATTTTTTGAGATTTTCAAATTATGCATAAGTTTTTATAAAAACCTATCCCCTAGTTTTTATAAAAACATATCCCCTAGTTTTTCTTAAAAACGAGCCCTCTATTTTTTGGGAAAAGAAATAGAATATTCTTTAGGCTTTGAAAAAATTAGGCTTGGGTTTTAAAAAAAATTTAGTTTTAAGTTTTCAAAAATTATGCCAAGTTAAAAACCTAACCACCCCTAGTTTTTGTGAAGATTTTTGCCGCAAATTTTTTCAAAAACTTTTTTTGGGTTTATTTTGGTCGCTGATCACGGTGCTAGGTCGAAGGACAAAAAGTGCAAATTTGGTCGAAGGACAAAAAGTGCAAAATATGCTGAATGTTCGACTCATGTCATAACTTTGCTCAGAAACAACCAAGTGTAATAATCTTGGTATCATACGCTAGCATTTGAATAGCTTTATTAGCTTACTAAATTTCAAAAAAAATTATTAAGTTTTTCGTAAGTTATAGCAATTTTTTTTCACTTTTTTGGTCATAACTTTGGAAAAACTTAATAATATTTTCTGAAGTTTAACAAGCTAATAGAAACAAGTAAGAGCTATCGGATGATACTAAGATTATTTAATTTGATTGCGTCTGAGGAAAGTTATGACTTGATTTATTCAAAAATTCAGCAATTTTGCACTTTTTGTCCTTCGCCAAATTTACACTTTTTGTCCTTCGACTCACCACGGCTGATCACGACTCTGTAACCAGTTTTAGCTATGACACGGTTAAGGCTTCAGAATCCCCGCGTATGTGTGGATTCTGAGTTTTTTTTTGAAAACCTAACCCTAGTTTTTGTCAAAACCCAAGCCTAGTTTTTCAAAGCCTAAAGAATTTTCTATTTCTTTTTCCAAAAAATAGAGGGCTCGGTTTTAAAAAACTAGGGGGTAGGTTTTTATAAAAACTTATGCTTAGTTTGAAAATTTCAAAAAAAATCTAAGGCTGGTCCGCAAATGGCCCTTTTCCATTGGTCCGCAAACGGCGGTCCGCAATCGTCCGTACCCGCCAATAGGCGTCGCCGGGTGAAATTTTGAAACTTATTGGCGATTTGTTAACAGTCATGCAAAACGGTCAATTTTGAGTCCAAATTAAAATTTCAAAGGAAAATTTTTATATTAAAGAAATGCTTCAAAAAATTGTAGAGAAGGTAAGATTTAGATTTCTTATTTTTTTTTACCTCAGCGTAAGAAAAAAGAACAAAATATGAACAGCTGAAAAGAAGAATCTTTTTTTTTTTGGGAAAAATAACATTTTTCATTTAAATGATTCGATCCTCCAAAAAAGAACATTTCTTTTAAAAAGGACATCTAAACATCTAACATCCCTGGACTAAATTTTGTTTTTGCATCTTTTTTAGCCAATTAAAGTATTTGGTCACAAGCAAAAATAATGAAAAATGCCAAAATATAAAACCCGAAAAAAAGGTAACATTATTTGCTAAAAGTCTCTCTAATTCTAAAATGTTCGAAGAAAATATATTTTCGTGCTTCTAATCAAGACTGACCGCACAAAAAGGTATAAAAACGAAGTTCTTTATTCTTTCCAACCTTTGAATAAATGATCAAATTCTTACGATTTTTAATCATTTTTTGGGATCAATGCATTTGACTTCGGCAAAGTGATGGACCCAGAAATGTGAGAAGAGCAAAAAAAAAAGAAGAAAAATTATTCGAGTTTATTTATTTATTTCTCTTTTATTACTTTTTGACTTGAATTTTCCTCCTTATGTTTTTTTTTTTGCTTTTTTTTAAGAAAGTATGAAGTAAAATTTTTTACTTTTTTTTAATGAGTATAAATTTTGTACCAAAAATAAATAAAGGATAGAAAGTTTTTTCCAAAATATTAAAATGTCTTGTTAAATGAACAAAATAATTATTCAATTTTTATTGGAAATGTCAAGAGTAATTCCATTTCATTTGAGATTAATGTGCATATCATTTGATGATCCACATCTGGTTTGGCATTTGTTGGGTCATTTGGCAAATCATAAAGCAATATTTAAGATAATCAAACTGTTGTGACGTACCCTTCATTCCTTGGCTTTTACCAAATTTAACTCAGTAATACCATAATATTCCCATTACGGTACCGTAACTGAAAGGTTCTGTCTAAAATTTCAAATTATTTGCAGCTGAATAGTAAATCAAACTCTTCCAATGAAAATTGCCCACTGTTTTTTTTTCAGAATTTTTCGGATTTTGTCTCTAAAATGATTTTTTTGAGAATTTTCAGAAAAAAAGATGGAAAATTAAGATGAAATTGCCTAAGAATTAATTAATGTTTTGTTCTCATTGTCCACCATTATATAATATAAATACCAAAAGGTGATGACGCGTTTATTAAAACTAGGGTTGGGACCCCGACCCCGCCCCCGACAATTTTGGCCATTTTTCGGGCTTTTCCCCGACCCCGACCGACGCTTCCAACCCAGAGAGAAACCCCGACCCCGACCCTCAACCCCGACTCGGGGTCAGGGTTGACATATACCCCTAAGAATGACACTTTTCTGGAAATAATGAACAAATTTTTATATTAATTTGAGGAAAAAGTGAAATTTAGGAGGAAAAATTAGTAATTCCAAATGAAAACTCGGTGTGGTGGCAGAATTATTGTTCCTCCCGGTCTTAACTCGGGTTCACTCCATAAGGCAGGAATTTTAAAATAAGATTTAAATTGTAAACTTGTTTCAAAAATTCCCCAAATTTTCGAATTCATCAAACATCAAAGCCACATTTTAAATTTTGGAGGAATTTTTGATTTTTGTCACAAAATTCCTTAATTAAAATGAAATAAAAAAACGAAAAATACCCCTAAGAACATGCCATTTGAAAATTTTTGCCAAAAAATTGTCAAAAAAATAATTTTGTTCGGTGGTGCAAGAAAAGTCACCCAAAATATTCAAGAAATTGATCATTTTTAATGCTAAATTTGTAGCTGAAAATTTCCGGCGGTGCCTATTGGCACCGCCAGCTCCCTCATTTCAAATATATTAAAAAAAATAGCGAGAAAAATTCCACGCGAAAAGCAACAAAAAAAAGTCTTCCCTAATATTTAATGTATGTCCGAAATTTAAATGCTTAGTCAATTTCTTCCATCAAAAATGCAATAGACATGAATAAAAAAAGATGGTGTTACATTTGTTAACATACTTGGCTATTTTTTTTTATGACTGTATGGCATAAGGCAAAAAAGTCAAGGTCCCAACCCTAATTAAAACTGTCATTTTTACTGATTTTACGACCAAAGTTAGTCATTTTCTCGGAAGCAACCAAATTAAATAACCTTGCTATTATACGATAGCCCTTGAATTCAAAAAAGTGCAAGTGCATTAATAATAACTTGTGGAAAAAGGTGAGAAAATTGCCATAACTTAACGCAAGATAATTTTTTGAAATTTTTAAAACTGATGGAGCCAATCAAAAAATATCGAGCTATCACCATCTATCATATGGTACCAAGACTGTTTGCCTTAGGTCGCTTCGAAGAAAAGATGTGTAAATTTAGTCGTAAATTCAGTAAAATTGGCAGTTTTGAAGAAAGGCGCCAACACCTAACAAAAGAAAGAATTTTGTCCTCATTTTCTCGTTAAATGCTATTACATTTTGACATAATTCGTTTGATAGTTGTCACTTTTTGCATTTAATTTTCAGAATCAAAAAACAAATACATTTCGAGACTAAAAAATGACAGCGGAAAAGGAACAGCAGCAGAGGCAAAAGCAAAAAGAAGTTCGCTTTGACATGGCCACGCTGGAAAGAGAAATTGTCAAAACACAGAATGGACAGGCGACAAATGGTGAACAAAATGAGCGAAAATGATAATAAAAAAAGGACAAAGGAGCAAAATTGGAAAGAAACAAAATGAATTTTTGAAATTTTGCAGCTAATGAGCTCATTAATAGCTAATGATACTCACATTAATGTTTAAAAAGGTAAGAAAAAAACATCATTCCTTAAAAAATGCTAAATTAAATGTGAACTGGGCGCCTGCTTTTTCTTCGCCGCACACTTTAGATGAACAATCCTTTATTGTTATTTTGTAATTAGGCAGATATTTTTTACAAACTAAAATGGTATAAAAACAAAATCGGGGCATATCAGAACGGAGCATTCCCAATAAATATCGAAACGGGGTATAGCCATTTGAAGGCAATGCAAAGTCTAAGACTCATTGAGCTACTAAAAAGTTATGGAAAAGCTAGAAAGATACCTTTTTTTCGAGTTTTTGGTCTATATATTTTTTTGAAATGGAACAATTTTTTCATGCTATAAGAGCAAAATTACGTTTTTTCGAATTATACGAAATTATACAACATTTCATATCCCTAGTGGTTTAACATTGCTTAGAGGTGTCTTAATTTACCGAATTGCCTCCATTTGTTAGTTGAGGAAACTAATTTGAAATTTACACTAATTATTCTTTAATACCTTTATATATTATGTATTGACAAAATTTTTATTTTTATTTACTTCCTCCCCTCACCTCCGTTAACTCTACCCTCCCCCCCCCGCCCCTCCACTGCCTTCCGCTCCTCTCCCTTCCCTCATCTCTCATGCCGAGTTGGTGGTGCCCGCTCTTCCCGCCTCCGTCCTTTCTCCTCACTTTCCTCTCACTTACTCTCTCTCTTATCCATAGTATTACCAAAATTTTCCGACTTTGCCACAAAAAAATGCACGAAAAATATGTTTTAATCCCTTATTAATCATTCTCTTCTGACATATTTGAAAATTAACTCATTTTTTGATGGGTTCATTCATTAATTCACCACAGTGTGTGCCTTCTTTTGTTTTTCAATTGATAAATATTACGAAAAATATATTACCAATTTTATTATTTTCTTTCAATAGTCCGAAAATTATACTAATTACTAATCTCTTTTCAAATGACGTCTCCTTCAGTTTTGTCGTTATCAGGCGGTATAGCAATTATAAGTATTTGTATAAAGCAATTCTTTGGTTATGAAGCCAAATTCGGCTCTAAAAATGCTCATATTCTTTGTTTTTTAGGCCGTGCACCAAAATTCTCGTCTCTCGTGTGGTTTGACGAATTTGGCAACATTCGAATCGTCAGGCGATCTTCACGTAATAACTTGGCAAAAATGATTGAAACTTTATTCATGTGTATATTTGAATTTATTAAGGTCCGTGAATTCATCTTCAATTTGTACAAGGAGGAGAAATTTCGTCATGAGAATCAGCTTAAATCATTCCGTGAACAGTATGAGCGCGAGAAGTATTACCAGGTGGAAAATTATTTTGTTTCTTTTGCTACAAATCTTTTTTTATCAGAATGCGTTTTGCGTGTTCGCGATTGGCATTCCCGTGGGCTTAGGCCTGGGTATCTCGATTGGATTGTTCATAAGCGCCATGCATTGTTCACGCTGATTTGTGAGCGCAAAGGAAATCCGTCACAAGGCCTTACACAAAAAAACAAAGAAAAAGGAGCGATTAACATAACCAAACCAATCCTTTGACGTTGTTTTAATCTTAAGTGTGTTTTGCTTGTTTTAAAATTAAATCGGGAGTGTAAAAAATTAAAGAAATAGTTATAAACTGTCTTAGCAAATGTCCGATTGTTACCTAACCCGACGCGCCTTGACCGGAAAAATATTTTCCCAAGTGACCGGGAAATGTGACTATCCGGGAAATAAGCAAGGCATAATTTTCAATTATCAAAAATTCGACTTTCTTCTTTAATTTTTTGGTTACAAGTTCTAATTTGGGGGTCCAAATCTTAGAAATCAAAAATTGATACGCACGCACCAGAGCCACTGAAAAGTTGGGCCAAAATCCAATCATCACGGGAGGGCTGAGGCACGCACATTCATTCATTCCTCGTGTCTTGGTGCTCTTATGATATGCAATTTTTACTTGAATTGACCTATTAACTTTCTTAAGTTCCAAAATTTCATTTAATGTGGAATTAAAAAATAGTGAAAATAATTTCCAGCCTTATTTAACCTAACGAAATTTTTTTTTCTTTATTTTTCTACGCTTTTTTATTCACCGATATCACACCGAGCTGAAGTCGAATGGCAAACGAGAAATTCAACTGCATAATTTGGTTCACTAAACTGTTTTGGCAATTTTGTTTTTCTGGGGAAAATATTTAATTTTGGAATGGCCAAATAATTTAAAACTGACCCATTGTCATGTTTTCGCTATAATCCTTGAAAAGATCGTCAAGAAAAATGGCAAATGTGCGGACATTGGCGATGGTATTGTCCTTTTCCCATTGGTAATAAGATGACACACAAATGGAGATGCGAATAGAAGTTAAAAAGAAAGAAAATATTCGATTTATTTGTATATTTTCTTGAATAATGAATAAGTTTGTATATACAAACAAAAAAATCATTGCATGAATGTGACGACGTTTAGAGGGATATATATAATATATATATATATATATATATATATATATATAATATATATATATATTTCTTATTTTTTAATACTACATAATAAAAGGAAACAAATTTTCTTTTGGGGGTTTTCTGTTTTTTAGATCAACCTTGGTTTGCGGTTTCTGACAAACGAAAATAGAGGGTTTTTGGTAAATGGACGGGATCAGAAGTCCTGAAAAACAGGATTTTTAATTCGGCCCGTCCGGTCTGGGGCGTTTCTCTAAATCCGGGAATTTTCGGAACTTCCATTTAAAGCTGATTACTTGGACAATAACTCGAAAAATAATAAAATCAGAAAAAATAGGAAACAATAAAAATAATTTATACAAAAAAATACGGTAACAATGCTGCGGATGACAAAAATGAACAAAATGATCCCTCCCACGGATATCTTCGAAGCCCTATTTGCTTTGTAGACACCATCACTCCTCCCGCCCCCTATCCGACATGCACGAAACTTGCCCCCCCCCACCCCCACCCTAGTTTTCGCGACTATGAAAATTTTCCAACCCCCTAGGAATTTGTTTCCGAATTTACCCCCGGTTTCAAGCCATTTTCGAGTTTTTCGGTTCGACATAAAAGAGTGATCTGACAAAGTTGGTTTAGTTACCTTTTTTGATCACCATCAAAAGTTACGTTGATATGAATTTTTTTATATTTTTTAGCGCCTCTACTAAAAAAGTTAAAGGCTCCTGAAAAAGTGTCCTTATTCTAATGGAACACCGCCCTTTTTTTAAAAAAAAAACGTAAGTTTTTTTCCGTTATCATTTCGGTTTCTCACTTTCAGAATCGTAATATTTCAGAATTACATACTATGTATGCTCAAAAAATTCAACTCAATCGGTTCACGGGAAGTGGTCATAGTCGCGAAAACTATGGTGTCCTTATTCTAATGCAACACATAGTAGGCATCCTGACTCTGTTTCAAAGACTGACACATACACCGCCCCCCCCTCGCCCCGAATCGCATAAAAAAAGAACAAAAGCCCAATGGCCTTTTTTCCCTTTTTCTTCTTCTTTATCCTTTTTTACTTGGCAGTAATTCTTTTATAAGCTCATCCAATGTTCCCTTGTTGTCTCTCCAATTCTCATAAAAAGCCAAAATTTTCTGTTGAAAATTATTTAATAAAACAAATTTATACTTAACATAAATAAAAATGTATTACACTTATTCCCTCCTCCTCCAACTCATTTTCTTTTTCCAAGTACACAAAATATGGCAAATTCCAATTCGGCATGTTTATTTGAATTTGTTTTTCAATGATTTCGATTTTGTAATTGAAGAACACCCAATCACTAAAATATAGTATAAAAATCAGTCTTTTTTTAAAACACGCCCACTCAGTTTGCTTTCAGACAGGAAAAAACGTCTGAGAACGCTGGTTAAGCAAAGTCAATATTTAAGGATCTTTTAGCCGCATTAAAAATTAGGGGTGCAAATCTTTAGAGAATTATTTGCAAATTTAAAAATAAGTTTCTAAAAGAGTTGATATTTGACCAAAAATTTAATTTTTGGGGTGATTTTTGTAAAAAATTTTTATGGATCTTTTTTCCATTTTAGGGGCATTTTTCTTGTTAAATTTTTCAAAAAAAAATATTTACCAAAAATCGTCAGTGAATGATTTCGTCACTGAATTTCGTCAATGATCAAATTCGACTGTAAACATTTCTTTATATTAATAGAATTTCTTCTGACCAAAATTTTTACTGTCGAAAAAAAATGAGAAAAATAAACTGGAAATAATTCACTGACAAAATATCGTTAACCACGGAAAAAGCATCAAATATGTCCCAATATGCAAATTTAATTATTCCTACTGACCGTAAAGAAGCCACATTTGCATTTTTTGAACTCTTTTTCAGAGCTAATAAAAATGTTGGCAAATGTTCTTTTTCATAATCATTCCCACCAATTTTAAGCACAAACGAATTGCCAAGGAGAAGAGCAGTTTAAGCAAATCCAAATTAATGGATTTCCAAATTGACTTTTGCCCCTTTACTGCGTTCAGTTTGTTGCCCATCGAAGCGACCGTTTGAATTGTTTCCACAAAGTCCATTTTGTCATCAATTTGTCGACTACTCTCTTTTATATTGCTAAAAAATTGGGTTTCATAAGTGTTTCTTTGTCAGGATTTTTCAGTAGGAAGAGTTATTGACGTTCTGATAACCGAATCGAAACCCGGGCTTTTTGGCTCTCTTCCCAAGAGACAGAAAAAGGGTTGAGCGGTCTCGGGGACCTATAAAAATACACTTCTTGGCACTCTCAGTCGAAAACTTATACAGAAAATTGAATAAAGTGAAAAAAAGTTCCAAAAATAGAAGTTAAATGCAAATTTTAAAAGCACTTATTTTATTAGCTCTTTAACCATTTATTTGAACAACCAAAAATCCTAAAAGAATTTATCAAAATTGGCCACAAATATCTCTATATATAGGCCAAAAGGGACGAAAAGTTTAATCCCAAGCATCGCTTCAACATTTTTAACGCTAAATTTGTAACAATGATCAACTAATTTTTAAATTTTTTCCGATGACGCCTATTTTAAGCGCAAGGGACCTATACCAGAAATTTCCAACCTTTTTACGAGTTCACTTAGTCGCTTAATGAAACGTTCGCCCATTTCTAATGGAAAGGTCAGCAACTGCTTTGGCTCATCATAATGCACTTTATTTTCGCCCCAATGCTCTTTCAGAATTTCGTATAAAATTTGGCAAAATCGTAAAACTTCTCTTCCGTAATGTTTCAAATGTATTCCAATTTTGCTGCTCAGTTCATATTCGCTTACGTTTTTGTATTCCTCTTCAATTTGTGTCAAAATTGGCAAAAGATTTCCCTGTTTACCCCAATAATTTTGTAATTTCTTAAAATTTTCTTCATCTTCCATTTTCCATATAATTATTGACAAAAAATCATATTCATTTAATTCTTTTAACTGTATGTTTGTTAGTTTTTTTGATGATTTGACAATTTTACGAAGATCTTTACAAAACTGTAACACTGCTGAAATGGTAATCATTAAGAACAGGGTTCGGATCAGCCGAGCTCAATTTCAAAGTACAGTCAACACGATTTCAAAGTACATAAGGGGGAAAATTTGTGAATTCAAAATACACTTCAAAAAACTATCATTTGCAATAAAAAAATCGTTATTTTATTTAAATGTTTAGATTCTTTCACCAAGCGGGGGGAGGGGGGAGGCGGTGCCGATAGGCGCCGCCGGGAAAATTTTTGTAAAATTTGGGTGTATTTTTGTAACAGATTTTGCACAAAAAATAGTAGAATTAAAATAAATTTAGAGAAAATCTAAGGTAAAAGGGGTCAAAATTTGAGAATTTGGGTCTGATCTGCTAATGGATTTTGGCTTAAAAATGAACATTTTTTACATTATTGGGCAAAAAGCCGTTTTCAAAGTACATTTTTGGAATAAAGTACGCCTTCAAATTTTCAAAGCATGAAAGCCGAAAATAAAGTACGTACTTTGAAATAAAGTACGAATCCGAACCCTGATTAAGAATTATTTAAGTTTTAATAATTTTAATTACTGTAATTTCATTAAAAATGCTCACAATAGGATTCATTTGCACCAATTTCAATTACTTGTGCATAATTCCACAACGGCTCTTTGAACAATTCCAACTCAAGTTGAGAAGAACTAAAAATCTCTTACAAAAATCTTTCCTTTATTTGAATTTTTGTTAAAAGCAAATAGCATTTCGAAAAAAGCAAACCGTTTTGCGTATATATTATTGCATGAGAAGCACAAAATCGCTTTTTCTCCGAACATTTCTCGAAATGGAGCGACTTTACATGGGAATTTTTGGTAGCGGTCAGTTCCATCCCAGCCTGTTCCGTACCAGCCAATTCCGTCCCAGTCTATTTATATTTGGGCATTTTTGGAGGTTTTTTGACTTAATTACTTATTGAACAAAATTTTTTTCGCATAAGATCTTAAAATTAAAACCAAATCCTTTTTTATGGGTTGAAAAGCAGTAGAAAAAACCTGAAGTTGAATTAAGATTTTGGATCAAAAAAAGAAGATTGTCTTCAACAATTTCTCGGCATTTTTATTCAAATTTTTAGTATACAGTATACATTTTTTGGGTTTTCTCACATATTTATACACACATATTTCCTCGTTTTTGCAGATTAAACCCTATTATCCCCAATTATATATGATAATTAGAGCTCGACTTTTGAGGCATATGCCTTTTTTTTTTTGCGCACTAGTTTCGATATATTAAGCATAAATAACGCATTTTCCACTTGGTTTGAAGCTTCTACGATGACTTTTATAATGCCTTTTTTTTTGCCTTTTTCGGGATTTTCGTGCCTTAAATGCCTTTTTTGGCATTTTCGAGTTTTCATGTTTTTTGGCGTTTTTGGGTGCATTTTTTTCTAAATTTTTGAGAAATTCCCTAAAAAAAATGCCATAAAAATGAAAAGTAAACCCCTAAAAATTGACTTTTCAATTTTGAAAAAGTACACCCCTGAGAATGGAAAAGTTTCCAGAAAATTTGCCCAATAAAATTTAATTTTTTTATCTATAATTTTTATTCTCAAAAAAAAAATCTTCTCATTTTTTTAATTTTTAAAAATCTTTATATTTATTTCGCTTATGTTCTGTGATGGGAAAAAAAGAGTTTTCTATATGAAAAAATTTGCTTTAAAATTTTTTGGCTTTAAAACACCTTGGAAAAAATGTGCGTTTAAAATTTTTAAATGCCTTTTTTCATGCCTTTTTCGGGATTTTCGTGCCTTTTAGTTTGGTGCCTATTATAGTGCCTTTTTCGGGATTTTTGGTGCCTTTTTAGTCGGTCTCTAATGATAATCATCTAATTAGTGGTTTTTAATGAAACAATACCCCTTTTCCGGTGTATTGTCATGGCCAAAGATTGAGTCATAAGAATGCTTTGTGTACACTTCTTTCCCGCATACACTTTGATGACCATTTTCTTCGAATAAACGCCAAAAGTCACTGTAGGGCTGCAAACGTCTTCTAATATGTCGTCCAAAATTGATCAATGCACAGTGCAATTTGCTAAATTGGCTGTTGCCAATTTTCAATCTAAACAGGACAAACGGAGGCATTGCCCAAATTTAAACAAAAGACAAGGGCAATAAAAAAAAATGTCTCAAATATTTTTCTAATTTTTTTTTTGTTTGTTTAGATTCATTTTCGGTTTTTATTTATGCATTCTTATGCTCAAAAAGACCTATAAGCTTGCAAAAAAAAACGCTTCCCAAGAATTTGGTTAAATTAATTTTTTAAAATAATTTTTGTAATAACTATGCTGAATCCCTTGACTTAATTGGAACATTCTGAATCCTATGAGCAGTAAAATCCGAAACGGGTCAGTTCCGTCCCATCGGTTCCGTCTCAGCCGGTTCCGTCCCGCCAGTTCCGTCCCAATACATTGGGACGGAACCGACGGGACGGAACCGACCCCTACCGGTAAAATCCGGGATTCAGTAATAATCCTTAAAAAAAATTTCAGTTATGACCAAAGAAAAAAGATGAAATACTGGAGTTTTCAGTCAGAAATAGCCAAACAAACTTTATCTCAACCTTAGTTTCTGAAAAATAGCAGGCTTTCGAGCAAATTTTTCACCAGAAAAAAATAGTAGGCCAGCCCGTACACTTTAACTCTATGAATTTTTAATTCGAAGTTTTGTCGTAAAACATTTGGTGACAAGACGCGTCAGTATGCCGTCCCTTTCCACGGTACCCGGACATTTGCGCCGACACATTTGCGCCAGTAACATTTGCGCCGGCACATTTGCGCCGACATATACATTTGCGCCGAATCATTTGCACCAAAACATTTGCGCCAACATTTTTGCGCCAGTAACTTTTGCGCCGATAAAGCCCATTTTAAAAAAAACCAGTAAGCATCTATTTTTATATACATTCTAAAACTTTTATTAGAAAAACGGCTTGCTGAAAGCCCAACAATGAGCGCTTCATCAAAGTAATCAAAGTTAGCCATACTCATGTTAGTCAACCCAATGATCGATGCCTTTTGTTGTCATTCGGAATGATAGTGCTTGATTGAGTGTGGCTAACTTTGATTACTTTGATGAAGCGCTCATTGTTAGGCCTTGAGCAAGCCGTTTTTCTAATAAAAGCTTTAGAATGTATGTAAAAGGTTCATGCTTACTGATTTTTTAAAAAATGGCTTTATCGGCGCAAATGTTACTGGCGCAAAAATGTCGGCGCAAAAGTGTCGGCGCAAATGTGTCGGCGCAAAAATGTTGGCGCAAATGTTTTGGCGCAAATATGCCGGCGAAAAGTAGCAGTTCCTTTTCCACGACTTATAATGTTTCATATTAAATGACATTTTAGAAGATATTTATCAAAAAGTAGCAAAAATGGTAGTGAAAATTGTCTTTGCTTTCATTCTTCTGGTTTTTGTTGGTATTTCCGTTAGTGAGCTGTCGCCTTATGAATGGGACTCCAACATTCCGGTGAACAATGTCCGCACATTTGCCAAATTTCTTGACGACATTTACACAGAATACACAAAAACCACCAAAATGGGTTCGAATTCTGAATTTCAAATATTTTAAATTTTTTTTACTTTTAACTAGCCTTTCATAATCTCAAATTTTAACCTCTTAATTTCGAATATGTTTTTTTTATCATTTTCAGTCAATTAAAAGGTTCAAGGTCGTTTGGTAAAATTTCCAGCATTGGTTTTTCACTTTTGTTGGCCACTATTTTTTTTTTTGAATTTTGTGAATTTTTTTTGAATTTTGTGAATTTTTTTTTTAATTTTTTCATGTTATTAGACCAAATCAATAGCTATCGAAAATGATTTGTTGATTTAATAAGTTCATAAGCATTTTTTTCAAAAAAAAATTGTACAAATGACACTTTTACGAGACGACTCGGAATGTATTATAAATATACTAAGTTTTTTTTGACAAGTAAATAGATTTGTAAATTTATAAATAATTATGATAGCTTCACCCTAAGGCCAGGGAACTAAGCCATTTTTAAGACGCATTGAGGTCTAACCCATTGAAATCCCAAAATGACTATTCGGACAAGCAAAAAAGGACAGTGTTCAATTTCACTTTTGTCAAATGGGCGGCCGAATTGGCCCATTTCCATTTGATCAGAGGAAGCGACAGCGAAGAAGGGGCTTATCCAGTTTGGAATTTGCCATATATTTATGGAAAAAAGTATTATGATGATTTGGTGCATTATGACAAATCGCTTGGCCGTAAAATTGCCAAAAAATTTAATGGCCAAATTTTTGCGAAAGAAAAACGGATAGACAAAAAAGTGCTGAACCAAATTCTGCAATTAGCCTTCTCTTTTGCCACACGGATCATGCTTAGCGAAAGGTTGGTGGTTTTTTGGGCAAATTTTCCGCTTTTTAGGACAGTTTTGGAATTTGTCTGAGATTTTTTCGGGACCCAGATCCTGAACACGGAATCCTGTCTTAATGCTTCGAGTTCTGATTCAAAATTGCCAATTTACAATATTAAGTTATGAAGAAAATATATTAATTTCTTCTATCATCTCACGTTGGCAATTGAAAAGCCTTTTGGCGGCCTTACAAAACGGGAACGAAAACAAAGAAAATCACCGGTAAGAAAATTGGCAAATTATTCAAAGAAATTAAAAAAGCGATTAAAAAAACATTATTGATAAGAAATTATGGTTCTCTGCATTTTTTGAGTCCAATCATCAGACCATCCTTGGTTTCACGGACCATACCTTTCTTCTTGGTTAACAAATCCTATATTCTGGGGAATATTCGAATGCCAAAAGCTTAAAGAAGCTTAAACAGCCAATTTCAAATATTTCGAAAACCGACAGAAAATTTTTTATTAAAAAACTTCGTTTCTATTTTGCTCTGTTAACTTATTTGGGTTTCAAAATTTCATATATCTAATACATTCTCGAGACTTGAAGCGTTCTAATGATACCAAGAATGTAGGGATTGGTTTAGGCAAGAAATAAGTAATGGTCTAAAAACCAAGGATGGTTACATGAGTGGACTCATCAATGATTGATTTAGAAAAGTCGAATGAATTCATAGAATGCAGTAGAATACAAAAGGTGGCAATCCTTTAGAATGGGGTCCCTAATTTATATATAAAAATTTAATATTATTATTTTTGGCTTAAAATAGGTATTTGGGAGTTTTCAAGGGTGCTGAGCACAAATCTGTTACCTTAAATTTATCGTATGACACCATCTTATCTTAGATTTGACTAAATCAATGATTTTTACCAAGTACATACTCGTTTTCAATGAAAACATGCCGCTGATCGGTGCACACAAATTGAGCAAATCATAGAGAAAATGTCTTACGATAATTTTAAGTTCAATTCGTGCTCAGCGCCCCTGAAAACCCCTAGATACGATACCAATTTTCAACCCAACATAATAAAATTAAATTAGGGATCTCCATTCTACAGGAATGCCCAAAGGTTTTATGTATATTGGCCTTTTTTAATTTTAGCATTTTTCCATTCAAACTCATTGAAACTGACGAAAATAGAAAAAATCATTGGTGGGCTCAAAGTTTAAATCCAAATGCCCAAAATTGGTCGGAGTACGACAAGGAGCAACAGCAATTTATTGGTAAGTTTTGTAAAATTGTACTCTTTTTTAATTAAATAAAGTAAATAACAAATTTTTAATATTTTATGAAATAAATTGCGATTTTTAGCAAATTTCAAATTTATTCGCGATCTCTCCAAATTCAAATTGTCAAACTATGAAATTTTCAAAGTGCTTGATGCAATTATGAATGAACTTAAAGAAACAGAGAACCCACCAGCAGTTTATACATTTATGAAGAATCATTTTAATTCATTTTTGTCAGCTTCGTCACCATCATCAGAAACTCCTCAAATGTGAGTTTACTTATAGGGTGTAAAAAATATTAAAAAACAAAAAAATTAATTTTGAAATTTATACCGATAGATTCATTTCGTAATTTTAATTTTTTGGCCCATATATGGATGCTTTTTTGAGTATTGTTTTATAGATAATTTTTAAAAAAACAAACTCAGGTTTTCGTCATTAAAATTGTGCAACCCCGACAATTTCGCCATTTTCCGGCATAACAGCCCCATAAGGCATTTTTGCTGAAAAACGCTAATGAATAAATTTTTCACTTCGGGTAATGAAAAAGTTTTCGCCAGCCCAAAAAATTTTGACTAGAGGTCGGGGTTTCAATCCGAATTTAAAAATTAAAAGAATATTTTTAATTATATAATTAACAAATTTAGCCAATTCTTATAATTTAATGCACTCAATTTTTTTTGCATAAAAAATAAATCTATAATTTTTGAAATAATTCTAACAATTTTTTGTTACTCTTTCGTTGATTGATTATGTACAGTATATAAATTACAGTGAAAGCAAATTAAGCGAAATGAACTGCGCATTTATCAGTTTTGGGCGGGAGTTGGGCAAACGTCTGTTGCCTTACAAATACAAAAAGTTTATGGATTACACAAATAAATACAAAAGCGAGTGTGGTGGTGATGCGCACAAAAGACCCCAATGTTGGGGCATTTGCGAGGATAATACGCCGGAAGTACAGTATGTTATTTTGTTTATAAAAAATCGATAACTAATCAATCAACCTACAAAAATATAATAGTTCCATGCAATCAAAATATAGAGTCGGGGGGGGGGGGGCAGGGGTCGTTTGGGCCCGACATTGCGAAAAAGTCTGCTTTTGCCAATTTTAATGTTCTTTAAAATGTAACTTTTTTTGTGAGATGCTTAATTGCTTAGCTTCTGCTTAATTGTCGCTTCAAAACATGCAGAACATTCGAATGATACCAAATTTGAAAAATTTGGCTGAGCAAAAAAAAAGTTAATTGACGAGTAGAGGTGTCGGTTTCTGGAATTTTTTAAAACCGAACCGACCGAACCGAAACCGAGCAACTAAGTTAACCGAAAGCGATAACCAAAACCGAGCAATTCGGTTAACCGAACCGATAACAGAAACTGAGCAACTCGGTTAACCGAACCGAAACCGAACTTTCTCGGTTTTTCGGTTCGGTTCGGTTTCAAACCGACAATCTGATAAATCATTTAAATGGCTATCCAATATTGTTTAATTTGGTTGCGTCTGAAAAAAGTTACGACTTGATTTATTCGAAAATTCAGCAAATTTGCACTTTTTGTCCTTTTCAACAAAATCAAAGTTTGCAGCAGGGGGAAAATTTTTTGAGCTATTTTCCTTTTGCCTTCACTTCGAGGGTGTATTTTTTCTGAAAATTTAAAAACCGCTATCATTTTATGGAATTTTTATAAAATTTTTCAATATTCTGAGTAAAATATCCCAAAAAAGGTAAGAAAAGACCAAAAGCTAAAAAAGGCATAAAGGTACGAAAATCCTTAAAAGGGAAACTTAAGTTCCAACCAGCTGGAGATGAAATTGTTCAAAGAGCCGTTGTGGAATTATGCACGAGTGATTGGATTTGAAGTAAACGAATGCGCAGGTCAATCAATCAATAAACAAAATTTAAAATATTTTATTTTTTTTAATTTCCATTTCAAAAAAATGAATAAAATATTTAAGAAGTGTTACAACATTGTGACACACTTCGAACAACAGTTGAAACTGCTTTGCAAGATCCATTGCTGGACGAAAAAGCAATGGGCAATGTGCTAAAAATGCACGAATTTCGCATCTTACAAATATATGTTTATGAACTTGAATCATCTGGAACAAATCACATAGTTTTACAAAAGCTTGCCAAATATTATAAAAATTTCTCCTTTGAAGACAAAAAAAAATCCTTAAAAATGCTCCTCATAACTTTGGGCCAAATCTATGCCGGATACAGCCAAAGTGCCAACGATTGCGTGTTGTTCAAAAGCAGCCCATTAACGGACGTAATTTTGGAAACGGAAATTAAGCGATTTGGCAAAGTTTTTTACGGAATTCTGCAAACGCATTCCGTGGAAACAGTAAAATATGATGAAAACCGTCAGTTGTTGACCTTTCCCGAATCAATGGGGGAACATTTCATTCAGAAAGTTTGTGCCTTTCTTCAAAGGTTAGCGCGGGTTGTGCACCGAACATGAATTTTTATTCACTCACAATTTTAATAAGACGAGAAAAAGTTACAAAACTTTCGGAAAAATCAATTATTATTATTATATTTTTTTTTGTTGGTTCATCCTTTTAATCAGGGCTGCAAGATGAAAATTTTCAAAAGCTGCATTTGGCTAGCAAAAAAGCCTCATTTAGGGTCAAAAAAGCTCATTTTGAAAATTTTATTTAAAAAGCAAAAAAAAAAAAACAGTAAAAGAGTGCCGACAGGCGCCAGCGGGGAAAATTTTTGAATATTTCGATGTATTTTGGTAATAGATTTTGCGCCAAAAAAGCCCGATTTTTACGAGCTTTTTGAGACAAATTTTGAAAACTTCAGTCGGATTTGTTAACAGATTTTGCCTTAAAAATGATTCTGGTAAAAAAATGTATATAAATCAGCAAAAAAAAAATCCTTTGATATTCTTCACTTTTACAGTAATCCAATCACGCATGAGACTGACTTTGACTTTATACAATTGCTTCAAACAGTCGTTTTAACGCAAAATGGCCAAATGGTGGCGGAAAGGCGAAAAAAAATAATTATTAACAAAATTATGCGTATTAATTTGGTTATGTACCAACTGCTTTTCTCATTGGCCTTTCGTTTGTGCACGAAAATTGGTACACAAAATGATGCATTTGTGGTGGAAAAATATGCGCCAACATTAATGTCCGCATGGGAAAGATGTTATGAGAGGTGATTATTAAATTTTTAATTTTTATTAAAATAAACAAAAAATTATTCAGGGTTTACCCCTAAATAAATTATATGCCATATTTTCTTACGCTTTTTAAGACTCGAAAAGAAAATGTTTTTCGACTACAAAATCAGTGTTGTGAATGGAATGGTCCAAGTGAAGATGCCAAATTGGAATTTGCCATATTTTGTGTTTTCAAAACAAATGAGTGAATTGAAAAATGAAAAAGTGCATGGTAATTTGCAATTTATTAAATTAAAATTTATTTTTTATTTTTTACAGTTACTTTTTTGTGCAAATTGTCTAAATATTCACCCACAATATATGAAGTCATCAAAATGGCACAAATTCTGCACAATTTGCCGAATAATGACCAAATTTTGGTCCGTCCATCGGACCAAAAGCTTTTTGTTTTTGTTTTAAAAGGCTTACAAAAAAACATTGAAGACGAATTTAAGAGATCAAGCAGAGACGTAGTAAAGAGATATTTGGAAAGCTTTCTCGGAAACCAAGATGATGGCAGCGTAGAGTTTTCGGCAAAAGGCCGTTTTTGCATTTTGGCAAATTTTGTGATGGAATTATTGGCAAAAGCAAAGGCAGCGGAATATTTTCCAAAAATAGATTTTATCGAACAATTTGAGGCCAAAACGAACGAATTATGCATAGATGGAAAAGGGTCAGCAGTTTATATGTTTTTATGTTTTTTTTTGTTTGTTTGTAGATCCAATAATTTTTTAAATATTATTAGAGAGACCGGATTTTGAGGCAAATACCTTTTTTGGCATTTTTGCCATTTTGGTGCCTTTTTTGGCATTTTTGGGTGCTGATTTTCAGAATTTATGAAATTCTCTTACAAAAATGAAAGATAGACCTTTAAAAATTAGCCTTTAAAATTTTGGAAAAGTATATCCCTAAGAATGATCAAAAAATTTGCCCAATAAAATTTAAATTTTTTATACATATTTTATTCTCAGTAATTTTGTTTTCTCATTTTTGTAATTTTTAAAATCTTTATATTTATTTCTCTTATATTCTGTGATAGGGGACAAAAAAGTTTTTCTATGTGATTTTGACTAAAAAATAGCTTTAAAAAAATTTTTTGGGCTTTAAAACAGCAGGAAAAAATGTGCGTTCAAAAATCTTAAAAGTCTTTTTTAATGCTTTTTTCGGGATTTTTGTGCCGTTTACATGCCTTTTTTTGCAATTTTTGGTGCTATTATGTGCCTTTTGCGATTTTCGGTGCTATTTTCCGGTCTCTAATTATTAGGCAATTAGAAATTAATTAATAAACTCATTTTTGAAAACATTATTATTCAAGGCTAAAAATAGAAAATATGGAAATTTTTGGCGAAAAAACAATGAACTTTGGCAAAATGATAAAACTCAATTTCAACCTAAACGAAAGGGCCGAGTTCCGAATGCTTTTTTTAAACAGACACTACTCTATAATTAAGGCTTAGTTTAGGTCTGAACTTTGGCATAGGCTTAAGCTCGACTAGGTCTAGGCTTTTATGTTTTCATTTTTTAAACAAAAACCATTTTGGCTTTTTTTGTGCCATTCGGAACTCAGAATTTTTTTTTGTTCTATTCGGCACTCGGACCGGTAGCCTTATAATTTGCCGAGAAAGAAAATAGATTAAAAAGGTTGATATGGTTATGGGAAAATGGGCAAAACGGGAAGGTGGATTATCGCGATCAGCGCTCACCAACGGCGGAAGGGAAAAGTGTTGCTGTCATTCATCCCTATGGGTTACTGTTTGATTTTCTAATTATTCGCAAATGTTTGCATAAAATTATTACTCTCACGTATAAAACTGACCTATTTTATCATTGTTTTCGCTATAATCCTTGAAGAGTGCGTCCATAAAGGTGGCAAATGTGTGGACATTGGCGATGGGGTCGTCTTCCTGCCAACTGTAAGTCGACAAAACGCAAATTGAAAGACTGGCCAAAATTTTGAAAATTAAACATACGGAAATAATGAGTTGCATATTTTCTAAAAATTTTAATATATTAGGTTTTTCTAAAATATAAAATGAAATAGTCGTCGAGAAATTCGCAGTGTATTTATGTTGTACATTCAAATTCACTCATCATTCATTCATTGCCTTACCTAATCCCACTACCCTATGATATTCACCAACTACAGCTATACATTTTGAGGTGCAATGAAGACGGGGAGGCATAAAGCTAACATTTTTGGTGCGCTGTGAATACGTGGCAGCATAATAGCTATGAAGGAATAATAATGGGCATTTTGGGGCACTGTGAAGACGTGGCAGCATAAAACTAGGGGTTGAATTTTCAAAAAACCAGTGGTGAAGTTTTAAAAAAACTAGGGTGAAGTTTTCAAAAAAAAACTAGGGGGTTGAGTTTTCCTATTTTTGCCTTGGCGCAGAATCGTCGAATTGCACTGGCGCCGACGTGGCGCTGAATCGTTAGCGCCGAATTGTAGTGTGTAGCCGTTTGTTACCAAACCCGACGCACCGTGACCGGAAATAATATTTTCGCAAATTACCGGCGCGCGGTGGGGGTCGTTTGAGTCAGAGACGTATTTAAGACGCAGGTCTTTTTTATTAGTAAACTAAATTTTAAATTGGTATCATTCGAAAGCGGTAAACCCGTACCCGCATGCGGGTTTCGAGGATGTGCGGGCGGGTACCCGCTTTTTATAACGTTTGGCTCTTGAATTCCAAAAAAAAAAATCAAAATTTTGTTCTTTTAATTCAAAAAATGCGGTAAAGATCAAATAATTTTAGACTCTTCATTATTCTCAAAAAATTCGTTTTCATCGTCATCAATTGACGATCCCATCGCAATTTTGTCCACGTTTGCCTTCACAATCAAAATATCTCCCACATAAATATGAAAAACTAAAACATTACACCAAAAAACCAAATGCACAAAGCATAAATTTCATCCAAAATCCAATCTTTACCACTGCTTAAAATACCCGTTCTTGCGGGTACCCGCAGGGTTTACTTCGAATTTTCAAATCGATTACGGATAAGACCCGCATGCGGCTTTTTTCCTTAAAATATGCGGGTAAACCCGTACCGGTACGGGTAATGCGGGTGCGGGTTTCTAACCCTAGTTTAAAATGATAAAAATACACTCAGAAAGATGAAGCATTCAAGGAAGATATTTGGGTAAAATTTTAGTGGAAGATTGCACCAAATATTTAAATTTTATAGAGCCTTTTTTGTAAAAATAAGGGCTTTCCCGTTCCGATGACTTTTTGGCTTACGATAATTCCTGGTACCGAAGATTTAAAAGAGACCATTTTTGCAAGCAAATTTGTCCTCAAAAATTGTCCAATGTTTGCATTACATTTTGAACACTTTTCCTTATTTTCCCAATCCCAAATTATTCTGGAACAGGCAAACTAACTAACTGTTATTGGGCCATTTTAAAGAATTATTGGTCAAATTTGTCACATCATAAAAAGATTCAAACATATGCCTTTCTTTGCCAAATGATTTTTTTAAATATGTAAAAACAAATAAATAAAGATAAAAACAGTACAAAAAAAGGGATATAGCAGTTACCCCTTTGGAAATTAGTCTTTTTTCTTGGGTGGCGTAACTGACGCTCCAGCAGAGGGCGGGGATAATTTGGGGGGATAGGCATACAGAGGGACAGTGTCATGGGAAACAGGCAGAGCTGGACGAAATAAGGAAAAAAAATTACGAAATGAAAGAATAAAAAATTTTTGAGCAACGAAACACACACAAAACGAAACGTTTCAAAAATTCTTAGACGAAACGTACGAAACGAAAAACGAAACGCCCAAAAAAGCACAAAATTCATGAAACTCTAAACCAAACAAAACATTTCGTCCAGCTCTAATGGGAGGACATAAAATGCCGGGCATTCGGGGTCGGAGACGGTGATGAATGAAGTGAACAAATTGGGTGGAATACGGTAGGAGATAATTTGGGCGGATATTCAGTGGCCAAAATTTTTGCCTCTGATTTCTTCTTTGCATTCCTTACTTTCTTTATCTTTTTTTTTCACCTAATTTCATAATGTTTCCTTTAAATTTCCCAAATTTTCTTTAATCTTATTCGGTTCCGTCAACAAATTTTCAATTTCTGTCCATTTTTGGCTTTGCCCCCTTTTGCCAAATTCAAATTCCAACAATTTCCACTCAACCGAGTTCTTATTTTTTAAATTCATGTAATTGCCGCCCTCTTTTTTGAGCATTTCTTCCATTCCAGAAATGAAATTGGGAACAATAATTCTTTGAATGTCTGAAAATGCATTACAATTTCAATTTTTTGAATGGATAATTTTAAGAACTATGATTAATTATCCTTACCATCCTTTAGGTTGAAATTTAGTTTTATCATTTTGCCAAAGTTCATTGTTTTTTCGCCAAAAATTTCCATATTTTCTATTTTTAGCCTTGAATAATAATGTTTTCAAAAATGAGTTTATTAATTAATTTATAATTGCCTAATAATTAGAGACTGGAAAAAAGCACCAAAAATCGCAAAAGGCACATAATAGCACCAAAAATTGCAAAAAAAAGGCATGTAAACGGCACAAAAATCCCGAAAAAAGCATTAAAAAAGACTTAAGATTTTGGAACGCACATTTTTTCCTGCTGTTTTAAAGCCCAAAAATTTTTTGAAAGCTATTTTTTAGTCAAAATCACATAGAAAAACTTTTTTTGTCCCATCACAGAAGATAAGAGAAATAAATATAAAGATTTTGAAAATTACAAAAAAAAATGAAAAAACAAAATTACTGAGAATAAAAAATGTATAAAAAATTTAAATCTTATTGGGCAAATTTTTGAAAACTTTTTCATTCTTAGGGATATACTTTTCCAAAATTTTAAAGGCTAATTTTTAAAGGTCTATCTTTCATTTTTGTAAGAGAATTTCATAAATTCTGAAAATCAGCACCCAAAAATGCCAAAAAAGGCACCAAAATGGCAAAAATGCCAAAAAAGGTATTTGCATCAAAATCCGGTCTCTCTAATAATATTTAAAAAATTATTGGATCTACAAACAAAAAACAAAAAAACATATAAACTGCTGACCCTTTTCCATCTATGCATAATTCGTTCGTTTTGGCCTCAAATTGTTCAATAAAATCTATTTTTGGAAAATATTCCGCTGCCTTTGCTTTTGCCAATAATTCCATCACAAAATTTGCCAAAATGCAAAAACGGCCTTTTGCCGAAAACTCTACGCTGCCATCATCTTGGTTTCCGAGAAAGCTTTCCAAATATCTCTTTACTACGTCTCTGCTTGATCGCTTAAATTCGTCTTCAATGTTTTTTTGTAAGCCTTTTAAAACAAAAACAAAAAGCTTTTGGTCCGATGGACGGACCAAAATTTGGTCATTATTCGGCAAATTGTGCAGAATTTGTGCCATTTTGATGACTTCATATATTGTGGGTGAATATTTAGACAATTTGCACAAAAAAGTAACTGTAAAAAATAAAAAATTAATTTTAATTTTATAAATTGCAAATTACCATGCACTTTTTCATTTTTCAATTCACTCATTTGTTTTGAAAACACAAAATATGGCAAATTCCAATTTGGCATCTTCACTTGGACCATTCCATTCACAACACTGATTTTGTAGTCGAAAAACATTTTCTTTTCGAGTCTAAAAAAGCGTAAGAAAATATGGCATATAATTTATTTAGGGGTAAACCCTGAATAATTTTTTGTTTATTTTAATAAAAATTAAAAATTTAATAATCACCTCTCATAACAT
This sequence comes from Heterodera filipjevi, assembly GCA_039877585.1. NCBI lineage: Eukaryota > Metazoa > Nematoda > Chromadorea > Rhabditida > Heteroderidae > Heterodera > Heterodera filipjevi. The sequence goes on along the minus strand of JBDPZO010000004.1, from coordinate 6,427,599 downwards.
CTTTCCCATGCGGACATTAATGTTGGCGCATATTTTTCCACCACAAATGCATCATTTTGTGTACCAATTTTCGTGCACAAACGAAAGGCCAATGAGAAAAGCAGTTGGTACATAACCAAATTAATACGCATAATTTTGTTAATAATTATTTTTTTTCGCCTTTCCGCCACCATTTGGCCATTTTGCGTTAAAACGACTGTTTGAAGCAATTGTATAAAGTCAAAGTCAGTCTCATGCGTGATTGGATTACTGTAAAAGTGAAGAATATCAAAGGATTTTTTTTTTGCTGATTTATATACATTTTTTTACCAGAATCATTTTTAAGGCAAAATCTGTTAACAAATCCGACTGAAGTTTTCAAAATTTGTCTCAAAAAGCTCGTAAAAATCGGGCTTTTTTGGCGCAAAATCTATTACCAAAATACATCGAAATATTCAAAAATTTTCCCCGCTGGCGCCTGTCGGCACCACCGGCACTCTTTTACTGTTTTTTTTTTTGCTTTTTAAATAAAATTTTCAAAATGAGCTTTTTTGACCCTAAATGAGGCTTTTTTGCTAGCCAAATGCAGCTTTTGAAAATTTTCATCTTGCAGCCCTGATTAAAAGGATGAACCAACAAAAAAAAATATAATAATAATAATTGATTTTTCCGAAAGTTTTGTAACTTTTTCTCGTCTTATTAAAATTGTGAGTGAATAAAAATTCATGTTCGGTGCACAACCCGCGCTAACCTTTGAAGAAAGGCACAAACTTTCTGAATGAAATGTTCCCCCATTGATTCGGGAAAGGTCAACAACTGATGCCGTTCATCATATTTTACTGTTTCCACGGAATGCGTTTGCAGAATTCCGTAAAAAACTTTGCCAAATCGCTTAATTTCCGTTTCCAAAATTACGTCCGTTAATGGGCTGCTTTTGAACAACACGCAATCGTTGGCACTTTGGCTGTATCCGGCATAGATTTGGCCCAAAGTTATGAGGATCATTTTTAAGGATTTTTTTTTGTCTTCAAAGGAGAAATTTTTATAATATTTGGCAAGCTTTTGTAAAACTATGTGATTTGTTCCAGATGATTCAAGTTCATAAACATATATTTGTAAGATGCGAAATTCGTGCATTTTTAGCACATTGCCCATTGCTTTTTCGTCCAGCAATGGATCTTGCAAAGCAGTTTCAACTGTTGTTCGAAGTGTGTCACAATGTTGTAACACTTCTTAAAATATTTTTATTCATTTTTTTGAAATGGAAATTAAATAAAAATAAAATATTTTAAATTTTGTTTATTGATTGATTGACCTGCGCATTCGTTTACTTCAAATCCAATCACTCGTGCATAATTCCACAACGGCTCTTTGAACAATTTCATCTCCAGCTGGTTGGAACTTAAGTTTCCCTTTTAAGGATTTTCATACCTTTATGCCTTTTTTAGCTTTTGGTCTTTTCTTACCTTTTTTGGGATATTTTACTCAGAATATTGAAAAATTTTATAAAAATTCCATAAAATGAAAGCGGTTTTTAAATTTTCAGAAAAAATACACCCTCGAAGTGAAGGCAAAAGGAAAATAGCTCAAAAAATTTTCCCCCTGCTGCAAACTTTGATTTTGTTGAAAAGGACAAAAAGTGCAAATTTGCTGAATTTTCGAATAAATCAAGTCGTAACTTTCCTCAAACGCAACCAAATTAAACAATATTGGATAGCCATTTAAATGATTTATCAGATTGTCGGTTTGAAACCGAACCGAACCGAAAAACCGAGAAAGTTCGGTTTCGGTTCGGTTAACCGAGTTGCTCAGTTTCTGTTATCGGTTCGGTTAACCGAATTGCTCGGTTTTGGTTATCGCTTTCGGTTCGGTTAACTTAGTTGCTCGGTTTCGGTTCGGTCGGTTCGGTTTTAAAAAATTCCAGAAACCGACACCTCTACTCGTCAATAAGCCTTTTTCTAAACAAATGGGTTCATCTGTGGAAAGTGGTGTCAAGGCAACTCGTACAATTTCAAATGGATATGGCCATAACTTTTTTTTTGCTCAGCCAAATTTTTCAAATTTGGTATCATTCGAATGTTCTACATGTTTTGAAGCGACAATTAAGCAGAAGCTAAGCAATTAAGCATCTCACAAAAAAGTTACATTTTAAAGAACATTAAAATTGGCAAAAGCAGACTTTTTCGCAATGTCGGGCCCAAACGACCCCTGCCCCCCCCCCCCCCCCCCCGACTCTATATTTTGATTGCATGGAACTATTATATTTTTGTAGGTTGATTGATTAGATATCGATTTTTTATAAACAAAATAACATACTGTACTTCCGGCGTATTATCCTCGCAAATGCCCCAACATTGGGGTCTTTTGTGCGCATCACCACCACACTCGCTTTTGTATTTATTTGTGTAATCCATAAACTTTTTATATTTGTAAGGCAACAGACGTTTGCCCAACTCCCGCCCAAAACTGATAAATGCGCAGTTCATTTCGCTTAATTTGCTTTCACTGTAATTTATATACTGTACATAATCAATCAACGAAAGAGTAACAAAAAATTGTTAGAATTATTTCAAAAATTATAGATTTATTTTTTATGCAAAAAAAATTGAGTGCATTAAATTATAAGAATTGGCTAAATTTGTCAATTTCTTTTAATTTTTAAATTCGGATTGAAACCCCGACCTTTAGTCAAAATTTTTTGGGCTGGCGAAAACTTTTTCATTACCCGAAGTGAAAAATTTATTCATTAGCGGTTTTCATCAAAAATGCCTTATGGGGCTGTTATGCCGGAAAATGGCGAAATTGTCGGGGCTTAGTTTGTTTTTTTAAAAATTATCTATAAAACAATACTCAAAAAAGCATCCATATATGGGCCAAAAAATTAAAATTACGAAATGAATCTATCGGTATAAATTTCAAAATTAATTTTTTTGTTTTTTAATTTTTTTTACACCCTATAAGTAAACTCACATTTGAGGAGTTTCTGATGATGGTGACGACGCTGACAAAAATGAATTAAAATGATTCTTCATAAATGTATAAACTGCTGGTGGGTTCTCTGTTTCTTTAAGTTCATTCATAATTGCATCAAGCACTTTGAAAATTTCATAGTTTGACAATTTGAATTTGGAGAGATCGCGAATAAATTTGAAATTTGCTAAAAATCCCAATTTATTTCATAAAATATTAAAAATTTGTTATTTACTTTATTTAATTAAAAAAGAGTACAATTTTACAAAACTTACCAATAAATTGCTGTTGCTCCCTGTCGTACTCCGACCAATTTTGGGCATTTGGATTTAAACTTTGAGCCCACCAATGATTTTTTCTATTTTCGTCAGTTTCAATGAGTTTGAATGGAAAAATGCTAAAATTAAAAAAGGCCAATATACATAAAACCTTTGGGCATTCCTGTAGAATGGAGATCCCTAATTTAATTTTATTATGTTGGGTTGAAAATTGGTATCGTATCTAGGGGTTTTCAGGGGCGCTGAGCACGAATTGAACTTAAAATTATCGTAAGACATTTTCTCTATGATTTGCTCAATTTGTGTGCACCGATCAGCGGCATGTTTTCATTGAAAACGAGTATGTACTTGGTAAAAATCATTGATTTAGTCAAATCTAAGATAAGACGGTGTCATATGATAAATTTAAGGTAAAACAGATTTGTGCTCAGCACCCTTGAAAACTCCCAAATACCTATTTTAAGCCAAAAATAACAATATTAAATTTTTATATATAAATTAGGGACCCCATTCTAAAGGATTGCCACCTTTTGTATTCTACTGCATTCTATGAATTCATTCGACTTTTCTAAATCAATCATTGATGAGTCCACTCATGTAACCATCCTTGGTTTTTAGACCATTACTTATTTCTTGCCTAAACCAATCCCTACATTCTTGGTATCATTAGAACGCTTCAAGTCTCGAGAATGTACTAGATATATGAAATTTTGAAACCCAAAAAAGTTAACAGAGCAAAATGGAAACGAAGTTTTTTAATAAAAAATTTTCTGTCGGTTTTTGAAATATTTGAAATTGGCTGTTTAAGCTTCTTTAAGCTTTTGGCATTCGAATATTCCCCAGAATATAGGATTTGTTAACCAAGAAGAAAGGTATGGTCCGTGAAACCAAGGATGGTCTGATGATTGGACTCAAAAAATGCAGAGAACCATAATTTCTTATCAATAATGTTTTTTTAATCGCTTTTTTAATTTCTTTGAATAATTTGCCAATTTTCTTACCGGTGATTTTCTTTGTTTTCGTTCCCGTTTTGTAAGGCCGCCAAAAGGCTTTTCAATTGCCAACGTGAGATGATAGAAGAAATTAATATATTTTCTTCATAACTTAATATTGTAAATTGGCAATTTTGAATCAGAACTCGAAGCATTAAGACAGGATTCCGTGTTCAGGATCTGGGTCCCGAAAAAATCTCAGACAAATTCCAAAACTGTCCTAAAAAGCGGAAAATTTGCCCAAAAAACCACCAACCTTTCGCTAAGCATGATCCGTGTGGCAAAAGAGAAGGCTAATTGCAGAATTTGGTTTAGCACTTTTTTGTCTATCCGTTTTTCTTTCGCAAAAATTTGGCCATTAAATTTTTTGGCAATTTTACGGCCAAGCGATTTGTCATAATGCACCAAATCATCATAATACTTTTTTCCATAAATATATGGCAAATTCCAAACTGGATAAGCCCCTTCTTCGCTGTCGCTTCCTCTGATCAAATGGAAATGGGCCAATTCGGCCGCCCATTTTACAAAAGTGAAATTGAACACTGTCCTTTTTTGCTTGTCCGAATAGTCATTTTGGGATTTCAATGGGTTAGACCTCAATGCGTCTTAAAAATGGCTTAGTTCCCTGGCCTTAGGGTGAAGTTATCATAATTATTTATAAATTTACAAATCTATTTACTTGTCAAAAAAAACTTAGTATATTTATAATACATTCCGAGTCGTCTCGTAAAAGTGTCATTTGTACTATTTTTTTTTGAAAAAAATGCTTATGAACTTATTAAATCAACAAATCATATCGATAGCTATCGATTTGGTCTAATAACATGAAAAAATTAAAAAAAAATTCACAAAATTCAAAAAAAAAAATAGTGGCCAACAAAAGTGAAAAACCAATGCTGGAAATTTTACCAAACGACCTTGAACCTTTTAATTGACTGAAAATGATAAAAAAAACATATTCGAAATTAAGAGGTTAAAATTTGAGATTATGAAAGGCTAGTTAAAAGTAAAAAAAATTAAAATATTTGAAATTCAGAATTCGAACCCATTTTGGTGGTTTTTGTGTATTCTGTGTAAATGTCGTCAAGAAATTTGGCAAATGTGCGGACATTGTTCACCGGAATGTTGGAGTCCCATTCATAAGGCGACAGCTCACAAACGGAAATACCAACAAAAACCAGAAGGATGAAAGCAAAGACAATTTTCACTAGCATTTTTGCTACTTGATAAATATCTTCTAAAATGTCATTTAATATGAAACATTATAAGTCGTGGAAAAGGAACTGCTACTTTTCGCCGGCACATTTGCGCCAATAACGTTTGCTGCTTACTGGTTTTTTTAAAAATGGGCTTTATCGGCGCAAATGTGCCGGCGCAAATGTTACTGGCGCAAATGTGTCGCCCGGATTTTAACGGTAGGGGTCGGTTCCGTCCCGTCGGTTCCGTCCCAGCCGGTCCCGTCCTGGCAGTTCCGTCCCGAGCCGGTTCCGTGAGCCAGTTCCGTCCCGGCCGGTTCCGTCCCGCCAGTTCCGTCCCAATACATTAGGGGTCAGTTTCGTCCCAAACATTTTTAAGGTTCAAAAACGTAAAGAAAATTCTTAAAAGTTTTATTTACGATTTTTTTTAAATAATACGAATGACAATTTAACAAAGGAAATTATTGATCTATACGGTAGTTGTTGGCTACTCTGAATACTTTTATAAAGGAATTGGGGATAAATTTAATTAAAATTTTTAGATTTTAGGTTTTGCTTTATACTCTTTTTGTCCGACATACTCTTTTCCTCTAAAAATTTTTCAAATTCCTCCGATTTTTCCGAATCAGATTTCAAGCCATTTCGAGTTTTCAGATATTTAGGAAAAGTGACCTGATTCATTTGGTGTAGTTATCTTTTAGTAGATCAGCACCAAATTTTACGAACATGTATTTTTTAAAGACTTTTGTTTGCTCCGAAAAAAGTTCGTGTTTAAATTAATTAACTGCAAATTTTAGACATTTTCGGGTTAAAGAATTCATAAAATTTATTTCTCACGTACTGATTTTTTATATGATTCTTAATATTTGTTGGGGAGATATGTCTGTATTTAATTTGAATAACTCATAGAAGCCTTGTTCGATTTTTCTCGTTTCGTTGAGTTATAAAGGTAATTTAATGAAAAAAAAAACACACAAAAATATGTTTGGGACGGAACTGGCCCCATATGTATTGGGACGGAACTGGCGGGACGGAACCGATGGGACGGAACTGACCCTTTTCGGATTTTACTGCTAATAGGATTCAGAAGCGTTCCAATTAAGTCAAGGGATTCAGCATAGTTAGCTTACGGCAAATACACTAGAAAAATAATTGTTGGAGGCATGATAACGCAACTAATATAAACAAAGAAATTGCCATTATTAAAGACGGCGGCTCAATTTTGAGCTCCAGTTGCAATAATTCAAAACGCCAAAGAAAATAAAAAAACAAAAATTTCAAAAAAAAATCTGATTAGTTCCCTTGTAAAAAGGGAAGAGCCGATCTTGAGTTAAAAACTTACGATTGTTAAAATAAACTTGGATTCGATAGAGGGTTCAAAATATGGTGCTATGCAAAATTACAGAAACATCGGCCCATAGAAAAAAATTTTCCAAGGGAGAAATTTTTGTATTTCAAGAAGTCATAACTTATTGAAGCGAATCCATTTGCTTAACAATTGCTAAAAAAAAAAAGCTTCTTTTTGCGGTCTACGTCAATTGGGCGCTCACGATTGGGCGCCAGCCAACTTTCGGACGCCATAACTTTTTTCTTAGACAACCAAATTTTTTAAACTTAGTGTCTTTCGGATGCTGCTTATGGACTCTATTAGCGCTCTAAAAATTAAAAAAAAATACCTGCCTATAAAAAAGTTATGAATAAAAATGTACAAAATTTCTGACTTTTTTGCGTTCTTCAAGTTGTAACTTTTTTAAGAGTTGGTCAATCGCTTAGCAATAGCTAATTAATACCTTCTAAACACTTAAAGCTTTCAAATAATACAGAACTTGTAAAGTTTGGTACACAAAGAAAAAAGTTACAAAGCTCTAAACGAGTCTGGCGCCCAATCGTGAGCGCCCAATTGACGGGTCCCGTTCTTTTTGACTAGATCTTTCGAATGACATCAATAAGAGACCAATAAGACAAAAGTTCAAATAATTATTGCAATTGGAGCCCAAAAATGAGCCGTGTAAATGAATGCAACCCACCCCATATGCTTTACCATATTGTAAAGATAAGAAAATAAAATTCAATTTAATGAAAATGCCTTATTCTGCCATTTCTTAAATAAGCTAAACAATCATTAGAGAGAAATTTGGTGGCATTATTCAATGCTTGAACATATTCATCAACCATTACCTAATGTGTATGACATAGGCTGTATAATGCCATTGGCATATATTATTTCACGTAATCAAGTGCACTAGAAATGCCAACCATTTACCTAGTGTATATGGCGTAGGCTGTATAATGCCGTTTGCATATATTATTTCACGCAATCAAGTGCACTAGAAATGCCAACCATTTACCTTGGGTATATGCCGTGGGCTGTATAATGCCGTTTGCATATATTATTTCACGCAATCAAGTGCACTAGAAATGCCAACCATTTACCTAGTGTATATGCCGTGGGCTGTATAATGCCGTTTGCATATATTATTTCACGCAATCAAGTGCACTAGAAATGCCAACCATTTACCTAGTGTATATGCCGTGGGCTGTATAATGCCGTTGCATATATTATTTTACGTAATCAAGTGCACTAGAAATGCCAACCATTTACCTAGTGTATATGCCGTAGGCTGTATAATGCCGTTGACATATATTATTTCACGTAATCAAGTGCACTAGAAATGCCAACCATTTAGCTAGTGTATATGCCGTGGGCTGTATAATGCCGTTGCATATATTATTTCACGTAATCAAGTGCATTTCAGACAGACAGCTAAAAAACACGAATCGGGTGAGTTTAGCGTGACCGTTTTAGCGTGGGGTTTTTAGCGTGGCCAGTTTAGCGTCGTTGGATATAATGGGTATAACTTTGTTCAGAAGAAAGCTAATTAAATATATTAGTACCATTCGATAGCCCTTTGTAAGCTCTATAACAGGATGTCAAACGACGCCCAAAAAAATTTTCGGAAATCGGAATTCCGAGGCTCCAAAAAATTTCGGAAAACGGAATTCCGACCCCAAAAACGTCGGAAATCGGTATTCGGAATTCCGACGACCAAAAAAATTTCGGTAATCGGAAATCGGAATTCCGACCCCAAAAAAGTCGGAATCGGAATTCCGTCCCATCACTGGTCTACAGCATATGCAATATGAAAATTGTTGGAATTTTATGTATGCGTTGCCGAACTTTTCTTAAATGAAGGGTAGTACATGTGACTGATGAAAATAAGGTAGAGCCGACCAGGACTAAGTCCAGCTTTCAGGCGGACTTTTATAACCCGGTTTAACCTTTTCAGAAGCTTAATTCGCCTTGTAATGTTCAGAATTTTGCTTTGTTCAAAAATAATTTGAATATGTTCTTGACCGATTGTTAGGTTGGAAAGCCGGATTAATTACATATTAAAAGCGCCCTTTTTTATGCGACGCCCTAGTAATTTGTCGGGTTTGGAGAGGTACACATATTATGCAGTCAAAATATGGAATTTTCCAAACCGGCTTCGGTTAACCGAAAACCGGCAGGTGTCACTCTCAAAAACCGAAAACTGGGATTGGAAAATCGGCTTAACCCAAAATCGGGTCCCCCCCGACCGCCGCCAACCCTAAAAATAACCAATCATTTTTTATAAATTTTAAATTTCCAAGTGTAATATTCCTATTTTTCCCCAAAATTATCAAAATCGGAATTCCGATACCCAAAACTTTTCGCAATTCGAAATTCTGGTGCAAAAAAATCGGGAATCGGCGGAATCCCTGCTCCAAACTACCGATACGCGCGCCCCCTCCGCAATGATCCGCCCTGTTGACAAGCGTGTTGCGACATTTGCGCCGCGACTTTTGCGCCTATGTCCTAAAATCAGTTTAAATTTAACTTTTAAGAATCCGAAAATGTGTGTTAATTTGTAAATGGATGCTAATGATTGAATGTGGCCAAAAATTTTGTTCTTCGAAAGTTTTAGAAATAATGACCATTTATACAAACATTGGAATTCGTTTTTAAAAGCACTACAAAATGCTTTTTTGCATGGATTATCAAGTTATAATTGTTTTTGAGTTGGTTCAAATTAAATTTAAGATGGTTTTGGACATAGGCGCAAAAGTCTGCGGCGCAAAAGTCGGTACACCGTTGACAAGAGCTAAGTGACAACTAAGGATGGACAGGCTCTTTCTTTATGCATATAGTCAAAAAGAAGTAACAGAAACGAAGAAATAATTAGAAATCCAAAAGTCAGTGACAGAAACAAAACAAATGTAGGACGATACAAAATTTCCAAAAAATCACATTTTACTCTAGGGCGTTTCCTCTAATATTTTTCACTCACTGTTTATTTTAGCTCTAGGATCATCCACCTTGTGGTTTTCGGGGGGACTATATGGATGTTGTTGCAGAATATTATCTATTAAACGGTCAGATTTATTTTGGTGTTGTTCGCTTCTCAGATCGAAATGTCCTCCTTCACTTCTTACAGCTTTTGCATGACCTGGACGAACTGGTAGCGGAGAGGCAACGGGGGGATTAGCAGGTACGGTTGGCAAGGGCCTTCCAGATAACACATTGTTACAACTGGCATACATCAACAATATCGTCATCGTCATTGACAGCGACACATGAATGGGCTTCATTTAAGGAAGAAAAACTTGTTAGATAGAATTGGTGCGTAATGAAAAAAAGAATTTCAGCTGCAGAATGAAAAAGCCTTATTTTCTTAGGTTTGGCATTTTCGATGCACTTTAATACATGATAACTCCCCAAATGCTAAGGGCATTACTAAGCCAACGGCATGCCAACGGCATACACACGAGTAAAATTTTACCTAGTGTATATGCCGTAGGCTGTATAATGCCGTTGGCATATATTATTTCACGTAATCAAATGCATTAGAAATGCCAACATTTACGTAATGTTTATGCCGTCGGCTGTATAATGCCGTTGGCATATAATATTTCATACAATAAAGTGCACTAGAAATGGCAACCATTTACCTAGTGTATATGCCGTAGGCTGTATAATGCCGTTGGCATATATTATTTCACGTAATCAAGTGCACTAGAAATGCCAACCATTTACCTAATGTATATGCCGTAGGCTGTATAATGCCGTTGGCATATATTATTTCACGTAATCAAGTGCACTAGAAATGCCAACCATTTACCTAATGTATATGCCGAGGCTGTATAATGCCGTTGGCATATATTATTTCACGTAATCAAATGCACTAGAAATGGCAACCATTTACCTAGTGTATATGCCGTAGGCTGTATAATGCCGTTGGCATATATTATTTCACGTAATCAAATGCATTAGAAATGCCAACATTTACGTAATGTTTATGCCGTCGGCTGTATGGTGTTATTGGCATATAATAGTTCATTCACAAAAGTGCATGAATAAGCCGGAACCCGGGCTCTGTGTAATGAATGACCTCCCCAAATCGGAATCCCTTCGGCCTATTTGAATACGTGTGTGAGGAATACCAACAGGGAGTAAGTATCAAATGAAAATGGCTCTTATGCAGAATTCCCATTTGTTCTTATTTGGAGGGGTCGATTTTTATCTAATAAATGTTCTTATTTCAGCTTTCTGTTCTCATTTTGTTCTTTTTTTACAATTTCTGGTGCAATATTTTTCAAAAATTTGTTGAATAAAAATGCTATTTGAAGCTTAGGAAACGCGTTTTAAAAAATGTTCCTATTTTTGATCCCAATTCTTATTTTTGACTAGCGATGTTCTGATTTCGGAAAATTTTCGATGGGAACGGAATATATGTAAAAAACCACACAAAAATCAGCTTTTTGGGTGAAAAATCTGTTACCCAAAATTTGTTCTTATCAGCACCTGTCGAAGCAAAGAAAAAAAAGCGATCAGTTGTGAGTCGAATGATGCCTTTATGAAATATTTTAAGAGAATAAGTTATTTTAATTATTTGAAAAGTTACAATTATGCCTAAGCCTTGCTAAGCTATTAGTTAATTAATTAGCCTCTCGAAACTGTGCCCGATTGGACCATTGAGTCAGCGGACGTGGCAAATGGTGGCCCAATTGCTTAAGAAGGAAAAATTGGCAGAACAAAGTGATCATTGTGACCATACAAAAATGTAATCATTGTTAAATACGCTCGGTAAAAATAAGTGTTGCTTTTTCGGGGTTTTCCCCGACCCTCAACCCCGACTTGGGGAACAAGATTGACATACATCCCTAAGAATGGCACTTTTGATCAAAAATATACCGGTAGGTCTTTCAATATTTTATCCAATAAATTTATCAACCCCGATTCGAGGTCGGCGTTTTAATACACCCCTAAAAATAGCACTTTTAATAAAAAATAATGAACAAATTTTTATGTTTTTCGGAATTCGTCGAACATAAAAGCCATATTTTGGGGTAATTTTGGTTTTTGCCTTAAAATTCATTGACTAAAATACAATAAGGACTAAAAATAACGCCCTATGAACCGACCGAAAAAATTGTCAATGTGTTGAAAATTTTGGCCAAAATTAGGCAGCGCAAACCAAAATATCAAGAAATTGACCCTTTTAATGCTAAATCTGTTAACATTTAAGATGAAAATTATCCAGACTGCGGATGTCGGAAACTGCCGACAAAATATTTATGAATTAGATTTGCAAGTTTAGGCATATCTATATGAATAAAAATTGTATTGAAAATTTTTTAGGTGCTAAAATCTCTAAATATTCAAGATAATTGCTAACAAATGGCTCCAATTCAAAAATATTTCGAAACCAACAAATATATTCGAAAAATTGACCCTTTTTAATGCTAAATCTGAACTGACAAACAAAAAAAAAACGCAAATTTGTCTTTTTTTAGACAAAATATGTTAATAGATATATTGGCACGCACCTCCGCTCCCCTTAATTAAAAAAAAATTTCACGGAGAAAAGCAAAAAAAAAGGTTGCGAAATTTGGTGCTTTTGTGACTTCGTAATTTTTGTGTGCTGCCTCCCACCACTCCGGTTGGCCTTGGTTCGAATTGAGGCCAGTCAATTCCCCTAAAATTTTTTTGGAGGGCGGGACAGGGGGAGGGGATGTCTGGCGATGCTGATAAGCGCCGACAAGAAAACTTAGAAAATCTGGATGTGATTTACAAATTTTGACGAAAAAGAAAAAATTTTTAGGGGAATTGACTGGCCTCAATTCGAACCAAAGCCAACCGGAGTGGTGGGAGGCAGCACACAAAAATTACGAAGTCACAAAAGCACCAAATTTCGCAACCTTTTTTTTTGCTTTTCTCCGTGAAATTTTTTTTTAATTAAGGGGAGCGGAGGTGCGTGCCAATATATCTATTAACATATTTTGTCTAAAAAAAGACAAATTTGCGTTTTTTTTTTGTTTGTCAGTTCAGATTTAGCATTAAAAAGGGTCAATTTTTCGAATATATTTGTTGGTTTCGAAATATTTTTGAATTGGAGCCATTTGTTAGCAATTATCTTGAATATTTAGAGATTTTAGCACCTAAAAAATTTTCAATACAATTTTTATTCATATAGATATGCCTAAACTTGCAAATCTAATTCATAAATATTTTGTCGGCAGTTTCCGACATCCGCAGTCTGGATAATTTTCATCTTAAATGTTAACAGATTTAGCATTAAAAGGGTCAATTTCTTGATATTTTGGTTTGCGCTGCCTAATTTTGGCCAAAATTTTCAACACATTGACAATTTTTTCGGTCGGTTCATAGGGCGTTATTTTTAGTCCTTATTGTATTTTAGTCAATGAATTTTAAGGCAAAAACCAAAATTACCCCAAAATATGGCTTTTATGTTCGACGAATTCCGAAAAACATAAAAATTTGTTCATTATTTTTTATTAAAAGTGCTATTTTTAGGGGTGTATTAAAACGCCGACCTCGAATCGGGGTTGATAAATTTATTGGATAAAATATTGAAAGACCTACCGGTATATTTTTGATCAAAAGTGCCATTCTTAGGGATGTATGTCAATCTTGTTCCCCAAGTCGGGGTTGAGGGTCGGGGAAAACCCCGAAAAAGCAACACTTATTTTTACCGAGCGTATTTAACAATGATTACATTTTTGTATGGTCACAATGATCACTTTGTTCTGCCAATTTTTCCTTCTTAAGCAATTGGGCCACCATTTGCCACGTCCGCTGACTCAATGGTCCAATCGGGCACAGTTTCGAGAGGCTAATTAATTAACTAATAGCTTAGCAAGGCTTAGGCATAATTGTAACTTTTCAAATAATTAAAATAACTTATTCTCTTAAAATATTTCATAAAGGCATCATTCGACTCACAACTGATCGCTTTTTTTTCTTTGCTTCGACAGGTGCTGATAAGAACAAATTTTGGGTAACAGATTTTTCACCCAAAAAGCTGATTTTTGTGTGGTTTTTTACATATATTCCGTTCCCATCGAAAATTTTCCGAAATCAGAACATCGCTAGTCAAAAATAAGAATTGGGATCAAAAATAGGAACATTTTTTAAAACGCGTTTCCTAAGCTTCAAATAGCATTTTTATTCAACAAATTTTTGAAAAATATTGCACCAGAAATTGTAAAAAAAGAACAAAATGAGAACAGAAAGCTGAAATAAGAACATTTATTAGATAAAAATCGACCCCTCCAAATAAGAACAAATGGGAATTCTGCATAAGAGCCATTTTCATTTGATACTTACTCCCTGTTGGTATTCCTCACACACGTATTCAAATAGGCCGAAGGGATTCCGATTTGGGGAGGTCATTCATTACACAGAGCCCGGGTTCCGGCTTATTCATGCACTTTTGTGAATGAACTATTATATGCCAATAACACCATACAGCCGACGGCATAAACATTACGTAAATGTTGGCATTTCTAATGCATTTGATTACGTGAAATAATATATGCCAACGGCATTATACAGCCTACGGCATATACACTAGGTAAAATTTTACTCGTGTGTATGCCGTTGGCATGCCGTTGGCTTAGTAATGCCCTTAGCATTTGGGGAGTTATCATGTATTAAAGTGCATCGAAAATGCCAAACCTAAGAAAATAAGGCTTTTTCATTCTGCAGCTGAAATTCTTTTTTTCATTACGCACCAATTCTATCTAACAAGTTTTTCTTCCTTAAATGAAGCCCATTCATGTGTCGCTGTCAATGACGATGACGATATTGTTGATGTATGCCAGTTGTAACAATGTGTTATCTGGAAGGCCCTTGCCAACCGTACCTGCTAATCCCCCCGTTGCCTCTCCGCTACCAGTTCGTCCAGGTCATGCAAAAGCTGTAAGAAGTGAAGGAGGACATTTCGATCTGAGAAGCGAACAACACCAAAATAAATCTGACCGTTTAATAGATAATATTCTGCAACAACATCCATATAGTCCCCCCGAAAACCACAAGGTGGATGATCCTAGAGCTAAAATAAACAGTGAGTGAAAAATATTAGAGGAAATGCCCTAGAGTAAAATGTGATTTTTTGGAAATTTTGTATCGTCCTACATTTGTTTTGTTTCTGTCACTGACTTTTGGATTTCTAATTATTTCTTCGTTTCTGTTACTTCTTTTTGACTATATGCATAAAGAAAGAGCCTGTCCATCCTTAGTTGTCACTTAGCTCTTGTCAACGGTGTACCGACTTTTGCGCCGCAGACTTTTGCGCCTATGTCCAAAACCATCTTAAATTTAATTTGAACCAACTCAAAAACAATTATAACTTGATAATCCATGCAAAAAAGCATTTTGTAGTGCTTTTAAAAACGAATTCCAATGTTTGTATAAATGGTCATTATTTCTAAAACTTTCGAAGAACAAAATTTTTGGCCACATTCAATCATTAGCATCCATTTACAAATTAACACACATTTTCGGATTCTTAAAAGTTAAATTTAAACTGATTTTAGGACATAGGCGCAAAAGTCGCGGCGCAAATGTCGCGGCGCAAAAGTCGCAACACGCTTGTCAACAGGGCGGATCATTGCGGAGGGGGCGCGCGTATCGGTAGTTTGGAGCAGGGATTCCGCCGATTCCCGATTTTTTTGCACCAGAATTTCGAATTGCGAAAAGTTTTGGGTATCGGAATTCCGATTTTGATAATTTTGGGGAAAAATAGGAATATTACACTTGGAAATTTAAAATTTATAAAAAATGATTGGTTATTTTTAGGGTTGGCGGCGGTCGGGGGGACCCGATTTTGGGTTAAGCCGATTTTCCAATCCCAGTTTTCGGTTTTTGAGAGTGACACCTGCCGGTTTTCGGTTAACCGAAGCCGGTTTGGAAAATTCCATATTTTGACTGCATAATATGTGTACCTCTCCAAACCCGACAAATTACTAGGGCGTCGCATAAAAAAGGGCGCTTTTAATATGTAATTAATCCGGCTTTCCAACCTAACAATCGGTCAAGAACATATTCAAATTATTTTTGAACAAAGCAAAATTCTGAACATTACAAGGCGAATTAAGCTTCTGAAAAGGTTAAACCGGGTTATAAAAGTCCGCCTGAAAGCTGGACTTAGTCCTGGTCGGCTCTACCTTATTTTCATCAGTCACATGTACTACCCTTCATTTAAGAAAAGTTCGGCAACGCATACATAAAATTCCAACAATTTTCATATTGCATATGCTGTAGACCAGTGATGGGACGGAATTCCGATTCCGACTTTTTTGGGGTCGGAATTCCGATTTCCGATTACCGAAATTTTTTTGGTCGTCGGAATTCCGAATACCGATTTCCGACGTTTTTGGGGTCGGAATTCCGATTTCCGAAATTTTTTTTGGTCGTCGGCTCCCATCCCTGCTGTAGACTGTATAATTAATTCCCTTGGCAAAATCCATAGTGCATATGTCGTAGGCTAGTAGACTTTAAACTCCATTGGCATAGTTGTGAGGGATCATGCATGCTGTAGAGTGATAAAATTTCAACAATTTCCATAGTGCATATGCCGTAGACTGCATATTCCATTGGCAATTATGAGGGACTATGCATGTTTTAGTGTATTCCAATAATTTCCGTAATGCATATGCCCTAGGCTGAATATACTGTTTCCTTAATTCAAAAAAAAAAAAAAAAATTTCGCGAATGAACTGATATTTATTTTTTTGATATTTTCCTGATCTATATCATTTAATTTAAGGTTAACATTTTTTTTTTTTTTTCAAAATGAAATTGAAAATTGTGTTTGCTTTTATTCTTCTAATTTGGTGCGAATTTCCGTTTCCATTTTTGGAAAAAAAAAATGGAATTCAAAAGAGCTGATCTATGCACAATGTCGAAGCTTTTGCCAAACGTTTTAGGGGCAATTTTAAGCATTACTTTCGTCATAAGCAAATGGGTCGGTTTATTAAAACAAATTATCAATTTGCTCTGTTGACCTTTTTTGAAAAAAGACTTATATAATAAATAATTAAAAAATTACTGTTAAGCAATAGATGCCAAAAAAAAAAATTTCATGGCGGCGCCTATCGGCACCAGGGTTGCCGCGGATCAAGAAAAAACTCGGATCGGGTTTCGGGTCGGGTCGGCCAAAAAAAGTTCGGGTCGGGAAAAAACCGGATTTCGGGTCAAAAAATTTTAATAAATAAATAAATTAAAAAAAAATTTAATAGGTAAACCCATATAGGTAGGCAAATTATGATGCAAAAAAAAGCAATTTTTATAATTTGGCAGATAATCGGTCACGTAAATGGTTAGAGGGTTTTTCCAGCCGTTGAAAACAGGCGTTCAGAATACAAATTGACTCAGGGGCAGAGATGGACGCAACAAGGAAAAAAAAATTTTACGAAACGAAACAAAAAAAAAATTTAAGCAACGAAACACGAAACGAAAGGGTGCACGACGATTGAGTGCCAGTTGAAGCTGCGCTTTGGTAGAACATTTTAGTTCAGACTGGAGTGGAGCCTAGCTAGGCATTTCACATCTTTGGCGTTGAACTTCTCACATCGCCAAAATTTATTTCACTATCCGCATTCATCTTTTCGTAAATGTACAAATAACCATCATGAAGTATATTTTGTCGACCCTTTTCGGATTTAATATTATTCATTTTGTTGCTTAAATAATAATAAAAAAATATTAATAATTTTTATTCAGCAAATATCAGAAAAAGGCTACTCAAATGAAATTTTATAAGCACAAAACACTTAATTATTTTGGCACTCAATTGTCACTTTTTCAACTGGCACTCAATCGCCGTCACTCAATCGCCCGCACTCAATTAACACGGCACTCAATCGCCGTCACTCAATCGCCGGCACTCAATCGCCGTCACTCAATCGCCATCACTCAATCGTCCTGCTCCCAAACGAAACAGGCCAAATTTACGAAACGAAACGAAACAACACGATTTTGAAAAAAAAATGTTTTTTCTAATAAAAAAAAAAGTCAATTTTTCGACCTCGGTACCTGTAGCGGTACTAACAGGCATTTTATCCTTTGGCCACGCATTAAAAAAAACTCGTATCAAAATCAGGGATGGTACATGAAAATTTTAATAACCTCATTTGGGCTCTATTTTGTGCGAAAAAGACCCCTTTTTTGTGGTTTCTTGAGATTAATTTTGAGAAAAAAAAACTACCAAATGGGGTCGGCGGTGCTGATAGGCGCCGCCGGGGAAAATTTGAAAATTAGTGTTGGTATTTGTTAGCAAATTTGACCGATTTCTGAGGGTTTTGAGATGAATTTTGAGAAAACCTTGTGTAGAGGCGCCGGTGGTACCGATAGGCGCCACCGGGGAAATTTTTTAATAAATTTATTAACGGAATCTAGCCTAAAAATGGTCACTTTTGAAGATTTTTCTCAAAAAATCCTATCTTTAGGGGGTGTGTTTTCGTTTCGTGTTTAGTGTAAATTTACTCGAAACATGAAACGAAACTGGAAACGAAACTTGCTAAATTTTTTTAGACGTAACGAAACTCGAAAGGAAACCCAACAACTGTTAGTACCGCTACAGGTACCGAGGTCGAAAAATTGACTTTAATTAATAGAATGTATTTTTTTTTATTAGAAAAAACATTTTTTTTTTCAAAATCGTGTTGTTTCGTTTCGTTTCGTAAATTTGGCCTGTTTCGTTTCGTGTTTCGTTGCTTAAATTTTTTTTGTTTCGTTTCGTAAAATTTTTTTTTCCTTGTTGCGTCCATCTCTGCCCCTGAGTCAATTTGTATTCTGAACGCCTGTTTTCAACGGCTGGAAAACCCCTCTAACCATTTACGTGACCGATTATCTGCCAAATTATAAAAATTGCTTTTTTTTGCATCACAATTTGTAGGCGCCGCCGGGAAAAATTAAAAAAAATCTGGATTTGGTTTGTTAGCAGATTATGACCAAAAAATGATTAAATTTGGAGGATTTTTGAGATAATTTAGAAGAAATATATAGAGGTGTCCGGCGGTGCCGGTAGGCGCCGCCGGAAAATTTTTTTGAAAAAATAAACAAATTTTTAGAGAAATTATTTAAAATAGTCTCAGGCAAAAATAGTTGCAAATAGTAGAAAATTCCAAAATAGGTGCCAATAATTATTAAGCGCCAAATTCCAAAATATTAAAATATGTTAAATTTTTTACAATTTTTTCAATCAGTTGCTTTAATATTTTAAAAAATTTTCTCGGCGGCGCCTACGGCACCGCCGGGCACTCAATCGTTTTTAGAAAATTTTCATAATAAGGCTCAAAATTGACCATTTTTTGGGAAAAATCTGTTAACAAATCGGCCAGAAGTTTTCAAAATTTTTCCCGGTGGCGCCTATCAGCACCACCAGACCCCCAGCCAATTCTCGGGTTTTCGAAAAAAGCTCGGGTCGGGAAAAAGACCGGGTTTCGGGTAACCCGCGGTAACCCTGATCGGCGCCGCCGTAATTCCGCCATTTTACAGATTTTTCGACAAAAACTCTTTATAACTGTTTAAACACTAACAAAAGCACATTTTTGGTGTGGTCCAGTAGCTATTGGTTAACCATCTCTAATGCACTTTTATTTGAATTTCTTGACAAGCTTTAAAAAGATTTCGAAAAGTAAAAACCGAAAAATTCTTCAGTCTTTTTGTCTAATTATGTAAATTAAAAAATTTTCGCCTTTGCCTTAAAATAGCCAAGTTACCCTTACTTTTATTTTTTTTCGTTAATTTTCATTTTTGATTATAGCTTTTTTGACATTTTGGCATATTTTGGCTGTTTTTAGTCCATTTTTTGGCGTTTCTTAGTCCATACAAATCCGGGAGCCTTTTCATTAAATTTTTAATATTTTTTAGGTAAAAATTTTTAATCAGAGTAAATAATGTTTTTTTAAAAATGAAAGGTTCTCCCTTTTCTTCTTGGTCTTCTCTTTTTTTTTTCTTCCTTCATTTCCTCTCACCATTTGCCAAAGTTTTTTAGGCATTAATCACTACAAAGCATTGAAATTAATTGGGCTGTTTTTGTGCAATTTGCCATTTGTTTCTTCCATTGTTTTCTCAAATTCAACATATGTCCAGAATCTGCTTAGAATACGTTTGCTGTGCTCATTCTTCACAAAAATAGTGATATGTTCAGGTGACCGAAAAGGGTCAGTTTAGCGTGGATATAATTATTTATTAGCTGGACAAAACATTTTGAAATTTTGCAAGCTTATAGAGCAGGGATGTCATGGAATTCCGATTTCCGACGTTTTTGGGGGTCGGAATTCCGATTTACGAAAATTTTTTGACCGTCGGAATTCCGATTTTCGAAATTTTAGGCAAAATTTCGGAAAAATTTTCAAATCTTTTCCCCAAATTTATCTCAAAATTTCCCAAATTTACCTTATTTTAAATCAAAATCTGTTAACAAATCACACCAAAATTTAGCAAATTTTCTCCGGCGGCGCCTGTCGGCACCACCGGATAAATGGTTGGCATTTCTAGTGCACTTGATTACGTGAAATAATATATGCCAACGGCATTATACAGCCTACGGCATATACACTAGGTAAATGGTTGGCATTTCTAGTGCACTTAATTACGTGAAATAATATATTCAAACGGCATTATACAGCCCACGGCATATACACTAGGTAAATGGTTGGCATTTCTAGTGCACTTGATTACGTGAAATAATATATGCCAACGGCATTATACAGCCCACGGCATATACACTAGGTAAATGGTTGGCATTTCTAGTGCACTTGATTGCTGGAAAATATCCTTATGAAAGTTTGGGTGCTTCAAGGGTAAAAAAACCCAGTCTCCCCAAGGTTGAGGCTAAAATATATTCATAAACAACAGTTCTTTTTATACAGCATTTTAAGAAATAGAAATGCGTTTAAGGAAATAGAATCACAAAAACATACCAAATGAAAAAAAAAAAATCAAACGAATAGAAATGAAACGGATCTAATCAGTCTCAAGCGAATTCTGTCCCGCTCCACCTCAAGATGACTAGACAGGTGTTATAATAAACCGCACGAGTAAATGTATAATCTTGTGAGGTCATAGGGGGGGGGGGGGGGTGAAAGGGCCAAAAATGTTGGGGATTCAGTTTAGGGTAAGAGGAAGCGGGAATGGAGTGACGTGGACAGTTTGTTGGGGTTGGAAGGTGTTATGGACCGGCATTTCGGTTCTAGTGCATTTCCTAAAAATCGCCGTCCATGCGCGGTTCCTAAATCCGCCATCAAAAATGCATTTCTAATAATTTGTTTTAATATTCTATTTGATGGCGGATTTAGGAAACCCGCATGGGTGGCGGTTTTAGGAAATGCACCAGCACGGGGCATTTCGAGGCCGGGGAAAGATGTAAAAAAAAATCATTATCCTTTTTTTTGCTCCTCATTTTCTTCCTCCTTTTTCCCCCTTTTCCTTCTTTTCTTCTAATTCCGCTTCCTTTTTCTTTTTCAATTTCTCCAATTTTTCTTTCAATTCTTCCACTTTTCCTTTTTTGTATTTTGAGTCAAACACTTTTGTCTTACATTCTTTCAATATTTTTTTAATTTCTTCCCATTTTTTGCTTTGTTCACTTTTTTCAAGTGCCAATTCCAACAATTTCCATTCAATCATTTTCGCATATTTTGAATTTGTGGAAGCAAATTTCCATTCTTTAAGTTGGTTTTCCAATTCAGCAATTAAACATGTTAGAATTTGCTTAATATCTGAAAAAAATGCATTTAATTTAAAAGTTTTGAATAATAAAATTAATGTTAATTATATACCATCATGAAGGTCGAAATTGAGCTGTATCAATGTGCCAATTTGCATGATATTTATTCCAAATACTTTATATTCCTTTTGCCTAAAAGAGAAAATTGTACGATTTTTTAGTGAAAAAATTTCAAATTAATCGTTTACGATGAGCATTTATTAATATGTTGATAAAAAAAATGATCATTATGAACCGCTAACCTTTTTTCGTCAATGCATAATTTTTTAGTTTTGGCCTCAAATTGTTCGACAATTTCAATTGTTGGCAAATATTTTGCCGCCTTTGCTTTTGCCAATAATACCTCCACAAAATGGGACAAAAGGCAAAAACAGCTTTTTAGCGACACTTTAACTGACTCATCAGTAATTTCTTCTTTTATAATTTTCAACTTTTTTAAAACAAAAACAAAAATTTTTGGGTCCGTTGGGCTGACCAAAATTTGTTCATTATCCGGCAAATCGTGGAGAATTTGTCCCATTTTGATCACTTCATAAACTGTGGATGAAAAGTTCGACAATTCGCGCAAAACGTCAAAATTATCTGCATGAATAAATTATTAAAAATAAATTTTATAGAAATAACAAATATTATATAAATTACCAATTGCTTTTTCATCAATCATTTTTTCCAAATGCACAAAATAAGGCAAATCCCAATTTGGAAATATTATTCCAACCTTTTCCTTCTCAACATTCATTGTGTATTTGAAGGAATAAACTGATTGGTCTTGCCTAAATGTTTTTCAAATACATACAAGGGATGTTTCTAGTTTATTCTTTTTTTTGGGCTTTTCGCTTTTTGGCACAAAAGGCCAAATTAAAATACAACCCTAAGGATAGGTTATTTTTTGGTGCACAGCCAAAAGGGGAAAATCGTTTACATGTTATGTTTTAAGCGCTTCCGGTCCGAGTGTCGAACGATTTTTTACGATTTTTTAATAGATGCTAACTTTAAAATTAGGGCTTACAATTAGTTTAGGCATTAAACTTTTTTGTGCATATTAGGAGCTACCCGACATTTGAGGATCAGGACATTTGAGGATCCCGACACATGAGGACCCGATATTTGATGACCCGATATTTGAGGATAACCCCGACATTTGAGGATAACCCCGACATTTGAGGATAACCCCGACACTTGAGGATAACCCCGACATTTGAGGATTTGCAAAATTTCAAAGAAAAACTCAATCAAATTATTATTTTTTTTTATCAAATAAATCAAATTATTATTTTTTTTTATCAAAATAAAGATATAATCTTTCTCAAGGGCCAACGGGATCAAAAACCATTATTACTCATTTGGATCATCCTAATTTTCAAAATCATTTCGCGGGATCAGCAATTATTTACTCTGTTGTCGGATCACTTAACGCAAAAATATTCTGGGGTTTTCACTAGGGTTTAACGGGACCAGGATCCCGGCCGGGATTACTCCCGGAATCCCGGCTTTTTCGGATCCCGGTCCTGGTCCCTTTCACGGATTTTGAAAAATCGGAATCCCGGTCCTACCGGGACCGGGACTGGAATAAAAGCATTGGCAAGAATGGGGTCTTGGTAATTTATACAAATATTTCGTCATTCTTTTTGCAATAGTATTCCTTTCTAAACTTATTTTTTGTTATTTTATTAAACCAGGGATGCCATATGTTCTGCTGGTCGAATTTTTGAAATCAAAAATATTTGTTTTTTTCTAAAAAATTTCTTTTTTCAGCTCTTTTTTACAATTTTTGTGAAGTAATTTTCGTTAATCTTTTTTTTAATTTTCCTGGTGGCGCCTTACTGCACCGTTTAACATTCAATCCCTTTGAATTTTTTTCAAAAAAGGCTCTAAATTTTACCATTTTTTATGCAAGACTGTAAACAAAATAGACTCAAATTTGAAAAATTTTCTCGGTGGCGCCTATCGGCACCACCGTACCCTTCCTTTTTCAAAATAAACATTTTAATGTCTAATTTCAAAACCGACAGCCGAAGCAGTTATGTATATCAATGAAACAGAGAAATACATAAAAAAAAAACAATGAAATAAGTTTTTTTTTTAAAAAAAAAATATTTTTGCAAAAATTAAAAACAATTCCAGTCTCGGTCAGTCCCGTTTCCGGGTTCCGGGTCAACATCACGGTCCCGGTCGCGGGTTCTCTGGTCCCGGCCGGGGTCATACTGCGTCTCAGTTAAAAAAAAATTACCCTAGGTTTTCTGAAAACACTAATTTTTTAAAAACTGAATCATATTTTTTAAAAAAGAAAACCCAAAAGTTTTTTTTTGAAATCCTAACCCCCTAGTTTTTCTGAAAAAATGGAAACTTTTAAAAACTAGGGTTTAGTTTTGAAAAAATTGGGGACTATGGTTCGGTTTTCAAAAAAAAGTTGGAGACTAGGGTTAGGTTTTCAAAAAAAACTAGGGGGTTAGTTATTTATTTTTAATGAGACGCAGTTGGCCCTTTTAGTACTAAGACGCAGTTGGCGAGATGCAGTTGACCCGTACCGTATTTTATGGTCATATTTGGCGTTTTAGAGCTTACAACCACTTTCCCTAGTAATTATGGTTTTTGATTCCGTTAGCTCTTGGGAAAGACATCTTCTTCCTTTTTCAAAATGATATAAAATAAAATGTCACTTTTTTTCTTGAAATTTTGAAAATCATCAAATATCGGGGGGTTATCCTCAAATGTCGGGTCCTCAAACGTCAAATTCTCAAATGTCGCACCACGATATTAGGTCATTTTTGGTAAATATGTACACAATTTTTTTCTTTTTTGAAAAATTCATCTAAAATTTTGAGTATGCCTAAAATTTTACATCCCTATTTTTCAATTTTTTCATATTTTTTGTTCGGTTGAACTCTATTTTTTTGAAAATCTAGCTCTTTAGAATTTTTTGGTTTTGCAAACGGAAAAACAGCCGATAAATTATAAGGAATAAAAATTTTTTTAATAAGTTTTCACCCCTAATTTTCAATTTTTAATGCATATTTCGTGCATATTTGACGATTTTTATGCAATTTAATGCATATTTCACTGTTTTATTTGCATGTTTATGTGCATATTTTGGCAACTTTTTGCGCATATTTTTGGCAGCCCTGCTAATTATTAGGGACCGGATTAATATGCAATAAAAAAAGCCAAATATGCTCGAAAAGTGCTAAAACTGCGTAAGATATGCACGAAAATGGCAAACTATGCACCAAATTTTCAGCAAATTTTTAACAAAATAAATTAAAAAACTCAATATTTTTTTACATAGTGACAGACCATATACACATTTCAGGGCATGCATAATTTTTTTCGTATATAAAATCTAAAAATTTTTTGAAAATATTTTTATTTTCAAAATATTTGTCAAAGATTTTTCAAAAAAAAATTAAAATTTTTCATTTTTTGGGATACTTTTTTCAAAATTTTTTAAAAATTGTTTATAGGGTAAATTCTGAAATTTAGCAAAAAATTTTAAATATGCATGAAAATATGCACCAAAAATGCCAAATATGCAAAAATATGCATGAAAAAAGTCATCGTAGAAGCTTCAAACCAAGTTTAAAATGCGTTTTTCGTGTTTATTAGTCAATTACATATTAGCAAAAAAAAAAGTATGCATTTGCATACAAATCCGGTCCCTACTAATTTTTTGGTAAAAAAAACTTCCTATAAAGCAGGGCTGTCGCGAGCAGAACATTTCACGATTATGATTAAATGCACGATTTTTTTACATAGTCAAACAGGTTTGCCATTTTGCCCTATTTAAGGGCATTTGCCCCTATTTTTAGGGTTGCCCTATTTTTTAGTTTCTGAGTTCTTATACTACTGCCAACTTTCTGAATTATTTATTCATTTTTTTTTACTGTTTTCTAATAAAAAAAAACATTTTTAAATTGCTTGAAGACATTCGTTTCAGTTGAATTTTTCAAAAATTCATATTGTCTGGAAACCAAATTGACCTCCACACATCACTTCTTAGGGGTGTATTAATCGAGTATTCGTGCCAAAATACGACTACATTATACGATTAGGATTAGCACCAAAAAACGTTTACGATTACGATTCGCGACAGCCCTGCTATAAAGCCTTTCGCCTTGTCGCTTTTTATTTACCCTCTTCCCAGCGCATCCATGGTCCGTACAAAATTCCAAGAAGAATATCCCAATCATTTTTGTTAATAAAATACTGTAACAAATTCCCTCCCTACTTTTCTGTATGGCATTTTTCCCATGCGGCAATAAATGTTGGCACATATTTGTCACAATTTTCTGCACCAATTCGCAAACACAAACGAGATGCCAACGAGAAGAGCATCTTGAACATTATTGCATTGACATTCTTTATATGCAAATCAAACAAAATTTTCTTTGCCTCCGGCTGCTTTTTAAATCGCATTGGGTCATTTTTCGACGCGATAATTTGAAGCGTTTCAACAAATTCATAGTCTATGCAAAGTGTGTCCACATTGAACCTGTGGTGTAAAATGAGAAGAATATACATATATTTTCGTGGCTTCGTAAATCCGCCATTTTTTACTGGATTTCCGAATATAATTTTTTTTAACTTTTCTCACAGGTAACCATGGTACCAATTTGATAAAGCTTTACAAAAATTGGGACTGTGAAATAAAAATAAGCTATGTTTTTCTTAAAAGTTAATCGATTTTTTTGAAATTTGGTCAACCAAACGCTATCATACGACACCAAGATCGCTTATTTTGGCATTGTATGACGAATTTTTATCAAAAACTTGCATTTCAATGTTTCTCATTTAGAAAAGGGCATTTTTTTAATGCTCAAAATTTTATGAGTTAAATTTAAAATTTATAGTGAGAGGGGCTGAGGGGAAAATTTCTCAATTTTTTGTTGGATTTGTTTGCAGATTTTAATCAAAAATTGCCAAATGAAAGGAAGTGATTTGGCCCAACAAAGAAGCCGCGC
The DNA here is from genome assembly GCA_039877585.1 of Heterodera filipjevi. NCBI lineage: Eukaryota > Metazoa > Nematoda > Chromadorea > Rhabditida > Heteroderidae > Heterodera > Heterodera filipjevi. Next base: position 6,401,168 of record JBDPZO010000004.1, on the reverse strand, counting down.
AAATGTGGTAGGATGGCTCATCGGTTAAGAGCCTTTGATCATCACCAATAGGGCCCCGGCGGTTCGACGACTCCACATCTCACCCCATATTTTTCATGGCTATAAAAGGTGGGTATTAATCTTGTAATCGTGACAAGATACGATTTTCGACTTTTTGGACCGTGGACCCGAGGGTTCGGTTGCATCCAATTGTCGAGAAAGCCAATCACCGGTGGACGAGAATTATAAAAGGGTAATTAAAATGCCTTAACCCTTCGGCAAACGCATTGAGTCGCTGAATGATGTGATGCGCCACTGATAATGGAAATTCTAGCAGCCGATAATAGTCGGAAGTGCTCCCTCTGGCCATCCAATGTTTTTTCAAAATTTCACAGAAAAGTTTGCTAAAAATGAAAATTTCCATTCCCGCATCTGACTGCCTCAGTTGACCGCTTTTAAATAATTCCCAATTGTTGATCCAGCTGTAATCGGTATTGATTTGGTCCAAGATTTTTGAAAAATTTTCCAACAAATTCTTTTTGGCTTCGAATGATTTTTTCTCAAAATTGTTGGAAAAAGTGCTTAATTGATTACCATTTCCTCCAATTTTCATTTGTTGTACAAGTGATTCGAATACTCGAAATTTATGCGATTTTGTCATTGTTTCAATCAAAATTCCATTTGAATTTGGTGCTTTCAAAGCAGAGGAAATACTTTCTTTAAGAGCAGCACAATATTGTAACACATCTTAACATTTTTTTAATTATATTTTTATAAATAAATTTTAAACCTTAAATTATTTATTTTTTTATTTAATATTTATTTATAGATCTGACCTTCGTATTCGTTCCCAGAAGTTTTAATCACTCGTGCATAATTCCACAACGGCTCTTTGAACAAGTCCATCTCCCACAGAATGGAACTTAATTGTGCTATTATACAAAACACAGTAATCTTATTTCGCTGATTAGATTGTTATCAGAATTACAGTACAAATCAGGGATGCCGCCGATTTCCGATGTTTTTGGGGTCGGAATTCCGATTTTCCGATTTCTGAGAAAAATTTGGGGCATCGGAATTCCGATTTCCGATATTTTTGGGAAAAAATCGGAAAAAATTCGGAATTAATTTTCTCAAAAATAAATAAAAATTTTCGAAAAATGAGAAGTTTTTGGTCAAAAAAAAATTTTTAAAAAAATAGTAATTTTGTAGAAAAAAAATTTCCGATTTCCGATGATTTTTGGACCGGAATTCCGATTTCCGAGAAAATTTTGGGCATCGGAATTCCGGTTTTCCGATTTTTCAAATCTGAGATCGGCGGCATCCCTGGTACAAATGTACAGTGTAATTTACCGTTTTTAAGTGCTTTTTTGTACTTTTTTGATGCTTTTAAAGTTGCAGTGTTTCATTTTACAAGATTACCGTATCCCTCTACCGGTAAAATGGTTTTTTAAATAACCAAAATAACATCTATCAACCGGTGTAATTTAACCTTTTTACTTTTAGTTTATATGTTCTACATGGTGTGACGTTACCCTTTTGCCGGTGTGTTGTCTTCACGAATGTTGGATTTGTCATATTTGATGTGCACATCTTTGCCGCACACTTTTTCTCGTTCTACCGTATATTCAATAAAGACATCATATTTGTACGGTAATCGTTTGGCCAATTCTCGTCCAAAACTGATAAATAAACAGTCCATTTTGCTCAAACTAATGTCATTGTCAATCATCAAACTGCGTCGTTATAAAGGGAAGTATCCGTAAATTAAAAGGAAATTGTCATATAATTATAACTAGCGCCCGGATTTATAGTTATTAAATCTATTTTTTTTTTGCGCATAGTTCTTGATGAGAGAAGCACGAAAAACACCTTTTCTATGAACAATTTTTTAATTTAGAACGACTTTTTTGCAACTATTTTGGCCTTTTCCCAGAATTTTCATAGCAAAAGTGCAATAAAATTGAAAAATACACGCCTAAAATTGACTTATATAAAATTTTGAAAAGTATACCCCTAAGAATGGAAAATTTCTCAAAAAATTTGACGCCTTAAATTTCAAGTCTTATCCAAATTCTCAAAAAAAATTTCTAATTTTGAATATCTTTTCGAATTCTGCTTAATTCGACATTGTATTTCTATGTATGCAATTGTGCGGGCAAAAATTGATAAAAAAAATTAGTCACTTTTGGAATTTTTGTGCATAAAGACATTGGATTTCGCCAGTTTTTAACAACTATTTTAGTAACTAGTTCGCGATTTTTAGGCAACTATTAATCCGGGCCCTAATTATAACAGCGAAAAAGTAATACTTATGAATTTTTAGTTACATTTGTTCAGATTTTACCATGGAACTTTGAAAAAAGTAAATAGCGGATTAGAAACAATTATTATTTATTAGTGCTAGGAACCGGATCGGATCCGGACGGATTTTTCCGGACCCGGAACCTGGGTTTTTTGGGCCTTACCAGATATTTCCGGATTATCCAGAAAAATCCCGCCAGTAACTTTTTAAAAAGCAAATTCCGGATCCGATGTAAAAATTTTGCAAGTCGAAAATCCGGTTCCGGATCCGGGACAAATTTTCCTAGCCCTATTATTTATAATATTAAGCCTAATAATCATTTTTTTCCCATCATTTTATTTTAATACTGTAACATACGATTTAGATGAATTTGATGATGATGTCAAAAGTGATTGAAAATGATTCTTCAGAAATGTATAAATTGGCGGTGGCTTCTCTGTTTCATCTAATTTATTCATAATTGCATCAAGCATTTTATGAATTTCGTAATATGACAATTTGTATTCGGAGAGTTGGAGAATGAATTTGAAATTTGCTAAAAATCTCAATTTATTTCATTAAATAATTAAATAATCATATTTAATCCTATTTTATAAAAAATAAAAGCAAATTTTTTATCAAATTAAATTTAAAAGACCACAAAACTTGCCAATAAATTGCTGTTCTTCCTTGCCGTACTCTGGTCGCAAAAATGGACTTAAACTATGTGACCACCTATGATTATCATTTTTATCAATTTCAATGAGTTTGAATGGGAAAATGCTAAAATTAAAATTTTTTTTTATTAATTTCTAAAAGTTATTAATTCTTTAACTTTTTTAATTATATAAATATGTATATATTTTTTTTTTACCCATGTCTTTCGTTGTTTTTGTTGTCCTTTTGTATTTTTTTGTAAGCCGTCAAAAGGGTTTTCAACTGCCAACTTGGGATATTATAAGAATTGTGAAGATTTTCATCATAACTAAAATTCATTTGTGTCTTGAAGTCAAACAAACAAAAAGTATCTATAAGAATGGCGGAATTTAAGAAAAGGGACAGTAAAAACTTCTTTGTTTGGGCTGTCTTTTGATCCCGTCCGAGTTCGGATATGGGGTGCGGGAGAAATATCCATCCGTTTTCAGGGATGAGAAAACGCGGAAATGGGACATTTTTTTAATTAAAAGAAATTTTCTGAAATTCCGCAGATTAATCAGAGAAAATTTAGGGCTATCAAATGATACCAAGAATTAAAGATTTGCTAGCATTAGAGCAAAGTTATTGTTAAATATTGTTAAAATTTTTCATAATGATGGTTTTTAAATAACGACATAGCACATCTGAAGGCCTAAACGTGGGAGCGCAAAAGTCCTGTCAACCAGAGCTGAGCGAAACTCAACAATGAACCGAAACCAAACTCGAAACGAAACTAAATTTTTTTCGAAACTCTAAAGCCAAAAATTCGAAAGGCAAAAAACACGAGATTTTCGAAACTCGAAGCGAAGTTTCGTCTAAAATCTTGAAAAAAATTCTAAATTCTTTAAATTTTGGAGATTTATTTTTTTGTTTGATCTTTAATTTAGGATTGGCGGCGGTAGGTTAACCGAACCGAAACCGGGGTTTTTGGGCAAAAAAGCAAATTTTGGAGCTGGTCGATGTTCAATCAGACCCAAACATTCAAACTTTTCCCCCTATGGCGCTCCACCACGGGCACCAAATTTTAATTCTTAAAAATAAAAAAGAAGCTTAAATATCGTGGAGAGTGAAACATAGAATATACGTAAATTTTTAAAAGAAATTTCACGGTGGAGGGGAGTTCGCGGATTTAAGAAACGCGCATGGTAGCGGATTTAAGAAACGCGCTGGCGATTTAAGAAACGCGCATGTCAATAAATTTTTGAAACGCGCATGGTAGCAGAATATGCGCATGGTGGCGGATTTAAGAAACGCGCATGGCAATAAATTTTTGAAACGCGCATGGTAGCAGAATATGCGCATGGTGGCGGAATTCGCGCATGGTGGCGGATTTAAGAAACGCGCTTGGCAATAAATTTTTGAAACGCGCATGGTGGCGGAATTTAAGAAACGCGCTGGCGGAATTTAAGAAACGCGCATGGCAATAAATTTTTGAAACGCGCATGGTGGCGGATTTTTGAAACGCACCAGCCCACATAAATGACTTCTTACTTCACACAGAGAAGAAGGCGTATGGCAAATGTTAAGATCAACTGCAGAATTTGGTTCTGCACAGTTTTGTCGACTTCATCTCTCTCAACACGGCCAGTGACAAGATAGACGACCCTAACAACACAGCTAGTAAAAAAGACATTGCCATATAATTCTCTGGCAATATAATCAGCAAGCCATTGGTCATAATGCATAAATCCTTCAATAAAGTTTGGGTTTTTAACAATTTGCACTTTCTTTGGCATATATGCGGCGTCTTTGATGTTGTATCCTTTGATCACATGAAAATGGGCAAGTTCTGCTGCCCATTGGACAAATGTGAAATTGAAAACTGTCTTTTTCTGTGAATATTTGATAGGAACATGGAGAATTGATTCTTAAAAATTCAGTTCATTTTTAGGCCCTAACGGTGTTGGCCTACTCGGCAGACAATTGGCGATTAGCCAACTTAATAAATGGCATACACTAACATAAAAGAGTCAGAATAATTGCTTCTGTTCTTATTTTGTTCTTATTTCTTTTTTTTAACAATTTTCTGGAACGATTTCTTTAATATTTCAACAACAAAAAAATTCCCGGTGGCACCTGACGGCATCGCCGGACACCCAATCCTTTTGAAAATTTTACAAATTGGATAAAAAATTGTTTTTTGGCGAAAATCTGTTAACAAATTTAACCAAATTTAAATTTTCAAACATTCCTCAGTGGCGCCTATCGGCATCCCCGGCTCCCCATTCGTTAAGGTTTTGCTTAAAAGTTACCAAAAATTGGTTCTTTTTTGTGCAAGATCTGTTACCAAATCAACAGCTTAAAAAACTGCTGTAGGAAATGCTGCAAACAGTTGATTTTTTGAAATAAAAATGCTATTTAAAGCTTTGGAGTCGAGTTTTAAAAAATGTTCTCATTAAGGAGCATTTCAATTATTTACAAATCAAACTTTATTTTAATTAACTGACTCATTTCCGTTTCAAGATAAACAGAGTAATAGGTATAAGTGTTGTCAAGAAGTGTGGCAAAGGATTTGACATTGTAGATCCGCTCTTGTGAAGTCCACACAGGTTTTTCTCCATAACTGGAAACGGAAATGCACATCAAAGCCAAAATAATAAAAGCAACCACAATTTTCAATTGCATTTTATTAAAAGAAACAAAAAAATTATATTTAACCTTAAAACAAATAATATAGACCTAAAATATTGGCTTTATTTTATTGAGTGAAAATTTTGCAGAAACCGCCCATGGAAATTGTCAAAAATATCAGTTCAAACGGAGAATAATTATGCCAAGGGAATTATACAGTATACGGCCAAATTGTTGAAATTTAATGCACTATAGCAGTGATGGGCCAAATCAAAAAATATAGAGCAAAATGCGAAAGGCGAAAGGCCCAAAAAAGCCGAAAGATCCGAAATCAAAATTATTCATGGGGTTAAACAAAAAAAAGATTTGTGACTGGAAATAAGCAAATTGTACATTTTGGGGCAAATTTTTATAGCTGTCTGTCTTTGAAATGGATGGAAAAGAAGGGTCGGCGATGCCGATAGGCGCCGCTGGGGAAAATTTTGAAAATTCGTATGTATTTTGATATCAAAACTTACACAAAAAAGGATCATATAAGGATTGTTGAGATAAATATTGAGAAAATCCACATGAATGGATCCGGTTTTTAAAATTTTGCAAAAAAAATATATTGCTCAAAAAATGACAAATTGGATGGTTTTTAGACGTTCGAAACCCTAATTGAGGGGTTTGAATAGTTTTTTTTAGAGAAATCCTCTAAAATCGCCTTTTTAGGCTATAATCCTTTAATTATCAGACAAAAACATTCAAAATTTTCCACGGTGGCGCCTTTCTGCACAAATGGGCCCACATTTGCTTAGGCTTTCAAAAATCTGTCTAAACCCCTAAAAAGTGCGTCCTTTTGTGCCAAACCTTTTCCAAAATATTCCCTGATTTTAAAAAATTCCACCCCACTGGCAGCGCTTATCAAAAAAGGCTGGGAAAAAATGAAATTATTTTGGAGAATCATTTTGATTGCCTTTTTACAATTAGAATTATTTTTTTTTGTAATTAAGGATTTATGAGTTCAATTGATTTTTGAAAATTTTTTGTCTGCCAGCCCAGTTTAGAAATAACAAAAAACTGATGCAATTGAAATAATAATAAATTAAGTAAAACGAAGACATCCTGGCTTAAAAAGAAAAGATTCACACGTATAATTTGTTGGCATTTATTGCCCTCTAATGCATGATCATGATCACGCAACAAATGTCAAGTGTTTATTATTCAGCCATTGATTGGCATTTTGAAAGCACTTTAGTGCAAATCACTTTACAAATGTACAGCGTATTAATTCGTTATGGTGTTTATTAATGATGTTAACAAGTGAATGGGTGCCGTGATGAGGGTGGAGTATAGTTTAATTTTAGCCAAAAGTATTGTGCCTCCGACCAAAACGAGAATGACGATGATAATAACCAAAGTCCAAATAATCAAAGTCCATTTGACGTATTTGATGATTCCAATTGGGTCTTCAATCCAAATTTTGCCCTTTTCAATCGTTTCTTCTGCCTTCTTCTTTAGATTTTCTCCTTGCTTTTGTAGTTTATCTACCAGAATTTATTGTTGAATTCCATGGCCCATGGGTTGTTTTCTTGTTCATCACAATCAATTTCGGTGCCCAGGTAGCTCAAATCACGTGTGCCCGGTTTCACGAAAAGAGTTTGCTTTGCCACCATCACTGGCAGCTCACGAAAGCATCTTTCTCCATTTTTTGATCCCATAAAACTTCTTCACACTTTTGGTCCCTTTGTGAGGACTTGGTCCAAAAAGCTGTGATGTCATCCCGTTTGTAAAAAGATCGGGCGGCATCTTCGGGCATCTGGCGGGCTAGTACTTTAGCAACCGAAAGTGCATTATTGCGGTCGTGGCAGTCAGTGGTCCATTTTTCCTTTGCGTTTTGTATGTTCGTGCGATGCGTCTTCCATCCCAAATAGCTCAGTCGGGAGTTTTCATGGTCGAGATTTTCTTCTTTCCACAATTTTTCGGATTGGTGCGTCTTCTTCGAATGCTTCCCGTTTCGTGATTACTGTCGTAGGGCTTTCTTCGTTATAGTCATCTGGAAAGGTGAAAGGTGTAGGACTCCTTCCTCTAAGTCTTGGAATTGATCGTCGTCGGTGGCGTTTCCTTCTTTTTGTTCGGTCAACTCGTTTAGTTCCTTTAGAATGACATCTAAAGGGCCAGTTATCGTACTTAGATTTTTAATCATTGGACTGGCTGTGGTAGAAGCAAATGGTTTTGGCCGAATTGTGGTTGTAAGAGGAGTCATAGTGGTAAGGACGGAAGTCGGGCGAGTAAACGGAGAGATTATTTTTGTTTGGGGAGTCGTTGGAGGAACAGCAGTAGTTGTGGTAGGAATATTGGTACTGCTTACTAACATGGTTGGGCGAATGGTTGTAAGTATAGGAGTTGTTCGAATAATGGTGATAGTGTGAGTATCGGAGGCATGGTTGAAGTTGGAGGAGTGGTCAGTTTTAGGGTTGGTGGAGTAATCGTGGTGCGAATCATTGTAGTTGAACGAGTAATCGGTATAGTTTTTGTCGGCTTGGTAGTTGGAATAATGACAGTGGTGCGAATTAATGGGGTCGGGCGGATGGTCAGAATTACTTTGGTTGGCTGTGTAGTCGGAACAATTTTTGTTGGTACGATTAATGTCGGCCGCACCGTTGATGGGATCATCGTAGTATGAGGTGAGTTGTGGTAATTTGAATTGGCGTGGGACGAGTCGTTGAAGGCATAGTGGTTATGGGAATGGTTATGGTTCGATGCGTTGTTGGTGTGGTAATTGTGGTTGGAATAATAACCGTTGTTTGGGGAGTTAATGGTAAGTTTTTAGGGAGTGTTATGACCGCATCCGTTTTTACTTCTCCTCGGCGAATAATTGGTTTATTCTGGGCGCAGTTGTCTTTCTTAGTTCCGCTTTGACCCTCACTTCGTTTCGGTCGTAACGTCTTTGTCGCATTTACAATTTCCGATCACATGAATGTACACATTATTTTCCGTTTTTAAAGCTTCATCAGGGACTCCAAAAACGGGAAACTTTCTCTCCTGGTTCCGACTTATCGGAAAGGTATATTGGAGCTCATCGATGACTACTGCTTTCTTTGGCCAAATTTCCGCTATCACGGGTCCCACTATGAAGTGAGAATTCCAAAATTCATCTGATGGAACTTTCCACATTAGCATTTCCACGTCACCTGGCAATCGGATCCAACTTCCATCTTCTCGCAGACTTTTGTCGACTTTTAAGGAATCTCCCCATGATGTCACTAATCTTCTTCCTCCCAAAATTCCTGCTGTCCCGGCTTCGATTATCGTTTGTGTGTTATGGAAACAATTCACTCCATACCATCCGTATTCCTTTCGGATCGGTGATAGACTTTCCCATCATGACTCGCTCACTCGGTTCATAGGCAAATGATTTAATGATGCGTGACAGTCTTCAACCGATGCCTCTGATTCCATCTTTTTGTCCGGGTGGTCCAAAGTTACAATACGTAGGAAAGATTCGGTGCATGTGATTGTGGTGACATTCCAGCATTTAAAGGCGGGAAACACTCGCGGAAATCGAATCGGAATATAAAGGTCTGTCTTGAAAGTAAGCGGTGGTCTCTCCGCGGGCAGGGTACAATTTTGTTCCTCCGGAAAGCTCTTTGTTACATTGATTCCCTCTGTTGGTTGGGTCGGGCAAACTTCCTCTGTCTGAGTTATTCCTTCACGTTCTCTGTTTTGGTCTTCTTGACCGTCGTTTCTCGTCCAGTCTCGATTTCGGTTAAAGTTTGACCGAAAATAGTTATTACGCGATCCTTGGAATCGGTTGCCTAGTGGTGTGAAATTTGCCCCGCGCCAATTGAATATTCCACGGTTTCCGTATGATCCTCTTCGATAGCCTCCAAAATCTCTTGAATTGAAATTCCCTTTGCTGACTTTGCCCTTCATCCCGTTGATAGAACTGAGTTCGCCTTGGGTCTTCGTTTGACTTTTGTTATTTCATAGTTCATTCAGTTCCGTCCGTACTGCGTTGACCTCTGCCAAAGCGACTTTCGTTTTTGCATTTTGTGAATTTTTCCACAAATCATCTGTCAGGTTCCCTTGAACCTGCTCAACACGCCTGGCTTGCGACACGGCTTCTTCCAAATTTTGCGGTTCGTCCATATACATGACTTTTTCTTTTAATTGTGGTCTCAAATTTGCTCGAAAAAAATCCCTTGCGATACCCGAGCCAAATTGTAGCAGACGATCCTCTTTTGCCTGTTTCACATCATTTTCCCGGTCACCCAGGGCCAAATATGCAAAGTCCATCTCCAAGCGGTCATCCGGATAAGCGCGATTGACCAAATTTCTTATTGCCTGCGCAAATTCCTCTAGCGACTCTCCAGCCAATTGCTTCCTTTGTGCTAATTTTTGTCGTGCCGTCAAGCTCGGTGTCATCTGTTTCAGCTTCTCTGCCAGGGTATTTACCAGGATTCACCAATTATTCTTCGTATCTTGGTCAAAGCTTTCGTAGATGGCACGTGCCGAACCTCTGAGATAAAGCGGCAAAATTTGGGCACATCTCGCAGGAGTCCAATTTTGTGCAGTTGCAATCATGTTGAAGGTCTTCAAATATTCTTGCAAATCAGCGTTTCCATCGAAGTAAGCTGGCATTGGAAGTCCCAGGCGGATGCCGACATCGTCCTGTACCTCTCTTTCAAGTGTTATAATCCGACGCCGAAGGGCGCCTATGTCCATATTTCTTAGCTGTCTCTTTTGTTGAATTAGCCACAATCTTTTTTCGCGAGCAGTTTCTCCTTCGCTGGGATGGTCCTCCTCAAAAGAGTTTGATCGTCTTGGTAGATCAGTCGTTTTTGCCGGAATTTTGGAAAATTTCAGAAAATTCTTCAGAGAAGTAGTCGAGGATAATTTCAAAGAGAATAACACCAGAACTTCGTCGGTTGTCGATGTGTTGAAAAGAAATTTAACTTCCCAAAAGAAACGATTAACACCAGAAAATTGTTTAAGAGAAATAAGTAGAATTGTTGTCGTGCATTCGTTGATTAAGTCAGATGATTGTAATGAAAATGAAAGAAAAATCGGCCGCCTGTCAGATTCTTCTTTGTTCCCCGTATGAATAATTGTTCGTTTCTCCCGTTAACTCCTGATTAGTTCATCTTTATCCCTTTTATTTTGCTTTAATTCCCGTCGTTAATCGCTTCTCATCATTGGTCGCAATTCGCTAATTGCCTTTTGTTCATCGAATTCGTTCATTTTTTGTCCCGGTACCAATGTTTCCTTGTGCTGAATTTTTCCCTTACCCTTTTCCCAATTTAATTAATTAATGAGCTCTTTCTTACTGATCAACAACTCTCAATACACAGAAATGGGGCCCGGCCTATGAAAGAGAGGGGAAGAGAAATGGGCAGCTGTTTACGCAACATTTGTTAATCGACGGGCAAAGTAAAATGAGAAGGGAAAGGAATGTCCAATCAGTGAGCGGAGGGGGGGGGGGAGAAGGGCGGCGTAAGAAATCGGAGAAAAATTGAAGTAGGGACAGTATGACTAATTAAATTTATTATGTGGAAAAAATGACGGAATATGTCTAGAGAATCGCAAAAGAGGAAGGAGAAAGAAAAAAAAATAAATATAGAGATTTTTAGAGTTAGTGTTAAAGCGCGTTCCCATGCAGATTTGTCCGCGCTCGAATTTTGGCGGGTTCCTTGTGCCAACTTCAACTGCTCGCGTCGCTGTTACGGACTCGCCGACTGGTCCGAACCAGTGGTTTGTGCTTCCGACACGCCATTCTGCGACCTATCCCATGACCTCTGGCCCCATTGGGTCCTCCTTTTGTCACTGGGACTCAATGTCCTTTTCGCCGTGGCCAATGCCGTCCTTTTCACTCTGATCATCACCCAGCGCCGCATTCGTCAGGAAAAAGGCTATTTCTGTAGCCAATGTCATCGCCTCGGGGCGTCGACTCGACAGCAACTTGTTAAATTTGTTTTAAATTTATTTATATACACACACATAAAATTTGTTAACACTTCACTTCAGAACACACTATAAAAATTTTGCTAAAATGAAACGGAATTGGATAAAAAAGAAAAATGGTGGGATCGGCGAAAAATGGAAAATGAAAAATAATGGAGGCGAAAAGGGAGCATTGGGTAAGCCAACAAAAAATAATTTTACTCAACCATAAATGCATAATGAAAATGTAAATTACAATATCATTGTCAATGAAGGGTGCAAACCAGAAATCAGATTGGGGAGGGGGGGGGGGGAAGGGAGGGGCGGAGGGAAAAATTTTCAAATCCCCACAATGTCCACCATAAAATGGCCGTGTGCCCCTTGGGTCCGTTGGGCCCCTACTGCGTCGGGATATGATCCCGGCGCAGAAGGGGCGCGGACCGGCCAGACGAAGAGAAAGCCGGTCTTTTAAAAAGCCTTTATTATCGCCAAAAGAAATGTTGATCAATCCATTCGATCGAATATATCCCAACAACTGATCACTTGTTCCCCCCAAAAAGAATTGGTATAAGTAGCGGTGAATGGGCGGGGTAAGAAGGAGAAGGGAGTGACAACTGACGGGTAAACTGTGAGAGATAAAACGAAGGGTACATAACATGGGAGCAGGGAGAGTGAGAGGAGACGAGCATAACAGGTGTGAGGCCGCGAAGCGGCTGAGCCCGTATCTTCCAAGGAAATTCCAAAAAAAAAGAATACCAAGAAAAAAAAAGAAAAGGTGAAGAAGGAGAACAAAGCATAAGAATTAGGTATTGTTATGAAGACACTTATGTGTCTCAACAGTGGCCTTGAAACACACTAATGTGCCCTATTTTTGAAAAAAAAAAAAAAAAGAATGGATTAGGTTATGCCAAAGGATAAAGAAATAGGTCAGACGGTGCTAGGACGAAGTAAAAAGTGCAAGTGGGGCGAAGTACGAAAAGTGCAAGTGGGGCGAAGTACGAAAAGTGCAAGTGCGGGATTTCAGAGGGAGGGCCGTTTCAGGACGGAAAGTGCAAATAATAAAAAAATATTTTTAAATAAAAATAATATTTTATAAATTGCTGTTTTTTATTAAATGTTTTAATAAGAATATATAATATTTTTTATTAATCAAATCGGTATAATTTTTGGAAATTCATTGAAACAATGCCTTTTTTTCATTTAATAATATGTTTCCTTTCTTTTTTCATTTTGGGGTCGAAAAAAGAACATTCTTTAAAATGATTGAGTGTCAATTTATTTAGTAACAAAACTTAGTGACGAGAAGCTTCACTAAGAGAAAATTAATGGGATCAATGAAGGAGAAGAGTGATCCCTTATGATCGGGCAAAGTGGGGAGCCGGAGAGGGCAGGGTCGCTAGTTCAGCTGGTAGAACACTGGTCCGGAAAGCCAGAGACGCCGGTTCAAAGCCGGCGGCCCAACGACGGTTCGTTCTGTCGGCCCCATGAAATGAAAAAAGAAAGGAAAACATATTAAAATGAAGAAAGGCATTTTTTCAATGAATTTTTAAAAATTATACCGATATGATTCATAAAATATTATATATTCTTACTAAAACCTTTAATAAAGAACAGGAATTTATAAAATATTATTTTATTTAAAAACATTTTTTTATTATTTGCACTTTCCGTACTGAAACGGCCCTCCCGCTGAAATCCCGAACTTGCACTTGTACTTAGTCCCAGCACGGGTTAGACGTGCCAAGTGCCAAAAAGCTTCAGAAAATGCAAAAAGATAGGGTGCGAGGCCGCGAAGCGGCCGAGCCATTGCCCGTTTAATCATTCATTACTGTTAACACCAGAACCGTCTTGCCTAGCGGTTTTGATGCGCCGAAGGCGCATTCAGCCTAGTTTTAAATAATTTCATCGTTTTTCAAAAATTTTCCGTTAGCGAAATAAGCACTGCCGATTTCTGAAGAAAATCTGTTAACAAATCGGCCATAAATTTTCAAAATTTCCGGTGGCGCCTATCGCAAAATTTTTTATGGGAGCCCTATTTTTATTTATTTTTAGTGCCAATTAAGAATTTACAATGCGGCTCGGTTTTGGCTCCCAGTTGGAATAAATATTTGAAGTTTTGTCTCAGTGGTCTTTTAGATGGTAAAAGACTAAGAAGGAAGGTTCGTGTTCAACCAATGACAAGAGATATTTTACTATATGTGTATATTGATGCTAATTTTAAGATGAGATGGAAAAGGGCTAGGTAAAAAAGAAATTGCTTCACTATTTCTTCTTCCTCTCCCTTCTTTGACTCTCTCACATTTCCCTTCTCTCTCCTCTCCCACCCACCCAACGCAGCCGCTCTCTTCCGCCCCGCCGAAGTTAGAGATAAGAAAATAGCATGCCAAAACAAGAGAAAAAGAAAATAAAGCTTAAAAGTTTGCCCCTTTTAAAAAATTTTTCTAGCACTTTAATTTTCTTGAAATTTTGCATAACCCTATATTTCGAGTCCCTCTATCAAAGCATGCTTTATTATGTTGCTAAGTCCTTTCTATCTCGAGATCGGCTCATGCTTTTTTACAAGGGAAATTATCAATTTTTTATAATTTTTGCTTTTTTATTTTTTTTGGCGTTCTGATTTATTGCAACTGAGAGCCAAAACCGAACCACCGTGTTTATTAAGATTCTAATTAGGGTGCCGCGGCGAATCGGGCGATTCCCCTTTTTGGGGGGAACCGCCCTGTTCGGTGCGGACGTTTCGGCGCAGAAATGGCTTTTTCGGCGTGGCGACTTAAGAATTACCTTTTTTAATAAAAAAAATTCTTTTAAGATTTATAAAAATCGCGAATTTATGAACCGCCCAAGGTGGCGGTTTTTATGAAACGAATATCTCATGTTTTTCGTATTGTTCTATATATTTCCGCCCAAAATTTTTTCGACATTGTCTTTTTTCAAAAATTTCTTTTTGGCAACTCTGCCTGTCTTTTTTCAAAAATTTCTTTTTGGCAACTCTGCCCTACATAATGTCATTATTTAGGCTGGAGTTTGGAAAACGGAATTGGTTCCCCGGTTCGCCCTTCGTTGTTCATTCCTATTTTTGCCCTCTTTCTCATTTTACATTGATGGATGGGGGGAGGATGGTTAATGCATTTGCTGAAATGTAATGTGGTGTATTTGTGATGGTGTGTGTTGTTGGTATGTTTTATTGACTCATCCCTCCCGTTTTCCCCTTAAATCTTCACTTTTTGTGTGCAGTTGGTTTCTGTTTTTTCATCGCCTGCTTAATGATGCGAAAGCCCTCTTTTTTTTTTTTTGTATTATTCAACTTATTAGTCATTTCTAGGGGTCGGGGTCGTTTCGGCGTGGGACTTTTCGGCGTGGCCAACTTTGAGAAGCCATAACTTTTTTCTAAGTCTGCCAATTCAAATATTATTGGTATCATCAGAAAGCTATATATGTGCTGCATTCATCGTGCCAAAAAATCAAAAAAATCCATCCATGTATAAAAAAGTTATGACCTGTTGCGCTGAATTATCCAGAAAAATTCCATAACTTTTTTTGTATATTTTTAAAATTTTTTGAAATTTAGATGATGATAGATCTCGTCAAGTGATTTCAAATAATACCTAATTTATTTAATTTGGAAGAAAATGAAAAAAGTTATGGCCAGTCGCGCCGAAAGGGTCCACGCCGAACTGGGCGGTTCCCATTTCTAGGGCTAGACAAATTTGATTTCCCGGGTCCGGATTTTCAAACTGCCAAATTTTTCGTCGGATCCGGAACCGGATTTTCATTTTTAAAAAGTTACCGTCCGGATCCGAATTTTCATTTTTCAAAAAGTTCCGAAATCCGGTTTTCAAAAAGCCAGACCCGGTTACGGATTTTGAAAAATTCGCTAAAGTAATTTTTTTTCGTGGAGCAGGTTCATTGTCACTGTTTGAAGCGGGAATACCAAAAATTCATTGCCAAAACAGTCCAAGTGCTGATTCATTGGGTTTCATCAAAATTAGAGCTATTAGTTAGGTATGTATTTTAGGCTTTTTTTAATTTTTAAAAAATTTAAAGGGGCAGGGGCCGGCGATGCCGAAAGGCGCCGCCGGGGAATTTTTTTAAATCTGTGTATTTGAGTAACAGATTTTCACCAAAAATAGCCCATTTTAGGTCCATTTCACCCAACTAAACCACGATTAAACCATAAATAATCCAAAAAATTTCATTATTTTGTTGGTGTTTTCCACTAAATCTCAACGTCTTTCTTCAAATTACCATCTTGCGCCGGATCAGGAAAAATCCGGAATCCGGTTTTAAAAACGCGGAAACGGATTTTCATTTCCAAAAATTTATCGGTGGGATTTTCCAGGATAATCCGGAAATCCGATGAGGCCCAAAAAACCAGGATCCCGGATTGGGATCCGGAAAAATCCGTCCGGGTCCCAATCCGGTGCCTAGCCCTAGTCATTTCTTTATTAAATTTAAAATGTTTTTTTTTTTCTTCAAAAATTTAGCAATTTTATTTTTATCGTGATTAACCTCTCTACCTCTTAAAATGTCAAAATGTTGATGACCAAAAAAATAGAAACATAAAAAATAAATTTTTGAAAAATTTATACTTCTTACATACTAGGTATGCAATAATATCGAAATAAAAACTGGAATCCGATTTATAATGAAATTTCCTAAATTTTCAATTTTTTCTTTGAAATCTTGTCCCGATTGAATTCCTTGACTCTTTCTATTGCACATCGCCATTCATAATTTTTGCATAAAATTTCAATTTTTTCTCATTGAAACAATTTTTTTTTTCAGCGCTGATCAGAGTAGTTCGTGGTTGGTCGGCGGAGTAATTTTTGTTGTTTAACTGCTGCTGTTGCTCCTTCCCATTGCAAAATTGTGTCCGCTCATGGCATTGTCGGACGGCACTTGCAACAACAACAATGACAACAGCAACTGCAATGCATTGTCAGCCGTGCCGACATTTGCTGCAAATGCTCTTGAACGGCTTCAACATCTTGAACAAATTTATCTTAACGGGTATTCATAAAAGACAATGATATTTCGCACAAAATTTGGGAACATTGGATAAATCCTTCTCACCCAATTTTCGCAAAGGGCTCAAAAAGGCAAAAAAGCAAGCAAGCTATAGGAACCATTTTTTCATATTAAAATTTTGGTCAAAGTAAAGTTTTTGGGTCCAATATATTTTGTCTATCCTATTTTTTTTATTACATTTTACAACTAATAAATGCTTTTCTCAATGTTCTTTTTGATTGCACTATGACGAAGCTTTGTCCATGGAGACATTGTTGGACGCCCTGGTGTGCCTGTACGATGAGTGTTGCAGCTCAACGCTACGCAAGGAGAAGTCCATCGCCGATTTTGTTGAATATGGCATGTCTTTTTTGGGTGGCACTGCGTGGGGGGGGGGCTCGTTGAAAAAAATAATAACCAAAATTTCTTGTTAAGTCCAAAAGATTTTCAATTTCAATGAGTTTGGTAATTTGGTGGGTTTTTTAAACTATTTTATTATGCAAAATAATGTTTTAACTTTGGTCATATGCCTGTAATTATAATTATGGCAATGAACCGGATGTTCGGGCTATTGACCGGGGTCAACCCATTGTCACAGAATGTCGCATGCTGTGCCCATTTTTGTTATTTTCTCAAAGTTACTAGGAATGTTCCAAGCGAGAAACCCAAAGATAACTTGGCAACAAAATATTCAATTTTGGAACTTCTTTTTTTTTTTTTTTGGGATTTCATCCGAATTTTAGCAAAACCAATCGTGGCACGGGTCAAGGCACTGCGACTGTGCCGCGAAGACTTTGAGGTGCTCAAAGTAATCGGGCGCGGTTCATTTGGCGAAGTTGCGGTGGTACGGCTGACGAACACGGACAAGGTTTCCTTTGGACAATCTTTTCCATTACAGAATTTCTTAAATGTGTCGGCTCTAGGGGGCAAGGCTTCCCTGGTTTTCAGTCTGGTCGGTTTTTTGACTTATATTCTTCTCTCCGATTTATTGGGGTTGTTTCCAATCCAAATACCCGGGTTCGGTTTGTCGACCACTTAATCTCCCGTTTCTATAGTTTAAACGATTATTATGGGCTTTGTTTGACAAACTATGAAATTTTGTTGTTTATAGGGATTTTTTTTGGTTTGAAAATTTGACCAGCGAATTTTCGACTAAATGGCATTGTCAAAATCTTAGGGGTTTTTTTTTTGGCTCTATTCCAGTTTACGCGTCAAATCACTAATCATACTACGTGCCATAACTCTTCTTGGTCAGTCAATCCCTGCATTCTTGGTATCATTCGAAAACATAATGCCTGGAGAAGTTCAACATAAAGTTCAGAAATTTAGAACACCGAACAAAAATAAATTATTAATGTCCATTTGTCTGCTCTGTAATTTTATTTTGACATAGTGTTTTTCGTAATTTTCTGGCATTAATACATTCTACAGGCTTTAAGCTTTCGAATCATACCAAGAATGCAGGGATTGACCGACCAAGACAAAAGTTGTGGCCCAAGCAACCTATTCTTATTTAAAAAAGTTTTTTCCTCAAATAGTAAATGGCAGGCATTTATGATGTTTAATAAAACTGCATTTTTTTAGATTTACGCCATGAAGATTCTGAACAAGTGGGAGATGCTGAAACGGGCAGAGATCTCCTGTTTTAAGGAAGAGCGGGACGTGATGGTGTTTGGCGATCGCCAGTGGATCACCAATCTGCACTACGCTTTTCAGGACGACAAAAACTTGGTAAAACTTTTCAGAAAAAAACAAATCAAATAGAACGGGCTTTTGGCAGGGTTTATGGGTCCCGGACCCAAGCAGGCAGCGACCCCCCTTTCCCTGAGGTCATCCTATCCAGTTTCAGTTTTGACCCATTTCGATAAACTCTCAGACCGACTTTTTTGTGAAATTCGGTATTTTTTTCGATATCGGTATTATACCAAAAAAAAGTGCATTTGCCTAACACTAATTATAACTGTGGCATATTTAAACATAATAAAATGGGTTAAAACCGAAACATCGAAAAAAATCACTGCCACCCTTTTTGCACAACAGTATTTGATCATGGACTACTATGTGGGCGGCGACCTGCTGACACTGTTGAGCAAATTTGAGGAGGAGCATGGCCATGTGCCGGAGCATATGGCCAAATTTTATGTGGCCGAAATGATTTTGGCCATCGACTCGGTCCATCGGTTGGGCTACGTTCACCGGGACATCAAGCCGGACAACGTGCTGTTGGACATCACCGGCCACATCAAGCTTGGCGACTTTGGCAGCTGTTTGCGCCGTCAGCCGGACGGCACAGTGTGCGCGACGACGGCTGTTGGCACGCCCGACTACATTTCGCCCGAAACGCTGCGGGTGGGTGTAAAGGCGAGGAGAAAAGCAGGGGCAAAAATTTCGGCGGACGGGGGCAAAATGTAGTATCTTTTCCTTTTCTTTTTCAAAAATGCATGCACGAGCATACATTAACAAGGGGTGCGCCAGGGCGAGGCCCATACGACGGACGATTGGCGCAAGGGGAGTGCGCCAGGACTAATTTTTCGTACGAAGGCCCCCAAGTTTAGTGCCTGATTTGTTAATAGATTTAGCTCCAAAAAAGCACGATTTTTGTGGAATTTTTAGATGAAATTTTAGAAAACATAGGTAAAAAGGGGTCCGGTGGTGCCGATAGGCGCCGCCGGGGAAATTTTTTTTAATTTGACTCAGATCTGCTAATGAATTTTTGGTCTAACATTGGACTATTTTCCCCCTAACGACCGACCCCCTTACTTACGACGAACCAGGAGGGCGGGTGCCAGGCCTCTTACGACGAGGGGGGGGGGGGGGGGGGTTGCGCCGGCGCACCACTTGTTACTGTATGTGCACGCTCGATTTTTCCATTTTCGGTGAGAAGAGCTAACCTCTGAAATGGTCAATATTTCTAAAAATAAAACCTTTTTCTTACCAAATTGCGTTCAAATTTTAAAACAAAATTCCTCAGAATCGGACGTTCAAAATATCGTCAGAAGCCTTCCCCCTCCACCATGGATTTATTTTTGCCATTCGGCATTTCAGGCTGTCGAAGATGGACGAGGACGATATGGCGCCGAGTGTGATTGGTGGTCGCTGGGCATATGCATGTACGAGGTTTGTTTATAGGATCGGAAGTTCGGTGATGATACGAATTCCATAAATTTGTTGGCGGGCACGAGGGAGCAGGACGAAACGTCTCCGAAAAAAAAAATTTGGAGCGTACCCGTGTTCCGACATTTGCGGTCCGGACATTTGCGGCCAATTTCTTAAGGGTCTTTTTCAGACATTTGCGGCCAATTTCTTAAGGGTCTTTTTCAGACATTTGCGGCCAACGGATCGTCATTTTTTTTTTTTTGTACAATTAAATATTAAAACATTTTTCAATCCATTTTTATATTTGCACAAAAAAGTTATTCATTTTTTATTTAATTTCGACAAAGAAAATCTGAATTTTTTCTTTAGTTTTGTCTAAGGATGGAGAAGTCAGAATGTTGATCAGAACAACAGTATAGAAGTGATTTAAAATTAAATTGTATGAGATGATTTGGCATTTTATGCGGGCCGCAAATATCCTTCTTTTGGCTTGTGCCGAAAAATAGAATAATTTTAATCCGCAAATGTACGAAAATGAACTCTTAAGAAATTGGCTCGAGGCGCAAGTGCCCGACCGCCTTTGTTGGGCCGCAAAAGTCCGTTTTTCAGCGGGCCGCAAATGTCCGGACCGCAAATGTCATACAACCGTGTACCCCCGGGGGCTTGACCCGAAGAATCTTTCGAGCCTTCCCTCGCCCAAAATTTTTATTTTTGCTTTTTCGACATATTTGGTATAACTTAAAAAAAAAAATTTATACACATCTTTTGGAAATTTGACTAAAAAACGTGAAAATTTATACTCATCTCACAGATGATTTTTAATGAAACGCCATTCTATGCGGAAAGTCTGGTGGACACGTACGGCAAAATCATGAACCACGAGGAGATGTTCGAGTTCCCGACCGACATTGACATCAGTGACCAGGCCAAGGACCTGATCTCGCGCTTGGTGTGCGCTCGCGAGACACGGTTGGGCAAGAACGGGTTGGAAGACTTCAGGCACCACGCCTTCTTTGCTGGCATCGACTGGGAAAACATTCGGAACGGTAAAACTTAGTAGACCAACTTGGGGGAGATTAATTTTTTGGGGGGAAAAAAATTACGCTTGCGCGCTTGGTAATTGTTGTTTTGGGTAAACTGGTTTCTGAATTTGTAATCTTGGCGTAACTTGTTGTTGGTGGTCTATCATAAAATTTGAGAATTTATCCTCGGGTAAAAATAAAATTTTTTACAGAATTTTGAAACCTCTTTCCATTTCATGCCTAAAATTTCAAAAAAAAAAATTTTGTCAATTAATGGACGTAAAACCGCATGAACCGGGTCAACTCGGCGCCACCGGGTGCACCTCGTTTCCCCCCCCCCCGCCGTTTCCCCCCCGCCGTTTCCCCCCCACTTCGTTTCCCCCCCCAAAAATTTTTTTAAGAAAAACTTCTAATTCTTAAAAATTTTTCACGAATAGATTACTAGGTAGTTTTTTCAGGCAGAAAATTTCATGAAAAACTTAAAATTTTCGAAAAATTTTTCCTGAAATTTTCTGCCTGAAAAAACTACCTAGTAATCTATTAGTGAAAAATTTTTAAGAATTAGAAGTTTTTCTTAAAAAAAATTTCGGGGGGGAAACGAAGTGGGGGGGGGGGGGGAAACGGCGGGGGGGAACCGAGCGGGGGGGGGGGGAAACGAGCTGCTCCGGGCGCCACCAACTCCACCAAGCCCAAATATTCAACAAAATAAAAAAAAAATTTTTCTTTCAATAAGACGTAATCGTGTCCCGACATTTCATTTGCGGTTCGACTTTTGCGGTTATGTCCAAAAAGTCTTCAAATTTATGTTGTTTTAAATGCTTTAAAAAGGTTTGATAGAGGCTAATACATGAATTTTGTTTGAGATATGCTTTCATTTGGATTAAGGCAATGCAATTTGAAACCGATTATAGACGTAGGCGCAAATGTCGGGTCCGCAAATATTAAGACCGCAAATGTCGGGGGACGTAATAATAAGGCTCGACTTTTATATTTTTTACCTACTTTTTTTGCGTATAGTTCTTGATGAGAGAAGCATAAAAATTACATTTTCTTCGAACGTTTTTGAAAGATTTTAGCAATTATTTTTAACTACTTTGGAATTTTTTAATAGTTTTTGGCGGGTTTTTTTGCCGAGTTGATCCTCCACCGAAACCGCAAATATAAAAAGAAAAACAATTTTTTTTCTAGCCGAAGCGCCCTATAAGCCGGAGGTGTCCAGCCCCACTGACACGTCCAACTTTGACGCCAGCCTGGCCAACGACTTCACCCCGTGCGAAACGCAACCGCCCAAAGTGACCGCCCCATTCACGGGCCTCCATTTGCCGTTCATCGGTTTTACCTACACAAGTGGCAGGTAAATGAGAGTAAAGGCGTTTTCTTAGTTGACTGGGATTATGATTTCTGTTGACCGTAATCTAATTTTCCGTAATCAAAATTTTGGGCATGTGCTTCGGTTTTCAAAAAAAAACTAGATGGTTAGGTTTTCAAGAAAACCCGCATAAATTCGCGGGGGGGGGGAAAACGAGCTGCTTCGCTTAAAATTTGTTCGTCTTTTGTTTTTTTAGGTTTTTTATTAGGGATTAGAAAAAAATAAATAAAATTATAGCAATTTTTATTCCTATCATTTGAGACAGTTGAGAGAGAACGACTGAGCAGGCGGGGCGGGGGGGGGGGGAAGGGAGAGTGTTCGTGGAAAAAATAAACAAAAATTGGATGTTTCGTATTTCTGTGATAATTGGGCCGGACACTCATAAATTATCCGTTGCAGCCGATTGGGTTCAATAAATAAATATGCCGTACCATACATATAAAATCATTGTTTTGCTACAATAATGATGAATGGGTGCAAGAGGTGTGTCGTCTGTTAACGGTTACCCCACATTTGCGCCTCTGACATTTGTGCCTATGTCCTAAATTCAGTTTAGATTTAACTTTTAAGAATCCAAAAAAGTTTGACCGCAAATGTCTGGGCCGGAAAAGTCGTATAACCACTTAAATGGATGTTACGAATTGAATGTGGTCAAAAATTTTGTTTTTCAAGAATTTTTAAAATAATAACCATTTATACAAAAATTCGATTTCTTTTTTTTAAAGCAGTACAAAATGCTGTTTGGTATGGTTTATCAAGCCTTAATTGTTTTTGGTTGGTTAAAATTTAATTTGAACAGGGTTTTGGACATAGGCGCAAATTCCGCTGACTGTACACATTAAACATATTAGTTAATACGGCAGGGCGAGACTCCCACCGAGCTTTCAGCACCCACAAATTGTAGAACAATATTCGACCAATTCGGGTACCCGACCGACCTCCCATTGTTCTGATTTTTTTATCCGGAATCCAGTAAATTTACAAGCGTCTTTCATTAACCCAATTTAACAAAAAATTATGTTTCTTTTTCTAACCCACAGTTTTTTTTTTGTAGTGCCTTCTCTGATGCCACTTCACTGCTGGCGACAATCCAAAACAACAGCGTCGACGGCATCACCGGTGCGCGTGCCATTCTCCGTGCCGTGCCGTCAATTGACGTCAATGGTTTACCAGCAACATTGTCATCCGGCTTGAACTCGGCGCTGGCTGCTCATCAACAGCAACATGATGATGAGGACGAGCGCGAAGTGCCGCCCCGCGAGCCGCAACCGCCAGAGGCAATGCCACCCGCCGTGCCAACAAATAATGCTGCCGTTACTGCACAACAGCAGGACCAGCTGGTGGCACAGCTCAAGGACGAAATCCAAGTGAGCGAGCGGTAACGGGGCGAGCTCTTCGTCCCCGCCCCATTCTTTCCTTAGAAAAATCAAAAAACAAGGCTGCAAGTTTTTCTAGGGAAATTTCAAGAAAAAACAAAACTTTATCAGGAAAAAAAAGATAGCCAAAAAAAAAGAGAAAAAAAACTTTTTTTTAATCTTATTTCCCCAAAATAAATTTAAAAAAAAAGAAATTTTTTGAAAACCACATTTTTTATTTTATTGGGACTTTCTGGTTCAATTGTCTTTTTCTTTTCCTATAATGAATTATGGGCAAAATTTCATTTATGATTATTTTTTTTAATTTTAACTGGCGTTTTGCTGAGTGCACCCCAAAATCTCGCCGTCGAAATTTCAGAAAATTTTTTCAATACAAAAAATTTCGTTTGTTCGAAGCTAGAATATACAAAATTTTTATTACTTTTTGAAAATCAAGAATATTTCACTTTGTTTTCAGAAAATTTCCTTAACAGCTTTGGAATTTTTCAACACAGGTTTTTTTTTAACTTTTGTGGGCGAGATTTCGGGAGGCCAAATTTCGTCAGCGAGATTTCGTCCTGTCCCCGTTTTGCTTATCTCTGAACGATTTTCCTCGTTTTCAGGGTTTTCTTCTCTGATTCTGAAAATTAACATTTACACTCATTATAATTTATCAGATTTTACGCAGACGGTTGGAGGATGAGCAGAGTCAGCGTCCAACAAAGCAGGCCGGGGTGGAGGAGTTGGAGAAGAAGTGCAAGGAGGTCAAGGAGAAGAACCAGAAGTTGATCCTGGACAAGCAGGACTTGCAGAATCAGGTGTGGCGGTTGGGTACAAATTCCTAAAATGTATGGATGGCCAAGATTTGCTGGCCAACAAATTATCATCCGAACCCAGGTTCGAACCCGACCCTCCAATTTTCCATAATCCGACGTTTACGGCTTTTTTTTCTCGTTAACTTGCCTGTTTGAATTTTCTCTCCTCAAGTCGGTTGGAAAAATTTGCACGAAGTATTGTCGGCATTTTTTTTTTTTTTGCGTTCGGGTGCCAACTGCTCATTGATTTTTTTTTTTTTAGGCTGGAGGAATTGTTGGAAAAGGAGCGGACGCAGAGTCGGGAGTTTAAGAGTGCGTTGAGACAACGGGACGTTGCTCTGCAGGACTACGAGCAGACAAATGCGGAGTTGGTGGACACACGGGCGAGCCTGGCCAAGGCGGAGGGTGCCATGCGCGAGCAGGAGCACAAGGCCAAGCAATTCGAGGTGAGCCCGTAAATTAGCAAGATTTGGAGTCAATTTGCTGACACGTACGTCTCTCTTTCTTCACTTTTTTGCGAGATGGACATGATATGGCCGACTAAAAAATTTGAGTTGCATACCAGGGATGTGAGCCCCGATGTCCAAAACATTTTCGGATATCGGAATTTTAGATCTTACAATTAGAAAAGACTTCAGGAAATAGGACTTCCGACACCCATGGAATCGGCGCTGAAATAGCAACACCCAAAAAATTATTTTCAAATTGGCATAATATTTTACATCAAATGCAAAGCTAATTGCAGAGTACCGCAAATTTCCGAAATTTTGCCTAATATTCAGGGAATTCCGACCAAAAAAAAGTCGGTAAACGGAATTCCGTAACCTCCCTGTTGCATACCATAATATGATAGTTTTGAGTGGGAAAGTGTTAAATTCTCCATCCATCGGAATGCCATCGCTTTGTCATGCACCTTCCAGTATCCCACATTTCCACCTACTCCTTTTTACAACAAAAGCTCTCCAAAATCCAGGGCAAATGTGACATCTACAAGGCGGAGCTGCGCGCCGCGTTGGCCTCCCGGGCAGAGGGTGACGCACGCCTCGCCGCGCTGGACAAAGAGTTGGAGGAGGAACGCACTGCAAGAGCGACGCTTGAGGCAAAACTTGCCAAACAACAGTTACAGCATCAGCAGTTGGAGGACGACACCAACACGGTCATCAGCTGTAGCAGTAGCAGTACCACCGCCACTGCGCTGCTGGCGTCAAATGATGGCAGCGTGCGGGAGAATGCCGACGCCGCTGCTGCCGCAGCCGCTGTGGTCGCGGCTGATGCAATGGACAGAGAGGCGGCAGCACAACGCGCGGTGGATGATCAACGGCAACGCTTCCAGGAGGCATTGCAGGTCAGTCTGTATCCTTTCCATCCATCGATCGTAAAACTTGATAGACTGAAAGACGCTCCAAAAAAAAAGGCAACCAAATTGAACTTTCTTGGTATCATCCGATAGCTTTTTCTTGTCTCTATTAGCTTGCTAAATTTCAGAAAAACGAATTCAAAAACCGGAATTTCAAGGCCGGGTTTTTGTTTTTCTAGTTTCAATGCCGGAAAATGTCAGCGAGTTTTAATTTTTATTTATTTGGACCGAAAAATCCAATTAAATGAATGCCTAAATCACACATCATTTTCAAATAATCGAATGAAAAAAATATATACAAAGCCCTGCCTTTATTCAAGCTGGAGGAACGGCGTCGCAACGAGCTGGCCGATCAGGTGGCTGACCTGCAGCGCATGTTGGACGAGCAGCAACAGTGTGTGCAGCACCAGCTCAACGAGCACGAGCAGGACAAACTGGTTTGGGCTCAACAGCACCAGGAGCAAATGTTGAGGTGAAAATTTATAGTCTGTGTCATTTATTTATGGTTTAATTCATATATTTTTTTGTTCTCTTCATGCTTAGCTTGTTGTACTGCTCCAATTTCGTGCATGAACTTGGAGCAGTACAGGGTAAATCGAATATGCGTTAAAACTAATATCATTTTCCCGACTTCAACTTTTTTTTTTCTTCACCGTAATCCTCTTTTGAACCTCCGCCGTTGGGTCTTTTTTGTTACGACTAGTCCTAATTATGCCATTCTTTTTTTTTAATTAGCATGGAGAAGATGTGCAACAAACGGGTGAAAGACATGGAGTCCGAGTGCGCGGATGTGCGTGCTGAGAATGAACAGTTGCGTGCGGACAACAACCGGCTGGGCCAAGAGTTGCAGTGCCAACAGCGGATGAGTGCCCAAATACAGGCAGAGTTATTCATTATGAAAAGAGTTTGGCACGTCATATCTCGGCACTTGGGCTCATTTAGCACGAAATAAAGATACTATTTAAGAACCGATACCCGGGGCCATTCTTTTTTTCTATCCAATGAAATATGCATTCAAATAAATATATTATGCTTTTTATTTTTAACAGGAAATTGTGCAATTTGTCAGCGATGGTAAGGAGCGTCAGGAACTGTTGCAGGACGTCACCACGCGGTTGGCCGGCGAGTTGGAGTGCTTCAAGCGACAACAACAGCTTGCGGGCTCAACAACAACAAAAACGCCACCTGTTGCTCAGCAACAGCAACATCAGCTTAACAGTGGCAGGGACACAGCAGCGAACAGTTACGCGAACACACCAGTGACGGACAGGTTGCTTTTACAAAAAAAAACTTAAAATTTTTTAGAAAATCCTTAAAAAACTGAAAACCCAAGCGTTTTTTGGCATTCTTCCCCCGGCGAAATTTTGTTCCTGGTGTAATTTCGACGGCGAAATTTTGTCTTGTTCCGCTCCAGGCAGGCAATGATTGTTTTCAAAAGATCCATTGTTTTTAGACTTCTATTCAGCTCTATTGGGTTTGGGGGTCGTGTCTTATAATTTGAATGGAGATTGACATTCGATTATTTTGAGAAACTTTTGTGAATTGGTGCCAGGCAGCCAATAGGCATCGACGGGGGAAAAAAAAGAATTGACAATTTTTTTCCAGTCCGTTGCGCACATGGGGCTCGCGTCGGATGAACAAGCAGGCCAAATACGAGCGTTTCGAGGCGCAACAGCAGCTGGACGCGGAGATGCGCGCCAAGCGGCAAGCACAAGATGAGCTGCGTGAGGCACGCGAGCAGAAGGACCGGCTGGAGCGTGAGCTGGACGAGTGCAGACGTAAGCTGCGACAACAGCAAGAGGAAATGGAGCGCATGAACCAGGAGAACGCGTCACTGTTGAGGTACGGTGTACTACTGTATGCTGGGGACGAGTGTCACTGCTCTGCTGATGGTACTGGTTTGTTTCAAAAAGAGGTTCGGGCAGGATCCGAGTCCTCGAAACGCTGGACGATTGTCCTGTGCTATCATAAAGTATGCTACCTCGCGTAGGTTACTGTGGTCGAATACTGTATACAGCGAGTTACTCAGTGTTTCAGAGAAAATCATATATGCTTAATTCAGTTTTGGAATAGGTCGATTTTGAATGTTTTACCACTGATGGATAAACCATCGTATCAGATCATACTGACAAGTAAAATCAAATATTGAATAACTGCAGTACAATTGGTCACCTAACCTTTATAGGATGTATGGTACTTCCAAGCGGAGTACTGTACCATAAGATTATCTATCATCACAATTTATAACATAAATTCCATGTTTCGTTTAAGGCAACAGCATTGGGCAATGCGCAACTGGGCTCCCCAACGTGCTGACGGCTCGGCAGCGCTTTTTGACGCCGGCGGTGTCGGCCCATCGGCAGCAACGGGTGGCGTCGGCGGCATTGTTGTGCCCGGACTGATGGAGATGGCACAGCATCAGCACCGCTTCAACGCAAACCTGTACAGTCGCAGCTTTTCCTCCTCCTCCAACTCGGCAACAACGGCGGCACCCATTGTGGCTGGTGCCAGTAGTAGTGGTGGTGGTGATGGGAGCGTTTGTGTCATGTCGCCTTCAGCGCACATGCCGACCGTCATGACATCAACGCCGACAGCGGCGGTAGGCAGCACGTCCACCCGGTCGCCGGCACCCAATTACAACGCGTCATCATCGCTGGACGAGTACGACAGCTCGCTGCTGATGTTGAACTATTCTCGTGCGGCACAAATGTGAGTGCGTGTGGTTGGGTAGAGTGGTTCGCTTTTTTGATTGTTTTCTGTCTCTAATTCTATTCTAAAATACCGTACTACTCAGAGCTACTCCTAAACGTTTTTGTATTTTTATGTCATTAAATACCGTCTTTCAAAAGTAAAGCACAAAAATCGAATATCTGTAACTTATTAACCTTGTATTACCATTTTATTGGCACATACTGTATTAATCTAAATCACAAGACACTCCTTCCGTTTTTTTTAATTTCTGAAATAATGAACACACCAAGTTTCATTCCGAAATGCCACGGACACCTGAGAACCGTGCTTTGTTAGCCAAATAAACACTAAAGTTTTTTTAATGTCTTTAATAAATAAGAGAAAAGAAATAGCTGTTACCGTTGCCAAGAAATCGTTTACTCAATACCATGAGAAGTTGTACAAAAAGCCGAGGCAAAATTTTAAAAGTTCCTTCTACGTCTAAATTTCGACGTAATCAACCTCTAATTAAAAACAATGGTGGATACAGTCTGGTTGATAAAATGTGAGCACTTTATCCCCCCCCCCGCCGATTCCCCCCGTTTTATCTGTTACAATCTGCCTAATTTTTAATTCAGAAGTACATTAACCAAACCCATTATGGAAATGTTTATTATATTTTTAAATTGTTAGCTCTTTTTTTTATTCTTTACGTTTAGAGGGCGGGAGATTTTTTGGCTACGGCAACGCGTGTTGAATTTAGTGAGTACAATGTTACCAGATGCTGCTTTTAACTGATTGTATTTTTTTATATCATTTCCCCCGCTTTTGTCGCAGTATTTTTTTTTATCATTTTCCCGCTTTTGTCGCATTTATTCTTTTATTATATTTTTATGTATAAATTAATTTATATGCTATTATTGAATCTCTTTCTCTCTATATCTCATTTATGTTCAACAATTAGTTTTTGAATCATTTCAAATAACAAAATTTATTCCACCATTGTTTAAATATGCTTCTTCTATCAGACGACTTACGAGGATTATTAGCCACCGATTTATTTATAATCTTAAAAAATTTTGCAAAAAATCATTGTTTTAAAGTAATTAAGTCATTTGTCGCTTCATTAGTATCGTTTTTGTCTGTTTTTGTTGGTATCACTCACGCTTTGTATTAGATACCGGGCAAGAGGTTTGGCCGGTTTTTTTCGGCCCAAAGTTGAAAGACGCTTTCAATCAATTTTTCTTAAGTTTTAACCCCCGATAAAAACGGACCGAACCGTCCTCTACTTAATATTTCGATATATACCTTCTGTACTCTGACCAAGTTTGGCGAATCCCCATTTAGAATAGTTCATTTTTAATTGTCTAATTATTAATCAAATGTGAGAGCGGTTCATGCTTCTGAGTATAATTCCCTGATCTCGAGTTTCGGTATCATTCTCGATCTTCGTTTTTGGTAAAATCCATGTCTCGCATATGCTCCCTCCTACAAATAACCATTCTGACAGTCTCCTCCCCCCAAGCAGGAATCAAAGCTTTACCACCGCCTCTGTTGCAAGTCCACCGCAACACCAACTACATCATCATCATCCGCAGCACCACCAACAGCAGCATCAGCAGCAGTTCCCGTTCCATCCTCAGTTCTATGAGAATGCGCGCTTCTACACATCGTACGGCACTCCGCCCGCTGCCGCCGTTGGCGCCGCTTCGTCCATCTTTCGTCCGCTTCCATCGTCCGCGAATCCGAAAAGTATCCAATCGTTGAACAGCGCTTTCAACGGCGAGGGCCACCATTTTGTGAATGCTAGCCTACGCGCACCGACCAAATGTGTGGTGTGCACGTCGGTGTTGATCGGTGCCGATCGGCAAGGTCTGCTTGGAGATGTTCCACTGATCTTGAAATCTTGTGGCGCCTAACGGGGCCATGAGTTTGGATCTGGACATTATAGAAAATTTTGGGAAATTTACGGACTTGTCTAGGTTTTTTTGTAGTTAGTTTCATATGTAAATATTCATTAATTTTTAAAAAATGATATTAAGAGCAAAAAACATAAAATGGAATTTCTGATTTCCTTTTACTTATTGTAGATAACAAAATGGTTCAAAAGTCGCTTTTTCTTGTAGGAATGTTTTGTCAAGAGTGTCATGTGTCCTGCCATGTTGGCTGTCTGAACAAAGTGCCTAAGGAGTGTCCGGTGCCGAACGATTTGCGTCGCAGTGACGGCATTGACATGATGCGCGGCAACGGCACCGCTTACCAGGGAGCGGTCAAAACGCCAAAGAATGGGGGCGTAAAGCGCGGATGGCGCACAACGGTGAGACTCTTCTCGCGTTTAGAGAAAAGAATTAACTCAGACCGAGACTCCTTACCAGGGAGAATTTTGAAAACAAAACTTATCAATAAGGAGTGGTTTTATATGGACAAAAATTCTAAAAAAATATGGACAAAAAATCACTAAATACGGATAAAACAGACAAAATTGCTAAAATATGGACATAAATTTTCATAATTTTTCCAATTAAGGGTAAAATTTCTCAAAATTTCTTCTGATTTATTCAAACTTTTAAAAAAAAAGCTGGTAAATTGGGGATTTTCAGCAAGGGCAATTCTTACTTCGTATTGTTCTTTATTAGCCAGTGTCATTAAGTGAGCTTTTTTTCATTAAAGTTTTAGGGCCGAAAGAACCCATATATTCGTTTCGGGCCAATTCGTTTTTGTCTCGACTCGTTTTTTTAACCCTATTTTGCTTTGGAGCGCAGACATCGGTAGGTTAGACAGTCCTTATACTTATAACACGTAAAAAACGAGTTGATACAAAAACGAATTGGCCCGAAACGAATCGTCCGTCGTCCATAAAATGCTACCTTTTTAATAAAATAGCATGAACAGAAGACAGTGCTTGTACAATAATTGGAAATTCTCTTAACGGTCTTTTGTACCGTATCTCCGCCCCTTTGCTTACAGTATGTGATCGTTTGTGACTTCAAGCTGTACCTGTACGACTGTCAAACGGACGGAAAGCATGGCAAAATTGCGAACATTGATCCGCAGATTAGACAGGCAACAAAAAATTTATATATATTTGTTATGTTAGAAATTTTTGAAGGTGTTGGACATGAAGGACCCAGATTTTCACGTATCTCCGGCAACCGAGAACGATGCCATCCATGCGTCAAAGTCGGACTTGCCCAAGATTTTCAAAGTGGCATTCTCGCAGGTATTGTTTCTCATTGCTTATGCTTTATTGATACAATAAAAAAAATGGTCTGGAAAAATTCCTGGGCTGAACATTATTATTATTATTATGTATTGTGGTGAATTGCATCATTTTGGGTGGTACAGTATTAATCAGTTTTTGTTAAATTTTTTTGTTATCCCCGAAATTACGGTTATTATGAAAAGTTTGGTTCTATTTCACTTTATGAATCCAATCAACTAACCACCCTTGGTTTCACATTAAGCAATCCTTTCATTTTTGGTATCATTCGAAAGCTAAACTTTATGGAAACTAAACAATCAATTTTAGAATATCAAAATTCAAACAAATAAAAATGAAACCAATGATGGTTACTTGATTGGATTCAGCAACTGTGATTGGTAAAACTCGATTGGTCTCATTGTGAATTATGTGCGACATAAAGTATTATCCCATTTTTATTGTGCAACAGGTGCATGACTTTCACACATGCGCTGCTTTTCCTTCATCTCCGCCAACTGCTTCTGCTTCTGCTACTGCTTCAGCTCCTCCGTCGTCATCGTTGGCCACCGAAATTCAACAGCAACAACAGATGCTGGTGGACGAACGGTCAATGATGACAATCAGCTCGCACTGCTCCAGCGGCTCGCAGAACAGCAGCAGCATCAGCACCAACAACATGCCGTTGGGGATGGATCAGCACCAGCTGCAGCAACTGCACAACAGCAACCTCAATCAGCAACAGCAGAACGCGTTGATCTCACGCCAATACGCACTGTTGATGGCCGACACGAAGGAGGTGAGTGCCCAGGGAGGAAGAAGGGAGGCGGCGTTGGGTGGGTATTACTTTTTTTTTTATCACTTTGATCATGATCATTTGTCATCATGCTATGATTCAAAATCATCGACCGATTTAATTAAATAGTTGAAAACAAATTATCAAAAAATGAAATCAATTTAATTCTGAAGCATTCCATAATCCTAATTTTTATAATCTTTATTCAACATTAATCTCAACCCAAATTAACCGGATTTAAAAGTTGATCAGGTACGGTAGTGAAGAAAACCTGAGAAATTTTGATCTAAATAGTGTTTATTAAAAATGATACTCGAAAGTATCGATTGACTCGGGGCCAAATTAAGAGGAAATTGTTTCAAATAGCATTATTCAGTACCCGAAACCTTTAAATATTGTCCCCTTAAACATTGTCCCCTCCTTTTTCACAGGAAGCGGACAAATGGGTGATCGCTTTGACCGAGCTGCGCAATCTGTTCCATCGTTCTGGACTGCCGCGCAAGGACGCGTTTGTTGTGCGTGAGCTGTGCGACCATGCAGCGCTTGCCCAACTGCGGAGCGCACAATGTGCCGCAATGATTGACCAGGGGCGTTTCGTGCTTGGCCTCTCTGATCAGGGACTGATCAGTGTGGAGTTGGACAAAGAGGTGGTCGCCAAAGGGGTAGAGACAGAAAGAAAGACAAAATGGGAAAGAGATAAGAGGGGAGAAAGGGGAAAAACAGAGAAAGGAAATGGGATAAAGAAAGGTAAGATAAAGCGAAAATGGGATTAGCGATAGGAGAGAGAAAGATAAAATTAGAAAGAACTAGAAGATAGAAAGAGGAAATGGGATAAACATATGAGAGAGAAAGAGAAATAACTTTGAGCCGATTCACCTGAGAAAAAAGGGTACACCCCAAAACGTCGCCGCCGAAACGGCGCCGCTGAAACGTCGCCGCCGAAACGTCGCCAGCCAAAACGTCGCCGGCCGAAACGTCGCCGGGACGAAACGTCGCCGAAAAAAAATTGCTAAAAAACCTTGAATTTTTTTTTAGAAAAATTCCTATGTTTTTTCTTGAAGAAAATTTCTGAAAACATCAAGAAAATCCTTAAAAACTAAAAATTTCATGGTTTTTTTTTTAATTTCAGAAATTTTACAAAATTTTTTAGTTTTTCAGCAATTTCTTGATGTTTTCAGAAATTTTCTTCAAGAATTTTTCTAAAAAAATTCAAGGTTTTTAGGAAATTTTTTTTCGGCGACGTTTCGTCCTGCTCCCAGAAAAAGGCAGAAACAATTCTGCCCCCCTTTCCACCACGAGTCTTTAGGCAACAAAAGTTGTATTTAAATTTACAGTTCCAATACTTTATTTTACTTTTTCAAATATCCCCTTTACTGTACATACCGGCAGCATCATTTTTTGCTGTATACGTTATACGAGCAGTTTGTTATTATTCCCTATGTAAAATGTTAATTATTATTTGTTACTGTGTTCTAGGGTAGCACGGTACCGGTTTTCCCCAAAAGTACCGGTACCGTGCTACCCTACTGTGTACTATGTATTATGCCACAGATAATCACTCCCGTGGGCGGTGAGGCGGAGAACAAAAAGCGCTATGTTGAACAAGTGGAGTACGACTCGGAAGAGCAGGTGATTGACTCTGACTACTGAATATATTATGCATATAATTGGGTGCATTTCATTTTCCCCTGTTTCGTTTTACACGAAAAATAAAATTAAATCTCAATTCTTCCTCTAAAAGATTTTAAGTAAGTTTCTGGATAAAATTTTTATAAACAATTTGAATATTCGCAATAGAAACATTTCCAAAAACTTCGCTAAAAATCTTGTGAAAGCTTAATTTAATAAATTTTATTCCAAACATTCAAGTTTCGGAAAAATTTTAAATACTTTGAATCTAAAAAAATGTGAGGGGTGGGAGAGGAACAGACTACTTACTCTGTTGTCTGTCTCATTCTCTATTTAAAACTAGTGTTCGGCACGGTATCGGTATACCGCCCGAAAGGTATACCGACCGAAATTTTTTGTGAATTTCGGTATCGGTAGGTATTATACCGATATACCGTAGCAAAATACCTATACCGAATACCGGAAATCACATTTGCCGAACAGTACTTAAAACATTACCATGAGATACCACAACTGAGTTTTTTTTAATCCAATTCACTATTTCAAATGCGCAATTTTTATCTTTGCTTTCTTTTCCATTGATTTTGTCTTAATTTTTTTAATGCTTGTCATTTTCAATTGCCAGCTGTTGATTGCGCTCGTCGGGGTCGGCAAGGAACGCCATGTGCGTCTGATACCGATCGCTGCGCTGGACGGGCGTGACCTGAAATGGATCAAAGTGCCCGAGACGCGAGGATGCCATTTGCTTTGTTGGGGTAAAGCTTTATGATAATAGTGTAGTAAAGAGGAAGATATGAACTATATAAAATTTGGGATATGCTAAAAAAAAAATTTTTTGCCAAAATATATGCTTGGTGTATGGTATTAGAATTACGGTAGGGGTCAACAACGTCTAAGCCAAATTAAGAACGCGATAACTTAATCGAAGCACCAGTGCTTCGATTAGAGCAAATACGGTATACTATGTCTAACCCAAAAAAATCATTATTTGTTGCTTCCTGTTTTATTTACTGTTTTTCAAAATCGTAAATATTTCCCAATGATTTGACATTTTACATATTTAAATATCCAGAAAAAACGCAGACCCTTAATCCAAGACTTTTGTCACATTGCTTATCATTTTTGGCATTGGTCATTTGAGTGCCTGCTGATGTTGTTTTGTGATTCATTTCATAATATAATTCCGCCCAATCATCCGCACAGGTCGTGGCCATTCGGCGAACACTGCCCCGCATGGGGCCCAGCCTGGCCAACATTACTTTGCGTGTGCCATCCTCAAAACTGTCGCGGTATTTAAAATCAATCGGAAAGAGACACGGCACAAGGCCATGCGCGAGATGGCAATGCCGGGCCAACCGCAGTGCTTGAAGATTGCCGGAGGCCGTCTGTTTGTCGGCTATCCGAGCAGCTTTCGCGTGTGGGACCTGTTGGACAACAGCCAAATCTGTACGTATGGGGTAAATACAGCACCAGTTTAAGGTATTGGTGATGGTGGTACTGGTACTGTATATTATTCACATTTTTACAATAGTTTTAGCTACCGTAGGGGGCAACTAGTCATATTAGTCACGGTTTAAATTTGCAACTTTGGCATCCTTTTCCCAGTGGAAAAATGATTTTTCCGTTTACTGTTTGCTTACAAAGATGTCTGACATAGCAGATAGAGGTTACTGTAACTTATTTTAAACAGCGCTGGTCAATCTCGAGGACCAGTCGCTGCAGTTTCTCAACCAGTCGCTGCACGACGCGGAAATGGTCATCCCGGTGTACGGTGGACATGACGAGGACGACGACGACCATGACGAGAGTGAACAACAACAATACCAGCAACAGCAGATGTCCAAGGAGTACTTGCTCGTGTTTCAAAAGTTGGGCATCTATGTGGATGGCCAAGGTTGGAAAACCGTGCTATTTCTGACAAATAATGAGATTTTATCAGGAATAATAATAAAAATTTTATTTTAATTTGAATAATTTCTCCGGCTACGCCTATCCTGGTTTTTACGTTAGTTTTTTCTTAATTTGGCTCAAACCTCTCCAAAATTGATCATTTTTGGATTTGCCACCTTTTTAGCTTAGAGTGCCATTTTGAAAACCAAAAGGGGGACCCTGACCCTTTTAAAACCAAAGGGGGGCCCCTTTTGATTTTTTGGTCATTTCTGTTTGTTTTAATTCTCAAAACCCCCACCCCACCACCATAAAACAGGCCGTCGTTCACGTGCCCACGAAATGATGTTCCCGTGCCGTCTGAGCGCTGTTGGCAAATTTGCCTTCCGCCGTCCATTTCTGCTCCACTTCTCTGAGCACCAAATTTGTGTGTTCCACATCCACACCGCCGAATGGGTACAGACTGTCAACCTGCGCTCCGCTCGGCCTCTGAACCGGTCCGGCCTGTTCACGTTGTGCCAAATGCTTGACCAGCCCCATCTGGTGGTGCTTGGCATGCGTTCACCATGTAAGTCCTATGGACATATACAAGTGCTAATTGTTGTCAACAGAATTGCGTCTAATAATACAGTACTCACTCGATTTTCTTCAAAGTTATACTGTACATACAAAAACATATGGTAGGGAAGAGAATCATCAAAATCTAACCTGCCTCAAAAAGCTCAGTTTACCATAAAAATTAAGTAAAAATATCCCTATTTTTTAAGCTGATGAAGAGCATCAATTTTTGCCATCGCTTGTTGCCGCGTCCAATCCGCGCCAAAGTGGTGGAGGCGGCGCCACGGGACTGTCGTCGTCGGCTGGCGATGCGAATGCCGTAGTTGCCCACCAGCCTAAACGGCGTCGCAAGTTTTCGATGCGCAACGCAAAGGATGAGCCAAAATCGTAAAAAAAATAATTAATAGTTTTCCAATTAATTTTCAAATTAAAATCTTTTTATGGTTTTATTAATTAATTTCAAAAGGGTTTATAATTTATTTTAAATTTAGCACTGTATTTTTAAAACTTGAAAATCTTAATAAATACATATTTTATTTATGAAAATCTTAATAAATACATATTTTATTTATTTTAATTTTGAAATAATAAATTTTTCTTTTTTGCCACTTGAGCTATAATAAATAGAAATATTAATAATATGTTTTTTAATCGAAATATTGGCTCATCAAATCCCAGTGATATTTGAACTTATTTTTTTTACCCCCACCGCAGTCGAACGGACCGTCGCAGTCAGTTGCCTATCAGTGGGCCGTCCAACTTCAAGCACATGGTGCACATGGGCCCAGGCAATGTGGTCGAGTTGCAGAATCTGTTGGACCTGAACACTGCGGCCATTTCGCCGAACGCGTCGCCCGGCGGAAGTGCGGGAAACACAGCGGAAAAAGTGAGAGGAGAGAAGGGCAAAAGCAACGCAATGCCATGCCATTTTTACAAATTTTGTCAAAATTCGTAATAATTAAAAAGAAATTGAACAATCTTGGTATAATTTGATGGCTCTTGATTGGCTCAATTAGCTAAACTAACGATTCATGTCCATCTTTCAAGGCTCGCCATCCGCCGCCCACTGTCAACCGCTCAACGTCGTCCACCACCACATCGTCGGCAAGTACCGCCACAGCGGCAACGGCCGCTGCCGCGGCGGCACCGACTGGAGGCGCGCGTGCCGTGCCAACAAACAAACAACAACAACAACCGCAGGGTCAACACCATCACCGTCACCTTCATCACCATTATAATGCAGCGGCATCATCATCGGCATCCGCTGTTGCTGCTGCTGCTGCGACACGTCCAATCAGTGCGCAAAGTCGCAACAGTGACGGTGATCATTTCTTACAATTTAATAATCCAAAATTTAGGCAATTGTTTACAAAGGGGGGACGTTAACATGGAAGAATTTAAATTGGTCATTTACAAATAAAGTTATGATGAAAATATTAGAAAAAGCTCTTTTTAAAGCTTTAAAGATTAGCATGCTAATGCATGACACCGTGATCAATCGTAAATTAACGCGTTAAAATTCTATCCAATCGTTTTGCTCCCGGGTTCGATGCAATTACCCGGGTTTTTAGGTGGAACGGACGCCTTGGTAGCCATTTTTCTGTAATCAAATTCAAGAGCTCTTTTATAAAGCATTTATTTATTATGGCAAAATTTCAATGTGTCATAATCGTTATTTTAAGTTTCGGCGGCTAACCGATCGGCGGCAGCCGCAGCCACAGTAATCCCGCATCAGCCTCAACAGATCACAGACCCGAATGACCCCAACAGCGATTATTATCTGGTGTGTTTTGAGTGTGAGACCAGTTTGAACAGACATTTTCCACTAGAGGGCGTTTTGGTCATTTAATTTTTAGGGTTTTCATAGAAAAAAGTCAATCGAACTAAAAGCCAAAAATCTGATTCTGAATTTGTTGCTGCGCGAATCGATATCCAATCCCCGCTAATTCACCCCCCCCCCCCCTCTCTCCCACAGGAACCAATCAATTCGCAAGCGTTTCGCGCCAAACAAGCGCAGTCGGCTGCTGCCGCGCTGTTGCTTCAGCACCACAACAGCAGCGGCACCCCGGCGCCGCCAACACCGCCCTCAGTGCCACCGCCCAAACGGCCGCCACCAAAGAGCGAAAAATAATGGACAAAAAGCCGCTCAAATGACGACTAATTATGAACTAATGATTTGTAATAGGAGTGATATTAGCCAATGACTACAGTTTTTGCGCATGATCTATGTGCGTGTGTTGTGTTATTATGCATTTTATTTTACTATCTGTCAAAGAAAGGGTTTATCATATCGTAGGCATTCCAATCGCGTAAACCCTTACAAAATTTTGAACCCGTTTGTTGGATCCCTGATTTTTTTTCAAATGGGCCGACACCATGGGTAAATCCTTGATTTAGTGTTTTGACAGAGTGTAAGACTTAAAGCCGTCAAATGTTCCCACAGCTTTCTCTCGCTAATCACCAAGCTTGGTCTGTCAACAGAAAAATGAAAATTTAATTACGCAATTTTTCATACTACCGCCCAACAAAATCACCACTTCTATTCTATTTTTATGTGGTGCATAATTTTGTCTGTAAGTCTTCTGCTGTTGTTCTCTGCTGATCACTTCATCATTTTAGAGACCGGAATTTGAGGGATTCAGAATTGAGATATTCCGAATCCAGGTGAAACCCGAGAAAGAGGAGTCAGTCCTGTCTCTACTCTCATCAAATCTTCATTCACACATTCGAATTTTGAGCCGATCACTTCATAATATTGTTCAATATATTCCTCTTTTTTTTTGTTGTGTTAAATTCCAACTTTTCCCTAATCAATTAATTACATATTATTATTATTATTATAAAAATTCATTACAATTTCCGTATTGCTGCTACATTTGTACCTGTTAGCGTTCTTAAATGTGTTTCTCTACCTGAAAACAAATATGGATATGCAATGTTACCAAGTTTATTGTGTTGTAGTGCCGATTATAATTTGCAGATAAAAAATAAATTTTTACAAAAAAATTAAAAGTCGTATTCGTTATTAGTGAATTTTTTAAAAACAAATTATTGTCAAAAAACAAAATAGAAGGGCCTTTGGTTTTCAAAATTAGCACTCTAAGCTATACCCTGATGCTGATGACGCAGGCTTATAATACTTTTGGAAAATTGAATGAGTTATCATGCATTAAAATTGGTAAAACCCCTATTCGTACTTGGCGGATTCGTACTGCCCCGATTCGTACTGGTACCCCGATTCGTACTAAAATTCCCGATTCGTACTGTACCACAAAAAAAACTAGACTTAGTGAAAATTTTTCAATTCGAAAAGCGAAAAAGACTATTAAAAAAGGCCGATGGTGCCGACAGGCGCCACCGGGGAAATTTTTGAAAATTTGAGTCGGATTGTTAACAGATTTTGCCTCAAAAATGATTTATTTGAGGTTTTTTGCCAGTTTTGTGGCTGTTCTAACTATGCTAGAAAGTGCATTAAAAATGTCAATCATTCTCCTAGTGTATGTGCCGTAGGAAGAATAATGCCCTTAACATTTTTTGAAATGACTATACTCGAAAGTGCATTAAAAATGCCAACCATTTTCTCAGTGTATATGCCGTCGGATGAATAATGCCCTTGGCATTTGTGGGAGTGACTATGTTAGAAAGTGCATTAAAAATGCCAACCATTTTCTCAGTGTATATGCCGTCGGATGAATAATGCCCTTGGCATTTGTGAGAGTGACTATGCTAGAAAGTGCATTAAAAATGTCAATCATTCTCCTAGTGTATATGCCGTGGCTAAATAATAATTCCCTTAATATTTGTGGGAGTGACTATGCTAGAAAGTGGACTAAAATGCCAACTATTTTCTTACTAACCATTTTCTTAGTTTATATGCCGTGGCTTAATATTGCCCTTGACATATTTTGTCAGTGATCATGCTTTAATAGTGAAAATTTTATCATTTCCTTTCATAATTTTACATTAGCCATATAATTTATAAGTGCCATTTTTAGTGATCAAATGACAAATACCATTGAGATCGGTCCAACCAACTGTCTCTTTTTCAATGTTTAATTCATTTTCCAATGCCAACCATATTTTCCTTGTGTATATTACAAAGTCTGATTTTTTTTGTTGCCCCATTTAAGCGTCGTCAGAATGACAAAATCAAATGTAACTGAATTCTTCGCCCAAAAAAAAATGATGCCCCTTCATCTGTTGCTGATGATAATTCTCACATTGACATTGTGTGGCAATCGCTGCAACGGAATGGAAAAAGTTTTTAACTCCGTTCAAGGAAATCACGAACTTGTTAATCAAGCTTTTCAAAATGCGGAACTACAACGTCAAAAGGATGCCCGAATTGAGGTATTGTGTGGGCTATTAAAAGGAAAGAGTAATTTCTAATAATCCCCAAATATAGGAAATTCTCCACGATATAAAGGCCCATGGCTTGGGATATCTTGAAGAAAAGCATCAAGAAGTACAAAAAAACCAAATGTATGGCTCTTCTGCATTATCATAACCAAATTATCAAAATAAATAATTTTGTATAATTTTTAAAATCACTATTTTCCTTGACCTAACAAAAAATAGCTTTTTTAAACATAACAAAATGTTTTTTTTTTGAAACAAATTTAATCTATTTCAGAAAACTTTGTTACTTAATATTATAGAATGAATCCATCATTCTAAATATAAAAAAAATTAATATAACAGCTTCGTTATAGAAAAAGTATTAAAAATTTAAATTTAGATTTTAGATAAATTTTTCTTTGTTTTCTTATATAATATAAAATTTAGTTGAATATTGCACTAATACTCATTTTTCAAATTAACAGCCCCGTAGCAGAACAAATTCGTGCATCAACTCGCGATCAGTAAGAATGGGCACAAAAGTGTGATGATTTGGGCAATTTCTTTCTGTCAATCTTTTTGGGGTTTTTAATTATTCTTTTCTTTTCGGGTAAAACATTATTCTTTTTTTTTGTCCGTATAAAGATTCTGAAACTTGATATTTATTTACAAAAAATTTTTTTGTTATTGCTGTGGACATTCACGCATTTAAAAATTATATATATAAAAAAAAAATTGTTTTTTGATACTCTTTTAATTTTCGTTTTTACATTTGCTTCGTCCTTAGAATAAAATGTATAAATTTATTCCTGTCTGATATGGTGTTATGTAAGTTGAGAAAAATAAATTTAATCTTCGCTCCAATGAGTATGGGTTCCATTTTAGGCACAAAAATTCGCGAAACAGGTACCTGGTCAGGGCAGCCATCGGAAAATCTTCCGGAATAAGAATATCGCTAGTAGTGAGGCTCGAGAGTCTCGATTCTCGACTCGAGAAAATTCTCGGGTTTTTTCCGGTCTCGGTCTCGAGTTCTTAGTCTTAAAAATCGAGACTTTTTATTCACCATACTAATTTGATGTGTAAGTATGTATGTATGTATGTCACAGCTGGTTTTAAATTATTCTTGCAATCAAACTAAGGCAATAAAATTATGAAATTGGACCTGCTCTTGGTTTATTCTTTTTATTTCTTTTTTATTTATTTTTTTTCAATTTTGATTTGGTGAGACAAGGAAAGGAGAAAAGCAATAATGTAAGAGAAAGATAAAATGGAAAAAAAAGAGAGAGAGAGTGGGGGGGTGGGGTGGGAGAGAGAGAGAGAGAGAGAAAATGAAAGAGAAAGAGGGAGAACATTAGACGGAAAGAGAGCGAGGGGAAGAAAAAACGAGAGAGAAAGAAGGAGCAGAATAAGAGAGAATAGAAAAGAGAAAGAGAGATAGAAGGTAAGAGAAGGAGAGGAAGAAAAAGCGAGAGAAAGAAAGAGAGGACAAAGGAAGGCGGGGGGAAGATAGAACGAGAAAGGGACAAAGAAAGGCAGAGTGAGAGAGATACAGTAAGAGAGAAAAGAGGAAAACAGAAAGGGAGAAGAAGGAGAAGAGAGGAAGGGAAAGATAAGGTAGAGTGAGAGAGAGCGATAGAGAGAGAACTAATGGGAAAACTGGAAAAGGAGAGAGAGAAAGAACCAATGAGATGGGAAAGAGAAAGCAAGCGAAAGAGATAAGGGAGGGAGAAATAAAGAGGGTGAGAAAGAGAGAGTGAGAGAGAAAGAGTGACAGAGAGGGGAAACGAGAAAAAGACAGTGTGAAGGGGGGGGGGGTCAAAGAAGATGAGAGGAAGAGCAATGAAAGTAAGAGTGAGAGCGAAGGAGAGAGTGAGGGAGAAAAAAAGGAGAGACGAAGATAGAGAGTGAAAGGGATGGAGGGACCTAAAGACTGGCTTTTTGTTGGCTAACACATTAGATTGGTGCGGAATTTTAAATTTGAATAAGTAAAAGACATTATGCCAATTAAAATAGTTCGCAAATTGATTATTTTTTGGTCAAACTCTGTCAACAAATTACACCAAACTTTTTAAAAATTTTCCCGGCCCGCCCCCCTCCCCGCCGCCCTCTATAAAACATAGTTTCATTTTAATTCAGGCAAAAATGGGGCAATTCTTACAGGCTTTTTCAAAGGTTTTTGAAGGGAAAGAAATAGACGAGACCGGGAAAAATATTAAAATTAAGAAATTTATTAAAAAAAAATGTGAATTTAAGAATTCTTGGTACTTGGGAGTAGTGTTAGGCAAGTGCAAGACTGGTCCCGGGAACGCGCCTTTTTCTGATCCCGGTCCCATTCCTGTTTTTTGAAAAGCCGCAATTCCGGGACCAGCCCCGGTATAAGGGTGCCCCATACATGGCTCGGTCCGTCCACCCTCTCCCTTACTGCCATCGTAAAATTCATCTATTGGTGGAGCCGTGAAAATATTTGTATCAAATTCTGCGCCAGGGAAATCGGAATTGATGATAATACAGTAGTCGGCTTAAAAAGAACGCTCGGCAGCTGCATTCGAATTGATTTTGAGAAATAAATTTGAATTTTTAGAGAAATGAGTTTTTGACCTTTTGTTCGAATTAAGGTCTGGGTTCGAAATACCGAAAACGAAACTGAATAAAGGCCGAAAACACGAAAACGAAACGTGCATCCCTAGTTCCGGGGATCTGATTCTCAAAAAACCGAATCCCCAGTTCGGGTATTGAAAAGGCCGGGCAATCGGGCCCGGATCCGGTCGGGTACCCGGCCCCGTGCTTTCTTTGAAATTGACGTGATTTTATTGGAGCGAGATTTACTTTTTTTCGTTTCGGCTCGATTTATCCTGGACCAAGACTTTGTCGGTTTT
The DNA here is from genome assembly GCA_039877585.1 of Heterodera filipjevi. NCBI lineage: Eukaryota > Metazoa > Nematoda > Chromadorea > Rhabditida > Heteroderidae > Heterodera > Heterodera filipjevi. The sequence goes on along the minus strand of JBDPZO010000004.1, from coordinate 6,357,739 downwards.
TTGCGAACATATTTCCATTTCTTAAAATTTGCATAAAAAGTTTTCATTTGCGAGTATTTTTGCTTCAATTTTGTGGGGGATTTTGGTACCTCCTCCCTTTAACGATGATGCATACCAGGGCTGTCGCGAGTAGGACATTTCACGATTACGATTAAATGCACGATTACGATTTTTGGCAAAAATACGATACGCTTAAAATTAGGATTTACGACTTTGGCCCAAAACACGATTAATCACCATTACGATTACGATTCGCGACAGCCCTCCTCCCTATACATACATATAATTCATTTTGAACAACAAATTGCAGTTATTAAGGAAATGTTTAAAAAAAAAAATAATAATAAACTGTGGGCAAGAATAGTTTTCATAATTTTTTCCTTACTTGAAAAATTTGGGAATTTTAAAAATCCCACTTTCAATTTTTTTTTTGAACAATTGTACATATACATAAAATGCACTACCACCACAGCCTTTGTTGCCTCTTCTTCCCCATTCATTCATTCATTTGCACTGCAAAATTTACCACCTCCACAATCGCGTTCCGCCTCCTTCACCCCTTTTTTTTGCTTACCCACACAGATTGTCTCTTGCCCCCCCCCCCCCCCCCCCCCCATCTCTGTCGTCGTTGTCGTCCCATAATTTTTTTTTTTTCGTTTGGATGCAATGGCGTGATTATTTTTGTATTATATTTTTGTCATTATTATCACGACACCAATACATATGTGATAAAAACTGGTAAATAAATAATGAAAGTATAATAATAATAATAATAATTACGGCGTTGAGTTTTATGGACTCATATTTTTTCCCTGACTGTGTGGGGTCCTGTGAAACGCACGGACTCTTTTTTTTTTAGCCTTAAAGCTTCTACGGCAAGCTTTATGACCATATTTTCCATCTTTTTTTAATTTTATAATTTAAGTCCATATTTCCATTTCTACATCCAGAAATACACCATTAAAAACGGGTTTTCAAAATTCACCGTCCCCCCTCACCCCGCACTCCCCACCTCCCCTCTCCCTCCGCGCCCCAAAAAAAAAAATGAATTTGATTGACAAAAAATGCCCTTAAGAATTGAATTTTTTGTCTTAAAATTCATTTATTTCCCAATAAAAGTTCATTTATTTTTCACTGGAACCGCCCTTTTCGGCGTGGAACTTTTCGCAGCGACTGGCAATAACTTTTTTTTCATTTTCGTCCAAATTAAACAAATTCCGTGTTGCGCGAAAGCACTTGTCTATATCTATCAACCTGGTAAATTTCAACGAAACTAAAAATTAAAAGTGTAAAAACTTTCATCGGTATCTAATATGCTGCAAACAGTTGTTTTTGATGAATTAAAATCCATTTAAAGCTTTGGAATAGCTTTTTAAAAAATGTTCTTATTTTTGACTAGCGATATTCTTTTTTCGGAAAATTTACGATGGGTGCCCTGGTTTTTTTTTTGCATCTATGAATTAACTATTCGGGTGGTTTTCGAACTACTTTTGGCATATTTACTAAATAAAAAAAAAATTGTTTTTTTATATTTCTTATGAACAAATCAATAACTTGACACTTATTATGCGGCACGGTATCGGTTTCGGTATATATCGCGGTACCGGTATAAAAATCGGTATATACCGCGGTATATACTGAAATACCGCGGTATTTATAACGAAAATACCGCTGTGTTTCGGTAAATACCGCGGTATATACGGATACCGAATACCGAAAATCTCATTTGCCGCACACTATTTATTATATGGCTAAATTTATAAAAAAAAATAAGAAATTATTATAAAATTCATACAATTTTACAAACGCACATTCAATTCATTCATTCATTCATTTGCTGTTTCGGCAGTTCACGTGTTCTATACGAGGGACACACATCAGTCAGCAGCAACACAGCACCTTTCATTGAGAATGAATTATGTGTCGATTAAATTTCACTTCAATTAAAAATGAATCTTTGTTCTCACTTCAATATTGTAAAAAAAAAAATTTTTTTGTTGCGTCTAGGAAAATAAAACTAATAATTTACTTTTTTCAAAAAATATATACTAGGAGGAAATGCCTAGGGTAATGTTCCAAAATTTGTACTCGATACCAATGTAATTAATTTTTTTCTTGCTAATGAAATCATTTTTCACTTAACAGAAATGGCAAATTCGCGCTTTAATTCATTATGGCAAAATGTCACTAAACCGGTGCCATTTGACAACGAAAAATTTGTGCATATTTTGACAGCCAACAAATTTCCGGAGACCGCAGCGAAGCAATGGGTCGACGGACGTTTTCCATTGACTATTCAGGTGGAAAAAAAAATCATAAAAATTTTTGGGAGAAATTTTTTTTTTTTTGGCTAAATTAGTTGAATTTTGGCAACCAAACCGTTACTTTTATGCCAAATATTTCCCAACCAATCGGCTAAATCTCTTTGATCAGCCAATCAATCAATAATTTTTTTGATCATTCAACCAATCGATTTTGTATGTGTATGTCCACAAATGTTTCAATTATAACAGGTTTCCATTGCATATGTGCTCATGGTGTTTGGCACTCGCTTTTTGATGCGTAACCGTCCGCCCTTTTCACTGTTCATTCCGTTGAATGCGTGGAATTTGTTTTTGGCCATTTTCTCTACAATTGGAACAATGAAATTGAGTCCTGAATTTTTTTCAACCCTCTGGAACCATGGCTTTCAAGGTAGATAACAAAAAATATGAATGAATTTTTTTTTTATACTTAATAAATAGGGATGGAATTTTTTAGGTGCTAAAAATCGCGAATAGGTAATCTGAATAGTTTCCAAAAAAGTGCAAAAAGGTGCTAAAAACCCGAAAAACCCCCCAAAATAGGTGCAAAAATGGGTTATAAAAGCTTGAAGAAAAATGCCCAAAAGTTGTTCAAAAAAGGTTATTTTTCCCAAAAAAAACTCTTAAAAACACTTTCAAAATAACACTATTACCTTAAATAATTAATTTTAAAAATTAAGGAAATTTTCGTAAAAATTTTAAAATAAATTGTTAAAAATAATTTTGGATTTTTCACTATCTTGTCAAGAAAAATTTTTAGATTGACAAATTTTTTCTTCATTTAAAAAAAAATCGGTTTTTAGGGGGTGTATTTTGTAGTTTTTGCATTTTCCTTCACAAATTTATAAAGCAGAAATAGTTGTGAAATAGTTGCAAAATGCCACAATTCGAAAATTGTTCGGCAAAAATGTGTTTTTCGTGCTTCTCTCATTAAGAACTATGCGCAAAAAAAGTAGGTAAAACCCTAAAAATCCCATCCCTATTAATAAATATTAAAAAATAAATATTCAAAAAATAATTTGTTTTACCGCTGACCCTAAACTAAACCAAGGGCAAAAAAAAAAACTAAAAAAAATCATTCAGCATCATACTGCAATGTGCACCAATACACAGAGGGCACCAATGGTTACTGGGTGTGGTTGTTTATCACCAGCAAAATGGTGAACACCAACAACAAATATATATATAAATATTTATATAATAAATTTACAAAAATAACAATATTTTTTATTGAATTCTCCCAAAAAATTAAAATTTTTAGTTCGAACTTGTCGACACTATTTTCCTGGTATGGTTGATACACTTTCTTTCTTGTTAAAATGGGGGTCTACAAAAGGCGAAATTGAATTTTTTTTTTTTTTCTCCATTGTTCCGAATTTCAACAAAAAATTTCTGAGCATTTCTAAAAAAAAAGAATATTTGTAAATTTTTACTTAAAGTTTTTAAACTAAAAAAATGTAATTCTCAAAAATTTCACCAATTTTCTTCCTCACTTCCCCCCCCCCTTGCCTCTTTATTTTGGGATATGGACAAATCGGCAAGAAATAATATAACAAATTGGAAGTAAACCTTTCAAAAAAAAAAAGACTAAAACTTACTCTAAAAAACAAAAATAAAAAATTTGAATTAATTTTAAAGCATTTGCCTTAGTTTTAAATTGCAATTTTCAAAATTTTATTGCCCATTTATTCCTTTGTCATACATTCATTTTGTCATTTTCAGGTACTTCGGAAAAGGCCGCTGATGTTCCTGCATTGGTACCACCACATTTTGACCATGATGTACGCCTTCTATTCCTACCCCATCACACCCGCATTCAACCGATGGGGCATTTATCTGAACTATTTTGTGCACTCTTACATGTATTCGGTGAATCAATTTTTTTCGAATTTTAAGCGCACTATTTATTTATTTATATATTCTGGTCACAAGCTCTCGGATTCTATGCACATAATAAGTTTTATAAAAATGATGATTTTTTACTTCGGCTTAAGGTCTAATCACCAGGGCTGCCAATTTTATGCAAATGCATTTTTTTCCATGATTCTACACAGTCTAATTAGTAGAAAAAACGTCTTCTTTTATTATTTGCTTATAAAACTGGGGACTTTTTATTTGCATATTTTGGATTTTAGTGCATATTTGCATATTTTTTGGTTTTTTTTTTTTCATATTTCGCTGTTTTTGGTAAATATTTTCTATTTTAGTGCTTTTTTTAGTCTTTTTTTCAAAAAAGTCTACCCTTAAGAATGGAGATTTATCACAAAAATTTTCCACCTAAAATTTAAATTTTTTGTCCAAAAATTATTTTTCAAAAATATTTGCTTACTTTTATATCTTTTCTTTGCGATTTTGACTAATAATTGGCTCAAAAAGTGCAAAATTTTCTTGTGTAAAATTATGTGTAAAATTTTGTTTTTTTAATAATTTGCACACCTAATTTTCAATATTTTTAGTGCATATTTTAGGTTTTTGTGCAAATTTGCTGCATTTTTAGTGTTTTATTTGCATATTTTATGCGCATATTTCGCGATTTTTTGTGCATATTTTTTGCCAGCCCTGCTAATCGCTAATCGTACAGCTTTTTGCATTGGCATAATGTGTCTATCTTTTTTGCAGTAATTCACATAATTTTTCTTGCTAGAAATCTATAGAAAACCCAACTATATTACAATTTGCCAAGTTGTAGCAAGCGAATTTTTAGCCATGTAGGTTTTTAACAAGAAAATTTTGAGCCGATAAAAAAAATTTTTTTTTAGGACGATTGGTGCAAAATTTCAAAGCTAGCTGTAGTAGGGCCCAAGCCGAGGGCGGAAATCAAGAATATTTAATATAAATTTTATGTACATAGCATGCCTTACTGATCACATCTTTATATTATGTAGGGGGGGGGGTGCGTTTTCGACTCGTTTGGGGAGAAAGCGATTGTCATGGGTTGGGCCCTCGAATTAAAATATTTGTAGTCGGTGTCATGGATTAATTGTACACAAGTAGATGGCCAAACTCCCATCAATCTGTAGCCATTGCCATTTATGACATCTCTCTCTGATCATGTTTTGAATCAGGGGCGTATCTAGAAAAAAATTTCTCATTTCAGCGCGCCACTTGGGCGCCGCGCTGAAATTTTCTTGCCATTTCAGCCCCAGAAATTTTGGTCGCTGTTTAAGCGCTGTGAAAATTTAAGTCAATATTTGTGTTAAATTTGTCAATTTTCAGAGAAAACATAGCTGTTTTTAAAAGAATTCCCCCCCCCCCCGCCCCCCCCCCCCCCTAGATACGCCCTTGTTTTGAATTATTCGATTTCCTTCATTTACTGTATGCGCTTCCCCTATTACAGTATTACTTCATGCGGTCGATGAAGTTACGTGTTCCTGGTAATTGGCTTACGATTGTTTACCAAACAATAAATGATGCAAACAGGTGTAATGGCAAAGTTTGTGACCACCATCCAAATTTGGCAATTCATCATCTCGGTGGTCATTCTGTGCCATCTTGGTTGGCTTGTGTTCGCTAAAAATGTTGGGATTTTTAAAGAAAATCTTGAAAATTTCGCTATTTGCAGGTTAGCTGCGATTTGGACACGAGAGTGTTCACTTTTGCTGTCGCTATGGACGGTAATTTTTTCTTAGGCTTAATTACAGTGACTAACAAATGAGTCAAAAATTGGTTACGGTAGACACAGTGGAACAGTACTTTATAAAGACACAGTAAAGGAATACCTTAGATAACAAGGTAACATAATTTTCTGCTTTTAAATGGATTCAAATACAATTTGGCATTATGTCCTAGTGTTTTTGTTTAAATTGAGTTACAGTAACTTGTATCTGCTTGTCCCGGAACCTCATCCAGTGTCAAGTGATTTTGACCGTAAAATAATGTTCCCTACAGTATCGTACCTGATTCTGTTCATCAACTTCTTCCTCCACGCCTATGTGTTTGGTGGTGGCAAGACCAAATACCGTAATGAACAGAAACAGCAAAAGGCCTCTACAGTGTCTGATCAGCAGCAGGCGGACAAGCAGTACGAGCATCGCAACGGCACTTTGATGGATAGCAATGGAGCGACGCCACGAAGGGATGGCTGATCAGTAATCAATGCGGTGATTGATCGATAGAATGGGATGGATGGCATGATCAAAATGCCAATATTTGTATGGCAAAATGATGATCAGAAAATGGATGTTAAATATGACTTATGCCTAATATGTTATCGTTGTCTGATTTCAATAGATGATTTAATAAAAAATCCAAAGTTAAACACTATGTTGATAAATGAATAAGAATTAGTTTTTTATCCAAGTATCACCATACAAAGACCGAAAATCTTTATTGAATTGAAATTCATATTTTTGGCATTTGTAAAATATGTCTGAGCTTTGAATCTAGGCAAAACCAAGGTTGTTGTTCTTGTCAAATTTCTCATGGACATGGGGAAAAATTTATATATGTTTATTTTAATAAAAAAGGCTTTTGGTTTCACACTGGGAAAAGGGGTGATCAAAATCCGATTTTGACCTCACGGAAAATGTACGGACGGAAAATAGAAGAATTTTAAATTTACCCACCTATAAGAAAGTTATGAAACAAAATACACAAAAATTCTGACTTTTTTGTCTGGTTTAAATTGTAACTTTTTTAAGAGTTAGTCAATCGCTTAGAAATAGCTTATTCATACCTTCGAAACACTTAATGCTTTCAATTGATATAGAACTTTTAAAATTTGGTCAACAAAGAAAAAAAGTTACAAAGCTCTAGGGTACATGACAACTCGCCGACGCCGACTCGCCGACGGACGACTCGCCGACGCGACTCGCCGACGGACGACTCGCCGATAATATTCAAAAAAATTAAATAAAACAAAAAGTTGATTAAGACAGTATTTCTTAAACAAATTCAGCGCACATAAATAATATGCGCCAAGTCGCGCAAGTATGTCATAATAGCATTTTTGTTTTTCAACGAATTTAAATGGAATGCCGAAGCTTGCAATCGGACATTAAATTTTTTTGGCTATGCTCACACGCATATTTGGAGATTCAGTGGTCATTTGAGAAAGAAACAGAAAGGCATAGATGCGTATTTTGAATAAATGTCCGTGGCCAGGAAGGGCCATCAAACAGGACCAGATACAATAAGCAGATGAACGGATTCTCACAAGGAGTAAAATTATTCATTGAAAACATTATGACATACTTGCGCGACTTGGCGCATATTATTTATTTGCGCTGAATTTGTTTAAGAAATACTGTCTTAATCAACCTTTTGTTTTATTTAATTTTCTTGAATATTATCGGCGAGTCGTCCGTCGGCGATTCATCTTATCGGCGAGTCGTCCCTCGGCGAGTCGGCGTCGGCGAGTCGTCCGTCGGCGAGTCGTCCTGTTCCCAAGCTCTAAACGAGTCTGGCGCCGAATCGTGAGCGCCGAATTGATGGTGTCCGCATAAATATACATGAAAATTCTATTAATTTTGAATTTTTTTGTTTGCTTTTTTAAAAAAACAATCCTCAGAACCTGCAAAAACACAAAAGGCCTCATTTTGAAAATCTAGCCTCATCTGCCTCTCAAAAACTCACAAAAATAGAAATTTAATATCAGTTGCATTCTTTCATTTTTTAGTAAATACCAAGAAATGCAACTCCTGAAGCAAGCTTTGGAAAGGGTGAAGCAAACGATGCGAGATAAAGCAGATCAAGAGCATTTATTTTTCGGGGTTTTGTGTTAATGATTTTTGGACATTTTAAATTCTTTCTTTCTTTGGCTATTTGTTCTGTCTTTTTATGCTTTTGCATAACCATTGCTGCATGAAGTAGACCCAAATGATGGTTCACAATTTCTTGGATTCGTCCTTAAATAGCACTAATATCCTTTGACTAAGTGATCGTAAAAGCCATTTTTCGGCAACGATTTAAAGGGTTAAACTATGATAAAACCGATCTTGTATTTTTTTAAATCTAAAAGAATGATAAAAAAAAATAATAAATAATTTACATTATTTATAAAGTGAATATTTTTTTTATTTACTTTAACAAAACAGTGATGTTTCTCGTCTCGCATTCTCGCCTTTTTGGGGGTTCTCATTCTCACGTTCTCGTTCTCGCATTTTAGCGCAAAATGCGACGCGATACACGACCAGCGTCCAAATGCAACCAAATCAAAAGACCAATCGAACGAAGTCCAAAACTTTTCGAGTCAAAAGGGGAAAACCAAACAAATTATTATATTTATTTAGTCGGAAACAAAATTAAATCGAAGTACACACAAATAATTTTTAAGACAATCGCCAAAATTAATTAAACGGCACACTTCCAAACTTAAAGACTGAGGTCTGAGGGGAAAGACAACAAAAAGAGAAATAATAATGAGAACAAAATGCCAAAGATAAATTTAAATAGAATTTCAATCCTTATTTATCACAGCGAGAATATTATGCAATAGTAAGAATGGGGGGTTGAGTCAAAAAATATTTTAGCAAATTTTATAGAAAAATCGGAATTATTTTTAAAAATTCTATCGCAAAAATCAACTAACATTTTATACCCCGATGAAGAAAGAGGCTTAAAATGCCATTTTAGCGTTCAAAATCAACTTTGCAAAAAGAAGAGTTGGCGGTGCCGATAGGCGCCGCCAAAGAAAATTTTAATAATTTTAGTGCATTTTAATAACAAATCTTGACAAATATTTGAAAATTAATGCCGATTTGTTAAAACTTTCCCTCAATATCTCAAATCTGTCCAAAAATTACCAAATTTTTGGACCAAAACCCTTACTAATTACATCCAAGTTTCCAAATTTTTCCCCGCGGCGCCTATCGGCACTGTTTGATTCAAAGTTGTTCTTACACTTATTCTTCAAAATCGTCGACCTATCCAGCGAGGCCTTGTTCTTCCTCACAGCCAAAAAACAGTTAATTCGCTTTTTTACTGTTTTTTTAGCACAATGGACTTCTGATGGTGAAATGACCAAAAAATGACGATGCAATTATTTCACTCCTTTGTTCATCCTCTTTGCCGCTCTCTTTGGTCGAAGAATAGGCGTTATTTTACTAGCAGTGTCCTGAAAAATTTATACGAAAAGGTGAAATATCGTGTCAAAAAGGATATTGAAAAAGCTGCTTCATTTTTGAATGCCGGCGAAGGATAAAAACGGTGCTAGGTCGTTTCATAAATTCCGCCACTATGGGCGTTTCATAAATTCCGCCACTATGGGCGTTTCATAAATTCCGCCACTATGGGCGTTTCATAAATTCCGCCACTATGGGCGTTTCATAAATTCCGCCAATTTGCAGGTTTTTTGTCAAAAACTCTTCATAACTTTGCTCAAACGTAACCAAATGAAACAATCTTGGTATGGTCCGGTAGCTATTGGTTAGCTCAATTAGTATATCAAAGTTCAAAAAATTTGATTCAGATTTAAGAAAAATATAGAGATTTTTGCAGTTTTATGACTACAACTTTCTTAAATCTGAATCAAATTTTTTGAAATTTGGTATGCTAATTGAGCTAACCAAGTGCTATCGGATGATACCAAGAAAGCGTTTGTGAACTCCTCCGTCCCGTTTACCGGGCCTTTTTTAAAATTTCGTTTCGAGTTTCGAAAATTTCGTGTTTTTTGCGTCTCGAATTTCGACTTTTGAGTTTCGAAAAAAAATTAGTTTCGTTTTGATTTTCGGTTTCGGGTCCTTCGTTGAGTTTCGCCCAGCTCTGCTCCCCTCCCGCCCCACGAAAAATTTTTTTTTGTTAATTATGTTTAGGAGCAATTTTACAAAAAAATACACAAATAAGGGGACTTTTTTAAAGCCAAAAAAAAAGTAAATAATAAAAATTTTTTTTTGAAAGTTCTCGCTTTCTCGTATTTTCGCCTTTTTGAGGGTTCTCGTTCTCGGCATTTTTAATGCTTTACTAGCATAATCACTCCCATAAATGTAATGGGCATTATTCAACAACGGCATATACACAGAGAAAATGGTTGGCATTTTTAATGCACTTTTTAGCATAGTCACTGCCACAAATGTCAAGGGCATTATTCAGCCACGGCATATGCATTAGGAAAATTGTTGGCATTTTTAATGCACTTTCAAGCATAGTCACTGCCACAAATGTCAAGGGCATTATTCAGCCACGGCATATGCATTAGGAAAATTGTTGGCATTTTTAATGCACTTTTTAGCATAGTCACTGCCAGCAAATGTCAAGGGCATTATTCAGCCACGGCATATGCATTAGGAAAATTGTTGGCATTTTTAATGCACTTTCAAGCATAGTCACTGCCACAAATGTCAAGGGCATATTCAGCCACGGAATATACATTAGTCGAATTGTTGGCATTTTTAATGCACTTTTTAGCATAGTCACTGCCACAAATGTCAAGGGCATTATTCAGCCACGGCATATGCATTAGGAAAATTGTTGGCATTTTTAATGCACTTTCAGGCATAGTCACTCCCACAAATATCAAGGGCATTATTCAGCCACGACATACACTCTATGAAAATTGTTGGCATTTTTAATGCACTTTCTAGGCATAGTCACTCCCTATCAAGGGCATTATTCAGCCACGGCATATGCATTAGGAAAATTGTTGGCATTTTTAATGCACTTTCAAGCATAGTCACTGCCACAAATGTCAAGGGCATATTCAGCCACGGAATATACATTAGTCGAATTGTTGGCATTTTTAATGCACTTTTTAGCATAGTCACTGCCAGCAAATGTCAAGGGCATTATTCAGCCACGGCATATGCATTAGGAAAATTGTTGGCATTTTTAATGCACTTTCAAGCATAGTCACTGCCACAAATGTCAAGGGCATTATTCAGCCACGGCATATGCATTAGGAAAATTGTTGGCATTTTTAATGCACTTTTTAGCATAGTCACTGCCAGCAAATGTCAAGGGCATTATTCAGCCACGGCATATGCATTAGGAAAATTGTTGGCATTTTTAATGCACTTTCAAGCATAGTCACTGCCACAAATGTCAAGGGCATATTCAGCCACGGCATATACATTAGTCGAATTGTTGGCATTTTAATGCACTTTTTAGCATAGTCACTGCCACAAATGTCAAGGGCATATTCAGCCACGGCATATACATTAGTCGAATTGTTGGCATTTTTAATGCACTTTTTAGCATAGTCACTGCCAGCAAATGTCAAGGGCATATTCAGCCACGGCATATACATTAGTCGAATTGTTGGCATTTTTAATGCACTTTTTAGCATAGTCACTGCCACAAATGTCAAGGGCATATTCAGCCACGGAATATACATTAGTCGAATTGTTGGCATTTTTAATGCACTTTTTAGCATAGTCACTGCCACAAATGTCAAGGGCATTATTCAGCCACGGCATATACATTAGTCGAATTGTTGGCATTTTTAATGCACTTTTTAGCATAGTCACTGCCAGCAAATGTCAAGGGCATTATTCAGCCACGGCATATGCATTAGGAAAATTGTTGGCATTTTTAATGCACTTTTTAGCATAGTCACTGCCACAAATGTCAAGGGCATATTCAGCCACGGCATATACATTAGTCGAATTGTTGGCATTTTTAATGCACTTTTTAGCATAGTCACTGCCAGCAAATGTCAAGGGCATTATTCAGCCACGGCATATGCATTAGGAAAATTGTTGGCATTTTTAATGCACTTTCTAGGCATAGTCACTCCCACAAATATCAAGGGCATTATTCAGCCACGGCATATGCATTAGGAAAATTGTTGGCATTTTTAATGCACTTTTTAGCATAGTCACTGCCACAAATGTCAAGGGCATATTCAGCCACGGCATATACATTAGTCGAATTGTTGGCATTTTTAATGCACTTTTTAGCATAGTCACTGCCACAAATGTCAAGGGCATTATTCAGCCACGGCATATACATTAGTCGAATTGTTGGCATTTTTAATGCACTTTTTAGCATAGTCACTGCCACAAATGTCAAGGGCATTATTCAGCCACGGCATATACATTAGTCGAATTGTTGGCATTTTTAATGCACTTTTTAGCATAGTCACTGCCACAAATGTCAAGGGCATATTCAGCCACGGAATATACATTAGTCGAATTGTTGGCATTTTTAATGCACTTTTTAGCATAGTCACTGCCACAAATGTCAAGGGCATTATTCAGCCACGGCATATACATTAGTCGAATTGTTGGCATTTTTAATGCACTTTTTAGCATAGTCACTGCCACAAATGTCAAGGGCATATTCAGCCACGGCATATACATTAGTCGAATTGTTGGCATTTTTAATGCACTTTTTAGCATAGTCACTGCCACAAATGTCAAGGGCATATTCAGCCACGGCATATACATTAGTCGAATTGTTGGCCTTTTTTTGCCTTTCAATCATATTCTTTCCCACAATGTCAATGGCCATTCTTAAGCAATGCCATATACACTAAGAAAATTGTTGGCATTTTAATATTTAATAACATGATGAGACTACTAATTTAGCTTTTTTTTTTCATTCGTTCGCTTACTTTAATATAAAAAATAATTTATTTTTCTTCAAACCTTTTTAGGAAACAATGCAACCCAAAGTTTTCTTCATTATAATTTTGCTAAGTTTTTTGGGCGTTTCCTTTTCGTCTTACAAATGGGATGACACCAAATTGATTAACAATGTGTACACTTTTTCTGAATTTGCTGATGATCTTTACAGAGAATACATGAAGGATGACAAAATGAGTCAGTTATGAATTAAAATTATTTTTCTCAAAAAGCAAAAACCGTACTTCTTGAATAGTAGAAATGGCATTTTTCTTGAATAAGTAGAAATGCCGTACTTCTTGATTTAGTTAAAATAACGTATTTGTTGGTTAAGCAGAAATACCGTTTTGTTGGATAAATAGAAATACAGTACCGTATTCTTTACTGTTTGTATGAGAAGATATTTTTATTTGAATAAAAGAAATACATTAAAAACTGTAAAAAAAATTTGGCGAAGAATTATATTTTGAAAATTTGGATCTAGGTACTGGGGGTGTTTCAATTAGAGGGGGTGCTTCAACTAGAGGGAGTGCTTCTATTTTTCAATCACTCCCAAAGGGATGCTTCTATTAGAAGGGGTGCTTCAAATAGAAGGGTGCTTCTATTAGAGAAAATACGGTAGTTCTTTAAACTAGCCCATTCCTACTTGGAATCAGACTCAACTGCCCGCACATTTTTGCGGCCAGCAGGAAAAAACATTAACAGTCCTTTTCTTTATTTGCAGGGTATAATAGATATTTTTTACTTTTTCAGACTTGGCCATACATAACGCACGAAAATACCCCGGTAAGGTTTAATTCCGTCATCCAATCTGTCTGAGCTAAATTTACGACACGATAACTTTTTTGAAGCTGAATAAATTGAACAAATTTGGTACCATTTGAATGCCGGACCAGGACGAAAAGTCGCCGGACCAGTTTTTTGGTCATAACTTTTTCTTCATCCACAAATTTTTATAAAATTGATGTTTTTCGAAAGCTCTAAGTGTTAAATAACTGTTATTTTTGGTTTTTGAATAACTACTAGAATCCTTGAATGTCTTTCCGAATGATATAGGTTTACACAATTTGATCAAGTTCGAAAACGTTATGAGGTTCGAAATTTGGCTCAGACGGAGTAGGCCAGACAGAATTTTTGACCCATTTCAAGAATACCCGCAACAAGAACATTATTCTGAGGGACAAAAGAGGACAATTTTCAATTTGACATTTGTCAAATGTGCGGCTGAAATTGCCCATTTCCATGTGATCAACAAAAAAGAGGAACACAACAAAGAAGAATATCAGTATTTGAATGTGGTCCATGAAAAAGACACAAAATTTTATATGGGATTTATCCCTTTTGACCAATCACTTGGCCATCAAATTGCCAAAAAATTCAACGAAGAAATTCTTTTTCCTGAAAATCCAATTGCCGAAACTGTGGTGAACCAAATTCTGCAGCTGACCTTCTCCTTTGCTGTTCGGGTTCTCCTTTCTGTGATGTTGGTTATATAAAAGAGAGCAGAACCATAAATAAATTCGATATTAAGGGAGGGAGGGAGGGGGTTGGGATTAAACCAAAGCTGCCATAATGCCAACGATAGATTTTTAAAATTTTGTGTAGCAAAATCTGTTTAAAAAATGCGACTAAATTTTCAAAATTTTCCAAGCGGCGCCTATCGCCACCGCCGGCCACCCTAAAGCTATGGAAGCTTGTTTTCAACCCCTTCTTATTTGGTTTCAAAATAGTTGCTAAAAAAGCTCCTCAAAATAGTTGCAAAAATAAGTGAAAAATTTCGGAAAATCTGTCAAAAAAATAAATTTTCGGAGAGGATGGGAGAAATTCCAAGAACTTTTTTTCTGCTCTTTATTCTAAACCCCGACAATTTTGTAAGAAATCACCCATTATTGCCAGCAGGGTTTATCCCCGACCCGATTCATAGAAAAAGATCGCCAATTGCATTTCAAAAAAGATGAGTGTCTTTAAATGAGTTTTTAAATCATATTTTGTTTTAGAAATTTTCTTTTGTCTTTTTTCGCGACTTTTTATGAAAACTTGTTCCCTGATGAAGGTGTTGCTCTAAGGCATTTTTTAAATTTCTCCAGCCATTTTCGATAAATTCTATCGGAAAATTTCCTCCCCGGTCCCCGAATCAAAATGCAACTAAATTTAATGGGCGGCTTTTGTTAACAAGCAAAAGTAGCTGCGAAAAGATTGTAATATGCCAAAAATGTTTTCAGATGCTATATAAACCCCAAAATAGTTGAAAAATAATCCGCAAAAAATAGATTAAAACTAAACTTCCAGGGCCTAAATTGACAATGTGCGCCTAACGAAATTCCAATTTTAGTTATGATGGGTATTTCCATGAAATAGAAGGCACCGGAAGATGGCAGTTGAAAACCATTTTGACAGCATATAAGAATCTGTCAAAAGACCACAAAAACAACACTGAACATGGGTATCAAATAGGGCCAACATAATTTCGAAGCATATTACAAAATTTTTAGAATTTTTCCATTTCAAATTATTAAATTTGAAAAGAAAAATGATCAGCATTTGTGGGCTGAATTTTTGCGTCCATCAGTTCATGATAGTTCAAACTACAGCCCGGAACAATTGCAATACATTAGTATGTTTTTTTTTTTCAAAATTTATCTCTTTGGCACTTTTATTTTTGAAGAAATCAGCCCCTATCATAAAAAATGAAATTTTTTAGCACAAACTTAAAATGAATTAAAAAATAACATTTTCATATCGCCTTTTCATCTTCAAAATTTTCCTTAAAAATCCCATGTTGGCTCTTTCCTTAGTAAACTTTGTTTAAAAACATAATATTTGAGATTTAAAAATAAATTTTAGAAAATTTCAAATTCATTTTGGAACTCTCCAAATTAAAAGTTTCATATTATGAAATTTGCAAACTGCTTGACACAATTATGAATATACTTGGCCAAAAGGAGAAACCGCCAGCAATTTACCGAATTATGAAAAAGCATTTTACGGAAATATTGTCTTCATCCCAATTATTAACACAATCGCTGTATGTAAAAGGGAGTTAATAAAAATCCACTTTTAAAAACACAATTAGTCCTAGTTTCATTTTTCTCAAATTCCAAGTCCAGGCTCGATGCTAACCGAAACATATCCTCTGGAGTCTGGAAACTCAGAAACTGTCAAACTTTCCCTTAGTTTGGTTAAGATAAGGATAAAATCATGAATTATTTTGCTTCTTTCCCATAATGGTCCTCTCCGTTATCCGGTTGTAGAAAAATTCGGTAAATTCCGTTTTGCTCATCCTAGACTACCTAAGCTAGTGGCTACCAGACATTTGCGGACGGACATTTGCGGACGGACATTTGCGGACGGACATTTGCGGACGGACATTTGCGGACGGACATTTGCGGACGGGCATATGCGGAAGCAACGCGAAAATTTTTTTAAAAGACAAAAACTAAGAAAAATTTGGCCGGAGATCTTCCCCCCTCCCGTGCATCGAACCTCCTTCAGCAGATTAGAGTAATGTGTATTTCGATAAGGGTAATGATAAACAATCGGTAATTAACTAATTACCGAATACTGATTTTTACTGGTTTTCGCTCGAATAGACCCAGACCCGTAAACGGTAACTGATAAATGTACCGATTTTTATCGAGGTAACGGTTCCGCATACTAGACAATACCGTGTAAATTATAATTAAAATAAATAAAGCCTTTTTAGAAATGTTGAAAACAGCGTAATGACCAATTTTGGACGACTTTTGGTAAAATATTTTTATTACTCAGAATTTAATACGTTTGCGTGGACAGCAGTTAAGAAACACAACTATACTACAACAGTCCCTGATGACAACACACCAGCAGTAGGGTACTGTAATTTTAAATAAAATAACTTTCACCGGACAATGAGTGTGAACCGTAAGCTACAGCTACCCTTCTAGCGGATCCTTCGTCGTTCGTTTTATTCTCTCCTCTACCATGCTTGGGATGCTGGGGTACACAGCACATGGAAGGCCGCTGGATTGACCGGAGTGCCAATCTGCGCTACATCATTCCAACATTATCTTTTTTTTTTGTCTTTAATCCACTTTCCATATTTCTATAGATCTGAATTTTTTTTTTATCATACAATGCGTTATTGAGCAAAAAAATTGGCATACAAAAATAACGAAAATCAAAAATCGTACAACAGAAAATACAATTTTTTTTTTTAATTAACTCCTAAAAGAGAAAACATAATTTTTTGAATAAACATCCACAGGCCAATGAGCTATGATTAGTTTGGAAAAAACTATAGTATACCGCTAGGTGTTACTGTAATTGCGTAAAACAAAGAAAATTACAGCGACCATTGTTGTCAGTGACTTGGAATTTTTTGTTTTGAATTAATACAAAAACATTTTTTAGTTCTTCTCAACTTGAATTGGAATTGTTCAAAGAGCCCTTGTGGAATTATGCAGAAGTGATCAAAATTGATACAAACAAATTCAGTGGTCAGAAACAATTAATAATATTACATTTTAAATTTTATTTATATTTTTTTATCATCATTTGCGGGCACCCGCAGGGTTTACCCGTACGGGTTTCGAATTTTCAAATCGCTTACGCGTAAGAACCGCATGCGGGTTTTTTCCTTAAAATGTGCGGGTAAACCCGTACCGGTACGGGTAATGCGGGTGCGGGTTTGCAACCCTAGTCTAAACAAATGGCCAGCACTGTATATAGATAAAATTATTTGAATTTCAGCCGGGTTAAAATTTTGCGAAGACCTCCAAGAAATTGTTCGTTCACTACAGAAATCTCCCAGCAAAAATGAAGAAACAATTTTAAATTTGGAAACACTTAAAGAATTAACACAAATGCACAATTTTGTTTTTCTTAATCAATTTTATCACCGAAACGAAGATAGGCTATCAAAGTTCTACTTTAATTGTGTGGAGAAAAGGCAGTTTTATCGCGAACATTTGGCAAAAAAAATCGATTCACTTAATGAGCTTACGGAAATCTTGGAACAAATTCACGCGGATTTTAGCCGTGCCAACGCATGCGAATTGAGCAGCAGCCGACTAATTTTAACTGATGAGACAAGAGTTATTGCAAAATTTGGTCAAATTTTAAACGAAATTTTTGACAAATTTTCGAAAAAAGTGCAATATGATGAAAAAAGTCAACTGTTGTCATTTCCACTCGAATTTGGTGAATATTTCATTCAACGACTCAGTGCATTTGTTGAAAGGTATTTTTTGTTAGAATTGGTAAGAGGTCAAAGAATTACCCATTAGGAAATCGACAATTCTGCCCTTGGTTAACGAAGATAGTATTATACTTATTTTAAAATATTTTAGCATTATGTATAAACAATTGCATTAAAAATTAAAAAAAAAAAATTTTGTTTTGACTTAAAAACAACAAAAAAAAAACATTTTGTTAAGGAATATAAAAGTGGATAGTTACCTTTATGATGATTTGGACTTTATAAAAACTGTTCAAACTGTTGCATCGATGGACAAAGAAATGGCGGCAGAAAAAAGGCAAATTTCAATTCAAGGCACAGTTAATATGCAATTGTTCGAGTTACTTTTCTCATTTGCAATTCGTTTGTGCTTGAAAATTGACCAAAATGCTGATCTGAATTTGCCAAAACTTTTATTTGGCTTGAAATACTCAAAAAATACGTAATTGTTTTAATTAAATACTATTTTATAAATGGGTTAAAACAGGGCCAATGGCTACACATTCATTTGCGTCAGATTAAAAATAAAGAATAAATAATTTTTTTTCTTTCTTTCAAAAAGGTGTGAAATTTTAATATTTATACTCAGGGCTCCCAGGTTTTTTTTCAAATAAGGACAAATGTTTTTAAAACTAAGATTTGGACCCCAAAAATAAGGTTTTGCCAAAATGAATGTAAAAACTTTCTAAAAACACGTAAAATATTAAAAATTATATAATCCAATAGCAAAAAATCAGTAAAAGGGGGCCGGTGGTGCCGATAGGCGACACCGGGGGAAATTTTTGAAAGTTTGGGTTGATTAGGATTTTGGTCTAAAAATGGCCGTTTTTGAAGATTTTTTTCAAAAAATCATCAAAATTCCCAAAAAAAAAGAGTTTTTTTTATTAGAACCCACAAAAATAAGGACAATCTTAGAAATAAGGACATCTGGGAGCCCTGTTTATACTACAAAATTAAAAACTTATAATTTAAATTTTATGTATTCATATATGTTCAAATACAAAATGAAAGTTGTGCCTGGAATGGTCCATATAAATATGCCAAATTGGAATTTGCCGTATTATTTTTATGTGGAAAATGAAAATGAGCTGAAAGCTAAAAATGTTAAGGGTATGATAATTTTAATAATTAACTTTTTTCAACATTTTGTTTTTTAACTTTTAAACTTTCGCAGAAAATTTTGCATTTTTGCGTGAATTGAGAAAGTATACCCCGACAATTTATGAATTGATAGAAACATTAGAAATTATTCGCAAACGGTCTTATGAAAATATAAAGCAAATATGTAAAGCCGATTTGGAAAGAATTCTTAAAAATGGACTTTGGAATTGCATGGATTTACGAAATATGAAAAAGGAACAGTGGGAATTGTTGGAAGAGCAGATATTTCATAAATATAAACTCAACGACAAGAGGACAGAAATGCATAATTTACGGAAGGAATGTGAGGCAAAATTTGACAAATTATTCAAAGACGGCAATATTTTAAACATCGAAATGATGGAAGAGATGAGAGAAAAATTGGACAAATTAAAGCAGGTAAAGGAGGAAGAAGATGAAGAGGAAAAAGAAGAACAAAGTGATGAGAAGGAAGAGAAAAATGGAAGAGAAAATAGAGGAAAAGGAGTGGGAAATGAAAAGGAGTGGGTAGAAGAGTAAAAGGAAGAGAAAATAGAGGAAAAGAAAGCGGAAAAGGACTGGTTAGAAGAGAAAAAGGAAGAAAAAGAAGAGAAAATGGAAGAGCAAAAGGAAGAGACGAAAGAGAAAACAGGATGAGAAGGAAGAGAGAGTGAGGTGAAGAAAAAAAAGGATAGAGAACAAAAGAGGAAAAGAAGAGGAAAAGGATAAAGAAGAAGAGAATAATGGAAAAGAAGAAAGAGGAAAAAAAGGAAAAAGAAAAGGAAGAAGATAAGAAGCAATGGAACTAAGAGAAAAAGGAAGAGAAGAAAAGGAATGGTAAAAGAGGGAAAATGGAAAGCAAAAGATCGATTAGGCTCTTTCTCCAACCCAAAAATTCCACTCCCCGGTAGTCTCTAACCCTGTAAATTCGTCTTGACCATTTCATACCTAGTCCAGCCCCCTCCCCAGACCGGTACGGGTCAACTTCGTCCCGCCAACTCCGTCCCAAGCCAACTCCGTCCCAAGCCAACGCCGTCCCAAGCCAACTCCGTCCCAATACAAAAAGGGCCAACTCCGTCCCAAAAATTTTAATAAGTTTTATAAGTCCAAAAAGACTAAAAATTATTTTTCTACCCTTCTGATTTTTTCTGATTATTGATATTTATGGGGATGTCTGTATTTAATTTGTGTAATCTATAGAATCAATCAGTGTGTTCGATTTTTTCCATTTCGTTGAATTATAACGCAAACTTTATGGAAGAAAAAACACGAAGGCTGATCAAAAAAGATAATTACACAACTAAATCAGATCACCCCCTCCTAGATTTGTGTAAACTCGAAAATGATTTGAAACTGGCGGTGCAAATTTGGGAAATTCATAGGACACCCTAAAAATTCATTTGTATTAAAAAAACGTTATTTTATTCAAATGTTTACTTTTTTTCACCAAACGGGGATGGGGTGCGGAGGCGGTGTCGTTAGGCGCCGCCGGGGAAATTTTTGAAAATTGGGTGTATTTTTGTAACAGATTTTGCACAACAATAGTTGAATTAGAGTAGAATTTGAGAAAATCTAAAGTAAAAGGGGTCCGGTGGTGCCGATAGGCGCCACCGGGAAAATTTTGACAATTAAGGTCTGGTCTGCAAATGGATTTTGGCTTAAAAATGAACATTTTTTACTAAAGGACTGTCCTTTGAAATAAGGACATATCCCATCCCTGGTATAAAGCATATCCTCCCCAATTCCAATAGAAGTACTCAAGGTAACCAACATATCGTATGGATGATGATTTTTTTTGTTAAATGAACACTCCTGTTATTTAAAAAAAATTAAATTTTAAAGAATTTTTTAGTCTTTTTGGACCTATAAAATCTAAAATTTTTGGGACGGAGTTGGCCCTTTTTGTATTGGGACGGAGTTGTCGGGACGGAGTTGGCTGAGACGGAGTTGGCCCGGGACGGAGTTGGCGGGACGGAATTGACATGTTTTGCCCCAGACCAGGGACAGAAATTTCGTTTCGCGTTTATAGTTTCGACTTTCGAGTATGGAAATTTTCTGTTTCGTTTCGAGTCCTTTGTTGAATTTCGCCCGTCCCTGCTCCCCACAGGCCTTTTTTTTTTATCCCTGCTCTACCCTTAGTGCGCCTAACCACAATATCACTGACCCTTGTCAAAGGATAAGTCACGCACCCAAGAAAAAAAAAAAAAAATCATTCTTTCAAGTGCAATTGTTGAAAATTTTGACCACATCGGTCTGAACCCCGACAATTCGCCCTGACCATAAGCCCGGCATTTTTCCACTTTCTCCGACAAGTCCACCCATAAGTGTCCTATCCCCGTCAGCATATTTCCAATGTCCCATTGATCATTTTTTAATCTATTTCCTTTATATTATTGTTATTTATTTTCTGCTAAAAAACAATTGGGTGACAAGTTAACGCGTGACCATGAAAATGAAAAATAGACACTAAAAATTGACCTCAAATTTTTCAAAAAGTATAGCCGTAAGAACGGAAAATTTCTCCAAAAATTGCTACCTAAAATTCTAAATTGTCTGGCAAAAAATTATGTTTTGGGGTCAAAATCTTCATTGACAAAATTAATATTATAAAAGAAAGAAAAATCAGTAAAAAGCATCAATTTTTTTGAATTCAAATGGTGGGAGCCGGTGGTGCCGATAGGTGCTACCGTGGAAAATTTGAAAAATTATCAAAAAATTGACCATTTTAGATTTAAAAAAAAAAAAAAAAAAAAAAAAAAAAAAAATCATAAATGACCATTTTATGCAAAAATCCATTAAAAATCAGACCAAATTTTTCTAAATTTCCCCGCTGATGCCTATCTGCACTAAGCCGGCTCTCGCCCCTTTAAAGATGCTCTTATTTTAGGTGGGTGCTAGCCCGTTAGTTAATTTGAACAAAAAAAAAAATTTTTATGAAGTTAATTCAAAATTGGCGTAATTTTTGGAGCGGTTATGAAATACCTATTAAATCATAAAATTCAAAAAAAAAATTTATCAAATATTGAAAAATTTCTTTTTAAACATTAGTCTCATTGGCATATACAAAATATACCAAAAAAAAAAAAAAATTAGGTCTCAAAATTGCATCTAAGAATAAATACAACTGAATTGTCTACTTTTGTTACGGCCATTCCAACAAAGAGGAACAGTCAAATAATTCCAATGGCATTGTTTCATAGCAATTGTCGTGGATTTGTTCTTTAAAAGTTGACCAAGCAACGCAACACTTTGAAGTTCCTTTCCAATCGGTTCAACTCATAAAATGGATTTAATATTATTTTTTGGACTTTAATTAATTAACTTTTTCATATTTTTTTATCATTTAAAATATTTTAATATTTGACCATCGGATGTTATTTTCAAAATGGACCAACAACAAAAAAAAAACTCGTGATCGCTATAGTATTTTCGTTTTTAAATTTTAAGTGAACTTTTTGAAAACCCAAGGGGGCGGCGTTTTTTTGAGAATTTTTTTAAATTTCAAAATTAGCCAAAATAACGAAAGGTACCCCTTTGGTTTTTAAAATTCAAAAAATCACTTTTTGATTGGTCATAAAGTCGGAATCCATTCAAATAGTATGTGTTCTTTAACAATCATCACATTCCAATTGGATTTGCTTCTCCGTCTTCGCTTTTGTTTTCTTTGTGTTTGATCAAATGAAAATGGGCAAATTCGGCCGCTCATTTTAAAAAAGTGTAATTGAATACTTTCCTTTTATGCTTGTCAGAATAGCGTTTCCAGGCATACGGTACATAATTCAGAATTGTGTCTTAAAAGTTCGAACGATTACATTTGGTAAAAAGACGATTGGTTTCGGGCCAATTCGGTTTTCGCCCTATTCGTTTTTCGGTCTGAGAATCGAACAAAAAGTCAAAAAATTCTATTTTCTATAGTTCGCTTTTATAGAGCTTAAATGCTCGAAATAGCTTTTCAATGTTATTATGAGTCGCGGACTTAGAAAAAATTAGAATTTTCCGACTTTTTGTTCGAATTTTGGCCCTGGGTCGGAATTGACGAAAATAATTTTTCAAAATAAGGATTTGGGGTCAAAAATAAGGACCTTTTTTAAAAGGCTAAACTTTAAATGAAATTTTTAGTTTGTAGAATCAATGTTTCCACTATATTTGTTCCCTGTCAGTATTTTTTAGCTGTTTATAAATAAGGACAACTGACCGCCCTGCTTGCTATACACACAATTTTTGGAAAACTTCAAATAACACTAAATGGTTTTCGAAACTAGGAAACTTAGATGGACCAAATTCATAAAACATCGGTAATTTTATTCGAATTGAATCAAAAATCATCGATCAGTTATATTCAAGGGGCATTATTCATCCAACGGCATTTCCATTAGGAAAATAGTTGGAATTATAATGCATGATTAATTACAGTATTTGTAAATTTGGGTCTGATTTGCTGATGAATTTTGGCCGAAAATGTCCATTTTTCAAAATTTTTATCAAAAAAACACAAAAACTATCGGAAAACATAAAATTTCTGAAAAGCAGTAAAAAATCAACATATTTTACGAAAAGCAAGCAAAAATTAGCAAATCAGCATTTCAAAAATAAATCTGCTTTGACCCCTCAAAATCAGCAATACAAAATAAGGACATCTGGTAGCCTGGTTATTTTATTGTGTAATTTATGAGTGTCTGACCTCTCGCTGCCGGGAACCGCCCGTTTTGGCGCCGTGGGCTATAACTTTTTTTTTTAAATCATCCAAATTGAACAAATTTGGTATGGTTTGATAGCTTTTGATAAGCTCTATTTGCATGCCAAATTTCAAAAAAATTTGATAAGGCGCAAATAAATTGAGGCTAAAAACAGCAAAAAATAGGCTTTTTCTGGATTTTTTCAAGCCGAGCACCCTAACTTTTTTGGTTTTCGTTATTTCATTTCGTTTTTTTTTATATTTATAGGAAGCTCATATAGAGCTATTGAATAATGGCAAATAAGCCTGAATTGGCACACTAAGAAAAAAGGTATGGCATTTCAATTTGACGGCGCCAAAACGACCCCGACCCCTCGCTGTCTGAACTCAGCGCAAAAAAGCAGAGGAGTCGGAGCAGTACACGAAATGGACAAGTGAAAATCGATATTTCACTGAACGGATTACCCCACCCCCTCCCCATGCCATAAAAGCAAAAAGGCAGCAGCAGAATTAATCCGTCACAATTAAATGATCTAATAAATACAATAGTACGGCAAATTCACCGAATGCCAAAAATGTTTTTGAAGTTATTTTGCATTTTTCATTTTCATTAAAGAGGTTTTTGGGGGTTTTTTTCTTTCTCCTTCCTTTGTTATTGCATTTATTAAAGGGGGTTTTATTCAGTTTCTTTCTCTTTCCTATGTTAGGGATCTTTATCTATCCATAAATATGTATGAGTTATATATATATATATATATATAATATATATATATAATATAAATTTTATAAGTATTTATCTTTAGTTACGGGTATTAATCCTCCAATTTCTGCTTGACATATTTGCTGAATTCGGAAACGACTTAACTTTTGTTACGGCCAATTCAATGTTCTCATTATATCAAATGGCGGCAAAGGAACAAATCGTAAGTACAAATAAAAATCTGATTAAAAATTTATTGTAACGTGGAGAATTTTTGATTTGGTAAAATAGTGACCCATTTTTAGGGATTTCTTTGGTTTTCTTTTTGACTTTACCGAAATGCCTACTCTTTCTTTGCATGCCCATTTGCCCAACTAATGCCAACAGATAAGGATTTCACAGAGATCACACACCAAAATATAAAATAAATATATTCAAATTTACAAAATATTTTTGTAAATTTGATTTATGTTCTCTTATTTTTTCTCATTATTATGAAGGTGGCATTAGGTCCGTTCTTTGGCATTTTGAATTTCGGAAAATCCATTTCAGAAAAGGAAAAATTTACTAGAAATTCACCTTCTGCTTCGCCATGGTTGGTGAAGGTTATTTTCCAAGTTGGGCAGAATATTTAAGTTTTTGGCCTTTTTTTTTAGATTCACATCCTTATTTTACTGTAGTTGTGGTGTTGAGGGTGTAGACTCACTTAATTTGACGCAAGGGCCCAATCAAAAAATAAAACACGAAAGCCGAAATCCGAAGGTTTTCAAATAAATATAAAAACCGAAATCTGAAAGGCACAAAAAAGCCGAAAGATCCGAAAGGCCCAATAAAGCCGTAAATTTCGGCATATCCTTGGAGTATGTATTTATTGAGTTGGTATAAAAATAAATCATTCTAATACTCGTAAAAACACTTTTTAGCACTAGCGAACATTGCCGAAGGAATTGAGAACTTGCCCGATTTTTGCACGCTCCAACAGCTTCAACTGAACTTAGGGGACCCAAACTATGTAAGTATTTTTGCTTCAGATTCCCTTGTTGTTTTTCAAAATTTGGGCATTGCAAATGAATCAAATAGTCGCAAATGTCATCAATAAGTGGCAAATGCCATTAATTAGTTGCTTAATGACATGCATCTATTTGGCAAACATTTGCTGCTGCTGTTAGAAATTCAATGGCTTTTGTTTTTATGCCCTTGGCAATATAAAATAATTTTTGATGCTTTTGTTTCTTTGTCAACATTAATTATTTTTTAAGCGTGGTGCTGCTGGTCGTCTCATAAATTCGCCATTTTTATAAATTTTTTGAAATTAATTTGTTATTACTTTTCTTTGACTCATCCAAATTAAACAATTTTGATATGGTCCAATAGCTATTGGACTATTAGATCTGACCGATAGCTATTGGACCCTAGCAAAATTGTTTAATTTGGTTGCGTTAGAGCAAAGTTGTGAATCGTTTTTTCGGGAAATCTACAAAATGGCGGAATTTATGAAACGCCCAAAGTGGCGGTTTTTGGGAAACAACCTAGCACCTTTTTGAAACCCTATCTACATAATTTCCAATCAAACATTTTTAATTTTTAGGTTCAATCTCTGCTCGATCATTCCAAGGCACTGGTTCGCCGATGCTGTGAATGTGTGGATTCGAGTGTCCGCGATTTAGAACTCCTTAATCATAGTATGTGAAAAAAAGTAAAATTTTTTAAAGAATTTTTCCACGCAGGTATCGTCACTTTGGTGTATGCATTTGACGCCGAGTGAATGAAAGATCGGAAGACTTTTGCGCTGAAACCCCAAATTGTTTGCCTAAAAATTCATTTGATGGTTGTCTAAGGCGTAAACTTTTTTTTTGACAATAAATATTTTCCAAAACAAAAATCGTCTAAAATGTCGTTTTAAGGTGTACTTTTATAAGTCCAAGTTTATGCTTTATTTTTACATTTTTATGGCATTTTTCTTCGTAAATACGGAATCCCTAGTCATCAATCAAAACTAATCTTTTCCTTTTATATATTAACGACATTTTAGACGATTTTTGTTTTGGAAAATATTTATTGTCAAAAAAAAAGTTTACGCCTTAGACAACCATCAAATGAATTTTTAGGCAAACAATTTGGGGTTTCAGCGCAAAAGTCTTCCGATCTTTCATTCACTCGGCGTCAAATGCATACACCAAAGTGACGATACCTGCGTGGAAAAATTCTTTAAAAAATTTTACTTTTTTTCACATACTATGATTAAGGAGTTCTAAATCGCGGACACTCGAATCCACACATTCACAGCATCGGCGAACCAGTGCCTTGGAATGATCGAGCAGAGACTGAACCTAAAAATTAAAAATGTTTGATTGGAAATTATGTAGATAGGGTTTCAAAAAGGTGCTAGGTTGTTTCCCAAAAACCGCCACTTTGGGCGTTTCATAAATTCCGCCATTTTGTAGATTTCCCGAAAAAACGATTCACAACTTTGCTCTAACGCAACCAAATTAAACAATTTTGCTAGGGTCCAATAGCTATCGGTCAGATCTAATAGTCCAATAGCTATTGGACCATATCAAAATTGTTTAATTTGGATGAGTCAAAGAAAAGTAATAACAAATTAATTTCAAAAAATTTATAAAAATGGCGAATTTATGAGACGACCAGCAGCACCACGCTTAAAAAATAATTAATGTTGACAAAGAAACAAAAGCATCAAAAAATTATTTTATATTGCCAAGGGCATAAAAACAAAAGCCATTGAATTTCTAACAGCAGCAGCAAATGTTTGCCAAAGAGATGCATGTCATTAAGCAACTAATTAATGGCATTTGCCACTTATTGTAAATATAAAGGGTATTATTCAGCCACGGCATATACACTGGGAAAATCGTTGGCACTTTTGGTGCACTTTATAGCATAGTCACTGCCTCAAATGTTAAGGGTATTATTCTGCCACGGCATATACACGGGGAAAAGTGTTGACATTTTAATGCACTTTCAAACATAGCCACTGCCATAAATATAAAGGGTACTATTCAGCCACGGCATATACACTGGGAAAATCGTTGGCACTTTTGGTCCACTTTATAGCATAGTCACTGCCACAAATGTCAAGGATATTGTTTCACTTTCTAGCATAGTCACTGCCTCAAATGTTAAGGGTATTATTCTGCCACGGCATATACACGGGGAAAAGTGTTGACATTTTAATGCACTTTCAAACATAGCCACTGCCATAAATATAAAGGGTATTATTCAGCCACGGCATATACACTGGGAAAATCGTTGGCACTTTTGGTCCACTTTATAGCATAGTCACTGCCACAAATGTCAAGGATTTTGTTTCACTTTCTAGCATAGTCACTGCCTCAAATGTTAAGGGTATTATTCTGCCACGGCATATACACGGGGAAAAGTGTTGACATTTTAATGCACTTTCAAACATAGCCACTGCCTCAAATGTTAAGGGTATTATTCAGCCACGGCATATCACTGGCTAATCGTTGGCACTTTTGGTGCACTTTATAGCATAGTCACTGCCACAAATGTCAAGGATTTTGTTTCACTTTCTAGCATAGTCACTGCCTCAAATGTTAAGGGTATTATTCTGCCACGGCATATACACGGGGAAAAGTGTTGACATTTTAATGCACTTTCAAACATAGCCACTGCCATAAATATAAAGGGTACTATTCAGCCACGGCATATACACTGGGAAAATCGTTGGCACTTTTGTGAGGCAGTGACTATGCTATAAAGTGCACCAAAAGTGCCAACGATTTTCCCAGTGTATATGCCGTGGCTGAATAATACCCTTTATATTTATGGCAGTGGCTATGTTGTGAGGGAAACATCTTTTAGAACATCCTTTTCGTCTTTAAATAATTTGGCGTTTGGCGATCTATCTTTTAATCGTTTTCTTTTACATTTTTATTTGCATTGTTGTTCGTCTTTTTGTGTCTACGATTCGTGTCTTTTATTATTATCTTAATTTTGCTCTTATAAAATATTAATTTGCGTCTGAGTTTGGAAAAGTGTTGACATTGAGTGATTGGAGACTGGAACAAGTGACAGGCACTGCCGCGATCCAACTTGGCGCTCCTGGGTGGATCTCCAAAAACTGCACCGGCTTTTGGAAAACGCCGATTGCACGCCGAAAGCGACAGGAAGCTGCAATTGACTTTACGGTTGTGGAAGTGAACATAAAGAAATGTCAGCACAAAGTCAAGGTTTAATTTTGGGGGATCCAGTGGAACGAGGGGAATTACAAGAAGATCAGCGATACAATTTGCGAAACAGACAAAATCGCCGAAATTGGGCACAGTTAGAAGAAGAGTATGATGATGAAGTAAGCAGGCAAATTCGAATGTTGGAAGGAAACCGTGCTCAGGCTAATAACGCACACGGTCATGACGAAGAAAACCGAAATTTGGCTAAAAATGCACTCGGTCGCTCGAGAAATAATCTTTTGTTGACGAATGAAGGACGAAATGGTTCGGAAAAACACCGAAATTTGGCTGAAAATGCAGTCGGTGGAAATTTGAGAAATGTGTTGGAGAATCAAAATCGAACATATTTGGCGCCTCATAGAGCAGTGGATGTTGACGACAGAGGCCGAGAGATTGCATTATGGGTGCCGGAAAGGGAAAGAGTGAGAGTGGACCAAAATGAAAGGGAGAGTTTTGGAAGGCCGGTAGCGCAATCCACAGTGGTTCGAGAAAATTTTGGTCGGGTAAGTGCTCGGGAAAATGCAAGTCCGCACATTTCTTATGGAAGAGAAGTAAGGAACCAGGCCGTTGAAGCACGGATACATGGAGAAAGATTTGCGGAAGAACCTAGAGAAATCTTGGGTCGTCATGAAAATTTAAGAGAAAATATTCGTTTGCGAAGGCATGAACAGCAGGAGGAAATGAATTTTGGAGCGAGATATTTCAGAGCGGAACGGAGGAATGAGCCATTGGAGGAAGAAATCGGTTTGCGACGACGGCGAATATATGAGGATCAGAATGGCCGTTATTTTGAGAAAGACGGTCATTTTCAGCAAGAACGAGGTCGGGAGTATGAAAATCGGGAAAGAGAATTTGTTAATCGTGGCCAATTTCGGGAGCACGATCGTTTCGGGCCGCGTCAGGACGAATATGGTCCTAATTTTTTGGGTTATCCACGAGTAAATGATGATTTGGCGACTCAAATGTTTAAAATGACTTTGGCAACGCAATACGCAAGTATTTTGAGAGAAATTCCAACAATTGATGGGACGGAAGGAAGGGACAAAGTCCAAGATTTTTTCCTAACGGTTGAGACGCTTACAGGCGATTGGGAACTCGAGAAACAAGTCAATATTTTAAAATCTCGGCTGAGAGGAAAAGCTCTTAAAGCTCTAAACATCGCAATTGGCAAATTTGGACAGGAAATTCCGTTCAAAATTTTGAAAACGGAAATTATGTCAATTTTGAGAGGCACAGATTGCCGTGAAGCCTCGGCGTTCACTGAACTTACATTAAAATGTCAACACTTTTCCCCGTGTATATGCCGTGGCAGAATAATACCCTTAACATTTGAGGCAGTGACTATGCTAGAAAGTGAAACAAAATCCTTGACATTTGTGGCAGTGACTATGCTATAAAGTGCACCAAAAGTGCCAACGATTATCCAGTGAATATTTTTTCCCATTTTTTACAGGTCCGATGTTGCTGAGCACGGTCAATTGGCTTTCTGAGTGCCAGGGAGACGATCACTCGAACTGTTGCCGAATCACGCTTGGGAAAATTTTTAAGGAATTGCCGAACAATGACCCAATGCGCCGTTTGCCAAATCTCCAAACTCAGCGAACTGATTTGTCTTCATTTCGCTTCGGACGTTCTTCATGGGCAATTGCGGGAATGGGCGGCAAAAAAAGACAGAGACCCAATGGCTCTGCTGAAATTTGTGTCAGAGCCAAAGAAAAAGTTGGCTGGTATTGAAGGGACGTTAGAAAAATGGCTGAATAACTGCAACAAAGCGTACCCCGAACTTAAAAGTTCCAAATTCATGCCAATCATATTCGAAATCCCTTCGGGGCCATTACAAAAATTGGGATCTGACATCGCCCGCGTTTTTGAAAATATTCGAACAACCAAAATTCATGGCTTGCACCGCATATTTCGATCACCTTTTGTCATCGCTGGTGACAAATTGGCAGAAGACCTCGGAAAAAGATGTGAAGCCGAACTAGTCCAGGCTGTAAACTGCATGGGACTGAGTGATTTGGTTGTGAAAATGGCATTTGGACAAGAAGATAAAGAAGTGATTTTATGTGTTGGAAGTGCTGATTTGGACATGGAAACGCCAATAGAATGGTGCGAAAAAGCTATTGAAAAAATGCTTACACATCTCAAGCAATTTGGCTTTAAAATTTGGATTGTTCCACCGCCTTTCAATCGATTGAAGGCTCAAAAACATGATGAATTTTTGAAAATGTTGGTCAAAACTGTGCCAAAAGAGGATCTGTGCCTGACGAAAGGTTTTCGATCAATTTTGGAAGTGACTATGTGTGGAACACAAGAAGACAAACGATGTGTTGATGAGAAAGGGCGTTTAAAATTCGTTGGCATTACAAGTACTCTCAAACATTTGAAAGAAGTGTTTGAAGTGAAGATGCCAGTGAAAAAAGTCTCGCTTTATGAAAAGGATAAGAAAAGTGATCAGGAATTCGGTCGGCTGAAAACGGCAAATCCGATTCCAGAAGGAACAAAAAAGTTACCAGTGACACGTTCTAATTTTTTCTTTGGCCACGAACAGCCAATTAAGAGAAGCGGAAGTGATCAGCACGCTCAGTTTAAGCGGAGGAAATATGAGTGAAATGTGTGTGATTTGAGCCTCTGACTTCCCAGACATTTATTTATTGATATTATTTTATTTTCGATTGATTCAAATGACTTAATTTTGTTTTATTCACATATTTATTCTAATCCCAATTTTCAAATAAATTTATGCGTAAAAGAATGTGAAGAAAACGATAATTGGACCAAAAGATTACTCATAAAGAATAAAACCGTTCCCGATTCAAGCTCCTCAAACCAAAAGAGGCTTAAAGTCGCCCGAGATCAAATAAATTTCTTTTTTTTTCTCCAATTTAATTTCATTTTGCAGCAATTGTTTATTTTGTTTGTTGATTTGCTGTTAGTCAGAATGGAAACCCCATGGCTGAAAACGGCATTATTCCATTTAAAAGGCCTAATTGCGTAAAATATTTTAATTAAATCCCTTTTTTCCTTTTTTCCTTTTCAGTACGTCATCTGATCGCCCGTCTTCATGCGCCGGGGACGTCGCATCATTGAGCCGGGGGGAGCGTGATCGCGTGATCAGAATTGGTGACCAATTCTTGGTTCGACGGGGCATGTGAGGGAAACATCTTTAAGAACATCCTTTTCGTCTTTAAATAATTTGGCGTTTGGCGATCTATCTTTTAATCGTTTTCTTTTACATTTTTATTTGCATTGTTGTTCGTCTTTTTGTGTCTACGATTCGTGTCTTTTATTATTGTCTTAATTTTGCTCTTATAAAATATTAATTTGCGTCTGAGTTTGGAAAAGTGTTGACATTGAGTGATTGGAGACTGGAACAAGTGACAGGCACTGCCGCGATCCAACTATGTTTGAAAGTGCATTAAAATGTTTTCCCCGTGTATATGCCGTGGCAGAATAATACCCTTAACATTTGAGGCAGTGACTATGCTAGAAAGTGAAACAAAATCCTTGACATTTGTGGCAGTGACTATGCTATAAAGTGCACCAAAAGTGCCAACGATTATCCAGTGATATGCCGTGGCTGTAATACCCTTAAAATTTGAGGCAGTGGCTATGTTTGAAAGTGCATTAAAATGGCAACACTTTTCCCCGTGTATATGCCGTGGCAGAATAATACCCTTAACATTTGAGGCAGTGACTATGCTAGAAAGTGAAACAAAATCCTTGACATTTGTGGCAGTGACTATGCTATAAAGTGCACCAAAAGTGACAACGATTTTCCCAGTGTATATGCCGTGGCTGAATAGTACCCTTTATATTTATGGCAGTGGCTATGTTTGAAAGTGCATTAAAATGTCAACACTTTTCCCCGTGTATATGCCGTGGCAGAATAATACCCTTAACATTTGAGGCAGTGACTATGCTAGAAAGTGAAACAAAATCCTTGACATTTGTGGCAGTGACTATGCTATAAAGTGCACCAAAAGTGCCAACGATTTTCCCAGTGTATATGCCGTGGCTGTAATACCCTTAAAATTTGAGGCAGTGGCTATGTTTGAAAGTGCATTAAAATGGCAACACTTTTCCCCGTGTATATGCCGTGGCAGAATAATACCCTTAACATTTGAGGCAGTGACTATGCTAGAAAGTGAAACAAAATCCTTGACATTTGTGGCAGTGACTATGCTATAAAGTGCACCAAAAGTGCCAACGATTTTCCCAGTGTATATGCCGTGGCTGAATAGTACCCTTTATATTTATGGCAGTGGCTATGTTTGAAAGTGCATTAAAATGTCAACACTTTTCCCCGTGTATATGCCGTGGCTGAATAATACCCTTTATATTTATGGCAGTGGCTATGTTTGAAAGTGCATTAAAATGTCAACACTTTTCCCCGTGTATATGCCGTGGCAGAATAATACCCTTAACATTTGAGGCAGTGACTATGCTAGAAAGTGAAACAAAATCCTTGACATTTGTGGCAGTGACTATGCTATAAAGTGCACCAAAAGTGCCAACGATTATCCAGTGATATGCCGTGGCTGTAATACCCTTAAAATTTGAGGCAGTGGCTATGTTTGAAAGTGCATTAAAATGGCAACACTTTTCCCGGCAGAATAATACCCTTAACATTTGAGGCAGTGACTATGCTAGAAAGTGAAACAAAATCCTTGACATTTGTGGCAGTGACTATGCTATAAAGTGCACCAAAAGTGCCAACGATTATCCAGTGATATGCCGTGGCTGAATAATACCCTTAACATTTGAGGCAGTGGCTGTGTTTGAAAGTGCATTAAAATGTCAACACTTTTCCCCGTGTATATGCCGTGGCAGAATAATACCCTTAACATTTGTGGCAGTGACTATGCTATAAAGTGCACCAAAAGTGCCAACGATTTTCCCAGTGTATATGCCGTGGCTGAATAATACCCTTTATATTTATGGCAGTGGCTATGTTTGAAAGTGCATTAAAATGTCAACACTTTTCCCCGTGTATATGCCGTGGCAGAATAATACCCTTAACATTTGAGGCAGTGACTATGCTAGAAAGTGAAACAAAATCCTTGACATTTGTGGCAGTGACTATGCTATAAAGTGCACCAAAAGTGCCAACGATTATCCAGTGATATGCCGTGGCTGAATAATACCCTTAACATTTGAGGCAGTGGCTATGTTTGAAAGTGCATTAAAATGTCAACACTTTTCCCCGTGTATATGCCGTGGCAGAATAATACCCTTAACATTTGAGGCAGTGACTATGCTAGAAAGTGAAATAATATCCTTGACATTTGTGGCAGTGACTATGCTATAAAGTGCACCAAAAGTGCCAATGATTTTCCCAGTGTATATGCCGTGGCTGAATAATACCCTTTATATTTATGGCAGTGGCTATGTTTGAAAGTGCATTAAAATGTCAACACTTTTCCCCGTGTATATGCCGTGGCAGAATAATACCCTTAACATTTGAGGCAGTGACGATGCTAGAAAGTGCAACAAAAGTGCCAACGATTTTCCCAGTGTATATGCCGTGGCTGAATAATACCCTTAACATTTGAGGCAGTGACTATGCTAGAAAGTGAAACAAAATCCTTGACATTTGTGGCAGTGACTATGCTATAAAGTGCACCAAAAGTGCTAATGGTTTTCCCAGTGTATATGCCGTGGCTGAATAATACCCTTTATATTTATGGCAGTGGCTATGTTTGAAAGTGCATTAAAATGTCAACACTTTTCCCCGTGTATATGCCGTGGCAGAATAATACCCTTAACATTTGAGGGAGTGACGATGCTAGAAAGTGCAACAAAAGTGCCAACGATTTTCCCAGTGTATAGGCTGAATAATACCCTTAACATTTGAGGCAGTGACTATGCTAGAAAGTGAAACAAAATCCTTGACATTTGTGGCAGTGACTATGCTATAAAGTGCACCAAAAGTGCTAATGGTTTTCCCAGTGTATATGCCGTGGCTGAATAATACCCTTTATATTTATGGCAGTGGCTATGTTTGAAAGTGCATTAAAATGTCAACACTTTTCCCCGTGTATATGCCGTGGCAGAATAATACCCTTAACATTTGAGGCAGTGACGATGCTAGAAAGTGCAACAAAAGTGCCAACGATTTTCCCAGTGTATATGCCGTGGCTGAATAGTACCCTTTATATTTATGGCAGTGGCTATGTTTGAATGTGCATTAAAATGTCAACACTTTTCCCCGTGTATATGCCGTGGCAGAATAATACCCTTAACATTTGAGGCAGTGACTATGCTAGAAAGTGAAACAATATCCTTGATATTTGTGGCAGTGACTATGCTATAAAGTGCACCAAAAGTGCCAACGATTTTCCCAGTGTATATGCCGTGGCTGAATAGTACCCTTTATATTTATGGCAGTGGCTATGTTTGAATGTGCATTAAAATGTCAACACTTTTCCCCGTGTATATGCCGTGGCAGAATAATACCCTTAACATTTGAGGCAGTGACTATGCTAGAAAGTGAAACAAAATCCTTGACAGTTGTGGCAGTGACTATGCTATAAAGTGCACCGAAAGTGCCAATGATTTTCCCAGTGTATATGCCGTCGCTGAATAATACCCTTTATATTTATGGCAGTGGCTATGTTTGAAAGTGCATTAAAATGTCAACACTTTTCCCCGTGTATATGCCGTGGCTGAATAATACCCTTTATATTTATGGCAGTGGCTATGTTTGAAAGTGCATTAAAATGTCAACACTTTTCCCCGTGTATATGCCGTGGCAGAATAATACCCTTAACATTTGAGGCAGTGACTATGCTAGAAAGTGAAACAATATCCTTGACATTTGTGGCAGTGACTATGCTATAAAGTGCACCAAAAGTGCTAATGGTTTTCCCAGTGTATATGCCGTGGCTGAATAATACCCTTTATATTTATGGCAGTGGCTATGTTTGAATGTGCATTAAAATGTCAACACTTTTCCCCGTGTATATGCCGTGGCAGAATAATACCCTTAACCTTTGAGGCAGTGACGATGCTAGAAAGTGCAACAAAAGTGCCAACGATTTTCCCAGTGTATATGCCGTGGCTGAATAATACCCTTAACATTTGAGGCAGTGACTATGCTAGAAAGTGAAACAAAATCCTTGACATTTGTGGCAGTGACTATGCTATAAAGTGCACCAAAAGTGCCAACGATTATCCAGTGATATGCCGTGGCTGAATAATACCCTTAACATTTGAGGCAGTGGCTATGTTTGAAAGTGCATTAAAATGTCAACACTTTTCCCCGTGTATATGCCGTGGCAGAATAATACCCTTAACATTTGAGGCAGTGACTATGCTAGAAAGTGAAACAAAATCCTTGACATTTGTGGCAGTGACTATGCTATAAAGTGCACCAAAAGTGCCAATGATTTTCCCAGTGTATATGCCGTGGCTGAATAATACCCTTTATATTTATGGCAGTGGCTATGTTTGAAAGTGCATTAAAATGTCAACACTTTTCCCCGTGTATATGCCGTGGCAGAATAATACCCTTAACATTTGAGGCAGTGACGATGCTAGAAAGTGCAACAAAAGTGCCAACGATTTTCCCAGTGTATATGCCGTGGCTGAATAATACCCTTAACATTTGAGGCAGTGACTATGCTAGAAAGTGAAACAAAATCCTTGACATTTGTGGCAGTGACTATGCTATAAAGTGCACCAAAAGTGCTAATGGTTTTCCCAGTGTATATGCCGTGGCTGAATAATACCCTTTATATTTATGGCAGTGGCTATGTTTGAAAGTGCATTAAAATGTCAACACTTTTCCCCGTGTATATGCCGTGGCAGAATAATACCCTTAACATTTGAGGGAGTGACGATGCTAGAAAGTGCAACAAAAGTGCCAACGATTTTCCCAGTGTATATGCCGTGGCTGAATAATACCCTTAACATTTGAGGCAGTGACTATGCTAGAAAGTGAAACAAAATCCTTGACATTTGTGGCAGTGACTATGCTATAAAGTGCACCAAAAGTGCTAATGGTTTTCCCAGTGTATATGCCGTGGCTGAATAATACCCTTTATATTTATGGCAGTGGCTATGTTTGAAAGTGCATTAAAATGTCAACACTTTTCCCCGTGTATATGCCGTGGCAGAATAATACCCTTAACATTTGAGGCAGTGACGATGCTAGAAAGTGCAACAAAAGTGCCAACGATTTTCCCAGTGTATATGCCGTGGCTGAATAATACCCTTTATATTTATGGCAGTGGCTATGTTTGAAAGTGCATTAAAATGTCAACACTTTTCCCCGTGTATATGCCGTGGCAGAATAATACCCTTAACATTTGAGGCAGTGACTATGCTAGAAAGTGAAACAAAATCCTTGACATTTGTGGCAGTGACTATGCTATAAAGTGCACCAAAAGTGCCAACGATTTTCCCAGTGTATATGCCGTGGCTGAATAGTACCCTTTATATTTATGGCAGTGGCTATGTTTGAATGTGCATTAAAATGTCAACACTTTTCCCCGTGTATATGCCGTGGCAGAATAATACCCTTAACATTTGAGGCAGTGACTATGCTAGAAAGTGAAACAAAATCCTTGACAGTTGTGGCAGTGACTATGCTATAAAGTGCACCGAAAGTGCCAATGATTTTCCCAGTGTATATGCCGTGGCTGAATAATACCCTTTATATTTATGGCAGTGGCTATGTTTGAAAGTGCATTAAAATGTCAACACTTTTCCCCGTGTATATGCCGTGGCTGAATAATACCCTTTATATTTATGGCAGTGGCTATGTTTGAAAGTGCATTAAAATGTCAACACTTTTCCCCGTGTATATGCCGTGGCAGAATAATACCCTTAACATTTGAGGCAGTGACTATGCTAGAAAGTGAAACAATATCCTTGACATTTGTGGCAGTGACTATGCTATAAAGTGCACCAAAAGTGCTAATGGTTTTCCCAGTGTATATGCCGTGGCTGAATAATACCCTTTATATTTATGGCAGTGGCTATGTTTGAAAGTGCATTAAAATGTCAACACTTTTCCCCGTGTATATGCCGTGGCAGAATAATACCCTTAACATTTGAGGCAGTGACGATGCTAGAAAGTGCAACAAAAGTGCCAACGATTTTCCCAGTGTATATGCCGTGGCTGAATAATACCCTTAACATTTGAGGCAGTGACTATGCTAGAAAGTGAAACAAAATCCTTGACATTTGTGGCAGTGACTATGCTATAAAGTGCACCAAAAGTGCTAATGGTTTTCCCAGTGTATATGCCGTGGCTGAATAGTACCCTTTATATTTATGGCAGTGGCTATGTTTGAATGTGCATTAAAATGTCAACACTTTTCCCCGTGTATATGCCGTGGCAGAATAATACCCTTAACATTTGAGGCAGTGACTATGCTAGAAAGTGAAACAATATCCTTGATATTTGTGGCAGTGACTATGCTATAAAGTGCACCAAAAGTGCCAACGATTTTCCCAGTGTATATGCCGTGGCTGAATAGTACCCTTTATATTTATGGCAGTGGCTATGTTTGAATGTGCATTAAAATGTCAACACTTTTCCCCGTGTATATGCCGTGGCAGAATAATACCCTTAACATTTGAGGCAGTGACTATGCTAGAAAGTGAAACAATATCCTTGATATTTGTGGCAGTGACTATGCTATAAAGTGCACCAAAAGTGCTAATGGTTTTCCCAGTGTATATGCCGTGGCTGAATAGTACCCTTTATATTTATGGCAGTGGCTATGTTTGAATGTGCATTAAAATGTCAACACTTTTCCCCGTGTATATGCCGTGGCAGAATAATACCCTTAACATTTGAGGCAGTGACTATGCTAGAAAGTGAAACAATATCCTTGATATTTGTGGCAGTGACTATGCTATAAAGTGCACCAAAAGTGCCAACGATTTTCCCAGTGTATATGCCGTGGCTGAATAGTACCCTTTATATTTATGGCAGTGGCTATGTTTGAATGTGCATTAAAATGTCAACACTTTTCCCCGTGTATATGCCGTGGCAGAATAATACCCTTAACATTTGAGGCAGTGACTATGCTAGAAAGTGAAACAAAATCCTTGACAGTTGTGGCAGTGATTATGCTATAAAGTGCACCAAAAGTGCCAACGATTTTCCCAGTGTATATGCCGTGGCTGAATAATACCCTTTATATTTATGGCAGTGGCTATGTTTGAAAGTGCAATAAAATGTCAACACTTTTCCCCGTGTATATGCCGTGGCAGAATAAACCCTTAATATTTGAGGCAGTGACTATGCTAGAAAGTGAAACAAAATCCTTGACATTTGTGGCAGTGACTATGCTATAAAGTGCACCAAAAGTGCCAACAATTTTCCAAGTGTATATGCCGTGGCTGAATAGTACCCTTTATATTTATGGCAGTGGCTATGTTTGAATATGCATTAAAATGTCAACACTTTTCCCCGTGTATATGCCGTGGCAGAATAATACCCTTAACATTTGAGGCAGTGACTATGCTATAAAGTGCACCAAAAGTGCCAACAATTTTCCAAGTGTATATGCCGTGGCTGAATAGTACCCTTTATATTTATGGCAGTGGCTATGTTTGAATATGCATTAAAATGTCAACACTTTTCCCCGTGTATATGCCGTGGCATAATAATACCCTTAACCTTTGAGGCAGTGACGATGCTAGAAAGTGCAACACGATTTTCCCAATGTATATGCCGTGGCTGAATAATACCCTTTATATTTATGGCAGTGGCTATGTTTGAAAGTGCATTAAATGTCAACACTTTTCCCCGTGTATATGCCGTGGCAGAATAATACCCTTAACATTTGAGGCAGTGACTATGCTAGAAAGTGAAACAATATCCTTGATATTTGTGGCAGTGACTATGCTATAAAGTGCAAGAAAAGTGCCAACGATTTTCCCAGTGTATATGCCGTGGCTGAATAATACCCTTTATATTTATGGCAGTGGCTATGTTTGAAAGTGCATTAAAATGTCAACACTTTTCCCCGTGTATATGCCGTGGCAGAATAATACCCTTAACATTTGAGGCAGTGACTATGCTAGAAAGTGAAACAAAATCCTTGACATTTGTTGCAGTGACTATGCTATAAAGTGCACCAAAAGTGCCAACTATTTTCCCAGTGTATATGCCGTGGCTGAATAATACCCTTTATATTTATGGCAGTGGCTATGTTTGAAAGTGCATTAAAATGTCAACACTTTTCCCCGTGTATATGCCGTGGCAGAATAATACCCTTAACATTTGAGGCAGTGACTATGCTAGAAAGTGAAACAATATCCTTGACATTTGTGGCAGTGACTATGCTATAAAGTGCACCAAAAGTGCCAACAATTTTCCCAGTGTATATGCCGTGGCTGAATAATACCCTTTATATTTATGGCAGTGGCTATGTTTGAAAGTGCATTAAAATGTCAACACTTTTCCCTGTGTATATGCTGTTGGGTGTCTATTTTTTGTTTCTATTTAAGCCACTACGCTGATTAAGGAATTTTCATTGAACTTAAATTATTCATATTTTCGTCAGTTTAGACCAGACTCCTCAAAAAGATTTTTAGTGCTGCACGAGAGTCTCAGGTAGGTTGTGTGGTCGGGCGTTTCATGTCCCTTGGTGATCCTCCCAAATTGGCACCATGCGAAATTACTTTTCGCAGAAGTAATGGGTTCTTTAAGACTTTTAATTGGGTTGCTTCTAAGAAAATTTATTTCGTACGGCGTTAGGTGTACCATGCCTAAGGTGCGACAAACTTATACAAAAATGGAGTTTCCTACTATGCAGCAAACAAAAATAAGGAATAGTTCAATGTAAAAAACTACAATTCTCAATTAAATTTATTTGGCTTTACTTTTTTACATTATGCTTCATAAACTTAGA
Organism: Heterodera filipjevi; assembly: GCA_039877585.1. Taxonomy (NCBI): domain Eukaryota; kingdom Metazoa; phylum Nematoda; class Chromadorea; order Rhabditida; family Heteroderidae; genus Heterodera; species Heterodera filipjevi. The sequence goes on along the minus strand of JBDPZO010000004.1, from coordinate 6,317,138 downwards.
AAATTATGAGTTTTTGGCAAAATGATTGTGGTTAATTTCTGTATTTCTGAACAAAATGGTATGAAACTGCACTTTAGTATGGTTTTCGGGCCTTATCCACGCCAAGAGGTCCCCGACCCTTTCCCTTGAGCCCATAGTTACGTTTAGTAAATTTGTTTTTATAAAATAAACAATACAAGTATCGAAAGCTCTTTCAAAATCGTTAACAAATATTGAGCATACTTTTAATTTTAACTTCATTTAACCAAGTGACAGACAAAAATATTGAAAAAAAACATTTAGGTCGGCATATTTCTAGGGTAAGTATTTGAGATCACAATTTTACTAGAAAATGCGACAACCCAACTCTGTTTTGGTTGGTACTGTGCTGTCCATTTTGGTATTATGCTCTGACGGATTGGAAAGTTTTACTGATGGCAAAATTAAAGAATTAGAAGGTATATATCCACGTACGCCCGCCCAAAATACGCTACTTTTTGAGCTACGTCAAGGTTGTTTCTCGAGAATTTGTAATTTAAAATAAATTTATTTTTTAATTATTTATTTTTTAAATAAGCAAATAAATTTATACCAATTTAACTTTTTGGAAAAATCGCAATTTAATGAAAAAATAAATAAGTGGCAAGACATCTAGGATGCCACATTCAGGCAGGCTCATGTTCCTGTCTCCAATAGTCAATTTCGGTGCTGTGCGTTTCGTAAATCCGCCAACGCTTCTCCCAAGGATTTAAAAAAAAAAACCAATATTTTGGAGATCAAAAATCTAGAAAATCCAGATGTCATAAACTTTGGAGTTGTCGCAAAATTCTCTACAGAATTCCTTTTTGGAATCATAAATCTGTCCCATGGAATAACATAGGGGTACAGTTACCCAAAGAAAAATTTTCAGCCATAGGAATTTTCTCAAAATTGCCCCACTTTATAGCCATTTCAAGCTTTCAGAATTCTATAATGAATGATCAGATCGAGTTGGTGTAGTTACTTTTTTTGAATAATATGCGTGTTCTCAAATTTTTGATCCCTACAGTATATACTGGATTTTTTTAAATTTCGCGGTAGGGGTAGTGGCGGAGTTCCGAAACGCGAATGGCAAAAATTGATTTAAATTTAGAAACTGCTAATGTATGTTCGCAAATTTCTATCATCTGAACGTACAGGCGCGTTTCGTAAATCCGCCACAAATGCGCATTCGTAAATCCTCCAAAATGGGTTTGCGTGTTTCGTATCTGCCACCATTGACGTTTTTAAAATTTATTGCCATGCGCTTTTCGTAAATTCATGACTACCCAAGCCGCGGATTCCTTTTGGGATGACGGCTCGGTGCTAGGTCGTTTCGTAAATTCCGCCATTTCGCAGATTTTTTGTCAAAAACTCGTTATAACTTTGCGTAAGCTCATGCAAATTGTACATACTTGGTATAGTCCGATAGCTATTAGTTAGCTCTATTAACCTACCAAATTTCAAAAAATTTGATTAAGTTTTGAGAAGAATATAGAGTTTTTTGCATTTTTATGGCTACAACTTAATTAAATCTCGATCAAATTTTTTGAAATATGATAGGCTAATAGAGCTAACCAATAGCTATCGGACCATACCAAGAATGTACAATTTGCTTGAGCTTACGCATTATGACCAAAAATCTGCGAAATGGCGGAATTTACGAAACGCGCATAGTGGCGGAATTTTACGAAACGACCCAGCAAGGATTTACGAAACATGCATGAGTGGTACAAATTACGAAATGCCAGCCCCTCATCTGAGAACCATTTATTATTTATTACGAGCGGCAGGGCACCGCTTCGCGGTGCCCAACCGCTCTCTAATATTTATAAATTTCAATGAAATTCTTCGGGGTTTAGTAACCGAAACTTTATTGGTGCCAATCTTAATTGCTTGTTTTTTTGTGAAAAAGAATAATTTTGTGAAGCGATTACTGTTATTTATTTTTTCTTTTAAATTTATAAATTTCTTAATTTTTTCTATGTTTAAATCCACACTCTTTGCCTTATTTATACTTCTTTCTCCCTATCTCTCTTTATCCATTTCGCTCTATCCCTCCTATCCTTTTAACCTTTCTCATTTTATTCCTTCTCTTTTTGACTCTCTTTATCACTTTGTTCCTCTCTTTCTTCCTACCTTTACTTCTCATCATCTCTCTCTATCCCTGTCTTTTTCTCTTGTTATCTCTTTTTGCCTTATCTCCCTCTTTCCCCCTTGCCCTTCTCTCTCTCACTTTTTTCTCTATCTTGTTATTTATTTGTCTCCTCTCTTTTTCTCCTTTGTATTCTCCTTTTCTTCCTCTCTCATCCCCCCCCCCTCCTCACTCTTTGCTTCCCTCTCTCTCTCTCCTTCTCTCTCACTCTCTCTTTAAATTTCTTCCATTTTCTCTCTCCATTCTCTCTCCAGCACTATACCTTTCTCTCTCCCTTTGTCTTCTTTCATCTATTTTTCTCTCTCATTGTCTGTTTCTCACTTTCTCTATTTCTCATTTTACCCAAATTTCATACATTCTCTCTTTCTCTCACATTACCTTTCTCGTTATCTTCGTCCCCCTCTCACCGTTTTTTTTCTCTACCTTTCACTCTACTTTTCTCCGTTTTCACCTCTAAGTCTCGTTCTCTCACTCAGCCTTCGTCTCTCTTATAAATTAGCACTCTCATTCTCTCGTTCTTAACATTCTCTCCTCCTCTCTCTTCATTGTACCTTTCTCCATTCTCTCGTCCTAACTGTAATAAAGGCATACTTATGGATTTGATGAGGTGGAAATTTAAATAAATTTTTTGTTTTTGTTTTTGACGCACTATTATCTGGAATAGGAACGAATATTAATTATTAAAAATAATTTTCATAATAAAAAGGGGAAGGACTGAGAAACTTTTGTTTGTTTTTGTTTACATTAACAAACATTCTCTGTCCCTTCTTTAACCTTTCATATTTCTATTTCTTTTGCCTTTTCGTTTTTTCTCTGCTTCTTTTTCGACTTTTTGAAGTAAACAACACACTCTCTAATTTTTTTTCTTTCTTTTTCCCTTTTGCAACAAATTGACATTTAGCGGGAATTCAAACGAAGGGTCGGCGCTTGGGCTCACTTATTATATAGTAAGGGACGAGCGGTTGGGAACCGCTTCGCGGTTCCCAACCGCTCTACCGCTTCGAATCGGGTCAGTTTAGCGTGGCCGGTTTAGCGTGAGGGTCGTTTTAGCGTGAGTAATTTTTTTTTAATTTTCAAGTTTTAGGGGGTTTTCGAGGTCGCTGATTACGAATATGACATATATTCAGGCCAATTCCTACCCCCGGACCCAAATTCGAACCAAAAGTCGAGAATTCTAATTTTTTAAAATTCGGTTTTCGACTTTTTGTTCGAATTTGGATCCGGGGGTAGGAAGTGGCCTGAATATATGTCATATTCAATGGATTAGCGAATGTTGATCGGTTTTGAGTTAAAGTTTTTAATTTTATTTGTTTTTAATATATATGGGTACAAACAAAACTTTCCAGAGCCGTTATTAGTAAAAGATGATGGTTTATAAATTTGACACAACAGACCCTAAATAAGTCATGCTAAGGCAAAGAAAAGTTATTTAGAAAATGTAAATTAAAAAAAAAAATTATTGGTTTTTTGTAAGATTACAAAAATTAAAAACTGCTTAATAAGTACCCTTGGGGTTATTAACAGGGTGCGAAGCCGTTATTTAAAACCATAATCAACTGCGTTTTAAAAAAACCATCATTATGAAAAATTTTAACAAAGAAACTATTCATAACTTTGCGCCAAATTGATAACCCAAGTGTTTTTCTATTGGCCTGTAAAATTTCAGAAAATTTCTTTTATTGCAAAAAAAGTTCTGGCCAAAAAATGTTTAAAAACTCTAAGTTTTGTGAATTCTTTTAGCTATAACCTTTTTAAGTTAAAAGAAAATGTCTAAATTTTATAGAATAATAGAGAAATCTTAGGGCTATCAAATGATATCAAGAATAATTGAAGATTTCAATTAAGAAAGGGGGGGGGGGTTCTTTTTTAAAATTTTAAAAGACTATTCTAAGGTATATATTTTTAATTTGATTGTATTTTCTCATGCATTTCTCAAATTTCTGAAAATAAGCATCCAAAAGACGAAATATGCACAATAGACATTTAAGCACAAAAAACCAATGCATAAAAGTTGTCGTAGAAACTCCAAACCAAGTAGGAAATTCTTTTTCCATCACATCGCTCATTAACAAAATAAAAATTTTTAAGAAATTATAGGCTAAAGCTTTTTTGTTGTCACTCACCTAATTCCCATTAGTCAATCGAGCTGAAATTTTAATCAAACTACCTTCCCCATAAATATTAAGATTCTCACGGAAAAAATAGGAAAAGGTAGAATAATTTTTTAGAAATTTTCCCCTAAAAATTGCTCTATATTGCTACTAAGAAAAAAATTATTGGTTATTTTTTTGGCATGTAACTTTTTTTACGGACACCAAAAAATATTAAAATTCCCGTCCTAATGTGAAAAAATTCACGTCAATATAACTTTTGAGGCTGATCAAAAAATATAACGACTCCTTCTCGATCAGATCACTTACTCCTTTATGTCGAATTAAAAACTCGAAAATGGCTTGAAATCCGAGTAAATTAGGCAAAAATTCCTAGGGGTAAAATTTTATTCTATTTTTGCCGGGCTTCCGTTAAAAAATTTTTCCAACCCTCTAGGAATTTTTTCAACACATAACTCTGTTTTCCACAGAGTGTTGTTTATTAGCGAAAGTTTTTGGGAAATACGTAAATGATGTTAAAATGTTAGGGAAATTGGTAAAAATTGAAAATTTATTAATATTTTCCCTAAAAATAATTGTTTTTTGTTTTGTTTTCTAACACTCCCCCCCCCCCCCCCCCCGAAACGGGTCATTTTGGCGTGGCCATTTTGGCGTGGCCACTTTGGCGTGGCCACTTAGGCGTGGCCGTTTTGGCGTGGGCCATTTTGGCGTCGTAGGATATCTTTTCTCAGAGGGAACCAAATTAAATATTTTTAGTATCATTGATAGCCCCAAGTGTTCTCTATAAGCCTACATAATTTTAAAAATTTTGGCCCACCCAATAAAAAGCTATGTTTAAAAAAGTTAAAAAATTTCAAATTTCGGAAATTTTCTCGATTTTTTGAACGTTTTTGAACATAACTTTTTATTGGGTGGACCAAATTTTTTGAAATTATGCAGGCTTATAAGGCTTACCAAGAGCAATCGAATAGTAGTAATAATATTCAATTAGCTTTCTTTTGGACAAAGTTATGACCAACGACGCCAAAATGGCCACGCCAAAACGGCTACGCCAAAGTGGCTACGCCAAAATGACCCCGACCGTCCCCCCCCCCGTTCCTTTCTTTCAGTCTAGTGGTTGTTTTTTATTTTTCTCTGTTTTCCTTTCTCTCTGTCAATTTCATACTCTCTCAAAAATCCTTGTAGGGGTTCTTTCATTCTTCTTCCTAATGTTTGTTTACTTTCATTCCTTGCAAAGTGAAATGATAGAGTGGCAAATCTTGAAATAAAGACCCGTATTCTTTTTATTATGTTTTTCTCTGTTTTAACAAAGTCATTCGTGTCGAAAAAAAATTCAAAACACTCGATGGGTAACGTCTACATCCACCAAATTAGTATAGTGGATTTTACTTATTCAAGGGAAAAGTAATCATTTTATACCGGGGCTTGGCTAAAGACTCCAAAAAAGTAAATGTTTTATTCATGTAATTTTTTGAAGCGCTTAAAAAATTAAAATTTTCCTAGCGGCGTCTGTCGGAAGGAGACTCAATCGTTCTAAAAAAAATTCAAAAGAGGATAATTTCCGATATTTTGGATTGGCTTTATTAAATCCAAATTTCAAAAATTTCTTGGCTTCAAACGTAGATAATTTTTATATTCATTTTCTCATCGATTGTTTCGATGATTGTTATACCTTTTGTGTTGTTCTATTTATCCAGCTTGATCTTACAGTCTATATATATATATATATGAATAGTTTGGAATATTTTTATTTTTTTAATTGGGAAAAGAAATGAAAGATTTGAAAAAATGGTATGAAGTTCACAATTGCCATTATAAATTCCACTTTATTAACAATTTTGACCAAATTTTTCCATGGCGCTGCCTATTGGCCATATCAGACACAAAAGTCCTTTTAATTTTTTAATATATTCCATTTAATATTAAAATGTAAGAACAAAAGTTTTCTTATAAAGTCTTCGCAATATTAGACGAATTAATAATCAATCGGATTCTTATTATAGGAAAGAAAATCGTCTTACCATCTGGAGAAATTGAAGCAAAAAAAGGTTTTTTAAGCCTTGGTCCGCAAGGTAATCCGGTTAGCAGCTCGCCCCCGAGCAATTCCCGGTGCTTAGTTCTTGGAAAATCCGACACCGGCAAAAAACTAATAAACATATTTACATTCTTGTTTTCCAAAGGTCACTGAGATTAATTTTTTGTTTGTTTTGGCCAGAATTGATTAACCCGTTCACTTTCATCTCCTTACAATTAACCCGGTTTTAGGTTCCATCATAAAACTTCTTTTCAACTTCTTCTGTTTCAAAATTTTATTTTTTTTCAATTAAAATATAAATTCAAAATTCTCAAAATTATTTTTGAATGTGTTCGGTTTTCCAAGGTTGGATGTTCCGCAGATGTCAAATTTTTTACCGTATTGGGTTTTCCGCTTGTGTCGGGTTTCCGGATGTCGGATTAAACGTTGTCGGGTTTACAAAGTCAAATTTTCCGGTTCCCGGTTGCTCTCCTTTGAGTCAGATATTTTTTCGGGGCCATTCCAGTCCTTAGACACATTATGATAATAAAAGCCATTTTTATTTAGATAATTCTTTTATCATTGGGAGGGGACAAGCATCAGACCCTTACTTGGTTGATTGATGCCTGTTCACGAGAAAGATGTGACGCAAAAGGATGTGATAAAACCAGATCAAAGGCTTATTTTTCCGTGCTGATAGTTTTTCGTTCATTTTTAAATTTTTTCTTTCTTTGGCTATCTGTTCTGTCATTTTCACGTTTGCATAAACGTTGTTTCATGAAGAAACCATGACGATTCCTTGGAATTCTGTTCTTGAATGTAATTATTGTCTTTGAACTGAGTGATCGTTAAATGCTTTTTTGGCAACAGTACGATTTTTGAAAATTTTTGAAAGATTTCCGATTTTCTTACCAAAAATAGCAAACCGTACTTAACATTTGTGGCAGTGACTATGCTATAAAGTGCATTAAAGATGCCAACAATTTACACTGTATATCAGGGATTTGCCGAATCGGCATCGGAATTAATCGGGTTTTGACCATAATCGGGATCGGATAATCGTAATCGGATTGGCCACAAAATCCGATTATTCACCGCTAAGAATGCGTTTTTTTAAGTAAATCTTGTAGCGAGAAAAAAAGAAAATAATAAAAAAAAATATTTTCAGAAACAAATAAAATTCCGATGCCCAAATTTTTTTTCGGAAATCGGAATTCCGGTCGAATCATTGGAAATCGGAATAGATTTTTGGGTCCAATTTTAAAAATTGTTTCCAATTTTTCCCCCAAAATATCGGAATTCCGAAATCGGCTGCATCCCAAGTATAAACCCTCAAAAATTGTTTCCTGGCGAGTGCTATCTCTTAATAATCTCTAAAATTTGAACAAAAATTCCCAAACAAAAATATTCTTTTGTTCCATTGAGGCTTTTTGGCTGCTAAATTAAGGTTAGTAAAAATTTTATTTGGAAACCCTATATTTTTGTTTATTGGAAATTTTATTTCGTAATTTAATTCATATTAAAGAAATCTTAGTACGACATTTGGGAACCGTTATTTTCAGACGAATTATAAAGAAAAACAATATTTTTAGGAAGGTAAATAAAGAATTATTTAACTTAATAAAAAAACTAAATTTCAAAAAGTGAGAATGATCATTTTCATTCATCATATCATTTCAACACTTTCAAAGTATAGAAGTCAAAGTGCTTGTTGGTAACATTCTAACAAAATTTTCCATATTTATTTATATCCTAAAAGATGAAGAAACAATTATGCAGGATAGATTAGGGTGTATCAATTGGATAATATATATACGTGGGCTAAGTATTTTGGCATAGAAGCAAACGATAAGTCCAATGACCGTTCGATAAAGCAATTCGTTCAATTTAGGAAAAGATAAAGCAATTAGTGCAAATTTAGGTCTTATTCAAGAACCAAACAAAATATCTATTCGAGCAATAAAGTATCGTCTGGCCGCTAATAATTTTGGTGCTATGTCGTTATTTAAAAACCATCATAAAGGGCGTTATTTAAAAAACCATCATTATGAAAAAGCAACTTGTTCCGCAATAAATTAATTAAATTTATTTAAATTTTAATTGTTTCTATTTAATTTATACTCATCGGTGAACTCGTTTTTATTTTCAACTCGTTTTTTTGGCTTGAAAACTGTAAATGCAAGGAAAACGAAGGGGACAAAATTTCCGGGTGTTTTGGGGTCGCTGATCACGAAAATAACATTTATCTTTGATAATTCTAAACTCTAAATCCAAATTCAACCGTGATGAGTCGAAGAACAAAACGTGCAAATTTGGCGAAGGACAAAAAGTGCAAAAATTGCTGAATTTTTGAATAAATCAAGTCATAACTTTTCTCAGACGCAATCAAATTAAATAATCTTAGTATCATCCGATAGCTCTTACTTGTTTCTATTAGCTCGCTAAATTTCAGAAGATTTTATTAAGTTTTTAAAAAGTTATAACTAGGGCAGTAACTTTTAGTGATTTAACTATTTTTTCTGCAGCTTTGTTTTGATGAGAACCCCACGAAAAACACATTTTTAGCGCGAAAATTCTTCGTTTGAACGTCACTATTTGTCACTAGAAACCTATTATACACCCCTAAGGATCGGTCTAAAAAATTCCAAAATTTACACTCCTAAGAATAGACTTTTCAAAGCCAAAAATTTTGGCCAAAATTTATCAAGAATAAAATTTCTTAAAAACCCAAAATTTTGAAGAAATGCATCGAATTTTTACCCGAGAATTTTGAAATGTACTTCATTTGTAATTGCAACCGATTTCTCCGGACTATTGGTCCTGTGATCCAGGTGTTTTTGGAAAAATGGATTCCAGTCTCTATTAAATTCTAAATAAATATTATTTTAAAATTTTGACCAAATTAAGAAAAAACATTATATCCCAGGCCTGTCCTTGTTTCTATTAAATTCAATCTTGTTTCATCAAAATTTGTCCCTATAAACGGCTGTCTGTACTTTTTCGCAGCATTTGAATTTGTACTCGTCCCATCCGTTGGCTTGCAGCTTTGGTTCATTAATTGCCACCCAATGTCATGTTCGAATTGCTGCTATTGGACGAAGAAGGAAAAAAAAAATTTTTTGGACAAATAACGGAATACCAGTGACACAATCGTGAATTTAAAGTTAATTGGACCAAGTTGGACAACTGCTGAACCAGACTCCATTCGCCTGGGGTAGCGAAAATTTTGACCCAATCAGCAGACCATTATGAAGTAATGATCTGTCGAGTTGATGTAGTTATCTTTTTTAAACCATCAAAGAAGTTGACCAGAATTTTTCAAAGTTTTTTCGTGCCCAAACCAAAAAATTATAGGTTTTCAAGTTTTATGATATTTTCCTTCAAATTAGTGTTTGCTTTTGGAAATGGCAGGCCTGATTTTACTCAAAAATTTTAATGTGCTTCATTTAATAGCCATTAATTTTGTACATTACTTACTACTTTAAGAATTTTTGCAAAGTTTCGGTTTGAAAAACCAAAACAACAAAATATATCACTTTGAATGATTGAATTTTTTATTTCTTTTTTAAAAAAAGAAAATGACAAAAAATGATTTCTCAACAATTTAGTCACGTCCATTCGTTTTTTCGTATTACGTCCAAAGTCCGTCATTCAGTAACCTCTTCATAGTTGTAATAGAGTGTAATGATCGCTAAATATGCAATTAAAATATTTATTGTACCAATTAATGCCTTTTGAGTAATTAATTACCAGTATCGAGACGTTTCAGCTCTTCCGTAGACGCATCGACCGATTCAAGGCACTGACGAACCATAGTTTCGGCCTCACTCATTATCAAAGCCTCCTGAAGAAAACAAGCAATGTGTTTCAAGAATTTCAATAATAATTTAAAGAATTCAAAATATTAAAACTTTAACTTACATAAATCGGGTTTTCAGTGCTAATACCGAGCTGATGAACTTTTCGGAAGGTCGGAAAACAGTCAAATTCCCCAACAAAACGCGCGATCACTGAATTTGAGAATAATAAAAAATGGAATTAAAAGGAAAAAAAATTATAGTGGCTAAAAAACGGAACGAAATGGCCAATGTTTACCAAATTGCCAAATTATTCTATTTTTTTTTTTGACCTTGCCATAACACCAAATCCCGATCCGAACCTACCGGCATAAACCGCACGAGCAGCAGTTTTTTTAGCCTCCCCTTTCATTTCGCTGATTGTGGTGCGCAATAAAGCGAAGGAACGCTTACACTCGGTAATCTGATAATTGGTCAATGAAAATTGTGGGGTAATAGGGCCAAAACCAAATGTTTAATTAGCTTCAACCAAAAATAGTTTTGCTGAAGCAGAAAATGGTCAAAAGCAAATGACAGTCGGCTTCTCCTCGCCCATTTTCGGTCAAATTTAATAAAAAAACTGAGCTCAAAAACTAACTCATTGGGAAGTTTTTTTGGGGCAGACATTTTGAAGGGAACTGTGCAATAAGGTTTTCTTTCATCATCCAACTCCAAATTCTTATCTAATCTTTGAGTATTATAATGGCGGCATTAATGAAAGAAGGCATTTGTTCCCCGGGCATTATAAAGAACAGATAATTAAAAAATTTTCATTATTTATTTTAAATAAAAAAAACTAACCCAATCATCATGTGGTGACATTTTGGAATTTGAATTGAAGAATGGAAGAATTGCTGAATCAAAAAAAAACCAATTTCTGAAAAAGGCAAAAAATAGTGTTGGAAAAAAGAGCTAAGAATTAATTCATTGTAAGAAAGTGACCAAATAATATTAGCATATAAAAAAGAATTATCAGTAGAAACTTGATCATGAAGTATGGTAATTGATCAGGGAAATAGGGAAGAGATCAATGGAAACAACAAAACTGATCAGAGGAAAAGTGCGAATCGATGTTCAGTGAAAAGCGCAAAAAAGGCAGGGGAAAGGTTAAATTATTTGTTATTTGAAAAAATTTACAAGGGAAAAACAAAACTGCATAGGAAAAAACGATAGGAAAATGATGAAAATCAATTTAAAGTAATAATTTTTTAGGAAAAGGAAAATGATCCGTTGAAAAAAAAGTTAAATTTTGGTCATGAAAACGCAAGCTGATTAAAAACAATGAATTGACTCGACAAAAATTAAAATTACAGCCATAAGAATGGGGGTTTGATTCATAAATAAATTGCCATGAAGAATTTCTTTTTGCCTCATCTATTTCCCCTTTTCCTTGTCCTTGCGGCAAACTGATTATGAAAAAGCCATAGAATTGAACAGGCTAATGAGTAATTAATTAATCAAGAAAAGAGGTGACTTAATAGATGAAAAAAGAGGCAAAAAGTAGTAAATTATAAGAGTAAAAATGAGTAACTTATTTAGGAAAAATTGCAAACGGATTGGAGAAAAACCATGGAAAAGTGAATGAATATCAACAAAAAACCCAAATACGATCATAACAACAAAATGATGAGGCAAACAGAAATTCAGCAATAAAACCGCCTGATGCTTTCATGTGAAATGATAAACTTTGAGGAAAAAAAGGAATTCTGACCGAACAAAAAAGTAAAAGCCATCTTTAAGCAAAATGGGAGAATTTAACAAAAAAGGGACACACTGATCAGCGAATGATAAAAAAGAGTAAATTCTGACCCAATAATAAATGCAAATGGTAATGGGGAAGATTGAAAAGGACAGGGACAGGAATGTTTGTTGTTTGAAGCGGGAGACTATGAATGAGCAGAGGAGTTAGCAGAGCGTTGTTGCCCAACGGACACAAATTGCAACTCAATTTTAATGAAAGAATTTCCTTCGCTTCTCCCAGCGTTCACTTTTCCTTGTTTTTGTGTCGTTGGGATGAAGAAAATTGTTACAAATGAATTATATTTACATTAGAATGTAATCTGATAGCACATCTTTAGCTATTACATATATATCTTTACCCTGTGTTGAAGTAAAAATTGGAAAAAAAAAAAAGTGAAGTTGGAAAAGTTTTGGATCGGAAAAAATTTGATGGGACAAGAGACGGAGGGCAATATAACAATATGGAAAATTGAAGGGTCGGAAAAAATAAATCTTTCATCGAATTAAATTGCAATTTGGGTCCGATGGGCAGCGTGGTCACCCTCTAACGAACGGCCCATTCTCTGTGGTCATCCGTTAACAAAGTGCTTTAATCCTTTTCAGTCGTTCATAATAGGGTTAAGCCCCGACAAGTGTCGGGGAATTACGAAAGGCGTCAATTGCACTTGAAATGAGATGGAAATGTCTTTAAATGAGTTTTTAAGACTTTTTTTGTTTCTGGGAATTCTTCTTTTATCCTTTTTTCGACTTTTTATGAAAATTTACTCCCCGGCGATGGTGTTGCTCCCTGACATTTTTTAAATTTCTCCAGCCATCCCCGACTAATTCTTTCGGGGAATTTCCTCCCCGATCCCCGACTTTCTCTCCCCGCCGAAGCGTCGGGGCTTAACCCTAGTTCATAACCATTACCATTCGTATTAATTACCTTGACTTGTAAGTTTTGTAAAAAGAAGCAGGGCATAAAAATGCCGATAGCAATAAATATTAGGAAAAGTTATATATCATAAATGTTAGCTCAACAAAATGAAGGCAAATTATTCAAAATGGTGCCCATAACAGACAGCAGCACTTCTTTCCGTTTAAATAGCATTCAAAATTATTTGTTTTTTTATTAAAAAGTTGGTAAATGTTCAGGAAAATGGCAGACTGATTAAAAAGAAATTACAGTAGGAATTCTTGGAGGAAACGGTAAACCCGATTAGAGGAAAAGACATACCGAGAGGAGAAGGGACAAAAGATCAAAGGAAAAGCGAAAGTAACGAAATGACCAAGTGAACGCGGAAAGTTTCACAATAACAAAATGTAATTAGGAAAAGAGAAATTAAGTCAAAAAAATAGAATGATCAGGGGAATACAATACACAGCAATTTTGGCCTCCAGCAGAAAGTGCAAAAACTATTAAATTTTTGTCTCAGTTGTTTGTGAGACGGCCAAAGGCATAAGTGGGAGGGAATTAAAAAGAGATATTTTTATATTTAGCGATTTCAGATGAGTGGCAAAAGGAGAGATATTTGGAGCAACTGCTTCAATATTTCTTTTCCTATCCTTTCTTTGACTCTCTCATAATTTCCTTCTCTCTCCTCTACCACCCACACCTAACGCAGCCCCAATTTTCAAAATTATTTTTGATTCTTTGCGAACCAAATCTGTTAAATATGAATCGAAACAGAATTTTTGTCTATCGATGGTGGAAATTTAATGTTGAAGTTGCGCAAAAATGACTAGTGAAACAATTCCAAACGCAAAAAACCCGAAATTTTCGAAACGCGAAACGTATGATATTTTTCGTGGCGCGACACTTGGGGATTTGACATTTGGGGATCCGACACTTAGGGAACCCGACATTTGGGGACCCGACACTTAGGGAACCCGACATTTGGGGACCCGACATTTGGGGATAACCCCGACATTTGGGGACCCGACACTTGGGGACCCGACATTTAGGGATTTGCAAAAAAAAAGAACAAAAAAAAAAAAAACATAAAAAATGATAAATTAAACACAATAAATGAAAAAATGAACCTAATGTGATTTTTATTCATTTTGGTGCCTTTCCCAAGGGCCAACGGGATTAATTGCAGTACTAATCAATATTTGGGTCATCCCAGTTTTCAAAATTGTTTCGCATCAGACGGTATTGCAATGATCTAAGATGTGTAAGAGCTTCATCATCGTTTGGATTTTCAATCACATCAAATCCCTCAACTAAATTTCGAATTGCCAAGTCATTGTCTCTATAAGTTTTTTTTCGTTCACGAATTCTTATTCCTTGTGTTGGGTCCAATTCAAACTGACGTAACTTATCGGCCGCAATTCGCTCTTCTTTCTTTAAAACAGTGATAACTCTGTAAAAATAAAATGCATATTTTATTACACATTTTATTTACTTTGAAAGTGGGGGTTGAACACTGTGAAATTGCTTTCTTAACGCTAAATGAAATCCTTCCTGGGCGTTGTTAGTTCGCCCCATGTCCTGTAATGTAAACGGTAATTCTGGCGCAAACTAAGCCTGGCTTAGTGGCGCCAAAACAACATGGACTCGCCTGTAAAACGCTGTCATGGTGGTTCCATGTGGGAATTGGAAACAATGGAGCTCTTCCAGCATGCCCATTAACGTATATTCTTTATTAATAATTATTTAATAAATATTAGTTAAATTCAACCTTCCAAAATAATCAAAAATTGCTAGCGGATCTCCACCATTTTCTAGAGGTACAATTGCTAACTCTGCAGCATTTTGTCGAATTAAAAAGAATGATTTTCAGTGGAAGAACGATATGACGAGCTCCTAAAAGATTTTTTTCCTTTACGCTTTTTGCTTGATGATTATGCTTTTTCAGTATCTGCAAAGGACTACACTCCGGAAAATTTTTTTAGCATTGTTTCAAAACAAATGGACCGCCAAACCGATGAAATTTGCCTAAAATGTATTTTTTGGTGCAATTTTTGAATCTAAATTGAAATTTAATTAAGCAAAAAGTGGAGAAACGCGAAAAAATCAAAAATTCAAAGTCGGACATCGGCATTCTGATGCTTTATGCAGTGAAAGGCGACGAGCCATTAGAATTGTTTGGATGTCCTTGAATTGATCCAAATATTGATTAGTACTGCAATTAATCCCGTTGGCCCTTGGGAAAGACACCAAAATGAATAAAAATCACATTATGTTCATTTTTTCATTTATTGTGTTTAATTTATCATTTTTTATGTTTTTTTTTTTGTTTTTTTTTGCAAATCCCTAAATGTCGGGTCCCCAAGTGTCGGGTCCCCAAATGTCGGGGTTATCCCCAAATGTCGGGTTCCCAAATGTCGGGTTCCCTAAGTGTCGGGTCCCCAAATGTCGGGTTCCCTAAGTGTCGGATCCCCAAATGTCGGGTCCCCAAGTGTCGGGTCCCCAAATGTCAAATCCCCAAATGTCGGGTAGCCATATTTTTCATTACCAATAATCATTTTAAGCAATTTGGGAGTTTTTTTAGCTGTTTGGCCTTGAAATAGGACGAAAATTAGGTCGGCGGTGCCGATAGGCGCCGTCGGGGGGAATTTTGTAAATTTAATGCTAATTTGTTAACAGATTTTTCCCAAAAATGGTCAGTTTTTGGCATTATTTTGATAATTTTCATAAGGACTGTGTGTCGGCGATGCCGACAGGCGCCGCCGGGAATTTTTTTTTTGAAAATATGAAAGAAATCGCTTCAAAACATTGTAAAAATAGTAATATTTCTCATTTTTTACCCCAAAGTAAAAAATCTATTAAATAATAATATTGAGTTGAAATTAGGACATTCTTGGCAAATGAGGACATTTTTGTTTTGTCGGATTTGGACTCTCCAAATCAGGACATTTCTGATAAACCAGGTCATATCGTATCCCTGATTTAATTCTGAAATAAATAAAAATAATGGCACAAGACCAAATGCTCAAAAAATTTCTCCACTAATCTTCCTGGCACTTTTATCCTTTCAACAACAAATCATTGAGTCATTTTAAAGGGGAAATAATGAGACAAATAAATTAAAAAGAAAAAACAAATAATAACTCAATATGAATAAAGAAAAGGATTTTCAATATGAATTTACAAATATTTAAAAAATTAACATAACAACTAATTGTTGTGCCGTCGTTTTATTTTGGCGCGCTGATCACAAATGACCTTTATTTGTCAAAATTCCGACTCCTGAATCCGAATTCGAACAAAAAACCGACATTCATAATCGCATGCAAAACATATTTCTTGGGATTTTTGGAGTCACCGATCGCGAATATGATGATATCTAACTTTTGATATATCGAACCCCGAACCCGAGTTCGAACTAAAGAGGAATTAATTTCAACAAATTTCACCATTTCCGCCCCAAATTACCCTAGAAACGACTTTTTATTTGAAAATTTCGTGGGGGGGGGGGGTCATAAAACAGAAATGTTTCCTTTTTTTGAAATTTACAAGATCGATATAGATATATTTCTTCGTTTTATTGCTTTTTTGTTTCGAAATTTTTGGACAAAAATCTAAATTTTTGTAAAAACAGTCAAATATGAGCGTTCGAAAAATAGCAATTTGTGAGTTTCTTTTAACAAACCACATTCATTTCCTTGGGCATTTAAAATTGTTTGTTTTAGTGAACCATGGATTGATAAAGGCACAAAATTGTAGGAATAAGCTCACTGGATACTTAAAAAGCCGCAAGAAAAAAGAGTTGATAAGCATGTGCCCATAGAATGTGTGTGGTCCACCCGAAGCCGACATTTTGTCTATTTCTTTAATATGAATTAAATTAGGGGTAATAAAATTATTTCAATAAATAAACTATAGGATTGCCAAATAAAATTTTAATAAGTTAATTTAGCAGCCAAAAAGCCTCAATGGAACAAAAGAATATTTTCTTTGGAAATTTGTGGTCAAATTTTAGAGATTATTAAAGGATAGCCGCCGCCAGAAAACAATTTTTGAGGGTTTATACCAGGGATGGAGCCGATGATTTTCGATGTTTTTTGGGCCGGAATTCCGATATCTGAAAAAATATTGTGGCATCGGAATTCCGATCACAAAATATACCAAAAAAGATTAGATCTCAAAATAACAGCCAAATAGTTCCAATGGCATTGTGTCATAACAAATGTCGTGGATTTGTTCAAAAGTTGACCAAGCAGCGCAACACTTTGAAGTCCTTTCCAATCGGTTCAAGTCTTAAATGGATTCAATATCATTTTTATGAACTTATGTAATTAAAGCTACAATTAATTTTCTTTATCTTATTTTTTATCATTTAAAAAAATATTTAAATTTGACCATCTCATAGTTATTTTCAAAATTGGACCAAAAAACTAGTAATCGTTGAGGGATTTCAGTTTTAAATTTTAAGTAAACTTTTTGAAAACCCAAGAGGGAACCGTTTTTTTGACATTTTTTTTAATTTCAGAATTAGCCATAATAACGAAAGGTACTCCTTTGGTGTTCAAATTCGAAAAACCATCATTTTAAATGCGCCTAATTTTTTCCAAATTTTTTACAAAATACAAATAAAATAATTATGATTTTGGCTTTTTTCAAGACGCTGGATCATTTAGTAAATCCGACCACCCATGGGCGTTTTCACAATCCGCCATTTTTACAAATTTACACACAAAGCTCATCGTACTTTTCACAAAAGCAATCAAATTAAACAATCTTGGCATCTTACGGTAGCGCTTGCTAAATTTTAATAAAAGCTACTCTATACAGTGAACCAGATACCATACCTTTTCCAAGAGCAAAGAATGCTGATAGGAAAAACAGTTGTACAGCGATCATTTATGGTGGGATTAGAAATAAAAAAGCTCTTTTTTAAATAATTTTTTCAGGATAATGGTAAAATTTAGGTTTATCACAAATTTGCTTGGTCCTTTTTTACACCGGTAGAATTAAATTAAAAAAAAACACTAATTCCCTATTTTAAAACTCAAAAAAAGGCTAATTAGCAAAACCCACAAAATGGCTGATAAGCGAAAACTCAAACAAAATGGCTAGTTAGCGAAAGAATAATGAGTTGGTTTGCTACCTTACCTATTCCTTAATCCCTAAATTATTTATTCTCTTTCAAAAATCTTTCGTAAGGCTTTTTTTGTTAATTTCCCATTGCCTTCTCGTAATATTGGCTTCGGAATTTCCACATACGAAAAGTGATGTTGATTCATTTTTGCTAATTTGCACATTGATTCTGTTTTTTCCAGTGCTAATAGTGGCGGCGCGGCGATGATTCATTTTCGCCATTTAATTTTTATATCACAAAAACAAAAAACAAAAAACTCTGTGATGGTAGGAAATAAAATAATAAATAAATTAAAAATAATTTTGGCAAGAAAAATTTATAAAAAAAATAAAGTAAAAAATTAATAACTTCTGAAATTTAAAAGCTTTAAGCTCGAGTCGTACGATTCAGAAACCGAGGTTGAGAATTCGAGTTCGACCATACCTGAGGCGTAATTACCCCGGTTAAATAAATGAGTTTCGCAGGATTTAAAATGCCTGGACAGGAATTTTAAGCATCGGAGAACTTGCTTAAATATGAAGCCGTAAACTATCTATTAGGGGATGAAAGGTGAAGTAAAACAAAATAAATATTTTCGTAAATCGGTATTCCGACACCCACAAAGTTAGGAAACGTAAATTTCTTTTTTTCAAAAAATAAGTATTCCTAAACAAGAACATTTGTTATACTCATAAACTTAACGCCACCTGCTGTTCCGGTGCATCGCAAATGTCAGCGCCACCGGCGAGACAAAACGTCGCCGGAAAAAATTGCACAAAATCTATTTTTAAATGACATTTTTTAGCAAAAAAAAAAAATATTGATTATTTTTTTTAAATGTAGAGTTTTTAATACGCTAATTTTTGCTAATTTGCAGACCGAAGAAAACATTTAAGGTAGAATAATACCAAGATAACAAACGAAAATTCTGTTTGACGACGAAGATGTCTTGAAACAATTAGCCTTAGAATATAGAATACATTTTAAAATAAAATTTAGCCATTTTCCGTATAGTACACGCAATTGCCTTCGCAATTACGTGTCAATGCAAAGGAGCAGGGTTACCCGAAACCAGATACCCGAAAACCGGTCTCTTTACCGACCCGAACTTTTTTGGCCGACTCAAGTCAAAATTATTGGGAACGCGATGCACAGCCAACTAAACGAGCACCAACTGTGAGGAAATGGATAAAAATTAAATATTGAAAGGGGAAAAAACCCGCATGCAGGCAAAACCCGCAAGCAATTTTTAGCTTGACCCGTACGGGTTTTACGGGTTTACCCGCTCAAATTAAAAAAAACCCGTTACCCGCTACCCGCATGCGGGTTTTGAACCCTACTTGCTAGTACAATCCTTAGTGGTGTATTTTTTTGTTTTGTTTAAATCGAAAATTTATTACTATGATTTTGCGAATTTTTCTGTCCGAACACAGTATTTCCACTACAGTATGACGATGTTTCTCGAACTAAAGAACCGGCGGGCGACTTTATTTAACAACAGCAGAAGAGTCTTTTTAGCAATACTAAAGGAACAGTCAGTCAATGCAACAATTAATGAATGATGGAAAAGATTTAATTATTTTAACCAATTAAACCAATAAAACCAAAGTTACCATCGAAAATTTCCGAAATAAGAACTCCAACGCAGTGATGTTACGAGACCAAAAATAAAATGCGAGAACGAGAACCCCCAAAAAGGCGAGTTAGCGAAAGAATAATGAGTTGGTTTGCTACCTTACCTATTCCTTAATCCCTAAATTATTTATTCTCTTTCAAAAATCTTTCGTAAGGCTTTTTTTGTTAATTTCCCATTGCCTTCTCGTAATATTGGCTTCGGAATTTCCACATACGAAAAGTGATGTTGATTCATTTTTGCTAATTTGCACATTGATTCTGTTTTTTCCAGTGCTAATAGTGGCGGCGCGGCGATGATTCATTTTCGCCATTTAATTTTTATATCACAAAAACAAAAAACAAAAAACTCTGTGATGGTAGGAAATAAAATAATAAATAAATTAAAAATAATTTTGGCAAGAAAAATTTATAAAAAAATAAAGTAAAAAATTAATAACTTCTGAAATTTAAAAGCTTTAAGCTCGAGTCGTACGATTCAGAAACCGAGGTTGAGAATTCGAGTTCGACCATACCTGAGGCGTAATTACCCCGGTTAAATAAATGAGTTTCGCAGGATTTAAAATGCCTGGACAGGAATTTTAAGCATCGGAGAACTTGCTTAAATATGAAGCCGTAAACTATCTATTAGGGGATGAAAGGTGAAGTAAAACAAAATAAATATTTTCGTAAATCGGTATTCCGACACCCACAAAGTTAGGAAACGTAAATTTCTTTTTTTCAAAAAATAAGTATTCCTAAACAAGAACATTTGTTATACTCATAAACTTAACGCCACCTGCTGTTCCGGTGCATCGCAAATGTCAGCGCCACCGGCGAGACAAAACGTCGCCGGAAAAAATTGCACAAAATCTATTTTTAAATGACATTTTTTTAGCAAAAAAAAAAAATATTGATTATTTTTTTTAAATGTAGAGTTTTTAATACGCTAATTTTTGCTAATTTGCAGACCGAAGAAAACATTTAAGGTAGAATAATACCAAGATAACAAACGAGAATTCTGTTTGACGACGAAGATGTCTTGAAACAATTAGCCTTAGAATATAGAATACATTTTAAAATAAAATTTAGCCATTTTCCGTATAGTACACGCAATTGCCTTCGCAATTACGTGTCAATGCAAAGGAGCAGGGTTACCCGAAACCAGATACCCGAAAACCGGTCTCTTTACCGACCCGAACTTTTTTGGCCGACTCAAGTCAAAATTATTGGGAACGCGATGCACAGCCAACTAAACGAGCACCAACTGTGAGGAAATGGATAAAAATTAAATATTGAAAGGGGAAAAAACCCGCATGCAGGCAAAACCCGCAAGCAATTTTTAGCTTGACCCGTACGGGTTTTACGGGTTTACCCGCTCAAATTAAAAAAACCCGTTACCCGCTACCCGCATGCGGGTTTTGAACCCTACTTGCTAGTACAATCCTTAGTGGTGTATTTTTTTGTTTTGTTTAAATCGAAAATTTATTACTATGATTTTGCGAATTTTTCTGTCCGAACACAGTATTTCCACTACAGTATGACGATGTTTCTCGAACTAAAGAACCGGCGGGCGACTTTATTTAACAACAGCAGAAGAGTCTTTTTAGCAATACTAAAGGAACAGTCAGTCAATGCAACAATTAATGAATGATGGAAAAGATTTAATTATTTTAACCAATTAAACCAATAAAACCAAAGTTACCATCGAAAATTTCCGAAATAAGAACTCCAACGCAGTGATGTTACGAGACCAAAAATAAAATGCGAGAACGAGAACCCCCAAAAAGGCGAGAATGCGAAAAATCGAGAATTTTTTCAAAATTTTTTACTAATTATCGAAAGATTTTTTCGAAAAATTAAAAATAGTCTTCCAATTTTTAAGTGCAGCCGGCCGCCTTTTAGCTTAGTGTATTTTTTGTTAATAGATTTTACCTAAAAATGGTCAATTTTGCGTTTTTTTTTTAATTTTAAAAGAAAAAAAGAATGAGTGTCCGGCGGTGCCGACAGGTGCCGCCGGAAAATTTGTAAAAAATATTAAAGAAATCGCTTCAGAAAATTGTAAAAAAAAATTTTCTTATTTTTTTATCCTCAGAGTAAGAAAATCAGAACAAAATAAAAACAATGAGCTGAAATCAGAACAAATGGCAACTCTGAATAAAATAATTTTTCATTTAATAAAATATTTTAAAAAAGAAAAAATAAAATTTTATTTTGACAATAAAAAAGCAATAAAAATACTTTGTAGTCTGTCTCAACCTTTCAAATGAAAAAAGAGGAAATGAAAGCATCGAGCAAAAAGGCAACAAAAATTATTAATACTATTCAATAAAAATAAAATTAAAATTTGTATTATTCATCGTAAAATGGCGAGAAAACAGACATGAGTGATTATTCATGCATTTATTGTAAGCATTTTAAATATAAAGAAAATTCTTATTCACGTGAAAAATGTGTGTTAAGTTTATTGTAAGAAACGTGCAATAATTTCGTTATAAAAGCCAGCGAAATTTTTTAATATTATTTAAAAAAAAACTAATAAAAACGAACAAAAATGAAAAATGTTTCTTCGTTTCTCCTTGTCTTTTCTATTTTGCTTCTTATTTTGGGTGCTAAAGTGGTCAAGTGTTGCCACTATGACGAAAATTTTGGCTGCGTGGCAAAACGGATGTGCAACAAATTGTGTACGTGTTTCGGACAATGAATGTGCATGCCTAGGCTTAAAAGGTTGAGTTTGATAAAACAGGGGGTATCGGGTCGAAATAATTGTTTTTTTTCTCTCTTTTAGAACTTATTCGAATTCAACAACACTTAGCGAGCAAAAAGTGATGAGAAATTCTTAAAAATTAGGGCTTTCTATAATTAAATTATTTTTTTTGTAATGCCTTCAAAATAATAATTTGGCATAAAATTTGTATCAAAATTAGTTAAACAATACTCTTGTCGAAAAAAGCAAAAGATATTTTTGTAAATCAACAGAAAGCAAATGACCGATAAGAAAATATTAAATAACAAAATTTCTTTCCCAGATAATAAATAATTAAGAAATAAAAATGTTTTTCAAAATATTTATTATTCCACGATTTTGTCAAAAGTTTGAATATCGCCAAAGGATCAATCCTCTGCGTTAGGGGCCAACTCAGTCAGGCCAACTCCGTCTTGTAATATTTTAAGCTTTTACCCCAAATGGAAGATTTAAGAATTTTGGGCATGAAATATTGAAAAAATTAAGAAGATATGCCCTCGACAGTGGCGAAAGGCGCAGCTGGTTTTTTTTTAAAATTTAAACCTAAGTTAACCCAAAGTTTCCAAAAACAGAGTTGGCCAGATGGACTTGACCCATTTCGATTGGTGCTAGGTCGTTTCCTAAAAACCGCCACTTGGCGTTTCCTAATTTCCGCCATTTTACCGACTTTTCGACAAAAACTCTTCATAACTTTTCTCAAACGCAAACAAATGAAAAAAACTTGCTATCATCCGATAGTGATTGGTTAGCTCTATAAACTACCAAAATTTCAAAAAATTTGATTGTTTTTATGACAATAAAAATGAGTTTTTTCCAATTTGTGGCTACAACTTTCTTAAATCTCAATTAATTTTTTTGAAATTTGGTATGATAATAGAGCTAGCCAGTAGCTGTCGGACCATACCAAGAATGTGAAATTTGATTGAGTTAAAGCAAAGTTATAAAGAGTTTTTGTCGAAAAATCTGTAAAATGGCGGAATTTAGGAAACGCCAATGGTGGCTGTTTTTAGGAAACGACTCAGCACCATTTCGATCACCTCTGCCTTATCTGTGTAACTGTTGGACAGCGGAACAACCGTTTCCTGCTTGTCTGACACCGCCCACACTAATAGTCTGTATGCGCCTACTGTACTGCGTTGTACTGTTGAATACGGGTTGTTGTTGTTGTCGTTGTGTTGTATTCCCTGTCCAAAAGGGCACCAATTTGCGTATCATTCGCATAAATTGGACACGCATATCCTTGCAAAGAGCCATCAGAAAAAGCTGTAAGTGCCAAAAATATTTTTTGCAAGGAAATTTTGCCTATTTTTTAGTTTGGTGACAATTATTTAAAGAATAATAAAAAGGCAAGATTTGCCCGGCGGCTTTTTCCTAAAAGTCAATTGGTTGATAATTTTTAGGCCATTTGTTTGTAAAACTGATAAATATAAAGAACGGAGCCGGTTTCCGATACTGTAAGAAAGGAACTTTGAATTTCGAAAAAAATTTTGTGCATTGGAACCGTTTTGCGAATAAAAATTTAAAAAATGGTTCCAAAATTCGTTGGGGCAGGATTTAGTAGCACTGTTGATATTAGAACAAATTTCCTGCCTCATCAGACACAATAAACAACGTAGTGAACAGTCGGATCAGATAATATAACAGTTGCGGCACAAGATGGTCATCGCAGCCCAGTAAATAAATTTGCCTGAATGCAAAAGTGTTGTGAAACAAATTTGAGGGCCAGCTGGACCGACTCCATTCCGACCAGGGGGTGCCATTTTGCCTTGGAAACAGGGCATTTGCCCGGGTTTTGCCCGATTTTTTAACTCGCTCGTCCGGTTTTTGGGTTTTGGCGATGGCACCAGCAGGGGTGGGACACGACCACGATCCGCGACGCGCGATTCGCGTATCGCGGCTTTTTTTTTTAGCTACTCGCCAGAGGGCAACCACTCTTCTACCAGTTCATGATTATAGACCTCGATCATTTGGCTGGGGTTCAGCTTGCGCTCCTGGTTTTCCGGATACCCTCCTTAACAGCTCAACTACAGATTCAATCTTTGGGCTCGAACCGGTCTCAATACTTTTCATACCAACTGATATACGATGACAAAGTGACAATCGCAAAACACAATGAATGAATTTGGACTGCGAAGCAAAGCAAAGTGATACGCGAGCTGTCCTTATCCGACGTATTTTGTGCCGCCGATTCAGGGTTCCAATTGCGTTTCTGAGCTGAAAATTGTTTTTTTATTCTCGCTTTGTTCGCCCATTCTCACTGGCTAATTCCTTTCCTCGTCCCTCAATCATAACTTTGCGCAAAAGAAACCAAATGTAATAAATTTGGGGTCGTCCGAATGCTTTTTATTAGCTCTATTAACCTACCAAATTTCAAAAAATTTGATTAATTTTTACGAAAATTGAGACTCTGAGAATGAAAAATAAAAATATTTTTGGCTATATTTTTTCTTAAAACTTAATTAAATTTTTTGAAATATGGAAGATTAATAGATCTAACCAATAGCTTACCCTTCATCCATGCCAGACGTATTGCAATTGCAACGTAAAAAAAGGATGGAGCAAGCTGAATATATGCGGTGTAAGAGGTTTGGATGATATCTAACAAAAAAAAAAAAATTAAAAAAATTTTTATATTATTATATTACAATTGTTCAATAGAACTGAAACGATGGACAACACATGCATTAATCCACATAGCGCGAAAATGTTCCTTAAATGTTATTGATGTTATTGGCAAAATAATGTAATAAATAAGGATGCCAAAAATATGTAAAAAAAAAAAAATCTTAAAAAATGTACCAAAATCTCTGAATATGTTGAAAAAAGTATATGTACCAAAATGTATAAAATCCCAAAATATGAAAATAAAAATGTGTAAATAAAAGTCCCAACTTTTATAAGCAAATGCCAAACATCAAATTATTTTTCGTATTAATTAAACCACGTAGAATCCAGGAAAAAATATGCATTTGCATAAAATTGGTATCCCAAGTCATAAAATATTTTCAAAAAGATAAGCACAAAAGTTAAATTAATAAATCTTAAAAGTAAATACTTTTCAAAAGCATTTAAAGAAAGTCCTATTCTCTTTAGTAAATTCTTTCTTTGGCTCTAGGAAAATCGACACTTTCGGAAAATCCAACACAAGCAGAAAAGCCGACACGAAATAAAAGTTGGAAATAATTTTTAATTTTAAATGTTAGTATTTTTTTTTAAATAAAATTAATTTGGTTCGAAAAAACAATTCGTTACTATTTTGTCCGGTATAAACCTATTTAGGTCGTAGTCCAATAAGAAAAAAATAAATAAAATAAATTTTCGATTTCTTTTTAATCAGTTAAGGTCGTGGGTTTAGAAAATGTTTATTAGAATTCATAGAAGTGATCAGTGGATATAGATAGGTTCATAAAAAAGTTATAAAATAATTTGTTTATTTAAAAAAAATAACAATTCAAAATTAAAGGACGGCTATTTAAAATTAATTAACTAATCCTCCTTAAATTTACTTTTTGGTCACATCTTTTGCATAATGAAATGGGAAGAATATTGCGTGCACTCTGTTTACAGTCAATGCAACAATATGCAAACGAAGACCAATGTAACCAAATCCCATAAAATATGCAAAAATGGAGCTTATAAAAACGCGCACATCCTTTGGCATTGGTATATTATCCATAGCAAAGGATACAAAAAGGGCAATTAAATAGAGAAGTGTTGGACAAAGCTAAAAAAAAAAAAAAAATTAAAAATTATAATTGAATCACAATTTAAATCAGAGCTTACAGATATCATTTTCCATAATAAGAACATTGCTGGTCAAAATAAAATTTTGGGTCAAAAATAAGAAAATATTTTAAAACCACGATTCAAAGGATTTAATGCATTTTTGTTCAACAAATTCAACTTCTTTTTTGTTTGGCATATTTTTTCACGCCAGAGAAATTCACACAAGATTTTTTAAAATTATGGCTTGCGGTCACATAATGGGAAAGTACCGACTTTATTTTAGGGGTCGGATATGTCCTATTTTTGAAAGAAATGTTTTTTTTTCAGCCAACTGTTCATATTTTGTTTTTTTTTATTACAGTGAGGTAAAAAAAAATAAGAAAAAAGTACTATTTTTACAATTTTTTGAAGCGATTTCGTTAATATTTTTAAAAATTTTCCCGGCGGCGCCTGTCGTTGACCGCCGACCCTTCCTTTTTCTAAATTAGGAATTTAGTGGCTTATTTCAAAGCTCGACAGTTAAAAACTTTTGAGTGGATTTTGATAACAAATGTTGTACAAAAACTGGGATTGATTGGCATTGGTATATTTACCGTAGCAAAGAATACAAAAAAAAAAAAAAAATTAAATAAAGAAGTGTTGGACAAAGCGTAAAAATGTAAAAATTTTAAATTTAATTCATTTTAATTAAAGGCAATCTAAAAAAATAATGTTGATTGGGTCCTGGTGTCCGACCCAGTCCGGCCCCGATTACCCGGGTTCTTCAATATCCGGACCCGGTTGTAATTGGACCCGACCGAAGCCAGTAATTATGGGGCCGGCATTACCCGGACTAATTTTCGCCCAAAATGCCCGGTACACAATCAACGCCGAAAACGGATAATTTTTTTTAGCACTCGTGAAAAATGAAACTTTTTTGAGGAATTCCATAAAATAATTTAATCTCAGGAATAGGGGATAGTTTTAAAGCAATACAATAATTTTCTCGACACGAAATTATTCAAACGCACTTTGCTGATCATAATGTACAAAGCGATGCGTTCCCGTGCCAATTTGTACATTGGAAAAGCGCATAAAATGGTCAAAATGATGTAAATTAGCGTATATGTGCCGAAGACGTATTTGGCAACTTGGCCAAAGGTGGATGACGGACTCGCTGTGCTGCAATTCATTGGCTAAAATAACCAATTCAAAATTATTAATGTAATTTTTGATTAATTATGTATCAAGGTTTTGTCAGGAATTTAGTAAAGCTGCTCGAAAGTCTCGATTCTCGCTCAAGTGGAGAATTTTTCTCGGTTTTTTTGGGGCCTAGGTCTCGCTCTCGTTTTCGGTATTTAAGTCTCAGTTTTTGAGTCTCGGGAAATATATGTTTTCGAGTAGCTCTACAATTGCCTTTGGCGTTGTATAACAGTTTTCACCCTATTTCTTACTCAACAATTCTCGGTCTTGGTTCTCGAGTCTCGCAAAATAGATGTTTCCGAGTAGGTATAAAATTGTTTGGCCGACATTTGCGGATTTTTACACCAATAGATCAGCAGAGCAAATGATGCTGGCGCATTTCTTCTTAAATTCCAAAATTTTTACTAAAAATTTTTGATTAAAAAAAGTCACAGCTTCTCTGAATTTTAGAATTTATCAAGCTAATAGAGCAACTCAACAGCTATCGTACAATGCAAAGATTGTTTAATTTGGTTGCTTATGAAAAAAGTTATGACTAAATTTTTCCAAGAAATTCAGTAAAAATGGCAGAATTTATGAAAAGCGCAAGCACGGGAGCAAATCAGGTTAAATGAAGACAGAAATGACTAAACAATGGCAATACAATATGAATTAAAAATAAAATTTAAAAAATCACTGGCACGGAAGCGCTGCTCTTACCTTATAAAAACATCACAAATTCCGTAAATTTCCAAAAACTTTACCTCTTAACAAAGGAGGGGCCCCCAAGTGAATGTGGAGTTTCGGGATGAAACTTGGTGGGTGGGCAGCTTGACCCCTATTTGTTATATAGATTTTTCACCATTTTTGCTAAATGGACGTGTGGACCGAGTTATGAGGCTTTTCCTTTTTTATTTTCCACTATAATTCTTTTTTGATGTGAAGCATTGCGAGCACCGGTGGTGTAGTGGGTTATGCCCTTTGTTTATTTTTTTTCGGTCGAGAGTTCAAATCCAACTATTTTTAATTGTAATTATTATTATTACCCAAAAATATTTTTATCAAAAAAATGCCAATAAATCCGACAAATGTTATCCTTTTAATGTAAGAACATAATCGTGGTAACCCTCCAAATACAACTGCAGTAACCGTCGAGGAGAAGCAGCTGGTTGATGATTTTTTGAAAACACTAAACTTTTGTGAAAAACAAGGCGGTGAAATTGAGATTTCCAAGGAGCTAGCCAATTTTCCTCATCCCGTCCGTTATCTTCTCACAAAAATGTTCACCGATCATTGCCAACAGATTTATTTTTCTGAATATGTTATGATCAGGTGTGCTTGGTGTGAAAAATTTCTTTGTTTTACTCATTTTTATCAGGAATATCATATCTGTCAAAAAAGGTTATATTTTAGTCGCAAAAAAATATTTTCGGAAGACTTAATGTTTTTTTAAGTGATTTTTGATAAAAATATTTTTTGGGTAATAATAATAATTCAATTAAAAATAGTTGGATTTGAACTCTCGACCGAAAAAAAATAAACAAAGGGCATAACCCACTACACTACCGGTGCTCACAATGCTTTACATCAAAAAAGAATTATAGTGGAAAATAAAAAAGGAAAAGCCTCATAACTCGGTCCACACGTCCATTTAGCAAAAATGGTGAAAAATCTATATAACAAATAGGGGTCAAGCTGCCCACCCACCAAGTTTAATCCCGAAACTCCACATTCACTTGGGGGCCCCTCCTTTGTAAGGGTGCTAGGTTGTTTCATAAAAACCGCCACTTTGGGCGTTTCATAAATTCCGCCATTTTACAGATTTTTCGACAAAAACTCTTTATAACTTTCGTTTAACTCAATCAAATTTCACATTCTTGGTATGGTCCAACAGCTACTGGCTAGCTCTATTAGCCTACCAAATTACAAAAAATTTGATTCAGATTTAAGAAAGTTGTAGCCATAAAAAGAGCAAAAACTCTATATTTTTCTCAAAACTTAAGCAATTTTTTTTAATTTGGAAGGCTAATAGAGCTAACCAATAGCTATCGGACCATACCAAGATTATGCAATTTGGTTGGGTTTGAGCAAAGTTATAACCGGTTTTTGACAAAAAAACCTTTAAAATGGCGGAATTTATGAAACGCCCAAAGTGGCGGTTTTTATGAAACTACCCAGCTAAACGGTGCTAGGTGGTTATTTAAAAAACCATCATTATGAAAAATCTTAACAAAAAACTATTTATAACTTTGCTCCAAAGCTACCAAATTTTTTATTCTTGAATCATTTGATAGCCCTAAGTTTCTATTGCCTATAAAGTCTAAAAACTTAGAGCTACCAAATGATATTAAGATAAAACATTTGGTAGCAATTTTCATAGAAGAAATAAGTGCTTTTTCATTTTAAGAAAATTTTCACCCTTTTTTTTTTTAATCTAACTCTCGGTCTCGAGTCTCGATGTTGAACTTGGTTGCGAGTCTCGGAAAATTTAGGCTCTGGAGCAGCTCTAAAATTAAGTTCTGTTTACATGTTTTTTTTTCATATTCAATATTTTATTTTTTGTCGAAATTTTAGCCTAAAAGAAAGGCCCCATTTTGCGGATTTTTGTGGTCTTTTGAAAAATTTGATAATTTTTGTGGTCTTTTGATAAAAAAGTGAGAAAAGTATAAGATTATTTTGAATACTTAAGAAAATTTGGCATAATATTCGAAAATTTCTTCAAATCTTTAATATTTTTTCGCTAAAATCCTCTTGCAACTACAATCCGTTTATAAATCAGATCCAAATTTTCAAATGAGGATTTTGGTGGTTTTTTAAAAAAGATATCCTTATAAATTTGTCATTTTTTGTGCAAAATCTGTTACAAAAATACACCAAATTACAAAAATTTCCTCGGCGGCGCCTATCGGCACTGCCGGCCAGCTCCTTTGAACTTTTAAAAATCAAAAATGCATGCCGAAAATAAATAAAAGCGTAAAACTATCGTGGAGGGTGAAAAAAAGAATAATTGGGCATTTTTAATTCTTTTTACACTTAATTCATTTTTTTCAATATGATGATTATTTGGCTCTATTGCAGTTTACCCGACCATAAAAAATTTTCACGACCATAAAAAAAGGACACGACCATAAAAAAGAAGATACGACCATAAATCTCACCCCTAACTAAAAATTTAAAAAAAAAAATCTAAGTCTTGATTTTTTCAATAAAAAATTTCGTGAAAAATTTTTATGGTTGGGTAAACTGCAATAGAGCCGATTTTTTACCCCAAATTGATTTTAAAGATTTTTTCTTCCATTCCTGCTTAAAAATGTCAAGAAATTGATGACAATGATAGTTTTAAATGAAAAATATGATTGTTAAATAATTTTATTTGCACTTTTTGATGTTCAAAAAAATGAGGATTTTTCATGCCAAATGAGGACTTTTTAAGGATCTATGAGGATTTTGAAATCACATCTCTGGGTTAAATGAAGACAGAAATGACAAAATAAAAGCTCAAAAATTTTTGTACCAAAATTCATTTAATACGAAAGAAATTAAGCATAAAGCGGCGGACGACAAGTAACGCAATGGCAATACAATATGAATAAATAAAAAAAACCACTGGCACGGAAGCGCTGCCCTTACCTTATAAAAACATCACAAATTCCGTAAATTTCCAAAAACTTTACCTCTTACTCTTAAGTAATTATTTTTATTTTTATAATTAATTTTTTGTTAATAAATGGAATTAAAAAAATTGAATGCGTGTGCTCCCTTTTGTAGCCCAATAGCGGCAGTAAATAGAATTTTTTTTTCATCTTCCATAAATATCTTAATTTACAATGAGTTCGATTCCGGTCGACTTAAAAAAAATCTAAATCAAATACATTAGATTCAGTCTAATAAATTGAGATTTGATTTGGTCGAAAATTCAGCAAAATTTGCACATTAGTGTACCCTTAAGAAAAGAATTTTTTTTTTAATTTACCGCCTTAAGCATACACAAAGCACGCATTATAACGAATGAGCTCGTAATATTTGGGATTTTTCGATAATTTGATAATTAAACGTTTGTTTTCATGACCTGTTCATATTTAGGTCCTACGCCTCCACCCAATCCGTTGGCAGCTCTAACCCTCTAGCTACCGAAGCATACCATATTTTCTCCAATTGAAGCGCGGCGCTTCTATATTTCAATCACTCTCAAGGATGTGCTTCTATTGGAGGGTGCGCTTCAAATAGAGACAGCATTTATATTTTTTGATCGGCAAAAAATTTAATGAAACACCAAAAACTGGCAAAAATACGAAGACCTTGAAAACGAAACGAAATTCAGAGGTGTGAAAGGGGAAAATAACAGGGCCGTAATTACCCAGTTCTTTTGTCTTTATAAAAAGACTGTCCATTATTTTGGTCAATAAGTAATGTTGTTAATTGGTTTGTGATCAATGATCATTAATTTTAATTAATTTTAGAAAAGTAAAAATTAAAAAGAAAATGTTACGACTCGGAGCAGGTCACCCCCCCCCCCCCCGTCGTTTTCTCCCCGCATCGTTCCCCCCCCCCCCGCATCGTCCCCCCCCCCCGCATCGTTCCCCCCCCCCCCGCATTTCCCCCCGTGTCGTTCCCCCCCCGCTCCGCCCCTAATAATTCCATAAATTCTTTCTTTTAAATTTTAGCAAATCCTCAAGTGTCAGGTCCTCAAAAATCGGGATACTGTTTTGTGCATTGATAATAAACAGAAAAAATCTCTCCGTCTACAATTTGTTAATTCTTTTGCAAATATTTTCGCTGCTGAATATATTTGGTGTCTACCTTTTTGTCTGCACCAGCCTTTTTCTTCTGCTGAGTTACGAAAGCAGCTGAGAGGAGCATAAATACCAACCGAAACGCGCTCTGCAAAAATTTTTACTCTTTCTTCCTATTTCTTTACAATGGAAAATCCCAACGAAAACGAGAATGTGGTAACATTTACAAATTCAAAAAAAGGCAAACAACAAGCAATTTTCGGTGGATAACTTTACTCATTACAAAGATTTAGTACCTCTGATCCCGATTTACGTTTTTGGCAATGCATCAACTATGCAAAAGGCGATGAAAACAGTTGTCCCACGCGCTTACTCACAAGGGGAAACCAAAAAGTCAAAATACTTCATGAACACAATCATGATGAGGAACCGGCATTAGTTGAAGCTAAAGACATTCGAAATCAAATGAAAGCACGAGCTGAGAATACAGTCGAGTTGCCTATTCAAATAAAAGATAACATTTTGCGGAATGCCCAGGCAACTCATGTTCTTGCTGCGTGAATTCTCGTTCGGAGTTATGTATGACCAAGTCTGAAAATAAAAATAGGTTTTTCTTCCATGGAAAAAAAAGAAAATGTTAACCCGATTTTTATTTGAACAAATTTGGTTTTTACATGTTTTTGAGTTTTTCATAAAAGCTTTGTTAAGCGAAAATTAACTCGCCAAAACCCCTACAAAGAAAAACGGCATTTCTGCTTATCCAAGAAATACGGTATTTATACATACAAAGAGTATGGTTTTTGCTTTTTGATAGAAAATAGTTTCAATTCATCTGACTCATTTTGTCTGCTTTCATGTATTCCCTATAAAGATCATCAACAAATTCGGCAAATGTGAACACATTGTTCATCAATTTGGTGTCATCCCATTTGTAAGATGAAAAGGAAACGCCCAAAAAACATAGCAAAATTAAAATGAAGAAAACCTTGGGTTGCATTGTTTTCTAAAAAAATTTTAAGAAAAAAATATTATTTAATTTTTTAACAAAATGGCCGGGCGTTAGTCAGTTATAGAGACCGGAATTTCCGAAAATCCAGATTAGGAGCAATAAACCTACAAAAAATGTAGTTTCCTACAATTTGTGACACTCAAAAAATGTAGTTTCCTACATTCAAATTGTAGGCGCACCCACGAAATGTCGATTCCACGAATGTCGTCTAAGCCAAATATCCACGAAATGTCGACTCAGCCAAAAATCCACGAAATGTCGACTCCACGAAATGTCGATACCATAAAATGTCGACTCGGCCAAAAACCGAATATTTTCGATTAATTTAATCAACGCAAGTTTCGGTGTTCGAAATAGATGTCTAATTGAGTTCGAAAAAAATGGGAATGACTTTTTGAACATAAGTTTTGGGTGAGTCGACAAAAAGTCGAGTCGATATTTCGTGGAATTTTGACTGAGTCGACATTTCGTGGATTTCTGGCTTAGTCGACATTTCGTGGGGAGGCGAAATTGTAGGTACTTACAAATTTGTAGGTACCTACAAATCACTACGCCAGAAAAGCGCATAAACTTACAAAAATTCTAGTGCAATTTACCCGCTATTTATCATACGCACGAAACAAAGTTTTGGTCCTAACAAAAATTGGTAAAACTTAGAACTTTTTTCAACTACCTATCTAATTAAAAGTCGTCAATAAAGCAGAACATTTTTTATTCAATAAAACGAAAACAAAAAAGTAAAAAATGAATGTTAAGTGATATTATATGAAAATTGTGTTATCATCATCAAAAACATTAAGTTGATTCAAAGATCCACAACAAATAATCGAAGAAATAGTTTTCTCAGTCATATTGCTTCGCGTGAAATCTGTCTTCAGACGTCTGAGATGAGAAAAAACCCTTTCCGCATGCGCTGAGCTGGCTGGAATGCATAACACTTTTTCGGCGACCAGTTTTAGATTTGGCACAAGCTTAAAAAGAAAAAATAATTGTTTGGAATTTTTTTTTTTTGCTTTATGTACCGTTTGGTGCCTCCAAAAGGATAAAACATCAGTAGTTGAACCAAGCGGAATGGCCTCGTAGACGCTCATTTCATTCATGAGATTTGAAGGGGGTGAAGTCGATTCAAATCTCCATAGTCTTCCAAAGCTGAACATCGGCCTGCCAAACCGCCTTCCAATCCATCGCACAATTTCAGCCGCATTCTCTTAATAGGCATTTCTCATAAACGGAAAGACGGCTGTCATAGTATGGGCTCGTAGTCCGTCTAACAATTGTTGCCAAGACGTGACATAAACATCGTACATGAACAAAGCGCTCTAAAAATAGTATTTCCTTTTTTTTCTTATTTTGTAAAAAACATGTTTCACCTTCTCCATCGCTTAGCATATTTTGTCCTTCATCTGTTGTCCGTCCAATTTGTGCAAGATTTTCAAATGATGCAACTCCAATTTCGATCAAAAAAGTGTCAATGAATTTCTTGACAGCGAATCGCGTTTTTTCTTTCAACTTCCATTCCGAAAAATTGATAATAAACGGGCGTAAAAAACTGAAGAAATAAAATGCTTTTTTTTTGGTTTACCTACAAATCTTTTGTAATGACATGGGCCGTGATTACAAAGTAATCACGCTTATTTTTTCAAAAGTCATAGCAAATTGACCCAGAATTCTTGATTTGAGACAATAGTGAGGCAAACTCTTTTTGTTGGCTAAGCCCTGTTACACGATCGCGCACCGATTGAGCGATTACGAACAGTGACGGTGTCACACTTCGGCTCTGGCAAAACAAGCCAACTTTCGAATGCTCGACGCTAAAAAAAGTGAAAAAAATTTTCGGACTTCAGCGATTTACCAAATTTTTCCAAAAGTCGTCGCAATTTGGTGAAATTCTTCAGTTTCGAAGAAACGGAATGGGCTCCCCTTTAATGCTGCGGAAACAATTTTTTCTTTGTAATCAGCCTTTAATCGCTCCATTTCAGTTCCTCGAAAATGGAACTTTTGAGTCACTAAAGACTTATTATAAATCGTAATTATTTATAAAATTGTATCTTACGAAATAGAATTCCAGCATTTTTTGGACTGTCTTCTTATAAATTTTGCAAACCAGAAACTCGGTCGGCTTTCCACTTTCAAGCACTTCATCGAAAACATTCGAATATTTGCTGCTGCTTCTCAAAGGCTTCTGTGACCATGGGTCGTCTCCAACGCTAATTTTCCGCAAAAAACAAAAAAAAAATTGTAATTAATAACCTTTAACTTACAGCTTTTGTATAACGGTTTTCTAAGCTGGTGAGAGGGGTTCGACATCTGTCAGAATCCAAAGAAATCAGTGAATTTTCGCGAGAATCCATTAAGTAGAAATTTAGTATGCGAAGGCTTAATTGCGTTTTAATTATTTAAAAGGGAAAAATAAAGAAAGGCGCGGGAAAAAGTGGCAGACAAAAGATGAAAGAGAAATAGCGGGTAAATTGCACTAGAATTTTTGAAAGTTTATGCGCTTTTCTGGGGCATAGTGATTTTGTAGGTACCTACAAATTTGTAGGTAACTACACCTACAATTTACCTACATTTACCTATTTCTTGTTTCGTTTCTCTGCCGCATTGTAGAAAACTACAATTTTTGTAGGTTTATTGCACCTTAACCCGGGTAACCATGGTCAAATTTAGCAGGATTAGAGAATCGACTCGGACCGGACGGACCGGATTAAAATCCTGTTTTCCGGACTCCTGGTCCGGGTCCATTTTTCCAAAAACACCCGGACCAGAATCGGAGTCAGGAAAAATATTGACAGGACCCGATCCTGTTCCGATCTCCATCAGTTAATATCCAAATCAGGCGAAGGAATGAAAACAAAATCTGAATGATATGGTTTATTTAAAAAAAAACATGTATTATTCTTAAAAATTGTTAACCAGCCTATTCAAAAAAAAAAAAAAAAATATTGCACATGCATATATGTATATGAATAATGCTTTCATTTTATTTTATAGAAAGAGAAATTCAATTTATGTATAAGACGTGGTTGAATACGCAGGGGAAGTTTGGGCACCAGGAAGTTTGGGCATCAGAAAATTCAAGATAGGACATATAAAGAGTAGTACACTACTCGAGACTTAAAATTTCTCGAGTCGAGACCGAAACTTAATTATAAGAGTAAAAGCAAATATTTATTTTAATTCTTTCATTAATTAAAATTTCTTCGCAAATTTACAGTAAAATATATTGTGGCATTTTTCGGATTATTTCGGCACATTTGAGCATGGAAATTATATATATTTAATTTTTACGGCTTTTTATTTTTTAAAATTGGCTTTATGGTGCCCAAAGTTCCTGGTGCCCAAACTTCTGTTGCCCAAACTTCCTGGTGCCCAAACTTCCCGGTGCCCAAACTTCATGTCGCCGCTGAATAATGCGCATGACATTTATTGGAGCGATTACCTATGCTAGGAAAAGCATTTAAAATGCCAACAATTTTCCAAATGTATATGCCGTGGGCTAAATTATGCCGTTGGCATAGTGAAAGTAACTGCATTAGGAAAATTGTTGGCATTTTTAATGCCTTTTTAGGATAATCACTCCCTAAATGTAATGACCATTATTCATCAAGGGTATCTGCATTAGGAAAACTGTTGGCATTTTAATATTTAATAGCATGATAAGACTAATAATTTTGCTTTTTTTATTCATCAGGACGAAACGTCGCCGGACGAGTTTTTTTGTCATAACTTTTTCCTTCATCCACAAATTTTTATAAACTTGTTGTTATTCGAAAGATATGCAACATATGTTAAGCGCTTAAAAAATTCTCAAACGAATGCCACGGACACCTGAGAACTGATCTTCTATCCAAATTCAAGAAAGTTTTATTAAAATTTAAAAAGAGTATGGCCAAAAAAAAATTTTTTTTGTCGTAATTTAATGGCTGAGATGATGGTAACAACAAAGGGCTTTGTTTGGCGAAGATGAAGATATAAAAAAGAGATGAGATTTGTATATTCGAAGAAAATAATAAAATCTATCAATACATTGAAGTGAATTTCTTTGTAAAAGAGTTGAAATGATGGATCCAAAAATGAAGTAAAATTAATGATTGAATGGTTGTGGTTTTCATTTTTCTAAATTTTATCGGCTCGCGTGTTAATCGATTTCCATTCCATTTCTAATTTTATTTTACGTTTTTTTTTTGCGCCGACAGACAATCACTCAAAATTTTATAAAATAAAATGTACTTAACAAAGGAAAAGCTTAAAAAAATATCCATAAATTTTTTTAATTTTCTTTTTTGTATCTGAATTAAAAAAATCTTTCAGGATAAAGACCCCGATAAATGAAGGCTTGATCCTGTAAAGCCAGTTTTGTCTGGTCCCAAGGTGTAGCCAGAATTTTAGCTTCATAGGATTGGGGGCTAAACTCAAATGCCGATTTTTTAGGAGCGTATTTTTCTTCTCCAGAAATTCGGAATTTTAGGGGAATATATTTCTTTTTTCTAAAATTCCCGATTTTTTTAGAGGGTGGGTAGCTGGGTAGGGTGTATATTTTCAATATGACTAATTCCGATCATTAATTTCAAAAAAATTTTATTTGTCCGATTTCGGGAGAGAAGGGAGAATGTTTAGATTCGTTCCGCCCCCCCCCTGGCAACGCCCTTGCTCCATTCCGAATCATGTTCCTGCTTTTTTTTTAATCCGGTCTCTAGTCATTCGTCTGGTTTTTGATCTTTGCTTTGATCCAACCAACTTTGGTGCTTCCATTTTTTATCCCCAAAATGCAAATTGAAAAGATTGGAACACAAAAGGCTTTATTTGTTTATATTACAGAAAACAAATATTTAAATAAAAGAAAAAATGCACCCCAAAAGTTGCTTTTTATTTTTGCTAAATTTTGTTGGAATTTTCATTTGTGTGAAATTGTCGTCTTACGAATGGGATGATGGGAACGATGTTGTGACTAAATTTGCCAAATTTGTTGACGACATTTACACAGAATACAAAAACAACAAATTGGGTTAGTGTCATTATGGAGTCGCGGTCATTTCGAAGTCAATCTACAAAAACAAAAAAAAATTATAAACCAAAAATAGGGATTTATTTTAAATGTGAAAATTATTTTAAAAAGAGTAATATTGGTGGGGACGGTATGAAAATTAAGGACCCCGCAGTCAATTGGGGGTCGATAAAATCTCAATGTATTAAATAAATTTCATTGATTAGCCTTTACATGAATTAATCTTAATTTGCCAACTAAAAACAAATTTTAAAATTCAAAAATAAACGGTCGATTTAAAACAAAATAGGCAAATGGCGAAATTTAAATTTAAAAACTAAAAAAAAAAATCTATCCCAATAGCGCCGAAAATTTCCGGCACCGCCAAAAAGGTCTTCCTTGCTATTGGTGTCGCAATGAGATCAAAATTTGTATATGTTTCTTGTATATACAAAAATGGTCCCTATCTTTTCATCCCATTCTGATCCGGATCCGGGTGTTTTTGGATAAATTGACCAGGATCCGGAGTACGGAAAAACAGGATTTTAATTCCGGACTCTTGTCCGGTCAAATTCCTGAATCCGGGTCCGGAATTTTTCAAAATTCCGGTATCTACTCAACTCGTTTTTGTGTCGATTCGTTTTTTAACCTTATTTTGCGTTGGAGTGCAGACAGAGGAGGTAGGTTAGACAGCCTTATACTTATAACACGTAAACAACCAGTCTAGACAAAAGCAAGTTGTGAAAAAAGGAGAGGAGTTGAATGTCGTCTGTTTTTTTCAGACTTGTTCATGCAAAACTCACGACATTCAAGCTTGCTGCAACAAAAGAGGATAGTGTTCAATTTGACTTTTGTAAAATGTGCGGCTGAAATTGCCCATTTCCATGTGATCAACAAAAATGATCAAAACAGCAAAGAAACGTATCAGAATTTGAATGTGCTTCCTGCGGATACAGAAACAAGACATTTTCTTGGCTTTTTGTATTATGACCAATCACTTGGCCAACAAATTGCCAAAAAATTCAACGAAGAAATTCTTTTTCCTGAAAATCCAATTGCCGAAACAGTGGTGAACCAAATTTTGCAACTGACCTTCTCCTTTGCAGTGCGTGTGCTCCTTTCTGTGATGTCGGTGTAAAAAAGAACGGAAAATTATTTTAAAACATGGGGCACAGGGTTGCTCGAGAGTCTCGGTCTCGACTCGAGAAAAGTTTCGGGTTTTACAGTTATAGTTGCGAGTTTCGGGAAGTTCGGCCTTTAGCAGTTATCGGCACCACTGTACCCCAAACGCAACTCCCTTGATTAATCCAGTGGATTTCCTCAAATTAAGAATTTTCTAAGGAAATTTGGGTAAATCTTTAGATTTGATCATTATTTTTTTGGCAGAAAATTTAACTAAATTTTCTTTTTAGTTATGGCGAATATTTCTCAAAAATGGATGGCATCGGAAGATGGCAGTTGAATACCATTTTGACAGCATATAAGAATCTGTCAAAAGACCACAGTAACAACAACGAAAATGGGTACCAAAATAAGACATTTTTATTAATTGGTAAATTATTTTTTAGAATTTTTCCATTTCAAATTATTCAAATTGATGAAGAAGGACAACATTTGTGGGCTCAATCTTTAAATTATTCACCAAATCAAGCATGTGCAAAGTACAGCACCGAACAATTGCAATATATCAGTATGTTTTTGAAAGTTAACTTTTGATAAAATGTTTGGAAAAAAATTGTATACGAAAAAATATTACAATTAACGAATTTTACCAACTTTTTGGGGGGATCAGAAACCCGGTAATTTTCTTATTGTCGGCGCCACAATTCGATGAGTTATCTTATCAGAGTTTGTGGGTTCAATCTATACTGGTTGGTGCTCGGCATCAGTCTCATTTTAATTTTGATAATTCGGCTTTATCTTTTGCGGACCCTGAACTGAGTCAAGATGGTCTAAAGAAAAAGTCCGTTGAACATCAATATTTAGATCTCGTTTATTAGATGAAAGGGACCGGACGGGATTTCTCGGCCGGGTCCCGGTGGGGATTTCCCGTTGGCCCATTCCCGAAATTTTTCAAGCCGAATACCGGGGACAGAGCCCCCGGTAAAGACGGGATTTCTCGGGGTTTTTTTGGGACGAATATCGGAGACAGAACCGATGTAACGGGGTTTTTTGCTCCGGTTTCCCCATTCTTCACCGGTCAGTTCCCGGCTTTTCAAAATTGCCTTAGTACATTATATTTATTAATAGGTAATTTAGTAAATAAGCAGTAAATTTGGTTTGTTGCAAAACGCAAAATTCATAAATAAATATAATATTGCAGAAAATTTCAAATTTATTCTCCAACTCTCGGAGTTCAAATTGTCATATTATGAAATTTACAAATTGCTTGAATGCAATTATGAATAAGCTTGAAGAAAAAGAGAAGCCACCACCAATTTACACATTTATGAAGAAACATTTTAGAAATGCATTGCCATCATTACATTATCTGTATGCTACAAAAGGCATTAAAATGTAGGAATTAGCCAAAAAATAAATAAAATTCAACTAAAAAAAAAACCTTGAAATTTCGTAAAAAAAAGAATCAGATAGCCAATTACTTTAAAAAATCCTATTTAAAAGGCAACAGTTTTTATATAGTAAAAAGCGTTGTTTTTCTCTTTGAGTTGCGGGTCGAAAAAATCTGTGTTCATTACTTTTTTTAAATTAATATTTACTTAGGGTGTAACATAAGTTTCCGCACAAATTTTTTCTGCTAAATTCAAAAATTCATAACTCCCTAATTTCTGCACTAATTTTTATAATTCTTTTTATTTTTTATTTGTCATTTAATTCTCTTTCATTTCATACTGTTGTTTGCATCTTTTCTTTGTTTACTCAATTTTTCCAGCTTCCTTTCCCGACCATGCCAAAAATAGATATTCACTCTTTAATATTCCATGAATTTTCTCTTGGCCAAAACCAAAAAAAAAAACTCGCAAAAATGAGATAGCATGACCAAATCAGGTCCGTAGAATCCGAATCTGGCCTTAGATTTGACCTATCTTTGCTACCTGAGCTTGTACTGCTTCAGCTCCCTGGAGGAAGTTCAAGCAGTATAGACTCTGGAAAGGTCAGGTTATTGTTTCCAAGGCTAGGTTTGGATTCAGCATGTTTTATTTCATCAAGTATGTTTGATTCAATGCTTTTCTATCGCTGTACAAAAATTTTGTAATATGGTGGCTGTTGAAAAACGCCATTTTCAGAGACCATTTTTCTAACCAGCCCTTCAACATTGAACCGACAGAGATAAAAAAAAAGCTCTTTTTTTATTCTTATAGTGCTGACTTTTCTCTATTCAGTGCATATTTGTTTGTCTCTGTATCTCAATTTATGGTCATATTATCAGCTGTGAAAAATACCTACCCCAAAAATGACAGCTTTTAATTTTTAGCCTCTAACTCCCTAAATTCTAAGTCAGCGGGATTGATCTCTTGCCTACAAAATGGCAACTCATTATCGATAATAATGGCGGGTATTTCGAGTCATGGTTGTGTTTTTTTTAATTTATATTAAAAAAAAAAAATTCTTTAAAAAAAGGTTGTGCGGAAACTTATGTTACACCCTAAGTATTTGTTCTTGTAAATTAAGTGTCAAAAAAGTGAGCATAATGGACTGCGCAATGATCAATTTTGGACGAGTGTTGGCCAAATATTTTGCATATTCTGACTTTAATGCTTTTGCGAAAAATAGTGAAAAATTATGCAGATATGCGCACAAAAAACACGGGAAAGGAAAAATAGCTGTGCACAATACACCGGCGGAAAGGTACTGTAATTTCATACAATAACCAAATTGCGCCGACAAAGAGGGGAGGGATGGGTACTGTAATTTTGTAAAAAGACCTAGACATTGATAAGGTTGTATTTTATTTTTGTAAAATAATCAAAAAACTGGATCGGTTCTAGGACGAAGTCCGAAACGTGCAAGTGTGGGATTTCGGAGGAAGGGCCGTTTCAGTACAGAAAATTATTTATTAAATTGACATTTAAATAAAAATAAATTTAAGTTGTTAAAATAAATAAATTTTGAATCGTTCTCAATGCAATGGAGAGAGAAATACAATAATTAAAAAAACGACTTATAGAATTCAAGTAAATGCATATAATAGTCTTGGTTCAAGAATTCGGAAAATTTTTTTATTAAGTAAATTTAATTATTTTAATTGCATTTTTAATGTTTAAAAATTTTATTTACTGGCCATATTTAAAAAGGTCGTGGCTTAAAAATTCAAGTTTGTTTTGATTGAATTAAAATTAAACCCTACGAAAGGATAATTAATAAATATTTTCCTATTCCAAATTTATTATACCGAAGAAGAAATTTTCCAAAATTTTTGGAAAAATTACAGAATTATTTTAAAACATAGCGATATTAAAACAATAATTTATTTAGTGATAAAAGTAGTGATGTTTGAGAGTCTCGAGTCTCAACTCGAGAAAAGTCTCGGCTTTTTTGTGGTCTCGGCCTGAGTCTCGGGGCCAAGTCTCGGTCTCGGAATCCAGTATCGAGTCTCGGAAAATTTTCGGTCTCGAACATCACTAATAAAAGTTATAAGTAAATTATTAAAATTATTAAATGCTTATTAAATTTCCGTACTGAAACTGCCTTTGCTAGATATTTATCTGCAATGATATACTGTATTTTAAACAAAGGTCGAGGCCGTTAAAATTATGATAATTTGCATTGATGGAAAATATTTTTAGTTCAATGCAGCCTGAGATGTCAATATTCAAAGAGCCGCTGTGGAATTATGCTCAAGTGATAAGCATTGATGCAAACCAATGCAATGGTCAAACCCAATATATATATATATATTTTTTGAGTGTAGGACCCCGACACTGACGTCTCCGAAACGCGAACTCTCGAATATCACAGACTCTTTATTAGTTTTTTGGTATTCAAACCCTTAAGCCCGACTTGGAATTCCTACAAGCCCGTGTGCCGAAATCACGTACGAAAACGGAACGAAATTTTGTCCATCTCTGGTCGGGGTCAAAAAAACTTACAAATAATGATAAATTGGTTAATTTTTTAATTTTTTTTTTTAGCCGGCTTACTGTTTTGCGAGGACCTTCAATCATTTGTTGATTCGGCATTGAAATCACCCAACAAAAAGAAAAAAGCAATCGAAAATTTGACCGAATTGAAAGCATTTGATCAATTAAGATTATTTATTTCACGTAATGAATTTTATGAACAAGCGCAACACAAGCTACACAATTATTGGGTGAAAAGTAAAGGGAAAACATTTGCCGAAAAAGCGGACACTTTGCCAGAGCTTTCTGCAATTTTGAAACAAATCCACGCAGATTTTAGCCGTGCCAACAAATGCGAATTCACTAGTCGCATTATGCTGACACATTGGGGACGAGAAAATTCAAAATTTGGCCAAATTTTATACAAAATTTTCACAAAACCTTCCGCCAAAGTGGAATATGATCAAAAAGCTCAACAGTTGACATTCCCACTCGAATTTGGTGAACATTTCATTCAGCGACTCAGTGTTTTTATTGAAAGGTATTTTTTGGTTGTAATGCCAAGCAAAAATAGAAAAATGTTTTTTTGAATATATGACATGGTGTAAAGATGTTTCATTAATTGCGCCATTATGGCGTTTTGTAAATCCAACATTTTTAAAGATTAATCAAAAAAAAAAAAAACTCATTTTTTTCTCCAAAGTGACCAAATTAAACACAAAAAAAATCAATATTTTTTCCTCAAAAGCGATCAAGTTAAAAAAAAAAAAACTAGGTTTTGTTCGATAACCCTTCAACTGCTTTTTTACCTAGCTAAATTTCGAAAAATCAATTTGATTTTTAAAAATGGGGGCCAAAAAGGTTGAAAAAATTGCCAAAACTCATTAAAATTTTGGAGAATTTTTTGCTCGAAACAAGTAAGAGCTATTGGCCCATATTTAGATTGTTAATTTAGTTGCTTCTGAGAAAAGTATGACTAAACGTACTCAATTTTTTGATAACACACCGGAATAATGTAAAAGTCTTAAGTTTTATTTTAAATTTTGGCATATTTATGTAAAAACTCTAAAAAATATTAAGTAATATCAAAAAGAATAGCATTATTAATGATGATTTGGATTTTGTAAAAACTGTTCAATTTGTTGCATCAATGGACCAAGAAATGGTGGCAGAAAAGCGGCAAATTTCAATTTCGAGTGGAATTAATTTGAAACTGTTCGAATTACTTTTCTCATTGGCAATTCGTCTTTGCTTGCAAATTAATCAAAATGATTATTTGGAAAAATATTTGCCAACGTTTTTATTCGGCTTGAAAATATGTCAGCAAAGGTAAATTCAAATTTAAACCAAAGATTCCATTTTCCTTATTTCGAAAATTTGCTCTTTTTTGAGCCTACTATATCCCTCATTTTTTTCTTATTTTTTACTCTGAGATAAAATAAAAATTATTTTTTGCTAAATTTTTTGAAGCGATTTACATTAAAATTTTGTTTCCCGGCGGCGCCTGTCGACACCGCTGGGACATTCAATTCCTTTGCAAATTTTTAAAATAGGATTCAAAAATGACTATTTTTAGAGTAAATCTGTTAAAAATTTCATAAATTTTTAAACTGGCCTAACCAAAAATTCAATTTTTATATGAAGCCCTATAATATGCAGATAAAAAGAACGAAAAAAAATAATTTTCAGAAGTAAGAAATCCCAATCATAAATTGATAAATCCTCCTATTTTTTATATTCTAATATTAATAACTTAATTTTTTAGTTTTTCGCATTTAAATTTTTTTGATTATAAATTAAATATTGA
Organism: Heterodera filipjevi; assembly: GCA_039877585.1. Classification (NCBI taxonomy): domain Eukaryota; kingdom Metazoa; phylum Nematoda; class Chromadorea; order Rhabditida; family Heteroderidae; genus Heterodera; species Heterodera filipjevi. Next base: position 6,272,482 of record JBDPZO010000004.1, on the reverse strand, counting down.
TGAGAGTGGAAATGTGCAAATAAATATTCCGGACTGGAATTTGCCATATCAAGTGTACAGGGGAAATGGTGAAGAAAAGCTAAATGTTGAAAATGTTGAGGGTAATTTCATAGTTTTACATTTAATTTTAATTTTTTTTTTTTTAGTTTTCAATGAAAATTTTAATTTTATGCTTAATTTGTCCAACTATTCACCGACAATTTATGAAGTGATAAAAATGGCAAATATTCTTCATGAAATGCCGGATGATGACCAACATTGGGTGGTGGTTAGCCGATCAGAGTCAAAAATTTTACATGTTTTAATAGAATATTTGAAAAATATTCAAAAAAACAACGATATTAATTTGTCTACAAAAACACTCTTTTGCATTTTGGCACATTTTGTGACCAATTTATTGGCAAAAGCCAAAGCAGCAAAACAATTGCCAACCATGGACATTGTCAAAAAATTTGAGAAACGCACGACATATTTATGCACAAATTGGTCAGCAAATTATAAATATTCACTTTTCTTATGATTAAAACAGAATTTAAAGAATTAATTTCTAATAATTAATGCCCTGGTTTAATGCAGTAAAAATTTAAAATTTAATTATAAAAAATTTTAAAACCAAAAATCTTTATTTTTTCAATTTAGGCCAAAAGAAGAAATAGTCAAAAATTTTGGAGAAAATATATTGGATTTTAGCAAAATGATAAAACTCGACTTAAACCTTAACAAAGGTAAGTAAAGTAAAATAATAGCGGTGCAATTTTTATTTGGCATTTTTAGTGCCCGTATTCAGGATTTTTTATAAAATTCTCTTTTTTTTATAAATTACCTTTTCTTTGATTTGAATAAAAAATTGTTTAAGAAAAGCAACAAATTTTTTTACCTTAGATTATATTATTATTCATGAAAATTAATTTTGTGCTTATTTAGGCGCCTAACTCTCGATTTTTTATGCCTTAAAATCTACAGATTAATTTATTAAGGCATTCTAATTGTTTTGGAATTTTTATTTTTTTTCAGACATCCTTCAAATTCTTCTTCTCGATTTGACTGCTGAAATGGAAGAAAGGCTTGAAAATGGGAATTTGGATTGTATAAATTTAAGACATGTGAAATTCGTTGAGTTCAAGTTTTTGGGCTTGGCACTTGACAAAAGTGGACAAAGCCAAAAATGGACAGAAATTGAAAATTTACTGATGGAATGTGAGGCAAAATTTGAAAAATTATTTAAACAAAACGAAATGCCAAAGCTCAAAGAAATGATGGAAGAGGTGAAAGAAAAATTGGAGCAATTGAGAGATGTAACGGAAGAAGAAGTAGAGAAAAAGGATGAGAACAAAGAGAAAAAGGAAAAAGAGAGTGTAAAAGAGGAAAGGAAAAAGAAAAAAGAGGAAATAGAGGAAGAATAAGAAGGAAAGGAGAGAGGAAAAGGAAGAAGGAAAGGAGAGAGGAAAAGGAAGAGGAAAAGGAGAGAAGAAAAAGAGAGAGTAGAAAAGAAAAGGGAAAAGAAAAAAGAGGAAATAGAGGAAGAATAGAAGGAAAGGCAAAAGGAAATAAAGCAGTGATGGAGAGGATTAGAGAAAAAAGAAAAAAGGAGAAAATTAAGTGAAAACGGATAAATTAGAAAATTCCAGTTTTTTGGCATATGTCAACATCAAAATTTTCTATTTTACGTTGCTAAAAAAGAAGAACACTTTGAAAACAGTTAGGTTAATGGGGGCCCGCTCGATTCAGTGTCGCCGATTCAGTGTGGGTTCAATTCAGTGTCGCCGATTCAGTGTGGGTTCAATTCAGTGTCAGAAAATTGTTCGAAATATTATACCGATTTTTGTAAAAAAGAAAAAATTTCTCAAAAATTTTCCTCTGTTGCTCGCTTATTGGTATGCATGGTAGTACGGGTCGGTGCTTTTGCAAAAAATCGGGGCAGGATCTAAACCAGGTCTTTTAATTTTCTTCAAAATCATCAAATTTTATGAAGAATTTTCATGTTCATTTACATTTCGTCTTCTATCACCAAAATAAATGAAAGTAATTCGTAAAATTTAAATTAACTTTATCCTGCTCATTTATGTCGATTTTTTGAGAAAGATTTTTCACCAACTCGGCCTCTCGACGCAGCGCTCATGATTCGGCGCCAATATAATTTCTTTGTTGAAAACCTCTTTATTTTTTTTTATTTCACTTCTTTTTTTTAAAAAGTAGGGGGATAGGTTTTCAAAAAAAAATTCTCTTGGCGCCGAATTGGGAGCGCTGAGTCGAGAGCGCCGAGTTGTAGTGCACCGCTTAAGGGCATGAGAAAAAAACAGTTTTTTCTTAGTAATTTTTTCAAATTTAAAATTATAAAAATTCCTTGACACTGAATTGAACCAACACTGAATTGAACCCACACTGAATCGGCGACACTGAATCGGCAACACTGAATCGGCGACACTGAATCGGCAACACTGAATAGTAGTGGACCCAGGTTAATGTACCAGAACGAACCTTTGCGGGCAGGGTTGGCAGTTTCTGGAAATTCTTTGAAACTAACCGACCGAACTGAAACGGTCGTTTCGGTTAACCGAGCCGAAACCGAATTTTCTCCGCTTTTCGGTTCGGTTTCAAACGACCAACCTATTTGCGGTACAAACATTTTGTACCGGCGGGCAATCCGTTTCAAGATGTTTAGGTCGAAAATCTAGGAGAAAAAAAAGAGCCTAGTCGAAAAAAATTTCAATAGAGTAAAATCAAAGCCTAACGGAAATATTAAGCCTCTATCCTATTACCGATGGGCGGAGAGCAAATCATTAACGGGGTTGGGAAAGTAATTAGAGGGGGTGCTAGGTCGTTTCTTAAAAACCGCCACTATGGGCGTTTCTTAAATCCGCCATTTTTACTGAATTTTCGACTAAATCTTGTCATAACTTTTCTCAGAAGCAACCAAATTAAACAATCTTGGTATTGTAAGATAGCTCTTGGTTGGCTTTATCACATATACAAATTTGAAAAAATTTCATTAAGTTTTTCAAAAGTTATGGCAATTTTTTCCAGTTTTTTGACTCCAATTTTTTTAAAACTTAATGAAATTTTTTGAAATTTAGCAGGCTAATAGAGCAATTTAAGGGCTACCTTACAATACCAAGATTGTTTAATTTGGTTGCTTCTGAGCAAAGTTATGACTTGATTTAGTCGAAAATTCAGTAAAAATGGCGGATTTAAGAAACGCCCATAGTGGCGGTTTTTAAGAAACGTCCCAGCACGATTAGAGGGGACGTATAAAAAACTGAAGCGCCGCCTTCTTCTTGTTCGCCATTTATTAGAGACCAGACAAGAGGTTCGGTCGGGTTTTTTTCGGTAAAAGTCGAAAAAAAAGTCAAAGTGGACCGATCCGATCCCTACTATTTATGTATAAGATCTAGTCCATAACGAAGGCACCTCGCCCCGTTGCGCACCTCTTTGCCGCTGTCCCTTCCGATGTAGATTTTGCACCAAAAATGAACAACCTAAGCGAAAGGAGACTGGGGAAAAGTCGATAGCCGCCATCGGAGATTGAAAATTTAATATGATTTGTTAATGGATGTAGCCTAAAAATTGTCTTTTTAAATGTTTTTTTTTTCTTCATAAAAACGCCAAAATACATTTAAAATCAGCCAAAAAAACATCAAACCATTATTTCAAACAAAATCATCATTGACCCCTCAAAATCTTCATAATTATAATAAATCATAACATCTTCGAGCCACTGAAGAAAAAGAACAGAAAAACAAAAAATGTAGAGAAAAGTTTCACCAATTTTAGAAATTTATTTTTGCAAAAATTTTATGAAAATTTAAGAAATTCGGAAATTTCCTTAAAAAACTGGTTCTAATGAATTTATAATGAGTTCAGAGTCCAGTCGTACTATATGAGTCCAATCAACTGACCATCGTTGGTTTTATTAAATGATTGGACTCATAAAGTGTGATTAGACTCATAAAGGTCGGGTTGACTCATGTACATTAGAACCAAAAAATTACAAACTTTTTTTGACAATTTTATGCCGGCGTGAGAGGAACTGATCAGTCATAGTCGCAAAAATGCAACGACGGGATTAGTATGCTGCTGGAGACCAAAAATTTCCCTAGGTTTGTACAAGACCAAAAAACCAAGATTTTTCTCGAGTCGAGTCTGAGACTCAGGAACATTTGGTTCCGAGGACTCCACTACTGTATTTTTCGCCGTTCTTCTTCCGTTGGTTCTTGTGCGCGTACAAGATTAGCGAGGCCACGCTCCCTGCCCCATACTGGTCCCGAGAAGAGCGAATTCCCGAATTCGTTCTCCTCGTCCGTGTCCATCTCCTCTTCGACCGTGCTGGGTCGTATCGCCGCTATTTTTATAAATTTTTGAAGAAAAAAAAAATCGTCATAACTTTTCTCAAAAGCAATTAAATGTGAAAGTTGTGATATCTTCTAATATAAAATAACTATCAATACATGATTTAAATTTATAATCGCCACGATGATATTGGAAATTAGGAATTATACTATTATTTATATATGTATTTTCATATTTATATTTTCATATGAGATAGATAAAATTCATTTTTACAGATACTCTTTACTCAATATTCGTCAACAAAAAAAAACTCTTCCATTTTGTTTTTTGTCGAAAATGAAGCTAATTTTGTTTTCATTTTTATTAATTTTTCCGTCAACCATAAAAATGCAAGTCAACGATAAAAATGATGTTCTCTCATCAAATGGCAACACCAATTCTTTTTTGGAAATTGACGAAATCAGTTGCATCCAACAAAATAATTAATGCGCCAATTCAGAACAATTCAACGGTAAAGGGTGGATGGTAAACACGAGGTGGGTATTATTAGTGCAACACGAGACCGAGAACTTTTCGGCATTCTCAAGCATAGCGCCCCTAAGAATTGATGAATTCCTAAAAAAATAAAATAGAAAAGGCACTAAAAATTTTTATTAACTATTTTTAGCGTCAAAATGATAATTTTTCGCTATTTAGTTAAAAGTCATGTTTTTCAAGATTTACCGGCGTAAAGCTTTTTAGAAAATTTTTAAATTGACTCAGCTTTGACAAAAAAAAAGAATTCCAAGTAATGGGTTTTTAGGAAGAAGTTTAATTTCAAAAATGTATATAAATCCGTGTTTTTGCATAAAAATTTTTTAGAAAATATATTGAGTGGGCAACAGCAAATTTGTGCGGCATAGATGACACAAACGGATTAGTCAAAAAGTTTGTTAATGCCTTATATTGGGGACCGCACAGTTCGGCGCGGACGGTTCGGCGCAACTCGCAATATCCTTTTTTCATTTTCGTCCAACCAACTGCTGTCCAAATGAGTTAACTGTCCAGATGTCACTGTCCAAATGTCCACTGTCCAAATGTCCAGTCACCTTGCGCGCTAGCCAAATTTCATAATTTTTCTTTAGCAAACATATTTTTTAAACAGTGCCATTCGTTAGCTCTTCATAAATACTATTAGCCTTACGAAAAACATACACACAATTTTAGAATATGAAAAAGATACAAAAAAAATTTACCACAAGTCTGACTTTTTTGCTTTTGTCATGTTGTAACTTTTTGTGAGTTGGTCAATGGCTTCGCAATACCATATTCTAAGCTTCTAAACACATAAAGCTTTCGAAAGATACCAAATTTATGGAATTTGGCGCATTAGGAAAAAAATTACAACATCCTAAACGAGTCTGGCGCCCAAACGCCCGTAGCCCTAATGCAACACATATTGAGCTTACAGATCAGGGATGGACGAAATTTCGTTGCATGGGTTCGAATCCCCTTCACCACAGAATCTTTATTTTATTGTTCTTTATATTTAAAAGAAAACAAAAGAAAAAAACAAGCAAAATTAAAAAATTATTTAATTAAGAAAAAATTTTGCTTCTGAAAATTTCGTTATTTTCATTTCGTTTCGTACGAAAACGGGTATTTTTTTATTTTCGTGTTTCGTTTTCGTCCGTCAAAAAACTTTGATACGACGAAGAGATAAATACAATAATTAAAAAAACGAATTTTTAAATTCAAGTAAATGCATATACCGTATGTACTCTAATAGGAGACCCACCTCTGTTAGAAGACCCCCCTTCATTATAAGACCCCATACAAAAAAAAAAAAAAATTTTTTTTCCCTTTAGTATTCGAAAATTTCTCTAGTTTTAAATCACTAGATTCTATTTTTTTTTATTGAAAAAATTACAGTCAGCGTCAAATGCAAAAGGGGTGTACCTCAACTGCGAACTGACAACTGCGAACCAGCCAATTTAGAACCTCATAACTTTTTTCTAACTTGATCAAATTCTGCATTTTTGGTACCATACGAATGCTTTACGTGTTTTCCAGCTTTTATTAAGACATTGTCAGGCGATTTAATAACTGGCCAAAAAGTTACAACTTGAAAAATTGTAAAAAAATTCCAAATTTTTGATCAAATTAGAAAAAGTTATGAGGTTCTAAATTGGCTTGTTCGCAGTTGTCGGTTCGCAGTTGAGGCATTCCGCGCAAAAGTATTGCATCAAAAATATAAAAAAGGGTTTTCTCAAAAGTGAAGAATTCGTTTATTGTGCCAAAATAAAACACATTTAATGGGCTAACAATTATGCTAAATAGTTCTTAAAGTTATGATAGCTTCTCTCTTCGTTGTATCAAATTTATTTATTTTTAACAATTTAAAATTATTTTTTATTAAAATGTCAATTAAATAAATTAATTTTCCGTACTGAAACTGCCTTTCCCATGAAATCCCCCACTTGCACTATTCATACTTCGTCCCAGCACGGCTGTAATACTGTTAAATCCCGACTGGCATCCAGGGATGTCCTTTTGCCTTTAAAACCCGGCATTTGCCGGGTTTTGGGGGTCCGTGCCGGGTTTTTGAAAACTTTGCCGGGTTTTTGAGTTTGTCCAAGGACATCCCTGCTGGGATCCCAAATATGAGCGTATACTGTGGCGAGGAGGATTTCTTAAAAAACAATGATCCGTATAATCCCTCACCTTATGGGCCTTCGAAAAAGCCATAACTTTCGTTAATTTCCCAGCGGAAAAGTTTTTGGATTTCAATAATATTATCTTATTTTTAGAGAATATGTTGAGTGGAAGAACAAAAATAAAAGCAGCAAAAATGTCAAAATTGGTCAGTTAGAAAAGGTTACCGATGCCTTTTGTTGCTCCTCTGCTGTAGAAAATTATAAATGCCAAAAAGCGTTCGACCAAATGGTAGGGATCATTTGAGTGAGCGCCGACGTTATTAAGTGCCAGTTTTATATTCCTAGTAAAGAGTTCAATTTCATTTGGGTAGAAAATTATCTTAACCTAGTCTTAAGAAACCTTTTTCATTTGGAGCAAAAGTAGGACAATTACTTTTAAAACTAGATTTAGATAAAAAAAAGGCTGGCACTCAATATTGGGCGATCAATTTTGGGCCATCAATTTTGGGCGATCAATATTGGGCGCTCAATTTTGGGCGCTCAATGGTCGGCGTTCAATCGACGAGTCTTTAACACAAATTTTTTGCATCAAAAAGGCGCTGATTCAAATGGTGACAAACGGGTGGGCCACAAATTCTGAAGGATTTGCAAAAAGAAGAAGCAAAGGCATCGAAAGAGGAAAAAGCGATGGTGTCAAAAACGATTCATGAAGCATTAAAGAAAGTTGCAGGGAAAATGCCATCGAACAGTGATTTGGAAAAGTTTTATGATCAAATCAAACAAAACGCTGGTGAAGAAGAGGAATACCTACAGTTGAGTGATATTTTCGGTGTCATCATCAACAAATTGTGGCCCAATATTGTGGAGGTAATGAGCAATGTGAAGGGGGGAAAGTTGCCACAAGTCGGACGACCATTTACGGTAAAAAAACAACCCAAAAATTGTGGCACACAAAAGCAGCAGACGAATGAAACGGGAAAATGAAGAACTAATTGTAATTGCAATTGGTGGCCTTTTTACATTATGTTTGCTCGTTAAACTATTACAGTTTGTCGTTGTTCATATGCATGGTTCAACCATAGCTGTCCTTTGTCTAGTCGCTATCATTTGCATTCTATTGTTTCCTTTATTACTGTAGAAGCCGGCATTTTAGGGTTAGGGTCATTTTGGCGCGGTTTGATATAACTTTTCTCAGACGCAACCAAACTAAACATTCTTAGCATTATTCGATAGGTCTAGTCCTATAAGCTTGCAAAATTAAAAAAAAAATTGGTCCAGTTAATAAAAAGTTAGCTTCAAAAAAACTCGGAAATTTAGGTTAAGTCGATTTTTTCAAGCTAACTTTTTATTAACTGGACCAATTTTTTTGAAATTTTGCAGGCTTATAGAACTTAACTAGACCTATGGAATAATAGAATGTTTAGTTTTGTTGGTTTTGAGAAAAGTTATATCATATCGCGCCAAAATGGCCCGTTCCGGCATTTTATGTATTTGTGAAACATCAAGTATTTCACGCATATATGCATTGTTGACATTCATTTGAAAAATTTTTTTCTCGGAATGGAAGGTCTGCTGTCAGCATGGTTAAAACTATAATAGACCCTCGCCAAATAGTAAACCGGAATTTTTTAAATCCGTTTTTTTTTGTCGATTTTAGCTTTAGTTCATAGTTTGATAAATTTATTTTTTGGGAATTTTCGTTAAAGAAAACTCTAAAACCCGAGAATTGTCTTATTTTACTGAAACCTCATTATTTAAGTAAAATTCGGGGTTCTGAGAATTTGGGGGGGTTATAGGCTTAGACCTAAGCGAGTTTAGGCTGGGACCATTTTGTTGAGATTGAGTTGATATGTTTCTTTAGTTTTTTATATATTAAAAAAAAATGCAAATACATTAAAAGAATAAAACTTGTTTTGTTCTATGCACCAATGTTGTACAAAATTTCAACAAAAATACCAATTTAATATTTTATTAAATTTCTTATTTATTTTGGTCAAAAGTATTAAGCGAGAATGATAATCATATGCTTTTCAAAGTGCTTTATTTTGCTTTCATTGAGAATTTTGTTCATTTTAAGGTACTCCATTTTGGCATTGTTCATAGCTTGGAGGTGATATGTCTTCTTCTGTACAAAAAAGAATGAAATGAATTTCAAATAAAAAAATTTAAATAAAATTTCCTTTTGCGCCCAAATTCTCCGTCGGGCACATTTAGTTATGGGCGCCCGCCAGAAAGTTAAAACATAATAACTTTTTGTTAAGCACAAAAAGTAGAAAATTCTAGTTTTTTTGCGGCCACGGACTATTGGACGCCAGAAAATAAGGACTTAAAATTAGGCACCAAAACTAGAAAATACTTTATTTTTTTGCGGTATCTCTTAAATACTTTTTTTCAATTTAATTTTTTATTTTTGTTTCTTGACCTGATGAACTTCTTGAACTTCTGTTACTGTGCACATCGGCAACAGCCTTGTATTTAGGCGGTGCCACTTTGTTCCGTTGCGGTTGGCGTTGAGTGTTGGCATTGGCACACACAACAAACGCCGGCGGCGATGCCAAAAGATACCGGTCACTTTGTTCATACGTTGGGGGCACATTGGTACTGAATTTATATTTTAGTTTTTTATTTTTTATAAATAAATATATTTATTTTTTCCCCCTTCATTTTAATTCTTAGAAATTTTTTAAATAATTTTTTATTAATTTATCGCCATACAAACTTATAAAATCGTTGTCTATGACGCCAACAAAAATGCTCATGCAATTGTGATGGTGAAAGATTGGAAAACGAATTGGACAAATTCAAGGAGAACAACAAATTTTGCTGAATTTTATGATTAATTTGCCTTTTTATGCATATATGTAATCAATATATTTTTTCATTTTTTTTTATCATTATTTAATGCAATTAATTATTATTTTTTATATACTTTTCGTCACTATTTAGCACTTTTTGACATTTTTTCTTAAGACGCTAAAAAATGAACTTTCGTTATAATCATTTATTTTTTAATAAATTCAATTTAATTTACAAATTTATTTCTTTTGTTTTGTGCATTTATTTATGCCATTTATTATTTGCACTTTAATTACTTTTGTTTTTGCCTCACCCTTTCTCGAATTCGATTTTCTTTTATTCGTTGCATAAATCGTCGAATTTGCACAGACAAATTCATTAGAAGGGCACAAATAATCACACCGACTAGCCAAACAGCTGGTGACCAGCGAAAGACGTCGTCAATTGCCACCAAAAAATGAAAAATTTTAACATAAATTGAATGATATTTGAAAAAATATTATTTTATTTAAAATAATAATAAAAAATATCTTTTTGATCACCTGAAATTTGATCAACACAAATGCGGACATTAATAGAAAAAACAAGCCAGCAAAAACGAGCAATCGTTTCGCTTCTTCATAACTTTCGAGGCGACTAAAAATTGGGACATTTTCAAACGAAAAGAGACAAAGACCGATTTTTGGGCAAAAGGGACAAGAGGCCGACATTCTGGCAAAAAGGACAAAAGGCCGACACCTTGCCAAAAGGATAAAAGGCCCTGACGCATCGATTTAGCGCCAAAAAGATTTTGGTTTCATATTTTTTTTATTTAATCACTTAGAAGTAGTTTAATTATACCGCCAAAATTTGAGCATTCCAATGGTTTCAAAATGCATTATTTGGTTTTTTGAAAAAAAAGTTTCTGCTTTTAAATGTTCTGGCGCTCGATCGTTGGCGCTCAATCAGGCCCTCCACTAAAAGGCGACCCTTTATCAAATTCGTATAGAGAAATTTTTGAACATTTTGTCATTTTATTTCTGTTTCTATATGAAGATTTGGATCATACTTTTTTATTGGCCTTTGCCCTTTCTTGGCATTATGTTTATCCTAATTTTTATATTCAAATTCAACTGCCTGCCCCGCTGACATTTGTTGGTGTTGCTCATTGCCAAAAATGCCTTCAACGGATTGTGCCAAAACAGCAGTTGAACTTGGCACGTGATTACCCCCCACAGTGCCATTTCCAACAACAACAACACCATCAATGCCATTTGCTGATGCTGGTCGTACTGGTTGAACTTGACGATGTTCACCACTGTTTTCAATGCTCTCCATGGAACTGCTCAATGTGGACGGGTTGGAACTCCACCAGGGAACCATTAAATGCAATTGGAATAGGCAGATGTTCTGCTGAACGAAAGACCAAATTGATAGGGGTTTTTGGTCGTGAGAACCTCGACTTAATTTAAGAAAAAATCAATTATATTTCGTATTCAGACCTTGAATTCTCGAATAATTAAAAAAATTAATGAACAATAGACCTCTAGACTTATCACAAACAATAAGAATTTATGATTTTGTTTTAAAAAAATTGATCCATCAAAATTTTTGATTTGCCATTTCTGAAAAAATGAAAATTAACACTCGAACTTTGATTTGCCATTTCTGAAAAATATGTGCTACCGAAGCGTTTTTTTGATTTTTTTTTTAATTCGAGATTATCTCTGGCTCAGACAGACAGTACAATTGAGCAAAAAAGGAAAGGAAAAGGCGAGGGCCAAAATAATGCGATTTGCCAAATTAGGCGATCATTTTTGAGGGGGGCGGGGGGGCGGAGGTAAATGTGACGGAGGGCGGGGGGGGGGGCGACGGAGGGGATAGGTTGAGGAGAGGGAGGGAAAACGCACACAAACAACACCCGCCGAGGACGGACATGGTGGTGATTGTTTGTCGATAATCGAAGGCCATCATCGCACAATTGACAATGAATGGTACCGGGGACGAAGAGGGAGGAAGGCGAGGGCGAAAAAAAAAAATTTTTTGACAAAATTTTAAGAAATGAAAAAACATCCATCAAACTTGGTCAATCAATTATTAAGAAGCGAATTTCAAATTCGTTTTAAATCATAAATAAATATGGGAAAACTTTCAAATTTGGGGCTAAAAACACTGAAAAAATTTTCATTAATTATTTAAATTAAATATGGAAGTTTTAGAAAATTACTTCTAAGAGTTTAATGAAAAAATGGAAACAAAAGAATTTTTGGCTTAGTTTCAGAAAAGAATTTGTTTAATCAAAGATAAGGCTCCTTCTTGGAGTGAAGAAAGGGTGTTTTATGAACTCAACAAATATGGCCACAGGAAAGATTGAAAGAATCATTTAAAGAAAATTAAAATTTAATTTAAATGAAATAAGGTAATATTATTGTTGTTTGGTTTCACAAAAAATCTTATCCATATGTACTTGGAAACATTTTCTTAGAAATTAATTCATGATCGAAACCAAAGCATGCCCTTAAATTCATTATTTTGAAGATTAATAAATAAATTTAAAATATTTTTAATTAAAATTAATTTTCGCGGTATAAATCAAACATCGAAGAACTGATTTTCTGGTCAGAAAATCTGATGATTTTTTTTGCATGCGAATTTTTTTTGTGAAAAAATATTCGGGAAAATAGGTAAGTGGTCGATAATAGGACAGAGATGGGGGAGAGGGGGGGGGATGTGAATTTGAGTTGGAAACGAAAATAAAAATAAAAGTGGAAAACAACCCTCACCAAAAGCCACCACCATTCCCATCACAACAATAGCAGCAGAAGAAGAAAACGAATAACAACCAAAATAACAACAAATAATGCAGCAGAAATGGTCAGCCAAAAAATGGAATACCCAAGAAATTAGAAGAAAAGCATAAAAATGAGAAAATTTTTCAAAACGAATTCCTGGACAGAGTAAAAAAAAAAACGGGCCCGGTCAATTCAGAGTGGCCGATTCAGAGTAGCCGATTCAGTTGCCCAATTCAAAGTGAGCGGATTCAGAGTAGGCCGATTCAGAGTAGGCCAATTCAGTGCGCTCCAAAAACGGACAATTCAGTGTCAAATAATTTATTCTTTTATTTCCAGGGTTTTGAAGTGGATAAATTTGAAACACATTCAATATTTATTGATTCATTTCATAATTATATGAAATTCCACGAAGAAATTCAATAATAACATTGTGATTGGGACCGGGGATGGCATAGTATTGGTGATCGAGATTACTCTCAATTGGCATCACGGCGTTTTGCGCTGGGATTTCTGCGATGTATCGCTGAATGAGTACGTGTATTTTTCGGTTAATTTCTTGATATTTTCTCCTCTTCTTTTCTGGCTGTTGACCAATTGAAAATATATTTTTTTAAATGTTCTTTTTTTATAGAATTACCACTAGCGAATTTTGCAAAATCTGCGTCGACGACTTTCTGATTCTTACGCAGTTTGTCAATAAACGTCCATATAGATGGATGGTCGCAGCCAAACGCTTCTGGTGCCGTCGTAACGTCGGCGTCCCATGTAATTGTTAACGAACCTAAAAATTTTAAAAACCAAAGACGGAAAATTTGTTTTTACCAGTCAAACACTGGCTGAAGTTCCACGGGCAGTTCTCTCTCGAGTGTCATAATACCAAAATTCAGATGATCAATCGGCATAAATGCCATTGATGTAATGATTTTCGCACTTTCTGCGAAAATAGGTACGCGTTGTAACGCTGAAAATAAGAATTTGCAAAACCACACAAAATTGAATACCTGTAAAAGTCCCTCCGAAGCCAGATGTTTTTTGAGGTTACGAACAAGATGAAAAAAACATCCACCCAGTTCACAATTAGGGAAAACTTCGCGCACTGCTATATTGCGGACTCAAAATCTAGGTAAATTGTTGTTGGGCGAAAGCTTGGCCAGAAGCCTTGCACCATGCGAAAGAAACGCGCGTACGTCTCTTTCTTTTTCGTAGTGAGAGGTCCATATAGAACTGGAAATCCCATTCGTTGCGCCTAAATTTGCAAATTAAGTTAGCTGAAATATATAAGTCCCAAAATGCAAAAGACCGACCTTGCAAGAATGACAAAGACTTGGTGAAAGATAATAGGCGTGATGGTAAAGATCCCGTCAATGTAACATTCGATTTGTTCCATTTTTAATAGCTTAATTTCTTTAATCCAATCCACCGTTCTGTGGTTTGTCTTCTCGCTTCGTTGTAAATTCCGGAGTCTGCTAGTAAAAATAGCTCTTCTCTTTTATCACTCCTTTTATAACGCGTGTGTCCTCACGGATCCGCAAAGTGGTGACGCTGTCTGGGGCCGGCGGAGGTGCATTCCTTTCTCGGCGTACGCGTTTGACAGTCTAAATTTGTGTGGATGAAATTTAAAAATGATTTATTTAATTTCCTACTTTTCGCATTACATTTTTGTTTGGAACTTCCGCCAACACAGGCGTCTGAACATTTTGAAGGACATGTCCCCGAATAACCACTGGCGGCTCCATTATTTCCGCAGCGCGACGTTTGATGATTGTTTTGATTCGCTCAGCAACGTGGGCAGCACCTTGGTCGCAGACATGGTGGTTCACTGCTTTTAGGATGGTGTTGTTCAGATCGGTGTGGAGTCTGGCCATGCATTTCACATCTCTTGTTCCGAACTTTTCACATCGCCAGAACTTCACTTCACCACCAGCATTCATTTTCTCATAAACGTACAAACGACCATCGTGCTGCAATTTTAGTTTTCCTTTTCCTGATTTAATATCGTTCATTTTCTAAAGATATATATTTGGTAATTACTAGGGCTCTGATAAGTATAAGTTTTACACTTTACATCTATGTTACATGCATATGGAAACAAGTTCAGAACATGCATTTTCATCAGGTTATTTTACAGTTATTAAAGTTTAGAAACTTAATGACTAAAACTTCTTGACATTGAATTGTCCGTATTTGGAGCACACTGAATTAGCCTACTCTGAATCGGCCAACTCTGAATCGGCAACTCTGAATCGGCCACTCTGAATTGTCCTGTACCGAAAAAAAGGCTCTAATTACTGATGTTCGAGAGTCTCGGTCTCGAGTCTCGACTCGAGAAAAGTCTCGGGTTTTTTCCGGTCTCGGTCTCGGTATCGGTCTCGGGTTCTTAGTCTCGAAAATCAAGACTTTTTTACACCCCTAAAGATTGGCTTTTCATTGGCAACCAAACATCTGATTGTGTGGAAATTTTAAGTTGAATAATAGATAAAATACATTATGCCAAAGAACTAAAAATAAAGATATCAAAACAAAATTTTTCCCTTTTTAAAGTATTTGATGCCTTGGATTTTATTATACTTGTTTGCTTTCCAGAAATGGACCAAGAATGCTTTGAAAATTTCCCAATAGAAAATGAAAGTGAACAAAGCGATTATGTATTCATTGACGAATTTGACAACGACAATTCTAAACTCGATTTGACTGAGCTTGTTGTTTCATTTTTTGCGGTATTTTCAATTAAGAAAGGGGGAAACAAAAGCAAAATGCCGTGTTTGTGGAAAACAAAGATCAAGAAAGCGCGGGAACACAACTGGAATGGAAAAGCATTTAAAACAGCACCAAAAGTTCTTTAAGTTTTTTTTTTATTCAATTTATAATATTTCTTTAGATTTTTCAAAGAATATGTCGCCGCTGAAGAAGTGAAAACAAGTCAAAAAAGGGACGCCGCTTCTTTCAATTTGGAAGAATCATCTTCACAAAAACTGCTGAAACAAATGAATATTGAGCAGTTCCGTCCAGCAGAAAAATGGCCCAATACACATCCAAAATCACAAAAAATTGACAATTTGATTTTGCGTTTTATCTGTTTGTCATGTGAGCCCATTATGCTTCCTGAGAAAAGCGGGTTTGCAGAGATATTTGATGAAGTATGCCCGAAGTAATTCCTCAGCTTGACTTTAAAACTAATTTTGACCCTTAAGCTACCGACTTAAATCTCGCCAATTTATGACCGCTCTTTTGGAAGAAAAATGCCAAAAAAATCATCCATATGAAGAATGAAATTGCCACCTCAAAAAATTTATCATTCACAACGGACATTTGGTCGAATGTTCGCAAGAAAAAGAGTTTTTTGAGGTAAGAACTAAGGGTGTTCGGTACCAGAAATTTCCCGGTACCCGGGACTTGGTTCCGGTACCGGTACCAAAAAAACCCGGTACTTTTACCGACTCGGTACCCGGTATCGGTACTACCGAACAGCCCTAGTAAGAACAGCTTTAAAACCGAATATTTTGGCAATTAAATTTAACCGCGCATTATATTGACTCAAATTTGGACCGAAAATGGCATATTTAACCACCCAACCGATGCCCGAATCATATTCTGGTCATAATATAAGCGTCCGTCTCAACGAAATCATTCAAATTTTTGGAATTGAAAAAAGTCAAATCCATATTTTTCTACGTGACGCCGCGACCTCTATGATTTGTGCCGTCGAGGAACTTGGCTACGAGCATTTTGATTGCTTTTGTCATAAAATTCAATTGGTAATTGAGGTTTGAAATTGTGTATTCAATTATTTCAATACTTTCAAGGCCTTGATGGGTGGTCTTGAGCATAGGACGAAGAGTGTTCCAAATTCAAAGCAGATTCATCAATGCAGGGAATTAGTTGCCTTTTTCAATCGTTCCAAAAATTTAGAAAATATCTTACAAAATCAACAAGAATTAATCGGCGCGCTAAAAAATGGATTAATACAAGTATGTACCTTATTCTTACTGTTTATTGTAAATATGATTTTTTGTTTAGGATGTAACAACGCGTTGGAATAGCAGTCTTTTTTATGATCGACCGAATCATAGAGCAACAACGAGCCTTAAGTCTTGCTCATGTTGATTTTCCAGAATTTTCCATGCCTGATTTTCAGATGCTAAAGAGCATTTCAGCAGTAATATAACTAAATTTTCTAAATGAATCTTTCATTATTTTTTACAGGTTCTGACTCCATTTGATACATTCACTAAACAGCTTAAAAGGGACGAGTCCATATCATCTGTTCTTCCGGTTTATAAGTGTCTACTTACAATTTTAGTTGAAAAAGACACGGACCCTTCATACGTCATTTCAATCAAAAAAGTGATTACAAATGGACTTAAATCAAGAATGGAGAAATATGAAAACAAACGGTTCAAGCAATTTCGGTCTTTCTTGTTTAGATTTTCATTTAAAGGTTCTTGACAATCGCCACATTGATAGAACCTCGCTACAAGAACCACCAAAACATTTTTGGATTCGAAGAAAGAATTCAAAACAAAATTATTTACAAACAGAATTGGAGCTTTTTGTAAACCCAGAGCGCCGTTTTTCCGATTCTGAGCCATTTAATAACGGGTCTGCAACGCAATCTGAAGACCCATTCTCAAACTTTCTTTTTGCCGATTCTGGCGAAACGCGTTATGAAGGAAATTCTCAGAATGATTTTATAAGCGATACAATCAAGGAAGAAATTGACAAATTTTTCAAAGTAAAATTTGAAGAATTATTTTCTTTTTAAAATTTTTTTTAAGAGTCCTACAATACTTCCGAATACAGACCCGTTGAATTTTTGGCGAACAACTTTCTCATACAACTACATCAAGCAAATTGTGCCAAAATTCTTGGGCCCACCACCAAGCACCGTTGAATCAGAACGGACTTTCAGTCAACTTTCGCAAATATACAGTGCTAAAAGATCAAATCTCTCAGCCGAGCACGCAATGGAACAACTTTTTTTACATTTCAATTTTGATTTATAAATTGTTTTTCTGATGAAAAAAGTGAATTTTTAGCAAATTAAGGAAAAATTGCCTAAGTTTTAATTAAAAATAATTTTTGTAAAAATTCTCGTCTCGAGTCTCGACCCGAGAAAAGTCTCGGGTTTTTTCTGGTCTCGGTCTCGGTATCGAGTCTCGGGGTCAAGTCTCGGCCTAGAGTCTCGGGGTCAAGTCTCGGTCTCGGTCTCGAGTCTAGGGAAATTTTCGGTCTCGAACTCACTAGCTCTAATGCTCTTTATGAATCTAATTGACTTTTATGAGTCAATCGCATTTTATGAGTCCAATTCAGTTTTTATGAGTCCAATCAACTGACCATCATTGGTTTCGTTGACCATAACTTTCTTCTTCATGAATTAATCCTTATATTGGTATAATTCTAAAGCTTGAAGTCTCAGGTTTCTATTTGTACATGAAAATTTTAAAAAGATTTGTCAAAAAAAAAGTTAAGGAGAAAAATGAAATTAAGTTGTTTTTTGATAATATTTTCTTAAATAGGCTTTTATTGTTCAAAATTGGTTGTTTAAACTTCTACAAGCTGTAAGATTTCGAATGATACCAAGAATATAGGGATTAATTAATAAAGAAAAAAGTTATGGGCAACGAAACCAAGGATGGTCAGTTAATTGGACTCATAAAAGTCGATTGGACTCATAAAATGCATTAGTGCCAAAAAAAATATGAGAAAGAGAGAAAAAAAGAGGGAGGAAGAAAAAGAAAGAGTGAGAGAGAGAGATAGAAGGAGGAAAAGATTGAGAGAGAGAGGAAGGGAGAGACGAGAGAGAGAGAGAAGAGGAAAGTGATAAGGAGCGAGGTAAGAGAGAGAGAGAGAGACTGAAAAAATAGACAGAACGACAAGGGAAGAGAAAAAGAGGGAGGAAGAGAAAGGGAAAGAGAGAGAGAGAGAAAGACAGAGAGATGGGAAAAATATTGTTCGTTGAGCAAGAAAGGAAGAGACAGAAAGGAAAAAAAGTAAACTAATGACTGAGTCGAGTGAGAGAGATGGAAAGAAGAGCGATAGAGGATGAGAGAGAGAGAGGTAGAGGGATGAGAAAAAAGACTGATGGAGACAGAGAATAACCTCTGAGAAAAGAATAAGAGAAAGAGAAAAAAGCAAGGAAGAAAAAAAAGAAAGAGGGATAGGGAGAGAGAGAAAGAGATGGGAAGAAAAATGAGGGAGAAAGGAAGAGATAGAGAGCAAGAAAAACGGAAACTAGTGAGGAGTGAGGCGAGAGAGAGAGACGCAAAGAAGAGCGATAGAGAAACAAAGAAAATACTGAGAGACCGAGAGAGAAATTAAAACAAAAAAGTGAGAGAAAGGGAGGGAAAGGGAGGGAATAAAAGAGAGGAAGTGAGAAGGAAAGAAGGAGTGAGGAAGAAGAGCTAGATAGAAAGAGAGAGGAAAGAAATAGAAAAGAAGAAAGAGATAGAGTGGAAGAAGATGGAGAATTAATGAGTGAGGCGAGAGAGAGAGAGAAACAGAGTTTAGGAGAAGAGATTTGAGAGCTAGAGAGAGAGAGAGGGACAGAGAAGGATTACTGAGAACGATAGAGGAAGAGATATAGAGCCAGAGGGACGAGAAAAAAGATTGATGGAGACAGAGAGAAAGCTATGAGAAAAGAATGAGAGAAAAAGAAAAGGGAAGGAAGAAAGAAAAAGAGAAAGGAAAGAAGAGATAGAGAGAAAGAAAGATAGGGGAAGAAAAATGAGAAAGAAGAACGAGATAACGAGGAAGAAGATGGTAAACCAGAGGTCGCATTGAAAATTTCCCGAAATAAGTACATCGCTAGTCAAAAATAAGTTTTAGGGGTCAAAAATAAGTTCATTTTTTGAAAACGTGTTTTGGAGCCTAATCTTGCCTTTTATTCATAAAAATTTTTTGTGCGACATATTTCTCTCCTCCAACAATTTTTTTGAGCAATTCCGGCTTTGAAATGAGCTATTAAATTTGTAATTTTAAAAAAGGAAAGGTCGGCGGTGCCGAAAGGCGCCGCCGGGAAAAATTTGAAATTTGAGTGTTTTTTAATAACAAAATTTGTCAAAAAATGATGACCAATTTTTGAGAATTTTTAAGATAAATTTTGAGAAAACCTACGCAACTGGGGGTACGGTGTACCGATAGGCGCCACCAGGGAAAATTTTGAAAATTGATGGCCGATTTCTTAACAGATTTTCCCCAAAGATATTCAATTTTGTGCTTTATTTTAGAAAATCCCAAAAGGATTGAATGTCCGGCGGTGCCGATAGGCGTCGCAGGTTAAAAAATATTCTTTTTGTGCCTTGAAATTCACGCTCATAATTAGGGCTGCCAATTATATAGAAATCCATATTTTTTTCCTGAACTCGGAACGGCCTAAAACGTATGTAAAACATGTTTTTAGCTTGGTTTGAAGCATCTAGGATGGTTTTTTAAATCCATATTTTCAATATTTTTCCATTTTTCGCGATTTATGTCCATATTTCCATATTTGTCCATATTTTGGCATTTTGCCCATTTTTTATGTCCATATTTTGGCATTTTTGGAAAATTTCATGAGAAAAATGTAATAAAAACGAAAAATACCTCCCTAAAAAAATTCTTGAAAATTATCAGAAAATGCCCTCAAAAATAAAGAAAATTCGAGTTTTTCTAAAAATTTTTCCAATTTTTTTTTCTATATTTCTGATTAAAAAATTGATATCGAATGAGTTTTTCACCCCAAAATTTGGAAATATATCTCATTTGCAATTATAAACAAAGCTAAATTTTTTTTGAAAAAATTGCACTATTTTGATAAAATTTTATGCCCATATTTTGGTCCATATTTTGGCTTTTTTCCATAATCGAAATTTTGAATATTTACTGAATCGGTTAAGATTAGGGCTAGGAAAATTTGATTTCCCGGATCCGGAACCGGATTTTCAAACTGCAAAAATTTTTCGCCGGATCCGGAACCGGATTTTCATTTTTTAAAATTTACCGGTGGGATTTTTCCGGATTACGTTTTTTTGAAAAATTTCCCGGAGTCCGGTTTTCAAAAAGCCGGATCCGGTTCCGGATTTTTAAAAAATTTCACTTAATTCATAAAAAAAAATTATTTGAAGAGCAAAAAATCAGCAAAAATGACCAATTTGATAGAAAATTTGCGCAAAAAATGCCTAATTTTTTGTGATCGATTTTAAGAAAAATCTAATAAATAAAGCAAATGGGTTACGGCGGTGCCGATAGGCGCCGCCGGGAAATTTTTTTTTAATCTGGGTGTGCTTTAGTAACAGATTTTGACCAAAAGCTGGACAATTTAGGAGATTTTTAATGTTGATAGACGTCGCCGGAAAAGATTTCGAAAATCTTATTAGTGTTTTTTCGTGAAAATCTTTGCACTTAGAATGACCAATTTTAAGGGAATTTTAAGATAAAAAATCTACGCGAATGGGAGGCGGGTGGTGCCGATAGGCGCCACCGGCGGGCGAAATTTTTGAAAATTAAAAGTCCATTAGTTAACAGATTTTCGCCAAAATTGGTCAAGGTTTAAGTTATTTGGAATACAAAATTTCGAGTAAATAATTTTTCCCAGATCAACCCATTTGTTTAAATTTTGTTTAGAAAAAGGCTTATTGACAAGCTCTTTCGAATAATACCAAGAGTATGTGATTTGGTTCGCAAACAAAAATTATTAAAGTTTTGAATTGAATTGCTTTCTGGTGGTATCGAACCAAATCAAATTTTTTTGTTTTTTGGAACAGGAGTCAACCAACTAAAGAACTAACAAATAAGCCACGAATAATCCATAAATACTTCAAAAAAATAATTTATTTTGGTGCAATTTCCCACTAAAATTCTTATCTCAGTATCTTTCTTCAAATTACCATCGTTAGCCGGATCAGGAAAAATCCGGAAATCCGGTTTTGAAAACGCCGGATCCGGAACCGGATTTTGATTTTCAAAAAATTGCCGCTGGGATTTTTCCGGATAATCCGTAAAAATCCGGAATCCGGAAAAATCCGGTGAGGCCCAAAAAACCCGGATTCCGGACCCGGATCCGGAAAAATCCGGCCGGAGTCCGGTCCGGTTCCTAGCACTAGTTAAGATATTGTTTAAAAAATTCGCTTCAAAAAATAATTTCCTTTCAAATATTGCACTAAAAAGCGGAATTTTCCTTTGAGACACAAAAATAAGTACAAAATAAGTACATTGAGTTCAAATAAGTACAATACTTACAAATAAGTACATTTTAAATTTATAAGTTTTGCACCCTCAAAATAAGTACAATACTTACAAATAAGTACAAATGCGACCTCTGTGGTAAACTAAGGAGTGAGTCGAGAGAGAGAGAGAGAAAGATAGAGGAAAACTTTAAGATCACAGAAAATAAGTCAAAAATACAACTCCTTTGAATGTTCCGGTGCTTATGAGACGTTCTTTTCCGACTCTGATTTGCTTCACTAAGTAAAAGGAAGTGAAAAATACAATCTATATATATAAAGTTGAGTGTCTGTGTGTCTGTGGCATGGTTTGAATTTATGTGTGGCGTTGTGTGGCTTTTGCGTTAGAAAAAAGAAAAGTTTTGTTTTGATTTTGCATTTGCATTTTCTTTTTGTCATCCAAAAGTTGCTATTAAAATATGTAAATGTATTTTTTCATTGTCATTAAAACTTTTTTTTGATTTTCATTGTATTGTTTTGTTTTCTGCATTGCAGAAATTAGCCTTATGAAAATGTTTATATTTGTATACTTTTTTCTTTGCTTTTTTTAGATTTTCTTTGCTAATTTTGGTTATATAAACGAACTTTGTAATTTTGTCGTTATTTGCTCGACCAATGTTTAGCAGCCTAGAAGATTTGCAAGCCATCCCATGCGGGACACAACTTGCGTATGTTTCTCAATATACTCTTTGTTTTCTTTGCTTAAATTTAAGTAGTTTTTGTGGACAAATTGTTAAAGTTTTGCCGTCTGATAAGAAGTTGACTGCAATTTTATCCCGCTCAACTGGCGAATTTTTTGCCGTGACAGAATTTAAGAATGCATCAACGATTTTTGTCAACCATTGTGTTCTCGGAAATGTGAGTTTATCTTTATGTGATTTCTTTGTGTTGGATGAATATGAGTTTTTGCCTTTTAATCTGTTTTAGTGTATGAATTTAATTTAGGTTGTGAAATTGTCTACTTTGAAGGCTCAGCGTTTTGCTCATGATCGTTTGATGGCAAAGCTATCTACAACACACCATTGGAGTTTGAGTTTGTTGTGATGAAAAGCTCAAAAATCGAAACAATGAAAGCGGAAGTAAAGAAGGTGTCAACTCTTAGCGAATTGACAGGAATTGGTTGGTTCGGTGAGTTTCTTGATTTGTATAAACGGAATTTTATTACACATAAATTTTCAAAAATAAGAATTTCATTTGGCCTTTAACTAAAATTTTAGGTATGAAGTGTGTGCTCGCAACACCTTTTGCATCCATTGGGAAGCAACTCGCAGCTGTAGTCGGTGACACCAACGGCGCAAGAGCGGACCTTTACGTGACTGGCGAAGCATTGGTTGAGAATCTTGGGTCGTTCACGAAAAACACACAATTGGAGCTTCACAAATTTTTTGTCAAAAAAGAAGGTAGATAAATCGTAATTTTGAAACGTTTTATGCATTGCTTTTGTTTTTTACACTAAGATGAATGTCTCCAATTGGTCTGTTCGGTGACATGCATTAAAAAGGTAACTGAGCGAGTCAATTTGGAACGTGTTTTGCACACACCGCTAAAGCGTCAGAGTAATGAGCGAATGGACGTAGTTAAGAAGGCCAACAAAAAATTGTGATGATATTGTTATTGATAGAATTTGACAGGGTACTTATGTGATAATTATGTATTATTATTATGAGCTAAGTATCATTATTTTCGTGACGGGTTTAAATCTTTTGTTTTGATTTTGCATTTGAGTTTTTGTTTTGAAATTAATTTTTTTTTGTAATAAGCTTTCAAGAGAGAATTGTGCCGTTGTCAAACTGAGAATGAATTTACAATTACAAACAATTACGCCTTCATCAATTGGAAATGTTTATTTATCATTACAATTGCGGATGGTTTTACAAAAGCAATTAAAATGTTTAATATCGAACAGGTCCTCTTTTGTTATAAATTTTTTACAGACAAAACGATAAGTCGAAATGTATACTACGAAAAATGCAATAGTCTGTTTTATATATAAAAGCTAAACGTATGCTGGCTTAGGCTTAGCGTTTTCTGTTTCGAGAAATTTGTAAGGATTAGAATTTATATGTGTATGGCATGTAAAAAGCCATGACCAAAAGTTTAGTTAATGTATGTTTTGTCAATTACACTATTTGCAGTGTTTGTTTTGACGTTGTCGTTTTGTCTTTTTCATTTTCAGTACGTTTTTCCACCACACCTCATCAGTTTATAATTGCTCATGTAATCTGATAATAAATGTAAAATATTATACTTCGTTTGTTTTTTGATTTTGTTTAAACTGCAAGTATTTTTTGATGTTTATTTTTACCATATAATTGTTTCAGCTTTTAAAATCGCTGTCACTACTCTGTTAAATGAATTTGGATAATAATGTATTTAGTAATTTGGATGTTCTGGATGAGCATAGCTATGCAAAGAGACCAAGAAAAGGGAATGATTTTTATGATGCCAGTCAGGAATCTCAGAATTTAGGCATTCAGGTACCGGGTCCTTCCCGCATGTCTGATAATGAATTTCAAGAAAGAATGAGAATTGAGTACTTGAGAAAAAAAAGAGAAAATGAGAGGATGAGAAGAGAAAATGAGTTCCAGAGTCAAAGAAATATGCGTTTAGAACAGGATAGAAAGATTGGTAAAAGATCTGAAGAAAATGCATTAGAGCGACAATTGCGATTAGAACAGAACCAAAGTAGAATGAGTAGCCAAAGAACAAAAGAAAAAGCATTTGAACGTCAGTTGCGTTTAGAGCAAGACAGAATTAGACACATAGTAAATAGACAAGGCGTGGTTAATGTCTATGCAGCAGGATCTTATGTGAATGCTCATGAACACAGACTTAGTCCAATGAACATAAGATGTGAATTTTGTGATGCATTGCATTTTACAGAAGAGAAAGTGAGTGGTCGCAACAATTGCTTTAAGGATAGTTGCCACTATGGCAAAGTTTTCATTCCTAAGATCCCTGAACAGGATTTTCCTGAAATGTTGAAAGATTTGTTTATGAAGTTTGACGCAAGACACGAGAATTTTTTTGCAAATATTAGATCTTGGAATAAGTTGAGAATTAGATTAGATAATAGCAATTTAGAAAGAAGGACAAAGAATGTAGTATATAAAGAATTGTTAGACAGAGATGATTAATTAAGAATAGATTTTTGATTAGATTAGAAATAGTATTTGATTAGGATTTCTGAATTTTGGAAAAGGTAAATTTTTTCTTTTTTGTTATTCTCCCCACCCAAGGAGACGATCAATGGATATGTCGTGAATTAGTTTTTGTGTGTTGGTCTTCATTCGAACAGCGCAGTGAAGAAAGAATGTGCCAGCTGGAGCATCAAAAAGTTTGGTAAATGACCGCAACAATTGGTAAATTTTTCGTTTTCAAGAAAAACAGAATTAAGCATAATTGCCAAAATTTTAAGAATCCCAAGGAGAAAGCCGACCAATATGAATGCCGCGAATTTTGGACGCAGAGCTGACTTCGAAAAGAATTGCTGAACAAAGCGGCGATGACTTCATTTCAAAGGCGAAGTGAAGAAAGAAAGTGCCAGCTGGACCAAACATGAGATGGAGAGAAAAATGGAGATATTTCTTTTTTAAATTTATTATGTGATTACAACCTGTTAAAATGTAGTTTTTTAATTGCCTGAATTGATGTATTACTTATGACTCTTGAAATTAATTTTCATACTGTTATCCAAAAAAATTGGTTTTAGGCTTTATTTAAGGGCACAGACGATTTTGACGTTAAAAGAGAAGAGACGAAAGGAATTGAGGAGAAACGTTGAAAGCAAAAGAAAAAGATTAAGAAATAAGTTAAATGAAACTAATTGAATTAGTCGTCCCTAGCGGGTATTGCGCCGAAGGCGCAAAAAACCCGCTAGTAGTTGATAAAAGTTGAATGCTTTTTGAATAAGTTTAAGGCAAAAAAAAAAAAGAATGTCTTCTTCTTTTTTTGCCCTATTTTTTAGGCCTCGGCGCCCTTATTTTGGAATTGCGTTATGGCAACCTTGTAGTCAAACCCAAGCCGGGAAAAATTTATAAATTTTAAAGAAATGCTCGAAAAAAGGTTAAAAAAAATAGTAATATTCTTATTTTCTAAAAAGTAAGAAATAAAACCAAAATAAAACCAGGAGGCTGAAAAAGTACATTTTAATTGTTTGAAAACATTCGTTTCAGAAAAGAATTTTCAAAAATTCATATTGTTTGGCTACCAATTTGCACCAAAGAGCAATTCTTAGGGTCGTATTAATCGTGTAATCGTGACAAATTACGACTACAATTACCGCCCAAAACACCATACTACGATTAGGATTTGCGGCATTCGTGATAAGCAGGACTCGCAGATGAAACATTCTCCATGTTAATTTTGAGCTCTTATTTATATTGTTTTGGACTGGGTTTTTTTAAATTAAACATTTAAGCGGAGCAGAGTGCTAATTTTTGGGGATTTTTATCGAAAAAAGTCCAAAACTATTAAGTTTCGCAGGTGCCTCGACATTTGCGCCCCGGGACAAAGCATAAGTCTCAGAACCAACTAAACTAAGAATTTTTAGTATCTTTCAATAGTTCTCGATGTACTCTATTGGCATACCAAAAATCAAAAAATTGGTTTGTATTTTGAAAAAGTTATGATAAAAAGATAACAAAAATCTCAATTTTGCAGATTTTCGTGTTTTTCAGGTCATAATTTCTTTGTAACCTTACTAATTTTTTTTATTTTTGTTATGCTAATTGAACACATTAAGGACATTCGAATGATACTAAAAATCTTAAGTTTAGTTGGTTCTGAGATTTCCTCTGGGCATTGGGGCGCAAATGTCGGTTAACCGTTTCGCAAACAAAAAGAGTAAAAACAATAACTTTCTTCAATTTAAATTCCATCGTTTGGGGTATATTAGTAGTATAAGGCCCATTAAATGGCCCCAAATTTTGGAGCCATTGTAATTTTTTCTCAAATTTTTGACCTTTTTTGACATTTATTACCGGTGACCTAAAATACATAGGGGGATGTATTTTGAATAGGGTAAAGAATGACTAAAAAGGTTAACGGTTTATCATCTTTTTTCTTTTCCCTCCAATTTCTTCGCTTCCCTTCCTCAATTCCTTTCCTCCCTTCCTTCCAATACTCTCGCGTTCTTCTCCACGCGCAGCACTTCCATCCCTTCCCTTCTTATTTCCTTTCTCACCCACTTCCTTCATCTCGCACACCTTTTGCAAATTCAAACGGAAATTTTCCCGCCGTTTCAGAAATTTTTTTATTGCTGTCACCTATCAATCATTTCAAAAGTTTCATCGGCGAATGGCGTCAATCTTTTTTATGACAGTTTTTCGCCATTCAAAAACTATTTTGCGAAGGCGGCAAATGGTTTTTATGAAAAGACGCCATTTTTTGCACAGCATTGCGCAACAGTCGCTGCGCACCATTGCGCAGTATTACGCAACTCTCGTCAAGGACGCGACGTTTTTTATGCACGCGACAGTCGGTCATAAAAGACGACCCATTCACGGGGAAGGGGGTTCATTTTCACGGCAGAAGGAGGAGCCAATGGGGAGGACGCAATGACCAAGTCCGCTTTCATCATTTCCCCCATTTTTGCGTTTTAATAAAGGTCCTTCATCCCTCCCGGCACATTTGCATTTTTGTCTCGAGAATATGGGGCTTTTTCGGATCCCGGTGCAGTGTACAACCCCAATAACCTCTACGACCCGGATACTCTAGCCGAACTCGCGTAATTTTTCACTACCAATTACTTTTTCAATCCTTTTTTCTTGTTTCATGTAATGTTTCTCAAATTTTAGCAAGTGGAGAAAAGAATTTCTAGAGGCAAAATATGGACCCAAACAACCAACACCGCCATCATTACCACCATCATCGCCACCATCATCACCACCGCCATTTCATGAGAACAACTCCATCCCAGTCATCATTGGTGAACTTATTTCGCATCCTTTTTCCGCAATAATAGTAAATTTTAAAGGAAATCGACCAGACGAAAATTGTTGGGTTTTGAAAATTTTCATTTCTGATTTTTTCTTTTCAGGGCGACACCTTCACAACGACGAAAATGACGAGGGTTACGAATCCGATGAGAACGACGAGCCGCTGATCCCTTCGCCGCCTGTTCCGCCGAATCTTCCAATTCTCAGGGTATCACATGAAAATCCTGGGGTTCAAAAGTTATTCTTTTTTCATCCAGGAAATTCTCGCGCAACTTCCGCAACCTCTTGCCCAGTTTCAATCGCATCATCGAATTGACCCCAATCATCAGGCAAGAATTCTTCCACAGCCCGCGCGCGTACAACACCCAATTCCATTGCGCGCCGTGCCACAGATTGGGGAGGTATGGTTTAGCACAAGTTTAATGCGACTTTTTCCACGAATCCACTTTTTCATGATTTCCAGCACATGCTACTGCCGCCAGCTGCCCATGGCCCAGTTCGTGTCGTTCAAATGCCGCAGGGGGTCCAAGACCATGCTCCTTTTGTCCAAATGCCGCGTGCGGTTCACGATCATCTTCGCATGATGCAATTGGCCCATGTTGCCTATGAACCATTGGGCCGCCCCGATCTTCCTGTACCAGCACAAATGGTCGCCCACTTTCCGCCACCAAATCCCGTAATTTTTAGAAAAAAAAATTTGAATATGAGTTTTGGCTTTAAGGCTGGCCATAGGATTGGGCCTTTTCGGGTTGTTCAGCCAGCCCAACACGCTTTCGCTGAAGAGCAATTTGGTCGCGCCCCACCTCAAGCGGCTGCCCAACAATTTCCTCCGTAACATTATCCGGTATTTTTCCTAAATAATTTCAAAACTATTAATACTTTTGTTTTATCTTTCAGGCTGGCAATGTGAACCGAGCTTTTCGTGCTGTTGAACATGTCCTGCCAGTTTTCGCAAACGCACCCCCTCTTCAACCAGCTCATGCCCCGCCGATGCCACGCAACCGCCCGATGGTGCTCGAAGTGTTAAGAAGACTGAGGCAATGGCGAGGACCGCCAAGAGATCCAAGACGTCCTCCTCAATGAATGAAAATCAACTAAATTATTTTAGAATGAATCTTATTTTAGACCGGGACCATGAGGAAATGAAAAGAAATGAAGAAACACTCGGATTTATCCTGTTCATTCTATTTTTACTCTTTCACTCTTTTTGTTTTCTAGCATTGATATTGCGGGTTTGTTGCAGAGGAGATTAAATGAATTGGTTTTTTTGAAATCATTTAACAACGGGTTACATTCTTCCCCTTTTTTGATACCGAATACTTGTTTTTTCAAATATACCCCCAAGATGCCACTATCACTTCCCCGAGAGTTGTTGTGCGAAATAATCAACGTCATGCCACCTCCAAAAACGCGCCCAATTCTGTACACAAACTCAATTTTGTCCGCTTTTGTTCAACGTCGGATTCATTATATGGTCAAAAGATTGTTTCGACTGGAATGGTACCAAAACCCAGTGGTCCGTAGAAGTGTGATGAATTTGTTTTTTGATGTTTTTGTCCCAATCAATGTTGCGAAAATAATATGGAAATAATAAATTCATTCTTTTCATTTTGTTATTTACCGATCAATATCTCTAAATTTAATCGACCTTTTTTTATTTCCTCCAAAGAAATTTCACTCAGCTCTTTTTCCGATTTAAATGGCGCCTTTCTGTCCTCTTGTCCAAATCAAGGAAACGGGTCGCCTTGCTGTTCCAAAAGGGAAACTTAGTGAGGCAAAAAAGACTGAACGGATTTTCTATTTCCAAATTTAGGTCTTTTTTACGCCCTCGAATTCGCTCGTAATTACCAACTGATCGAGCGTGAAGTTTCTAGAAAAACTTTTCGCTATTTGATGGAAACTGAAAGAAAGCAACGCGAATTAGTTTTTGATCTGATGGGCAAAGCGGGGATAGACGGGAACAAAAAGACGTTCGGACTCCAATACCTTGAGATTGTCCAAAAATTTTGGGACAGAGAACATCCCGACATGTTCCAAGTCGTGGCCTTTGACATTGTAAACAAAAAATCAAGATTTTTTTGAATCATTTCTTTTTCAGAAAACAGGACTTAAACCAATTTTCAAAGGGGAGGGGGTCAGGAAGAACGAAGTGTGCGTGATAAGGGATGGTGATCATTGGGACGGAATTAAAGCCATCACCTGGTTTTTCTCGGTTCGGAATTATTGTGTGAGCTGTGAAGTGACATTCGATCGCCCAGAACGACATAGAATGGAATGCAAGGAGAGATGCAAGAAGTGCTGTCGGATGGGGTTTGGGTTCCCCTGTGAAGATGAGTGTGGGGAGATTTACTGTGCGGATTGCAACCGAAGCTTCTACAACACCAATTGCTTTGAGACGCATAAGAAGGCGGCGTGCAAAGAATACAAAAAATGTGTAAAATGCGGGGAGGCATACCAAATGCGTTCGAAGCACACTTGCGGGGAAAAGTTCTGCAGGCTTTGCAAAGTTTACCACCCGGGTCGGCAGTGCTTCATCAAAAAGATCAAAATCCGACCGCAGAAAGCCTACCGAATTGTGGCCTACGACCTGGAGACGACAGTGGAGGCGGGAGAGCATGTGCCGAATCTTGTCAGCGCGTCCATGACTTGCAGCGAATGCGTTGGAGAAGAAAGAAAATGCGAAATATGTGAAGGACAGAAGATGTTCACTTGGTCGATGGCTGATGGTTTTAATCCTATGAGCGAATTCGTTGATTGGATTATGGGCTTCCAACAAGGAGAGACGGTGGCTTTTGCACATTATGCTGGAAGGTTCGACTCCCATTTTGTGCTCAAGGAGCTTACGGAAAGAGGGGTGGCCACTGAAATGATGATGGCAGATTTGAAAATCTATCAGATGAAGGCGGGCAGGGTCTATTTTCGTGACTTTTGGATGCTTAGTCAGAACAAATTAGCAGATCTCCCAAAGACATTGGGCCTGAACATCCCGCCCAAATTGTATTTCCCACATAAATACAATAAAAATGTTAACTTTGGGAAAAAAAATACCACATCTGCCGAATTTGGAAGACTATTGCCCAGAAGACATGAAAGAGGAGGAAAGTCAAAAACTCGAGAGGTGGTATGATGAGAATTATGAGACAGAATTCGAATTAGGTAAGAAAGTTCATCTTGGTTATTTTTATTTTTCAATTTAAAGGGGAACAGCTGAAGGTTTATTGTGAAAATGACGTGGAAATTCTGATGGCGGCGGTTCTGAAGTTTCGACAATTATTTCTAAGCGGTGAAGTATTTCGAGTGGTTAGCCCAAAGAAAAGGGGTGAAGGTCAGACACGCGGGCAACGGAGGGGAGATTGAATTTGGAGGCTTTAAAGTCGACTGTGTCATCGGAGCAGAGAAAAAACTGCTAGAGTTCCAGGTAAAATTAAAAGAGTTTCTCTAATAAGTTGATGATTTAGGGGTGTGCTTTTCATGGGTGCTCAAGGTGTTTTTTGCCTTGGACGATGGGGCCGAACGGTTTATGCATGGGAGAGAATTTAAGAAGGACACAAATTAGAATGGACATTTTGAGGGAAGCATGCCAAAATTTCACTATTGGAGAAGTTTGGGTAAGGAATCAATATTTTTTCGTCTATCCAAATTTTATAGGAATGCGATGTAAGAGAGGAGTTGAAGCATAACAGGGAGATGAAGAAGTTCTTTGAGAGTGTGCCGGATAAGGGACCTATAAACCCTAGGGAGGCGTTCGCGGGGGGAAGGACAATGCCTTTTTGTCTTTTTGCGAATGCGACGGAAAGGGTGGAAATTTCAATGTTTGATATCATCAGCCTTTACCCCTTTGTGAATTATGGTAACAAAAAAATTATGAATAGGAAAAATACATTTTTTCAGATACCCCATATCCCGTCGGGGTCCCAAAAATTATTGTGAGCAGGAATTTTAATGTGTGTTGGACAATGCCCGATGATCTCCCCTATGATGGTTTGCTGAAGGTGAAGATCATCCCCCCGAAGAATTTGCTCCATCCTCTTCTTGCTCTGCATATTGATGGGATGCTGCTTTTCCCGAACTGTGGCATTTGTGCGAGAAGGGCTAAGAACGAATTTGTGATGGCGAAGGATGTGAAGAAATGCGCCCACAGACCAGAACAGACGGCATTGACGGGGACGTTCACTTCGATTGAATTGCGAAAGGCTTTGGGGCTGGGATATAGGATCACGGGGTTCTATAGGGCATATCATTATGAACAGTTTGACACCCAACTGTTCAAAGGATATGTGAGGATGTTTTTGAAAGTAAAAGTGGAGGCATCGGGGTGGCCCGTGGAGGTAAAGACCGAGGAGGAAAAGAAAGAGTTCATCGCAATGTACAGGGCAAAGTATGACATCTGTTTTGATTATGAGAAAATGGTGTTTAACCCACGGTTACGAATGATCGCAAAATTGGTAAAATACTCAAAAACATTTTTTTTTGCCTAAGTTGGAAATTTAGGGGTTGAACAGTTTGTGGGGCAAGTTTTCTATGCGAAACACTCTCTCGACAACAGAAATTGTGAATATCATGGAAAGATGGATGGAACTCGGGAGGGACGAGACAATTGAGATTAGAAGGCCAATAAAAATAAACGAAGAGATGTCGCGGGTTGTCTATCAAAAGAAGACAGAATTTATCAAAGAGCATAAGGTGTCGAATATAGTTTTATCGTTGTGGACCACAAGTGCTGCTAGGGTAAAGCTGTATGAATACATGGAGAGGGTCTACAGGCAGGAGGGGTGCAAATTGTTGTATTGCGACACAGGTACTGGAAAAACATACATACTTTTTGAATAATAAAATTTAGACTCTTTGATATTTTCGCACCCGTGTGGTGACTGCCCATTGGAGGAGGGAAAATTTTTGGGGTAAACAATACGATTATTATAAAAAATATTTTTTTATTTAAGTGAGATGACTCGGGAATACTCTGATAGCGAAATATTAGAGTATGTTTCTGGGGGGCCAAAGCAGTACGCCTTGAAGTTGAGGAGAAAGAATGATGGGGAGATTTGGCATAAAACCAAAATAAGAGGGATGACATTGGATAGGCGGAATGCTTTCAAATACGAACTGTTCAAGGAAATGGTGTTGGAATACAGGGAAGGGGTGAAAAAGAAGTTCGAATACCCTGGGAAGATTGGGCCGACGAAAGATTTTCGTGTGTTATCGAAAGATGTGACGAAAGAATACGAGCCGGTGCAGAAGAAGGGGATAATAGATCATGATTTTAATGTTTTACCTTTTGGTTTCTATTAAATAAATTTATTTTCTATACTATAAATAATAACCGTTGTGTACGCTATATCTAAACCTCTTAAATCTTTTTGCACAAATTTTAAGGATGTCGAAAAAAAGTTTTCTGGAGGTATCAAGGGATGTTCGCCGCGCTCGGAACACCCGGCATTATTTTAAAAGAAGTCCGGACACGGATAAGTATTATGAGGAGGTCGAGAGCCATATGAAGGAAAATAAAAAATTTGGAATTAAAGAACACATAACCAGCTTTTATTTTAAAAACCCGGAAAATGAAGATCCCGAGAAGAATTTTAAAAAAATCTTGAAAAAATTAATGACCGAGGCAATGAACAAAGAAGTCGGAGACGGATGGAAGATAGAGAAGATCTCCGTGGACCTGTACTGCAGCGTATTCACGGACCCTGTGATTGTTCCTGCTCGAGCGTGGCAGCAGACAAACCCGGATAATGTTTTCAACGAATTTATGCATAGACAGCAATCATTTGGGGAAGTAAAGCTGCTGGACCAGAAGATTTCGATAATTATTGCCACATATGCTTTTCCCTCTCAAAAATAAATTTTTTTTCTTGGCCCTGTGTTTTTCTTTGACGTTAATCGGTTTTTATATTTTCATCTTTTTATTCGCTAATTATTTTTAAGAAATGTACTCGATCCGAAAATATTTTGAGACCTATTTTGAAAAGGAGGACTTTTTTTGGAACAGGAACAGATCCGAGGTGGAAGCGCTGTTGACGGACTCGAAATGCTACAAAGTGGCCGTACATAGAGATTACGACAATCCCTTTTCCCAATACATTGAACTCCTCAGGCTTGAGACTCCCCTTTTCTGTTTTTCCATGCTGGAAAGAAATATGCGAGTTTTTTTTGACCCGGGAAGGGGTACTCATATCGGCCGATACACAATGGTTTTAAACGGGGTGGTCCGGTTGGCTTATGTCGGATGGGTACAACCGATGATTATTGTCTTCTTTTTCTGGGAAGGAAAAAGTGAAACAAACCCGAGAAGACATTTTACGAGCCGTCTTTTTGAGGCGCGGATGCCGCTTATTAAAATTATGGCAAAGGCATGGGGCCAAGAACTCCTACATTGCCCCGTCTTTATACTGCTCCACATGTTTTTGAATAAAGTTGATAGGTGAGAAATTCTTTAGACGGTTAAGAATTTTATTTTTCAGAGACATTACCAATTCTTGGTCGCTTCTATATCGGAACCCTCCTAGCCTGTTGGGCATTGCTCGCCGTATTGTCGCGGAAAAGAAAATGGATGAATTTACAAAATTACCGTCTTTTTCCGGATGACTTTTTACAATAAATATTATATCTTTTCATTTATCTTGTCTTGTTTTCTGGTTTAACCGTCTTTATTGAAATTCGTTAAAACAGTTTTATTATGTTTAGAATTTTAAAAATGTGCACTATCGGCATGATTAAGAATTTCCAGCTTTTCAACGGTGGAGAGGTTTTTATAGTGCGAGCAAAGATTGAAAAAGTTGTTGGGGCAGAGTATAGGGTAGGGGAGGATTTTAAGTTTGTCATTTATTTTCTTTTTAGGCTTGTGTTGTTTGCCGAAAGGGGAAGTGCTCATGTGGGATGGAGAGGGTACCGTCTAGTTATTTAAAACTGACGGTATCGGATGATACGGGCGTGTTGGAAGGGGTGGCATTCTTTGGCATCCGAGGGAAAGAGGGTGAATGGTAATTTTGAAAAAAAATACAATTCTCATTTTTAATTTAGGAGGAAGTCAAGGGCTTGGCGGGGACGGTGTGTACTTTGAAAATTGGGGCTAGAGTGAAAGAATATGGCGGAAAAAAGGGGGCCTACTACTCGTTGATAGATATTGTTTCCTTTTAATTCTATAAATACGAGTTGTTGTTTTATAAAATAAAAATGTATTTTTTAACTGTGTTCTTATTTTTGGTTTTGTCTCTGAGGGTCAAAGCTGTTGTTGTCTTTCAACAGAAGAAAAACGGCAGTTAGATCTTACTAGAAGATCGGTTGAAGAGGTCATTATGGAAATTATTAGGATATCTAATGAAGCCAGAGAGTTTTCTTTTTCAGCCCATATAACAATGGTCGAAGCACAAAATATTAAAGATAGAAATCCCGAGAACTCTGGCTTAAAATTTTTGCATAATAAACTATTAAATGGTGTGAGAAAAATTCACTCTCTATTTGAAAAAATAAAAAATGAAGAAAATAATTTAAAAAAAATAAAAAAAGGCATGGATAAATGCCTTGACAGAAAAGATCCAATAATGTGTCAGGAATTAGCTGACGACGCCAAAAAATCAATTGAAACAGCCAAAAATTATAGGCAGGAATAGGACAAATTTACCGAAATGCTTATTCCCAGCCGGATTTAAGCATTGGGGATTTGGCCGATAAATTAAAAGAGACGATGCGCGGAAACCAAAAAATATTTGAAAGGGAAAGACCAAATACCGAATTCAGGGATGAATTTATTGCCTATAAAATATAAAAGAAAAAATAAACATAAAAATTTTAAAAAATGACTTCTCAAAGACTGGAAAAGGCAAGAACGAAGTTGCTAGAATCTTCTCAAAGGGAAACTGAACAGATGTGGAAAAAAATTGTTAGCTTAACAGAAGAAGTTGACGATTATACAAAGTCGGCGTGCAGTGCCCTAACTCGAGCAATAAAAACCCGAGAAAAATCCCCCTATGCAAACGGTGTACAAGAATAGTTTCTTAAACTATCTGACTCTATTTGGCGTCTTTACAAAATTTTTGACAAAATTAATTTCGAGTCTGAGAGAGCCGAATCGGCATGGCAAGAAAATAAAAGATGCAAAGAAATTGATCAAGCAAAGACACTAGAGGACAAAATGACTAAATCTTTTGAAGAAGTAAGAAATTTACATTCCGAATCAAGAAGAACTCATTTTCAAATTTTAGAATATGAAACTAAAGTGCAATCCGCTGTTCTAGGGCCCGCGGGTAAGGTATAAATAAAAAAATGTCATAGCCATATTAAAAAATGGGGACCGAAATAGTTGAAAAAAGTTGCCAATTTAATTCAATATTTGGGTATAAAAAACATAAAATACGTTTTTATTTTAAAAACCTTATGATTATAAATGCTGAAGAACAATTGAAAGAAATTCTTTCAGCAATAATTGAGGAAATATATAAAAAAGAACAAGAAAATTTTAAAAGTATTTTAAAAATTTCTTTTGGCTTTGAATCTTTTTGCCTTCCCTCAAATTCCCCAAGTGAAAACACCGCAGAATCTCTAGTTCAAAAAGTTTTGGCCAAAGAAGAATTATATTCACTATTTTATCCTTTGGACGATGTCATAACTCTGGAAGTCATAATTATTTCTCTTCCAAAATGTCAACAATAAACCAAGAAACAATTTTATAAAAAAGGAAGTCGAAAAAACATGGAAAAATGTAAGAAAGATTCTTAAACGTTCAGAAATTTTAGTAATTTTTTCAAATAGCCTTTTAAAACTGGTAAAAAGATATTATTTTCTAGCATTTAGCGCTCCAAAGATCGAAAATTTATACTTTTCTTTTTTAGAATTAATTACAAAAATCCAAAAAATGCCAGATAAAATTAGGACAGTTTACAAAAACATGGCTATATCTATGCAAAAACTAGAAAGATGTCTTTTAAAAACGCATCTTGACAGATGTCATGATGCTGAGAAAATATCGCAAGCAAGTTCTATACGAATTACCGGATACCATAACCAAATTCAAAACTACCGTTTCGATGTAAAGATGCTATACAACAAAATTAGATTTACAGCTATTAAACATTTGCTTCAAGTGGAAAAGGAGCTTTTTTATACCCCTTTCAGAATAAATCCCCCTAAAAGTAAGATGGTACGAGAAAAAATTGAGACCCACTTCAGGCGGTTTACATAAAAATAAATCTTTAATTTATTTAAAATTATTTGAACAAAGAAGTCGAAGACGGATGGAAGATAGAGAAGATCTCCGTGGACCTGTACTGCAGCGTATTCACGGACCCTGTGATTGTTCCTGCTCGAGCGTGGCAGCAGACAAACCCGGATAATGTTTTCAACGAATTTATGCATAGACAGCAATCATTTGGGGAAGTAAAGCTGCTGGACCAGAAGATTTCGATAATTATTGCCACATATGCTTTTCCCTCTCAAAAATAAATTTTTTTTCTTGGCCCTGGGTTTTTCTTTGACGTTAATCCGTTTTTATATTTTCATCTTTTTATTCGTTAATTATTTTTGAGAAATGTACTCGATCCGAAAATATTTTGAGACCTATTTTGAAAAGGAGGACTTTTTTTGGAACAGGAACAGATCCGAGGTGGAAGCGCTGTTGACGGACTCGAAATGCTACAAAGTGGCCGTACATAGAGATTACGACAATCCCTTTTCCCAATACATTGAACTCCTCAGGCTTGAGACTCCCCTTTTCTGTTTTTCCATGCTGGAAAGAAATATGCGAGTTTTTTTTGACCCGGGAAGGGGTACTCATATCGGCCGATACACAATGGTTTTAAACGGGGTGGTCCGGTTGGCTTATGTCGGATGGGTACAACCGATGATTATTGTCTTCTTTTTCTGGGAAGGAAAAAGTGAAACAAACCCGAGAAGACATTTTACGAGCCGTCTTTTTGAGGCGCGGATGCCGCTTATTAAAATTATGGCAAAGGCATGGGGCCAAGAACTCCTACATTGCCCCGTCTTTATACTGCTCCACATGTTTTTGAATAAAGTTGATAGGTGAGAAATTCTTTAGACGGTTAAGAATTTTATTTTTCAGAGACATTACCAATTCTTGGTCGCTTCTATATCGGAACCCTCCTAGCCTGTTGGGCATTGCTCGCCGTATTGTCGCGGAAAAGAAAATGGATGAATTTACAAAATTACCGTCTTTTTCCGGATGACTTTTTACAATAAATATTATATCTTTTCATTTATCTTGTCTTGTTTTCTGGTTTAACCGTCTTTATTGAAATTCGTTAAAACAGTTTTATTATGTTTAGAATTTTAAAAATGTGCACTATCGGCATGATTAAGAATTTCCAGCTTTTCAACGGTGGAGAGGTTTTTATAGTGCGAGCAAAGATTGAAAAAGTTGTTGGGGCAGAGTATAGGGTAGGGGAGGATTTTAAGTTTGTCATTTATTTTCTTTTTAGGCTTGTGTTGTTTGCCGAAAGGGGAAGTGCTCATGTGGGATGGAGAGGGTACCGTCTAGTTATTTAAAACTGACGGTATCGGATGATACGGGCGTGTTGGAAGGGGTGGCATTCTTTGGCATCCGAGGGAAAGAGGGTGAATGGTAATTTTGAAAAAAAATACAATTCTCATTTTTAATTTAGGAGGAAGTCAAGGGCTTGGCGGGGACGGTGTGTACTTTGAAAATTGGGGCTAGAGTGAAAGAATATGGCGGAAAAAAGGGGGCCTACTACTCGTTGATAGATATTGTTTCCTTTTAATTCTATAAATACGAGTTGTTGTTTTATAAAATAAAAATGTATTTTTTAACTGTGTTCTTATTTTTGGTTTTTGTCTCTGAGGGTCAAAGCTGTTGTTGTCTTTCAACAGAAGAAAAACGGCAGTTAGATCTTACTAGAAGATCGGTTGAAGAGGTCATTATGGAAATTATTAGGATATCTAATGAAGCCAGAGAGTTTTCTTTTTCAGCCCATATAACAATGGTCGAAGCACAAAATATTAAAGATAGAAATCCCGAGAACTCTGGCTTAAAATTTTTGCATAATAAACTATTAAATGGTGTGAGAAAAATTCACTCTCTATTTGAAAAAATAAAAAATGAAGAAAATAATTTAAAAAAAATAAAAAAAGGCATGGATAAATGCCTTGACAGAAAAGATCCAATAATGTGTCAGGAATTAGCTGACGACGCCAAAAAATCAATTGAAACAGCCAAAAATTATAGGCAGGAATAGGACAAATTTACCGAAATGCTTATTCCCAGCCGGATTTAAGCATTGGGGATTTGGCCGATAAATTAAAAGAGACGATGCGCGGAAACCAAAAAATATTTGAAAGGGAAAGACCAAATACCGAATTCAGGGATGAATTTATTGCCTATAAAATATAAAAGAAAAAATAAACATAAAAATTTTAAAAAATGACTTCTCAAAGACTGGAAAAGGCAAGAACGAAGTTGCTAGAATCTTCTCAAAGGGAAACTGAACAGATGTGGAAAAAAATTGTTAGCTTAACAGAAGAAGTTGACGATTATACAAAGTCGGCGTGCAGTGCCCTAACTCGAGCAATAAAAACCCGAGAAAAATCCCCCTATGCAAACGGTGTACAAGAATAGTTTCTTAAACTATCTGACTCTATTTGGCGTCTTTACAAAATTTTTGACAAAATTAATTTCGAGTCTGAGAGAGCCGAATCGGCATGGCAAGAAAATAAAAGATGCAAAGAAATTGATCAAGCAAAGACACTAGAGGACAAAATGACTAAATCTTTTGAAGAAGTAAGAAATTTACATTCCGAATCAAGAAGAACTCATTTTCAAATTTTAGAATATGAAACTAAAGTGCAATCCGCTGTTCTAGGGCCCGCGGGTAAGGTATAAATAAAAAAATGTCATAGCCATATTAAAAAATGGGGACCGAAATAGTTGAAAAAAGTTGCCAATTTAATTCAATATTTGGGTATAAAAAACATAAAATACGTTTTTATTTTAAAAACCTTATGATTATAAATGCTGAAGAACAATTGAAAGAAATTCTTTCAGCAATAATTGAGGAAATATATAAAAAAGAACAAGAAAATTTTAAAAGTATTTTAAAAATTTCTTTTGGCTTTGAATCTTTTTGCCTTCCCTCAAATTCCCCAAGTGAAAACACCGCAGAATCTCTAGTTCAAAAAGTTTTGGCCAAAGAAGAATTATATTCACTATTTTATCCTTTGGACGATGTCATAACTCTGGAAGTCATAATTATTTCTCTTCCAAAATGTCAACAATAAACCAAGAAACAATTTTATAAAAAAGGAACTCGAAAAAACATGGAAAATGTAAGAAAGATTCTTAAACGTTCAGAAATTTTAGTAATTTTTTCAAATAGCCTTTTAAAACTGGTAAAAAGATATTATTTTGTAGCATTTAGCGCTCCAAAGATCGAAAATTTATACTTTTCTTTTTTAGAATTAATTACAAAAATCCAAAAAATGCCAGATAAAATTAGGACAGTTTACAAAAACATGGCTATATCTATGCAAAAACTAGAAAGATGTCATTTAAAAACGCATCTTGACAGATGTCATGATGCTGAGAAAATATCGCAAGCAAGTGCTATACGAATTACCGGATACCATAACCAAATTCAAAACTACCGTTTCGATGTAAAGATGCTATACAACAAAATTAGATTTACAGCTATTAAACATTTGCTTCAAGTGGAAAAGGAGCTTTTTTATACCCCTTTCAGAATAAATCCCCCTAAAAGTAAGATGGTACGAGAAAAAATTGAGACCCACTTCAGGCGGTTTACATAAAAATAAATCTTTAATTTATTTAAAATTATTTTTCACTTTTTTATAGTACGATGGTCCCATTTTATTACGCAAAACAATTTGGAGGACATTTTTGTCATTCGCGCAAAAAAATCGCTAATTGCAATTCGATGGTTCAACCTTTTTACATTTCATTATTATTGGCTGTTTTTTTAGTTGCGCAAAATGTAAAAAAAATATTCTTGTCCCCCTTATTTCGCGCAAAATAAAAAGTTATAGCGCAAAATAAAAAATTGGGAAAAAATGTATGAAGGACGTTAGAGCACAAAAACAAGTTAAACCCGTTGAGGCTAACATTTGTGGACAAGGGTAAATATTATTTCCCCGCCTAAGTATCTTTTAAATTTAGGACCTTCGGGGTCGGCATAGGGGAATTGAGAATTCAGAGCGCAGAATTTGTTGGATGGACACCGTATACCTATGGCTATGAGTCGTCGGGTGAAATATTAGGGTTTGAAGCAACCGGGGGCCCCGCCATTTTGCACACTTACCAATACTCGGACGGTGACATTGTAGGCTGCGTCTTGAAATTGGCACCTTTGGAACCAATTTTCACTTTGAATGGGACCCCTATCCGTTTGTTGAAGCCCCACAATTCAAATTATAATTTTTGTTTGCAGACACATCAGGACTTCGGGTGGGCGCGGCGCAGACCTTTTTCCCCATCGTTTCATTGCTTGGCAGCGGATCTGTTTGCAACTTGAATTTTGGGCCCGTATTCATGTTTCCATTAATAAATTTGTTGAAAAGATGATAAGGGACGGCGCATGGGGAAAATTTATGCTTGTTCGTTGGGGCCCGAAACCAAAAATTTTTTGTTACAGTATTTTTGGAAATCAAAAAGTAAACTTGTAAACTTTGCACGTCCCTGCCCGTCCGTCTTTGTTTTCATTTTGTTTTTATGTTTTGTTGAATAAAATTTTGTTGTTTTTTGTAAAAACCGCTATTTTTTGTTGAAATAAAAAGTGGATTAAAATGAAGCATGCCCATACCTAGGAATCAATCCGTTTAAGTAAAAATTTTGACACGGAAATTCCATTCCAAACTAAAATGAAACACACCACTCATTCCCAAAAAAATGGTCGATTGTGGGCAAAAGATATAATAGAACAAATGTCTAAGGACGTAATTTAAATTAATGATACCCCAGCATCTAAACTTTATTTCGTGACCCTTCCTTGTGGTTATAGTCAAAATGATACGGAAACCTTTCTTCGAATTTTTGTTAGTTTTTTAACAGGTAGTTTATCGCAATTCATTCAAAATGTTTATTGATTATTTCCTCAATAAATTTTGGCAGAGCATTAATAGCTTTTCTTCTGATTCCATCATTCGTGCCAGCGATAAACGACACATCATGTTTTTTCACCCTCGTCGGTGGCATTAATGATACCTATTTTACTTGGTACGTTGTTTTAATTTTTGAGAAACAAGCTATTTTAAAAACTAGATTCGCGTTTTGACTAGGGACTTGACAATTTCGGGTTAGGAATCCTGTATTTTCCCTCGACCAGACCTTCATTGAATTTGATGTTTTTTGCGAGAATCCCTGCCATGTGTTTTGTAACCGCTCGGCTCAAGACGGCATCGCACACTGCGTCACTTGTAACATGTTCAGTAAATTCAATGGTTTGCTCAAGATTGTCGCAGTCTTCACTCGCTGCCCATTCTTCATATCCATCCCAACCTATCCAAATTAAACTTTTATCGATTTTTTAACGTCAAACCGTTTCATCCTATTGTAAACAATTTTTTAAAACTATTTTAATATCCCAATTTTTTATAGATGCTTAATAGAATAGAAGAGAGAGTGAACACAACCCAGATTCATAGCCGAAGCCTGAATCCAGGATGTGTTCTAAGTCCCCTCTAAAAACACCAGGTTCATCAATGAGGGTGTATAGTCTTCAATAGAGACCCTACAGCCTTCAAAGTGCCCCCAGAATTTTTAGAGGGCGCGAGAAGACTGAAATAAGATTAATAGAAAACCTATTGTCTTATGTTTATTTTGATAATTCTAAATCTTTTTTCAGATGGGAGGAAGAGGTAATGATACTGCTCGTCGACTAAGGCCCGGAATGGTTACCATGTATATACATGTGTTTTTCGCCCAGTTCCTCCCTTTATCTT
Organism: Heterodera filipjevi; assembly: GCA_039877585.1. Taxonomy (NCBI): domain Eukaryota; kingdom Metazoa; phylum Nematoda; class Chromadorea; order Rhabditida; family Heteroderidae; genus Heterodera; species Heterodera filipjevi. The sequence continues at coordinate 6,229,925 of JBDPZO010000004.1, read as the reverse complement.
TAAAGCCCAAATAGTAAGCACGCCGTCCCGTGTGGTGCACATAAACTCCATAAACCTGCGAGACTAGGTAGCGGCCTTGTTCGTCAGGTTCAACCCGTTTGGGTGTACCGGCTTCGATTCTCATGGGTATCTGTGGAATATAGGCTGTCTTTTATTAATTGATCAAAAATTAGTTGGTCAAACAAATCGATTAATTGGAGCAATAAATACATTAATTAATTATTTGATTGATCCAGGTTACCGATCTCTATTATTATTTACATTTTCTACTCCGGATTCCTCTTTTAATAGTCTGTTTCACTACCGCTTTAGGTTTTGTTTTTGCATTGAATCGCTTTCTCTGCTGCTTGCTGTAGTTAACCTCCATGCCAATGGTAACCATTGCCCCTACGTCGCTTGGGTTTTCTTCCTCTTCAGGAAAGTCAGAATTTAAAATACCAGCAATATTTGATATAATTTTATCCATATTAATAATTAGGGCTCCACGAATTTAAAAATAAAATCACAGAATATTGCTATAAAAGAGAAAATCGCAAAATATAGGCATAATATAGGAAAATGTCGAAATATGGATCAAAATATGGGAGGAAAAATTTTAAAGCAAACGAAAATAATAAAAAAATAGGGGTTTTCATTGTTATTTAAAGGGAACGGATTTATAAGTTTTTACTTATTTTTTATGCGGCTTTAACTCGACGAGAAATGCACGAAAAACACATTTTTTGTTCGAAAAACTTTCGTTTGAACGCCCTTATTCGACCTTAGAAATCCTTATTTTGGGTGTTCGTCCTTAAAAATCCTTATTTTGAGTGTTCGCCCTTAGAATAAGTTCTTGCCCTTATTTTGGCGTTTTGTCCAAAATTTATTAACAAAACTGCAATAAAAACAAAAAATACACCCCTAAGAATCGACCAAAAAAATTTCAGAAAAATATACCCCTAAGAATCGACCCTAAAATTTTCAAAAGTAGACCAATAAGAAATGAAAAAAATTTCTCAAAAATTCAATCTCCAAAATTTCTATTTGCTCCTCTGATATCTTGAGACTAGAACGGTTTTTTTCCGTTTACAAATCAATTTTGGCTGGTAATCGTATGCCTTTTACTCCCGAAAATTTCGAAATGTACCTCGTTTGTAACTGTAACAGTGAATAAAATTGTTAACCTTAAATTTAAACTTATTTACATAGAAAAAACAGCAATTTTAATAAATGTCACCCCTAAATTTGAAATTTTTTCGCCCTTATTTCGCGATTTTTTCGCCCTTATTTAAGGCCTTATTTTGGACTTTTTCGCCCTTAAAAATCCGTTCACTAGTTATTTATAAATTTTAAGAAATAAAATTTTTCATTTTATAATGTTCTTATTTTTGAAAATCTATCAAAAGATGATTCCTCGGTGCGTATTTTAGTTTTTTCAGAAAATGCCAAATTATGGACATAAAATAAGGCAAAATGAATATAAATCGCAAAATATGGGAAAAATGCGAATTATAAAACCCGTCCTAAAAACTTCCAAGCTAAAAAGATGTTTGTCGCGGTTTCAGGCGGTTAAAGTTCGGATTCCCTAAAATCTGGAGCCCTAAATAATATTTGCGTGGTTAATTTCTTACTGTATGTTACAAATAAAATTTTAATATTATAATTTTTATTAAAAGCGCGCGATTTAAAAATAAATAAAAGATATAATATTTTCGAAACAAATAGCCCGTTATCGAAAAATTTTTTGCTTGGAGCAGTCGTTCTCTCCCTCGGTTAATTGCTGCGCAAATGTTGAACGTCTGTCAGCATAAAAAAAAGATCTACGCAAAGATAAAACTAGAAGAGACGGGTTGTTTGAGTTGGACGAAAATGGAAGAATTGGGAAGGAGGGAGGGATGTAAGAAAAGGAGAAAGGGAGGAAAAGGAGAAGAAATAAACAAAAATTGAACGGGTTAGAAAGTATGGGAAGGGAAGGGACGAAGGGAAGGGTGGTGCAGCGGCAGCTGGCAGGAAAGTAAAAGGGGAAAAGAAGAGAGGGGATAAGGAGGGAAAGCAAAGGAAGAGGGCGCTTTTGCTTTTGCCCTCAAAATTTGGGGCCATTTAATGGGCCTTATACTACTTATATTTTTATTTTTTGAATCCCCAGGGTTTCGGTTAAGCCAGTTTTGTACCCCCAGTTTTTCGGCTCGGTTCTATTAACCGATTGTGATTATTATAAATAATGAATGCCAACAAAATTAGCAAGGTGAAATTTTTTTTTTTTGGGGTTTAATTGCTTTACCAAAAAATTGTTTTAATGATATTATGTATAAATATACCTAATATATATTAATATATATAACAGCCCGGTGATTCACTCCCATAACCATTCGCCATTTTCATTACATTTAACATTTCATTTCATTTCATTTTGCTGAATAGAGAGGGACAAATAATCGCACAAAAAAAAATCACCAAAGCGTTTAACCAATTAATGTTATATTAAATAACAATAATAATAAATATGAAAAGTTTTATTTTCTATTTTAAAGGTAAATTAAACTCAAAAACAAAAAAAAATATAAAACAATGAACTGTTGTACTCTTCATCAAACGCTGTCTGTCTTCATTTATTTTATTGGTTTGCCATGCTTTAGCAGCGGTAAGTTTATAATATTTTTTTTAGTTTTATTATTATTTTTTTTCAATAATATGTTATTTTATTTAATTGGATGTTCATGTTAAGGCTTCACCTGCTGGTGGGGCACCGTGGTTACAGCCGGCATTCATGATTCATTCAAAAAAGTAACTTGTTTTCCAGACAAAACGCACTGCTATAAGTACGAATGTTGTGCAGGTAAAGACACCGTTTATACCAATACATTAACCGCAAAAAAGGGATTCCCAGTTTATTTGGGCTTTTTATTGAGTTTTTTGGCATCAAAATCAATGTCTTAAACCGGGATTTTTTTTTTTTTCTAAAATGGGCTGGTCTGAACGGGCTGTTGTAGTCGCGCCATTTTAATAGGCGATTTCTTCTAATTTCAAAAAAAAAATTGAGGCAGGAAATTTCAAGAAAAACTTAAATTTTTACAAAATCTTAGTTTTTAAGGATTTATGAAAAATTATTGTGAAAGTTTAAATATTTATTAAATTCCTCCCTAAGAAATACAAAAATTTTTTTTGACAACCCTCGATTTAGAATTTTATTTTTTAATTTTGTGAGGAGTGAGATTCATGGTTGTCTACCTTCCATGGGCTGGTGACGGTTAGCCGACATTTGCGCTCCCCAAATTTTAATTTGCAAAAAGAACCACAGCCTTTTTTCAGAAAACGCTTTTCCCATTATGTTTAAATAACTTTTAAATGTTACGACCTATTTTTTCAAAACAAAATTTTCGATATCTTTTAAGGGGACGCAAATGTCGGGGGCGCAAATAGTTGCACGGTACCCGGTACTTTTAAAAAGACCGGTACCGGTACTTTTCAGGTTGAAAAACCCGGTTCTTTTTTGCTGGGAAAACCGGTATTACTAGGTACTCATTTTTTCAGTACCAGTACCGGTACCATGCAACCCTAAAATAAAGTTCATCAGTACAAAAAAATTATTTTATATAAAACTGAATATTATTTAATTAAAAGGGAACTGGATTCACGCCCAGTGGGGTTGCTACGGCCCCAAAACAGACAACTGTTCCCAGATACTAACCGACATTGAAAAAAAAAAGCCCCATCCCAATGGAACTAAATGGAAATGTGTTTGTAATTATGGCAAAAAATATGAAGATACGCCCTTTCCGCAACAATCGAAAGGTTTTTGACAAAAAAAAACAAGGTCTTAACCATTCACCATTAACTGAGTTCATTCATATTCAGGACATTGCATCATACCGACGACCGGTAAGAAAAAAGAGAAAATATTAAAACATAAAAATAATTATGAAATACATAGTTGGTTATTTTTAAAGAATTTTTGAAGGCAGCCAATTTATTGAAAACCTAATCGTGGGGGCCGAATCGTGGGGGCCGAAACGACCCCCAGTTGAGTCGGGGTCGTTTCGGCCTCCACGATTCGACCCCGGGCACGTTTCGGCCCAAGCCAAAAAAAATAAAATCATACTCGAGTTTTTTAAAATTACCCCTAAATTTTTTTGAAAACTTAACCCCCACCTCCCTCCTAGTTTTTTGCAAACCTAACCCCCTACTGAAAAACTAGCCCCCCTAATTTTCTGGAAACTTAACTGCTTAGTTTTTTATTGAAAAACTAGGGGGTTGGATTTTCAAAAAAAATTTGAGTCGGTAAAGTTTTCAAAAAAATTTTTTTCATTGCCAACCAAATGCAACAAATTTATTATCATTAGAAAGCTCTTCATGAGCTCTATTAGACTTCTAAAAGTCTTAAAGAATAGTCGATTTACAGAAAATGTATGAACCAAAAAATACAAAAATTCTGACTTTTTTGGGTTCTTCAAGTTGTAACTTTTTTAAGAGTTGGTCAATCGCTTAGCAATAGCTTATTCATACCTTCTAAACACTTAAAGCTTTAGAATGATACCAAATTTGTGAAATTTGGTTGACTTTGAAAAAAGTTACAAAGTCCTAAACGAGTCTGGGGCCGAAACGTGGGGGCCGAAACAAGCCTGCCCCTGGCAGTTTTATGTAAATACATTTTTTTCCTGGATTTTACATTGTCTAATTAATAAGAAAACCAATTCCTTTTTGCATTTGCTTATGAAAGTTGGGACTTTTATTTATATATTTCCTAGTTTTTACATATTTACTAGAGACCGGACACGAGGGTCGATCGGTATATTTCGATATATATCGAAAAAATATCGAAATCGATAAATATCGTAAAATATCGAAAAATATCGAAAAAAAATCGAAAAAATAAAAGCCGGAAGAGGAGATCTTTTTGGGTCTACAATTCCGACAATGAATCCGCAATAAAGATTTTATAAAATAAAATGATCATAAATATTTTGTAGTGAATTTTAGGGAGATTTCGATTCAAAAAAATCAGCAAACAACAAATTGTCAGTAATTTATGAATTTAGTAAAGTCCCGGTCCCGAAATTAACAGGAAAACCTTTCTTTTTAAATTATTTTTTCAAAATATCAGTACGGTTAACTTAAAAAAATATGAAAAATAAATAATCCCCTAACCAGAATAGTTCATAAACTGACAATTTTCTTTCTAAATTTCATTTCTTTTTTAAAAATTTGCCCGGCGGTGTCGTTTAGTCTAGCTTTTCTCAAAACCAATCTCCAAAATTGACCAGTTTTTGTTCAAAATCTGTTAGTAAACCACACCCCATTTTTTTATAAATTTCCCTTATAACTGCTTAGGGGTTCTTCCATTACATTTAAAAAAATTATTTTGTACAAAAAAACACCAAATTTTGAGGGTTTTTGAGGTAGATTTCGAGAAAAACTAAACTAACAGGGATTCGGTGGTGCCGACAGGCGCCACCGGAGAAATTTCGGTAATTTGGGTCTGCTTTGTTAACATTTTTGCGTCAAAAATATTTGGTTTTGAGGTTTTTTGTAAACTTTAAACTCACCGGCCTCTCGCAAAACCGCAATTACCCTAGTTCTAAAAAATAATGGCGGCAAAATTTGTCATTCGATTATCGATCGGTTTTTTTCGATGGGTTTTTTTATTTATTCGATCGGTATTTTTCGATATATATCGAAAAAAATATAAAAAGCTAAAAATTTCTCGGTTGATCTATTTCGGTATATATCGAAAAAAATATAGAAGAAAATATCGAAAAATATAAAAAAAATACCGTATCGGTCCGATCTCTAATATTTACATATTTAGGGACTTATTTGTACATATTCAGCCATTTTTTGGTAAAAATTTCAATTTTTTAGCTTTTTTCAAAAAAGTATACCCCTAAGAAGGGAGATTTCTCAAAATTTGCCATTTATAATTTAAAATTTTAACCGAAATTTAATTCATAAAAAAATATTTTCTTACTTTTATAGCTTTTCTATGTGGTTTTGACTTATAAATCGCTCAAAAAGTGCAAAAAAATTTTCTTATGTAAAATTATAAGGAAGATTTTTTTTTTTACTATTTTATTTGCACAATTTTTTTCTTCATATTAGGAGAGTTTGGTACATATTTTAAGATTTTTACTTATTTTGCATTTTATTTACATATTTATGTACATATTTTACCCATTTTTTGTACATATTTTTGCCAGCCCTATTTATATCATACAAAAAAATGTTTATGATCTAAAAAGTGCAAAAAGCTACCCGCTCTTAACTTTTATTAGCTGGACATTTACCATTCCTTAACCATCATTAACTGAATTCATTCATCTTCAGAAAAACCGAGTACCGAAGCGCCGTCAGGTAAAAAAACAAAGAAAATTAAAAATTATTTGAATTATAAAAGTCAATTTTTGAAACAAAATCTTATTGGTTTTTTATATTGGGCAGATCGTTGGCGTTGCCAATAAATATTATGAAATTTAAAAAGAAAAAATTGTAAAAATTTACTTAATTTGACTATTTTTTCCATACATATAGAAACTACGGATATGGATGAGACAGGTAGGGAGAAAAGAGCTTTGTAAAAAAATTTGGTATTTTCCGTTTTTAGGGCCCAAGTTAGGTTTTTTTTAACAAATAAGGGCAAAAATGCAAAATATCTTTTTTTTCATATGCTAATTGAAATTGATTGGTTATGTGTAGGGCACATGCATATTTTTTTCGTGAATTGGCATGGGCTTGAAACGCATGAAAAATATGTTTTTAGCTTAGTTTGAAGCTGTTTGAAGGTATTCCATATGCATCTTTCGCGATTTATGTGCATATTTCTCAATTATGTGCATAAATTTGGAAAAATTATGTGGGTATAATTCACCGCCCTAGTTAATCATAAAAGTCTACAAATTGTTCTATTTTCCTAGCATATATATCGAATCCGAATAGGGTTAGCATCGGTGCTGAGTCGTTTTCTAAAAACCGCCACTGTGGGCGTTTCTTAAATTCTACCATTTTTTCCTATTTTTCGACAAAAACTCTTTCTAACTTCGTTTAACTAAACCAATTGTACATTCTTGGTATGGTCCGATAGCTATTTGTTAGCTCTATTAGCTTACCAAATTTCAAAAAGATTGATAGAGATTTAAGAAAGTTGTGGCCATAAAAAGTGAAAAACTCATTTATATTGCATAGAACAATCAAATTTTCTGAAACTAGGCTAGCTTATAGAGCTCACCAATAGCTATCGAATAATACGATGTTTCTGCTATTTGGTTGCGTTTGAGCAAATTTATGAAGAGTTTTTGTCGAAAAAACTAAAATGGCGGTTTTTAGGAAACGCCCAAAGTGGCGGTTTTTAGGAGCCAAGCACCGTTAGCATCCTAGTACGATCCCAAAGCACACAGACAAAAGGAAAAAATATTTTCCCCCCCCCCCCCCTATTCACTCTTTTTTTTTTTTGTATAATTAGACGAAATGGTGCAGAATCATGGCCGATCCTATGGTCAACATTGAACACGTCGTGGTGAACAAAAAATTAATGTGTTCATCCACCACTTTTGTATTTTTTCAGTCGATGATTTTTAGCGCCGAACCCCTAAACCAAAGGATTGACACCTTTTTAGAGGGAGAATTTATTTGGCATGAATACGTCAAAAAAATAAAAAATCAAACTTGTCCATAAAACGGAAAAATACCAAAATATTTGCCTATATCAGCAGTTTTACCTCTTTCTTTGATCAGAAACGCCAATGAGCGATAGGTCAAAAAGTCTTTGGGACCGCCGTTTGGTTTGGGCCATCATCACCAATTTGGCTTTCATTTTGCGAATGATCAATTAAATGATGGCATGTTTTTTTGAATAAATATTATTTATCTTATTTTTTTAATTGATGTCATTTCAGGATTTTTCATCTAGCAGAATAATGTCTTCATCATCATCTGATCTGTGCCTGATGACTGACTCCCTTTTAAAAAAGGAAGATTGGAAAAACAAAATTTTAATTTTGAAACAATTTTAATAATTTTGGTAATTGTTAAAGAAAACCAAGTTTTAATGAGTTAAAAAATGACTGATTATGAATGATAAGTGATAACATACCCTCAATATGAATATTCCTAAAAAATTATGTCCACGCGAATGAATAATATATGTGTGGAATGTTTATCAAATTCAATAAATTTTAGGGAATATTTGTTTAAGTGTAGTTGAACAGTGAATTTGAAGAAGGGAGATTAAAAGCAAAATCCATAAAAGTAATAAATAAGCAAATAATAAAAAATATGAAACTATCTGATTTTAAAAATCTTAATGAGAATTAGAATTTTCTTATGTGAGTATATTGAAGAAGAATGGCAAATGAGAATATAATTTTGATTAGAAAAATATTATTTTTTTTTTAAACTCCAAAATGAAATTAATGAATTTTCCCAAGCTTTTCTTAATCAATGTCAGTGTCCTCAGCATCACCCATCGCAGCACGTCTTCGCTTCAATACCATTTTTAACTCTTCCAGGAAGGTTAATTCATGCCCGCCGCCGCCGCTTTCCTCTTGCGCGCCAGAAGAATCTCCTAATGTCAAACATTTAAAAAGTAAACGACGAATTTTTCGTTTTTTGTTTTTATTGGCAGTTGACAAAAAAATTAAATGCAAAAAAAAAAATGAAAAAGTTAAAAAAAAAAAAATAGAAAGCCCAACTTTTGTTTGCTCTCCGACGTCTCACGCGTCGGACATAAACGAACATGACTAAGATGACCAATAAAATAATGCCCAGCACAATTGGCGCTGTAAGGTGAAAAGAAAATTAGCACTAGAAAATTTTGCATCGGCAAATTGGAGAACAAAAAATTTTTTGATTCGACAAGTGCTAGAGTAGTCTATTTAGAATAAATAATAAATAAATATATATGTCTAATTAGAATATATAATAAATAAATATATATATAAAACATATGATATATATATATATATATATATATAATATAGCATCTATCTTTTTGGTCTTTAATAATTTTCGATTACTGTTTTTTTTTTTTTGTCTTTTTGCACTATTTTCCGAGAAAAGCCAATAATATACCGCTGATAATCAGAATGGCCATTATGATGATTTTTGCGATTCCTTCATCACTATCACCATTTTGGTGCCCATGTCTTTCCGTTTCCGCGCAGCATAAAGGCAATAGCAAAAGAAAGATGATGTATGCTAAAATAAAAATAATTTTTTCTTAATAAATAATTCTTAGGGAAATATCTCCGATGAAAACTTCGCCAATTGTTTATTTAATTGTTTCTTTTTTTTTGATTCCTTTTCCCATTTTGATGGATTATGAAAACCATGACCAATTCGGCACTTTCTCATCCTTTACTTGTACCATCACTCACTGCTCTTGCTGATCTGTGCCAAGCTAAAGTAACATAGCGGGCCCATCTTGGTGACTCCTACCTTAAATTTCGTTTATAAGAAAATGGTTTTCAAAAATTAAAAGCGTGAATATTAAAAAACTAAAATATATACAAAAAATAATTGATGTGGTGTCAAATTTTGTCAATTAATTATTTTGTTGTCGTGTTTTGCATATTTGTCACCTTTTTCAAGTCCCTTAACTCCCTTTCCCCGCCCTCATTGACCTGCTGATCAATGGAACACTCATAATTATCCATCGTGATGCATCGTAACTCATTTTTTGGAACAATGCCTGCGGAAAATTGACATAAATAATAACATGCCTAGCTAATCATTTTGTATTTACCTAGTTGACAAGTTTGTTCGACCGCCGTACAAATTTGTTTTGGCTCGTCCACCGCATCAGAAAAAGCGTCAGTGCCAATATGATACACCAAATCAACCGCTGAAAAGATAGGAACAAAAAATCACTGTAAAAAGAGGATGGCGTGTGATACACTGTGCTATGGTACCCAATTGGCCGGGTCCTCCAAGGAGGACCAACAAAATGCTGACTACTAACCCTTGTAGATGGTGGTGCGCAACTGCCGGTGCTCAGTTTCTTTCTTGGCGCTGAACAGATGCCAAGGCAAAAAGATCGCCTGTTCGCCATGGAAAATGGCTTTCGCCCATTCGGGCACTCCGGACACCATCATGTAACTGTAGGCGGAATGTAATTTTAGATACGGTATCATAATTTAATTAAAAGATTATTGTCAATTAATGTATTTAAAACGGACCCAGTAAGTTTGGGGATATCTTGTCTTTTTTCAAACGTAAGACTCGGATTTAAGGAAAATTTACAAAAGAATACAGGAGAAATTCGGAGTTGGAGATTGTTAAGAATTTGAACAATTTAGGTAACTTAAAAAAGGAATTGAAAAAGTTTATATGTCATTGGGATTTTTGTATTTGCTAAACCGAGTCCTCGATAATTTGTTGTACTTTCTTTTAAATAATAAAAAATATTCATTTTCTCAAGCTTTTTTAAAAAGAATTTTGCTTCAGTAAAAACTTACATATCTCCAATTTTTTCCACTTTGCACATATCGAACTGCTTGATAATTTGTTAAAATAAAGAAAATTTTTTCAGATAAAATATTATTACTTCTCAAATATATATCTTGTATTATTATTTAAAAGAAATAAAATTCAATTTAAATATTTCTTTATAATTAATAAATAAATTTTTAAAATAATATATTTTTCATATAAAGTAAAACGAGTAACTTACCCCGTTGACAAGGCCTCGCTTTTCGAGAACAAACTCAACTTTTTCCTCTTCCACTGCATTCATTGTCTGCTCACTGCAGTGTATTTTCAAAACTAATAAATAAATAAAAAAAATAACCAAAAATAATTATTTCTTAATTAAATTTCCTAAATATATATAAAGCGTACGCTTTGATGTATTCTCCATTCGAGTGGCAGTGTTCACCTCAAAAATTAAGGAAAAAAAGCCCAAAAATTAATTTTAGGATTAAGCTAGATTACCGTATCGCCAAATAAACAGTAACGAGGCATCGTTTTGCCAACAACGCCTGCCACCACTTGGCCTTAAATTATTACTATATTTTTTAACTTAAGAATTGTAAATGTTCGACAAAATTTTTTTTTTTTACAAAAGCAAAGAATAAATAAGAAATTTTAGAATTTGCATCAAAAAAAAAAATTCCGGTGAAATTTTTTTCTCACTTTTTTTTCATTGTATTTTATTTGGTTTCTGTGTCTGTTCACAGCTGAAAATTGTTTCCAGTCCCTGGTTTTTTTTTTCAAAATCCACGCTCTTATGCAACTTTATCCTGTACACAAGATAGCACAGAAATTAGTTCTAACTCAAATATCAAAAAATAGGGCGTCGAATAACTGGGTACCAGGAAATCAGTACCAAAAAAAAATTTTCAAAAAATTCTGTCAGAAATTGTCAGCTGACCAATGTAAATGCCGATACGCAGCTGCAGCTGCTCAGTTGGCCGATGCGGGATCCGGAAATTTTCCACAGCGGCTAACAGATGTAAAGCCATGGTGGCCACCTGTTGGGCATGGTAAATGCCATTCTGCCATTCGGGCACACCGGACACCACCATGTAACTGTATGTGGGTTATGGATTGGGTACGGTAGCGTAATTTAATTTAAAAAACGTCATTTTATTGGGAATTAATGAATTTATTGCAAAAATTCGCATTCATTCTTGACGATGATGCCAAGTTGTTTTTTGCTGAAAATTATTTGCTACTACCGTCGCGGGAATCACACACCGAAGGTGTCAAAAATGAGAAAACCGACATTACAAAGTATGGGGGTTAGAATTTTGAAAATTTAGGTAATCATATTTTCTTATACATAAAACATTCTCATTATGCCTCGGAATTATCAAACTTAAGTGTCCTTGGGATTTTTTATTTGCTAAACCGAGCCCTTGGCAAATTGCTGTCACAATTTAAGTAATTGTTTTTAAGAAAAATATTTTTTAATATTTTTTTAAACATTTTTTGATCCTGTAAAATCTTACGCATCTCCAATCGTTTCAACTTTGTACACATCGTACTGCTCGATAATCTGCCAATAAAAAAAGAAATTGTTTTTAAATTTAATCATATTTATTAAAAAAAAAATTTAAAAAGTTTTATTAATATTTCACAGAAAATAAATAAATTCCGTAAATAAACGAAATTCAAAATGATATTTTATCAAAATCATTCAGAGAGCAGGCAATAAACCAAGGCCCCATTTCGGGGAGCCTCTCTGGGAAATTTAGTAGAAAATTTGCCCCAAACCTATGGGTTAGGTGTCCAGGAAAATTTTACGAAATTAATTTTAAAAAATTTAAAAACACACATACCCCGTCGAACAGCGTGTACAGCTTGTTCAGCATGTTGATCACCTCGTGCGGTGTGCTCTCGCTGCAGATGGACGTGAAGCCGACAATGTCCGAGAAATAAATGGTCACTGATGGGAACGATTCGGGCACAACGTCTTCATCTTTCAACAACTGAATGCCCAAAGAAAAATTGTTCAACTTCATATGAAAATGTTGTTCGAATTTGACACGATTCCATTGGTGCTAGTGCGTTTTATAAATCGGCCATTTTAAATATTTTCAAAAAACGGGCCATAACTTTGCTCAAAATCAACCAAATTAAATAATCTTGGTATCGTCCGATAGCTTTTGTATGGCCCTATTAGTCATCCAATTTCAAAAAATTTCATTAAACCGAAAGTGCAAAAACTTGGCATTCTTTAAAAATAATTTTTTGAAATTTGTATGGCTAATAAAGCCATACAAAAGTTATTGGATGGATACCAAGATTATTTAATTTGGTTGAAGTGCCACTAATCGTTAGCCCGGGAAATTCGAACCATGTCACTATCGAACATTGCCAATTTGCTTTTTCCTTCCCAAAAAAAATATTTACCACGCTTTGGACAATTTCTTTGACGGTCAACAGCTGCATGTCCTGGTACTGCTCCGTGTGCTCCTCGAATCGCAACATTGGCACCGTTTGTTGTGCACCCCAATCTGATTAAACAAAAAGAAAAAAACAAATTTCTCATTAAAAATGAAAAAAACAAAGACAAAAAGAAAATAAATGCAATGGAAAGGGATGGAACATTTTTTGAACAATATGAAGACGCAGCAATGCTTAAACCATTGGATGATGATGATGCATATACATTCATTCTTCAACCGGAGGGGGGGGGGGCGTCATCAATGGAAGCAAAAGAAGCAAAGTTAGGCCGGGGGGAAGGAAGGATGAATTGTGTTGTGTCTTTTCTGCTGGACCATATTCATCGCTTTTGCCCCCCGCCCCCTCTAATGTTTCATCGATTAAAAAGTCTATTTTTGCAGGTGATAGACCGCTTTTTTAAAAATGCAAAAAATAATAGTTTTAAAATAAAAGTAAGAAGTAGAAACATAAATTTTTTGAATTTCGAACTCTTTTTTTATCAATTTTGTTACTTTTGCTATGATTGTTCTAAAAAATTTGAGGAAGAAAAATTATGAGCCCTAGGATGATGTTAGGCACCGGAGAGTAATTGATAATTTACAAAATTTTTTAATTTTTTCATATAAATTTTGAATTGCAAAATTAATGAGCCGGGATGACGTTAGGCGCCGCAGAAATTGGTAAATTAATGAAGAAATGAATTTGAAAGAGATTAGGAATTTCCAGAATTTCTTAATTTCCTTCTTAGTGAATTACTAAAGTAGCCGCAGGGTAATTGATAATATTAAATCGGATCAGTATGCATTAGGCGCCAATTTCCGGTTTTCCAATTCAAAAATTTCGGTTCGGTTCGGTTTGAAACCGCCAACCATAGTGCCGAAAGGCACACCGGGGAAAGGGAGCCGGAAAATCCGACACTGGAAAACTCGACACCGGAAAATCCGACACAAGTGGAAAATCCGACACCGGTAGAAAACTCGACACAAGCGGAATATCCGACATTAGAAAATCCGACACTAAAGGAGAAAAGCCATGGAGACTAATGGGGGATTGATGGAGAAATAGAAAAACTAAATGTTATTATATTTTTCTTCGAATACTGAAAGGTTTTGGCCTGAAATATTTTTTTCAAAATACGAAACTGCTTGCCATCACTAGGGACCGGATATTGTGGCATTTGCTTTTTTTTTCTGCGCACTAGTTTCGATATATTAAGCATAAATAACGCATTTTCCACTTGGTTTGAAGCTTCTATGTTGTCTTTTATAATGCCTTTGTTTACCTTTTTCGCGATTTACTTGCCTTAAATGCCTTTTTTGGCATTTTCGAGTTTTCATGCCTTTTTTGGCGTTTTTGGGTGCATTTTTTTTCTAAATTTTTGAGAAATTCCCTAAAAAAATGCCATAAAAATGAAAAGTAAACCCCTAAGAATTGACTTTTTAAATTTTGATAAAGTACACCCCTGAGAATGGAAAAGTTTCCAGAAAATTTGCCCAATAAAATTTAATTTTTTTATCTATAATTTTTATTCTCAAAAAAAAAAATCTTCTCATTTTTTTAATTTTTAAAAATCTTTATATTTATTTCGCTTATGTTCTGTGATGGGAAAAAAAGAGTTTTCTATATGAAAAAATTTGCTTTAAAATTTTTTTGGCTTTAAAACACCAAGAACAAAGTGCGAAAAAAAAATTTTAAGTGCCTATTTTGATGCCTTTTTCAGGATTTTTGTGCCTTTTACATGCCTTTTTTGCAATTTTTGGTGCCTATTATAGTGCCTTTTTCGCGATTTTTGGTGCCTTTTTTCCGGTCTCTAGCCATCATTAATTAAAAATCAAAAAACTTATGATATTTTCCTTCAAATTAGTGTTTGCTTTTGGAAACGGCTTCATGTCTGAGTTTACTCAAAAAAATTTAATTTGCTTCATTTAATAGATGTTAGTTTTGTACATTAATTAGTTGCTGCTTAAGCATCATAGCAAAGTTTCGGTTCGAAAATAACAAAAAAATATCGCACTTCGACGATTTAGTGACGGCGATTGAGTGCGGTGTTAATTGAGTGCGGGCGATTGAGTGACGGCGATTGAGTGCCCGTTAAAAAAGTGACAATTGAGTGCCAAACAATTAAGTGTTTTGTGCTTATAAAATTTCATTTGCTCCAAAGTTTTTCATTCACTAAACCCACGAGACATATAAATAATAAAGTCCAATGTCAAAAAAAAATAAACAATTAAAATATTTTTTATACTAATTCAGGGCTGCCATCGGCTGAACTCTATTTCAAAGGACCAAAATGTGATTTCAAAGGACATAAGGGGGAGAATTTGCGAATTCAAAGGACACTCCAAAAATTTTTCATTTATTTTATTATTTCACCAAGCAGGGGGCGGGCGGGTGGGGTGCGGAGGCGGTGCCAATAGGCGCCGCCGGGAAAATTTTTGAAAATTTGGGTTATTTTAGTAACAGATTTTGCACAAAAGATAGTTAAATTTGAGTAAAATTTGAGAAAATCTAATGTAAAAAGGGTCCAGTGGTGCTGATAGGCGCCGCAGGGAAAATTTTTGACAATTTGGGTCAGACCTGCTAATGGATTTTCGCTTAAAAATGAACATTTTTTTGGGCAAAAAGACGTTTTCAAAGGACATCTTTGAAATACAGGACGCTTCAAATTTTCAAAGGATGAAAGCCAAAAATAAAAGACGTCCTTTGAAATAAAGGACGGATGGCAGCCCTGTACTAATTAATGCGTTATGAGCAATTACGCGCATCGAATCGTTTAAGCTCTTCCATAGATGCATTGACTGAATCGACGCACTGACGAACCATAGTGTTGGCCTCAATCAAAATCAGATTGGCCTGAAGAAAAAAAAACAGAATTTTCAATCAATTAATTAATTATAAAAGAATTCAAAATATTAAAATGGTTTAACTTACAAAAAATTGGATTGTCGGTGCTAATATCAAGCTCACCAACTTTTCGGAAATTCTGGAAACAGTCAAATTCCGCAACAAAACGCGCAATCGCTGAATTAGACAATAAATAACAAATGGAATTAAAAGGAAGGTAAAAACAAAGTGGCTGAAAACCGGAGCGAAATGGCTAATCTTCTAAAGCCAAATTGCCAAATTATTCTATTTTTTTTGACCTCGCCATGGCACCTAATTCTGAACCAAACCTACGGCACGAGCATAAAAAAGGACTCAGCAGTTGGGGGTCTTAAAATTTCTTTAGATTTTTCAAATTTTCAAAAAACCAGTTTTTTCAATCATTAAAAATGTCCTTCCAATTTTTAATTTCTATTTTGTAAGATTTCTTCCAATTTTGCTAAATTAAGGTGAAACTAAGTTTTATAGTTGAAGAGGGTGTCCGGCCGTGCCGATCGGAGCCGGCGGGGGCAATTTTTCAAAATCTGAGTGTGATTTTTAACAGAGTCAGAGTTATTTCAGCTGTTAAAAACAGGCATTCAGAATAATGGAACATTGGTGTTTGGGCGCCCGTTTTTGGGCACTGGTGTATTCTTTCTTATATTACTGAAGGAACCGCCCGGTTCGCCGCGGACAATTCGCCGCGGGTTTTTTCGCCGCGAGACGTTTCGCCGCGGCCAGTTCGACGCGCCCAGTTCGTCGCCCAGCATAAAACGACCTTTTCGCCGCCGTATACAAATTTTTTTTTTCTTAATTTTATGCATTTGAACTTAGTAACCAAGGAAGCCCAAGGCAAAGAAACATCAACCTTAGTATTGGCACATAATTATGCACGCAATTCCATCCATAAACTACCAAAGGGCCAAAATTTGCCCTAAATTTAAATAAAAACTAAGTTTGATGGACCCTCGAAACAACCAGAAACTAAATACTTAGAGTAATTTCAATAAAACATTATTTTATGGCGAATTTTATGTATTTTCGACCAAAAAACGCTTGGCGCGGCGAAACGTCCCGCGGCGAAAAAGTCGGCGTCGAAAAATCGGCGGCGAAAAACCCGCGGCGAACCGTACGCGGCGAACTGTCCGCGGCGAACCGACCCGGACCCATATTTCTGATGGATAGAGATGGTATTTTTAGGCAAAAAATCGCAAAAAAGCGCCTAAAAAAGTTATAAATAGGGTGAGGATTTTTAAGGGCGAAAAAGTCCAAAGTTTTAATTTTTGATAAATTTTTTTCATTTCTTATGGGTTTACTTTTGAAAATTTTAGGGTCGATTCTTAGGGGTGTATTTTTAAAAAAAAATTTTAATGCCTATCCTTATGGTTCATTTTTCTTTTTTATTGCATTTTCTCGAGAAATTTTCCAAAAACCTAAAATAGTAACGAAACCCTAAAATAGTGAGTTAACAATTTTAGTGATAAAAGCTGCAGAAAAAAAATAGTAAAATCACTAAAAACTGCCACCCTAATTATTAAAGATTCAAATAGGCGGAGGCCGGTGGTGCCGATAGGCGCCGCCGGGAAAATTTTTGAAAATCTGGGTCTGATTTGTTAGGTGATTTTGCACTAAACGGCAATTTCTGGGGTGTCGTTCGTTTCCGCGCCAGACGTGTTTAAGACATTATAACTCTTTTTTAGGCAACCAAATTAAACAAATTTGGAATCATTCAAAAGCTCTTTATGGGTTCTATTAGTGAGCGAAAAACCCACTTACAAAAAAGTTAGAAATAAAAATGTATGGAAATTCTGAATTTTTTGCAATTTTCAAGTTGTAACTTTTTTGCTTAATGCTGGATCGCTTAACAAGCGCTTAATACTATCTTCTAAACATGCAGAGGATTCGAATGAGTCTAAGTAAGTTAATTTGGTTCGCTAAGAAAAGACGCCTTAAAGGCGTCTAGCGCGGAAACGAATCGATCCGCAATTTCTGTGGGTCTTTCTTTTCTTTACTTTTTATAAAAAAAATTCATTTCTTAGTAATTACAAAAAAAATTTTGGTAGTGGATATTGGACCAGCAACCCTTGAATCGCCGATTCTGAATCGTCTGGGCACGTTCCCGTGGCCCAAACGTGGAAACCTGGAAACCCAAACGTTCTTGGCCCGAATATTTCATTAAAGAATATTAAACAAATCGTTTCAATAAATTTTCTTTATAAAAAAATGGTCAAAAATCCCGCGGTCGCGGATGAAATTTGCCGCGTATCGCGGTCGCGGATCGCGTACCAAAAAATCCCGCGGTCGCGGATTGCGAATCGCGGTTCAAATTTGCCGCGGTCGCGATACGCAAATCGCGCAAAAAAACGCCGCGAATCGCGGATCGCGCGTCGCGGATCGCAGATCGCGCCCAGCCCTGCACTACACCGAATTACTATCAGAATAAATCATTTAAAAAATTGTTGTTTTCCCTGCTATTCTTAAATAGTTAATTATTTGGAATTAGCTCCGTCAATTTTAGCAAATTCTTTTTTGAAATCAAATAATTTTTATTTCGAAAAAGGAAGGGTACGGCGGTGCCGAGAGGCACCACCGGGGAAAATTTCGAAATTTTTTTTTTTTTGAAACTATGATATCACTGTTAACTTTTTGCCCCAAAATGATCATTTTTTCCGAATCATGGATTGTCAGCAAAAAATGACATATCTCGGCTTCCGCTTTTCACGGTCATTATTACTTAGAGATTAGAGACCGGATGGGATCGGGGCCCCGGCAGGGTTTTCCCGGGGGTCCCATTCCCGTTCCCAGGTTTTTATGGAAAATTACCGGGAAAGAGGGTCCTGCTAAAACGGGGGGTTTTCGCGTCGTCGCTGTTCCCGGTCCCGGTCAATTGGACCGGGACAAACTGGGTTAAATTTTCCCATTGATAGACCTTAATTTTTGAAAACATTTCAAAAAATTCCCATAAAAAATCACTTTTATGCCTAATTTATGATCAAAATACACTAAAATTTCCAAATTTTCACCGGCGGCGCCTATTGGCACCGCTAAATTCCCGAAAAAATTTTAGACAAAAAGTAAAAAGAATTTTGGATAAATTTTGAACTTTGAAAAACCCCGTTCCCGGCCGGGGCCCCGGAAAACGGGGGTTTTTGCCACGGGGTTCCCGTTCTCGAGTCATCGTCGACCCTCGTTCCCGTCCCGGGTTTTTCAAAATTCCGGTCTCTACTAGAGATCGGCTCGGTCAACTTTTCTTTTCGGCCGAAAAATTTAGCACAAAAAATTTTGGATTAAAATTTCAAATTAAAGTTTAAATTCTTAGATTTCTGGAGAGGGCACGGGGATGGAGTAGGTCCCGTCCCCAATGAGTATGCTATGGGTGGGTATTCGCTCATTAATTAGGCCTTGGAAAAGACACCAATCAGATGCATTCCAAAAATTAAATCAAAAATAAAATTGCTTTTCAAAATGGTCGTTAATCCTTTCATGATCTTAGACAAGCAGGGAAGGAAGGCGGGAGGACTGCATGTTTTAACTTTACTGTGATGTGTTGTTATGTATTTTTCATTTGTTTTCTTCATATAAAGTATCAAAGAAAGCGAACTTTTAAATTTCCATGCAAAGCAGTTCTGCCAGTGAACTGGTCCCATTATGTTAGCCAAAATGAACAGGAAATTATAAACAGACGTAGTCATTGAAAAATAAACAAATCTACAGCCAAAAAAAGCAGAATATTTTTTGGATTCTTCAAAGAAAAAGAGTCTGTATATCAGCACAAAAATGGCACACGTTTAAGATGTACCCTTCGTCGCCTATACAAAAAAGGGAAAAAAAATTATTACATGATATTTGTAACAAAATAAAATTGGGCATAATCCCAGGGATGTCCTTTCAAAAGTCCAAAATAGTGGGGCCGAGCTTAAAAACGTGGCAAAATAGTGGACAAATTTTAAAGATAGTGGCAAATGCCAAGCAAAAAGACCTTCCTGCATAATCCTCAAAATTTCATGGGATTGGTTCCTTTTTGATTTAAGAGCAATAGGTATTAGCCATTCACTTCAAATTGAAAACCTACGCAGAACAGCTGGTAATTAAGTTTGACAATTGAGATTTGCAACAGCTCCTTGACCAAATAATCACTGTGAACGAAGCCGAATTTGAGAACAACATAATCCCAAATCTTAATGAAAAAGTGGGTTGAAAAGCAAAAGATGAAAAGCGAACAGAAATTGATAAATTATGGCTGGCCTTTTATAGACAAAAAGAGGCAAATGTTAGCCAACATAAACAGATTTATTCTGTCGACTCAAAAATTCCCAAAATATGGCTTTATACTAGAGTTCGAAGACGAAAATTTTCGAGGGCATCATTTGAGATCAAAAGGCTCATATTGAAAAGAAAAGTTATTCCAAGAGCACAAAAATTATTAAAATTCTAGAATTTAGCCAATCGGCCTCTCAAAAAACAACCAAATTAGGCTAGGGCATCACATTTGCCAAACATAAAATCCCCCCCCCCCTCCGCATCTTTTTATTTAGCTCCGTTTTTTGCAGCAAAGAATTTTAAAACAATGAATACAAATCCCAGCAGTAATGATAATCACTTTTAAATTAGCAGTCATTAAGGTTAATTTATTTCCTTTTATTTTGAGACCTACTTCGCCTTGCATTGCAATATATTCAGTGGTGCAGCTTTGTCCCAATGTGTTGGCGTCATTACTGAGCGCCAATTTAAGCGCCTCTTTCTTAATTTATTCGGGTAAAAAATTTAACAAAAATTAGTAATTAGCACGAGCGGTTAGGCGCCGCTTCGCGGCGCCAACCGCTCTTTTTTTTTCTTTCATCCCTTTTTAATTTTTTTATTCTTTAATTTTTTCTTTATATTTCTTGTCTATCTCGTTTTTATCTTATTTTTCTCTTTGTTAAATTATTTATTAAGGAATTGTTATTAAGTTATAATCGGGTTACTGGTTTTAGGTTGAGCTCACTGAGATGCCAATAATTTCGGCGCCGCCAATTTTTCTGGCACCGAAAAAGACACAAAAAAATTCGATTTTTAAGTTTTTTAGCCATAACCCTTTATGAACCGACGAATTTTTTTTTAATTTTTTAGGCTAAAATCAATCTTAAGAGTTATTAAATAATACTAAAAATATTTAATTTGATTGATGATAATAAAAAAAATTTAATGCCAACATTTTTTTATATATCAATCATTCTTCGTTTTTTCTTTACTTCTTATCTTTTTGTCTCTTTTCTGTCTGTCTATTTATTTTTAGCTTAGCAATTTTCTTTTATATCCTTCTCCTCCATCTTTTCCTATTTAAAAGAAATGTGTTTTGTAAAAATCCATTAAAAACTATTTTTCGCTTTGGTTTTGGTTTCAGCCTTATGGCTTACTTACGATACCCGCGGCGAGAACGCACCAAAGCAAAGGGTATCAATGGGCATTAGGGGTTAAATGGTAGTTAGAGGGATCATTTATATCCCGCACTACCATACGCTGTACCCCCCTTTATAATACAGCGATTAACTTACCTTTATGCCCAAAATTAAAAAACTTTTGTTGAAAATTTTTAAATTTAAAAACACTTGAAAATAATAATTTAAAAAAAATTTAGCGCTTATTTTGTTTGGTTTATTATTTTTATTGTTTTATTTCGCTTTTTATTCTAATGTTTCTTTCCATACAATGTTTTTAATTAAGTTTTCATAGTTTTCTTCTGATAATTTTATTTTAATGTTGGCCCAAGATCTCGTCCTAGATAATGCGACATATGTTTGTCCATGAGAAAATGGTTCTTCACTATAATCTAATCCAATTCTTTCAAATGTTTGCGATTGGCTTTTGTTTATCGTAAAGGCAAATGCTAATTTAATTGGAAACTGATGTCTTCTTAATAAAAATGGAAACTTTTTTTCTTCTATTAATGTTATTCTTGGTATTAATGTTTGTTCACCTATTCTGTCGCCACTTTTAATAATACAACTAATTACGTGTTTGCCTAAATCTATTATTTGCAACCTTGTCCCATTGCATAACCCTTCATTAACATTCAAATTACGCAACAACATAATCATCGCACCTTTTTTTAGTTTTAATTCATGGTTTGGCATACTTGAACACTTAAAAGAATTAAGAATTTCTGGAGTGGTAGCATTATTTTTGTTTTCATCTGTTTCATCAATACTCAAATAAACCTTACAGTCTCCTAGGAGTAAGTCTAAAATTTCATCATTATATTTGTCAACTACAGCATTATACGGCGATAAAATTGCATTTTCACTAATAGAACCATAATCCATATTTTTTAAAATATTGCCAAAAATTTCATTAATTAAATTTCCTTTACTTATACAATTATTTGGGACTTTTATATATCCATTTTCTCCCATTGTTCCATTTCCAATCATAATTAAATCTTCACTGAATTGTTTTTCGTTAATATGAGCTCGCATATTTTGTGTTAGTTTTAATGTTTTAAATAATTTCCACAAAGGTGAATTTTTTATTAACAAATCAACCACTTCTGACCTTGTGGCAAATTCCTTTATCGGTAGACATTGTCTAAAATCACCACTTAATATAAAAGTTTTCCCACCAAACGCAAAGTTGTTTTTCATTATTTCCTTTAACTTATGATCAATTATGTCAAGGATAAAGCGGGATGCCATTGGTGCTTCATCCCAGATAAAAATATCCGTTTTTTTAATTTCTTCGGCTTCTTGGCTGTTACATTCAATGCCCGATGTAGAATTTTTTTTGATATTTAGCGGTAATTTGAAGCGATTATGCAATGTACGTCCTTTTTGTAAAATAGTTGCCGCAATTCCCGAAAATGCCATATTGCATACAATTTTTCCTTTAGCTCTTGCATAATGATATATTGTTTTTAAAATATAAGATTTTCCGGTGCCTCCTGGTCCATCAATAAAGATGCACTTTTGTTGGTTTTTTTCAAAAAAATCCCTTAATTCATAAAGAATTTCTTTTTGTTCATGATTCATAGATTTTTTTAAATTTTCTGCCTTTTTTAGTTCTTCAACAATATCGAGAATGTCAATTTCTTCAAATTTTTCTTTAGCTTTTAATTCAATGATTTGTGGCATTGTTTTAAACTCAAGTAAAGAACGCTCTTGACTAACTAATAGTTCATTTATTAATTTAAGTCCAATTTGGTAATACGGTCTTTGGTTGTATTTGGGTTTTTTAATTTTATATCACAAACCATTTGATCCTTGAAACCATCCCATAGTTTTTCAGGATATTTTGGAGCACAATGTATCAAAATATTTGCGAATAAAATCCTAAGCCCCTTTGGATATTTTTTTGAAAAATAACATGCTTCTTCCATACACTTATGCCATTCATCATCATCACGAATTAATCCATGGGCTAAGCACGCTTTTGCATAGCTATCATATTCTATCCCATTGACTGTCCTTAAATCACGGAAATTCTTTCCATAAATATTTAACAATAAAAAACGTAAATAATACTTTTCTCTATCTGTTGGATTTACCGGTACCAAACGTCCTATTTTTTTAACATTTCCTTCCCTTGGGTATTTCCAAGTTCTATCTTTTTTCAGCCACGTGCAATATTTGGGCATGTCGATATATTTAATTTTAAGAGCGGGGAATTTTGCGCAAAATTTAAAATACGCAGTTAAAGTCGTTTCTCTTTTTGATGCTTCTTTTATTTCTTCGTCCGTTGCACCTTTTTTATAAAAAACACTTTGCTCATTTTCTAAATGTATATCCAACAAATCCACAGAATGAGACTTTCCTTGCATTGGAAACTTAAATATTCGCCAACACGCTTCGCAAGGACTCAAATATCTCGCCTCGAGATATTTACCAACTTCATCGTAATTTAATATTTTTTTAACTCCATTTTCGCTTAAAAAAGAACACTCAATCACTGCGGCATCATATCCTTTATAAATATAATCATAAATGTATTTCACAGCAGATATATCAGCAACTCTTTCTACATTTATATGAGCCTTGAATGTTTTGCTAAGAAATGGATTATATGGTACAACAAACTGATTTGTTAATTTAGTACCTTTTTTAAAAACAAAATTCCCGTCATTTGGTCTTTTATAATAAGGATATCCATCCTCATTTAGTTTTGTCTCGTTTAAAAAAGGTTTAGGGAATTTTTTCTTACATTTTTTTTTTATATGGTCCCAACAAAGTGAATTCTCTGTACACGGTCCATGCATCATGCATTTTGATACAACTTCATATAATTCGGATTCTTCTAAAGGGTTAGGAATAACAGCCGAAATAAATTTATCAATATCAGAAGTTGTTCTCCATTTATTATCACTACTCAGAGTTATTAGCAAATGAAGGTGTGGCAAACCTCTTTTTTGATATTCAATTACCCAACAGGCCCCAATTACTTCTCCAAATATTTTTTTGTTTAAAATCAAATATAAAAGATAATCCTTTTTTAATTGAAAAACTCTCGTAATTATATCCGGCCTATCAGAAGGGGTCTGACCAATTTTTAAACATTTTAAGATATCAGGATCATTTGGGTTGCAAGTAAAAGTGACAAAAAGATCAGGCTTTCCTGTTTCATTAACTATTGCCATAGCATCCATAAAATTTTCATGCATATTTCGGGGGCTTCCAGTGAAAGATGACGGTAAAATTGTTTTTTTCTGGATTTCAACTCCCAATTCTTCCGCTTGTTTTTTTAAAAAATCTTCAACATTTGTATATTTGCTACTGTATAGTTCTGTTTGGTGTGTTCTAATGTATTCTAATCTATCCCACTCTATTTTTGCAGCAGAATCTACTAACCACTGTTGGAATAGCTTTTTAGCAAAAAAATGTGGTAAAAAAACATCCTCACGAAAATATAGAAAAAATTTGAAATAATCACATATGGTAATTTTTTCCCCTGTGTTATCTTTAAGGCCAAAATGATAGCCATATTTTGATAGTGGATAAAGCAGCGGATAAGTCATAGGCTCAACGCATTTATCGAGTGGATATATATATATTTTAGTTTTTTATTGATCTTCGGATACACCACTATTCTAGCAGGTGGTATTTCTTCGTTCGAATCACAAAACATAATGGCACACACCTCATTTGTTTGTGGCAAATTATAACGTCGTTTATCAAAATTTTCTTTTAAGCTGAAAAGCAATCTAATCTCGGGTAATTCTTTTTCATTCCCACAAACATTTTTAATTTGTTCATCATAAACATCTTTCATTAGCATGTATGATTTTGCAAACTCATTATTTTCCCGCATAAAAATTTCGAT
Organism: Heterodera filipjevi; assembly: GCA_039877585.1. NCBI lineage: Eukaryota > Metazoa > Nematoda > Chromadorea > Rhabditida > Heteroderidae > Heterodera > Heterodera filipjevi. The sequence continues at coordinate 6,204,920 of JBDPZO010000004.1, read as the reverse complement.
AAAGAGCATTAAATTCGGGTCGCACTCCTTATCCTTACAGCGCAAAATAGCTGCTTCACTCGTATCAATAAAATACAACTGCCCATTAGTCGGTAAATCATTTTCATTAACAGGCATAGCACTTTGATTAAATTTGTGATAAATTTGACATTGAATTTTAAACATGGAGGACCTGGCGTTTTAAATGAAAACCGAAAACAACAAATAGAAGCAAATGAAAAAGCGCTGTTGATTTTACGAATGTTTTCAATGAAGTTTTTATGGTAGATATTATCAGGGAAAAATAATTTTTTTAATTCCATAGGATATTCAGTTATTTTACCAATCAATTGAGAAAGTTTACCATTTTTGCAACAATTATAAAAAATATAGTTTCGACCACTGCTGGTTGTTGCTTTTTCCTCAGAAAAATGCACTGCTTTGCAATTTTGACACTTAAAAATGAAAGGACTTAACCGATAAAAACACGCATTTTTTGACTTGGCGGCTAAATAAAACTCATTGTTTTTTTCATCAAATACTCTTTTCTTATTTCGACAAATCTCTACTTTTTTTCTTTCAGTTTCTCGGAATTCTTGTAGTTCAGTTCCCGTTAATTCTGTTTTCCTTTTCCGCCAACGCGAAGCTTTTTTTCGGTTAATTTCACGAAAAGAGTCATTTGTTTCAGAACCGGAGTTGGATAAACGACTCGTTGATTGAATATTCCATAACTCAGTTAAATTCGACAAATCTTCATTTGTTTCATCCAAGTTTATAATAATTTCATCTTGTCCATTATTGGTTTTTTTTCTCCGTTTATGAATTGGAACATTTTCAACAGCTTTTGAAGGGAGCGACGAACCCTTTTCAACAGCTTTTAGAGGGAGCGACGAACCCTTTTCAACAGCTTTTAGAGGGAGCGACGAACCCTTTTCAACAGCTTTTAGAGGGAGCGACGAACCCTTTTCAACAGCTTTTAGAGGGAGCGACGAACCCTTTTCAACAGCTTTTAGAGGGAGCGACGAACCCTTTTCAACAGCTTTTAGAGGGAGCGACGAACCCTTTTCAACAGCTTTTAGAGGGAGCGACGAACCCTTTTCAACAGCTTTTAGAGGGAGCGACGAACCCTTTTCAACAGCTTTTAGAGGGAGCGACGAACCCTTTTCAACAGCTTTTTGAGGGAGCGACGAACCCTTTTCAACAGCTTTTAGAGGGAGCGACGAACCCTTTTCAACAGCTTTTAGAGGGAGCGACGAACCCTTTTCAACAGCTTTTAGAGGGAGCGACGAACCCTTTTCAACAGCTTTTAGAGGGAGCGACGAACCCTTTTCAACAGCTTTTAGAGGGAGCGACGAACCCTTTTCAACAGCTTTTTGAGGGAGCGACGAACCCTTTTCAACAGCTTTTAGAGGGAGCGACGAACCCTTTTCAACAGCTTTTAGAGGGAGCGACGAACCCTTTTCAACAGCTTTTTGAGGGAGCGACGAACCCTTTTCATCCACAATAGGTTCTAAAATATTTAGAGGTTCATCGGAAGTAAAATCTTCCACCACTTCTGTAATAAATTTTTGCTTCTGTCTCACCATTAAAATAATCTAAATTAAAAAAATTATATAAAAATCAAAAAATTAAACCAACAAAAAATTGTCAACTCAAGTTCTAAAATCTATAAAATCAAAAAAAAAATTTTCTGAAATGATGAAATAACAAAGTATATAGGTAATACTGAAGTTTATCCCCCCCATTTTCGAAAATTTTTTTTATTTAGTTTTATAAGTTATAAAAACATGCTTTAGGGCGTTTTCGGGGGTCGCTGATCACGAATCTGACATCCATTTTGATCAATTCCGAACCCGGGACCCGAACTCGAACAAAAAGTCGAATTTAAAAAATTTGGGTTTTCGACTTTTTATTTAAATTTGGGTCCCGGGTTCGGAATTGATCGAAATGGATGTCAGATTCGTGATCAGTGCCCCCCGAAAACGCCCTAAAGCATGTTTTTATAACTTATAAAACTCAAAAAAAAAACTTTCGAAAAATGGGGGGGATAAACTTCAGTATTACCAGTATATACATCTATGAAAGACAATACATTTATTAAATAATAACAAATAATCATTTTTCAAAAAATGAAATCAGAAACCGCCTGTTCTTTAAAAAAGGCGTCAATTAAACAAAGTAAAGTCGCTGGAAACGATTGCGAAAGAGATCAATAAGCTTTCAGCAATAACAACAAAATGTTTTTTCCTTTCTTCATTTATAATATTGAAAGGAATTCGTGTCGATAAATTTTCATATTCAATAAGGTTGGTTACAGCACTGAATTAGTATAATGGACGAGCGGCCGGGCACCACTTCGCGGTGCCCACCCGCTCTTTAACATCTTTTATAATTTTATTGAATTTTCGGGTAAAGTTTAATCGATATTTTTTAAATTTAAATTAATGTCAATTCTTAATAGATTATGTGTCTTTATTTTTAAAAGAAAAATTTGCAAAACGATTATTGTACGAATTTTCACTATTCTTTTAACATATTAGGTAGATGTGTTTTTTGAGACGAAACTTAAACTTGTTTAAACAGGTTTTTTTCTCGTTATTTTTGTCTTTCTTATTTTTTTGTATCCTTCTCCTCATCTTTACCTATTTAAAATAAATGTTTTTTGGTAGCAATCCAAAAAAAAAAGCTTAACGAAAGAAAGATTTATCAAAAGTTTGTTTAACAAAATTTTCACAGATTAAATTATAAATGGTTTATTTCATACAAAAAATTATTCCATAATGGAACCAAGTGTTAAAAAACACATTTAAAAAAACATTAACAGAGTTTTTCAAAAATAAATAAAATAATTTTTTTTGACGAAAACTCTGCTGATAACTCATTTTAACATGAATTATTTAAAAGAATATGATTATATTATGGATAATCAAGTTCTGTTAATTCATAAGTAATAGTTTTTTCGTTGTGTTTAATCAGTGCAGCCTCGTCATAAGAAGTCAATGATAAAACGCCAGCTGCAAAATCAAAAAGAGGTTTTATATAAATTCACTCGTGCATTTTTTAAATAAAAATATTATATTAACAGAGCTTTTTTCTAACCCTCGTTAGTGTCCACATTCACAGCATGGACTGTAAATTCGTCGCCCACTTCAAATTTGATCGAACTGGGAAAAATAAATTGGGTTTTATTGGTCCCATCCGTACAAATTGTGCCATCCAATCGTTTTGCAAGATTGTATGCCGTCGGCTTTCGTGCTACACATAAGCGAATAGAACCTTATGTTTAAAAATCATTAAATCATATTTGCTAATTAGTAAGGATGGAGATTTTATGCACAAAAAACGCGAAATAGGCAGCATTAAAGGCAACAGATCGCTAAATAGACATTAAATAGGCATAAAAACTCTCAAAAAGGTACAAAAAAATCAACAAAAAAAATAACGTTACATTTAGGTAACAAAATACACGTAAGAACTCAATAAAAAAAAAATTATTTTTTACTATGTTTCATTTTTAAACGAAATTGGTTAAATCTTTAAGTTTTTTCGAGAAAGAATTTTTAAACTAAAATTTTTATTAATAAAAAAAAAAATTTTTAGGGATCTATTTTTGAGAAATGTTTCTAATTTTTAAAGGTATATTTTTTTTTCTTTTTTGTTGAAAATTTTTCCGAAACCCCTAAAAAATAGGCGCCTAGTCATTAAGCACTAAAACTAAAATAAGCAAAAATTGAAATTTTAAAGATCATTGTAGACATTCCAAGCAATGTGGTAACCTGTCTTTTGTGCTTAACTGTGGGTATTAAGTGCGTAGAAAATTTAGGCATTTGCTTAAAATTTCCATCCTTACTAATTATTTTTTTAAGATCTTTCATAAAAACTTTTTTATTTTTTGATTAACATTTAATCAGGCCAGTTTTTTCAGCTGCCTCAGCCAGTGTGTGTGACGTTTCCTCCAAAGCCATTTTTTCTTCAATTTCAATCTTGCTTGTGTTTACAAAAACGAACACAATCTCGTCTTTTCCAAGCCCTTCTTTAGCTTTTACATTTTGTAGTTTAATAGTACATCCCTAAAAAAAAAATTTGTAATGACTTTTTTTTTATGGTTTTTGCACTTCTTTGCCACTCAATAAAAAATCCAAGAAATCCGCCAAAATATTCCAAGCAGTTATCTTTGTTTTGGTTTTTTGTGAAATAACCAAAACATCCAAAACTCTTGATTCGTTTCCTTGAACAGGAACAATACGTAATGGTTTGAGGTTGCATAATTCGACTTTAACATCGCTGAATGGAAAAACAATATTTTTAGTAGCAATGCATTATTAACATGTAATATAATTAATTTTTAATTCAATATTAGATTAATTTGATAATAAAAGTTTAATTATTAGTAATAATTGATCAAATAAATCATATTTTAAATGGCGTTAATTACACAAAATTTTCTCCTTTCCGAATTTTTTCAATTGGTATTGGGCTGAAATCACCGACGATTGAAAACTTATGACTCAAAAAAGCAAAAAATGTTTTTTCTTCATTGTTCGATTTCGCTTTTGGAAGTGCTTGAATTAACGCCACAGTTGAACTTTCCTGAGCCCTTAGTTCAAAGTCAACACTTCCATAATTATATGGTGCATAAATTTTCCGGGCTGCAAAAGTTTTGAGCATAAATCTTCTTGACTAAATCAAAAAAATTTTAATCAAATTTTTATTTTCCAAAATAATTGAACTTTGAAATCAGTGCCAATGTCACGTATCAAACGGTCCAGATTTTTTTCCCAAAATGTAACGTTGAGAAAATCATTTCTACAGAAAATTTGTATAATTAATTTTTGATTTTTTTGATTAAACCCACCCGTCTGTTCCTACGACAGTCCAAACTTTTTTCTCTTGGACCAAACGAATTGCATCCGCCGTGACAAATGTTAGTTCTATGTCACTAAAAATTTCATTGTATCTTGAGTATATAAAGCTTACTTTATTAATTTTATAAAATAATTTTTTAATTAAAAATAAAGCTTACACAATGGTTTCTCCAATTTTTATTGCTTGTATCGGAGAACGTTTAGTCTTTTTCGGCGGCGTTTTTTCAGAAGACATTTCAATCATTATTAATTATGAAAAAAAATAAAAGAAAAAAAGACGATAAAAAAACTATTAAAAAATCCAAAAAGAAATGCTTAATAAGGACCATTTTAAAATTATTTAATAATTTTTCTATTGTCATTGCCCCACCCCATCATCCTTGTGTTGACAGGCTTGTTGAGCCGAACAATCTTCTCACAAAACAACTTTTGGATAAATAATAAACAAAAATAATAAAAATAATTTATTTGTTGTTGAAATAATAAATAAAAAAATTTTGTTTTTAACTATTTTTCGATTACCATTGCCTTACTTCACAACCAATTTTTTTTGGTTGTTAGATGGGTTTATTGGCTGAACAATCGCTTCCCAAAACAATTTTTGGATAATAAATTCTTTTCATAGATTTAAAATATATATATAATACGCTCAATGTTATTTATTTACCTTCTGACATTTGCCGACAACAACATTTTCACTAATTTATCGGCCAACAAATTCTATGTAACAAACTTTTTTATGAATCAAAAATTATTTAACATAGGTATCGGCAAATAATTTTGAGATGTTTAATGTTTTAAATTAAAATTTTGTTTTTTTATCTCTATTATTTTTTATTTAATATAATTCATTCAATTATTTTTGGGTTTTTTGCTTTGGGTTTAGCTTCAGCCTTATGGCTTACTAACAATACCCGCGTCGAGAACGCACCAAAGCACCGGGTATCATTGGAGCTTTAAGGGGTTAAATGATAGTTAAAGGGAACGAATCCCGCCCTATCATACGTTGCACCCCCCTTTTTAATGCAACGATTAACTTACCTTTTTTAGCTCCAAAGTTTATATTAATATATATAAATAAGTTTGTTTATTTCGTTTTATTTTTTTATTACAAATTAAGTTTTATTGAAAATATTTTTTCTTTCATAAACTGAAGATTCAATCCAAATTTATTTCCAGGTTTGCCTTATATTTGTCCAGTTTTATTTTTTTTTATTCATTCCTTTTCCTTATTCAATTGTTTTGGGGTTTTTTATATTAAAATTTTTTTACTTAATTGTATCAACCTCTGTTTAATACAATAAAACAATTTGCAATAACAGTCATTGTTTTAGTTTTGCCGCAAAAACATTAACTACCCAAGTATTTCTTTCCAAACTATATTTTTTATATAATTATTTTTCGGGTTGGAAGAATTGTTTTTTATTTTAATACCATTCCATGATTTAACTCTCGAGAAGGCAACATAAGTTTGTCCGTGTGAGAAGGGTGGTTCAGTATAATCCAATCCAATTTTTGAAAAAGTTTGAGACTGACTTTTGTTAATTGTAAAAGCAAAAGCCGGTTTAATTGGAAATTGATGTCTTCGTAAAACAAATGGTGCTTTTTTATCTTCTACCAAAGTTATCCTCGGAATTAAGACAGTTTCACCAATTCTATCACCGCTTTTTATTAAACATTTTAATACGAAATTACCCATTTCTTTTATTTGAAGCCTTGTGCCATTGCATAAACCTTCATTCACATTTAAATTGCGTAGCAGCATTACCATTGAGTTTTTTTTAAGCTCTAATTTATGACTCGGAAAGCCAGGAATATTAATCAAATTAAGAATTTCTGTTGAAATTGGGAAATTATTTTTGGCATCAGTTTCATCTACACTATAAAATGTTTGCAAATCGCCATTGATTAAATCCATTATTTCTTTATTATAATGATCAACGACACTGTTTAAAGGGGATAGTATAGCTCTTTCACTAAAGAGATCGTATTTCTTTTTGTCAATAATATCGCCAAATATTTCCAAAACTAAATTGCCATTACTTACACATGTGCTAGGTACATTTATAAAGTCATCTATTGTTGTTTCACCATTTCCGATTTCAATCAATTGCTTAGCAAATTCTTTCTCATTCGGATCGGCTCTCATATTTTTTTTCAGGTTTAATATTTTAAAATGCTTCCAAAGAATTGAATTTTTAATAAGTAAATCAACTATTTCAGTTCTTGTTCCAAATTCTTTTATGGGTAAACATTGGCGAAAATCTCCACTTAAAATCATAGTTTTTCCACCAAATGGTCGGCTATTATCCATTAATTCTTTTAATTTTAAGTCAATTATATCTAAGATAAAACGTGGAGCCATGGGGGCTTCGTCCCAAACAAAAATGTCTGTATTTCTAATTTCGTCCGCTTCTTTTCCTTTGTTTTCAACCCCAGAAGTCGAATTTTTAGAAACATTCAAGGGTAATTTAAAACGATTGTGAAGTGTTCTTCCTTTTTTTAAAATCGTAGCAGCTATTCCAGAAAAAGCCATATTGCATACTGTTTTTTTATTTGCTCGTGCTAAATGATAAATTGTTTTCAAAGTAAACGATTTTCCAGTCCCTCCTGGTCCATCAATAAATAAACACTTTTGTTTAGATTTATCTTCGAAAATTGGAATTATTTCATTTATTATTTCGATTTGATCATGATTCATTTTTTCTTTAAGTTGTATAGCAATTTCATATTCAATTTTTGGATCAAATATTTCATCTTCTTCCATTAAAATAATGTTTTTGGCTAATTGTGGCATTGTCTTATAATCTGCTAACGACTTTTCTTGATAATTAAGACTTCTTTCGATTAATTGTAAACATTTTTGATAAATTTTATCAGTTGGCAATTCCGCAAAACGATATTTTATATCAAAAGACAATTGGTCCTTAAATTCCTCCCATAGTTTTTCAGGATTTTTTGGACTACAATGAATCAAAATATTAACAAACAGATTTCTCAGACCCCTAGGGTGCTTTCGAGAAAAAAAGCATGCTTCGGTCATACATTTGTGCCACTCATCGTCATTAGTTATCAAACCTCGAGCTAAACATGCTTGCCCATATGTTTTATATTCAACTCCATCAACAGTTTTTAAATCTCGAAAATCTTTTCCATAAATATTAAGCAAAAGAAAACGCAAATAAAATTTTTCAGTGTCAGTTGGGTGAACGGGTATTAAACGTCCTATTTTATTTATTTTTCCCTCCCTAGGATATTTCCATTTTCTGGTTTGTTTATTCCAAGTGCAAAATTTAGGCATTTCAATATATTTTATTTTAAGTTCCGGGTGCAATTGGCAAAATTTAAAATATGCAGTAAGTGTAGAATCTCTTTTTGATGCTTCTTCTATTTGATCGATGCATGCATTTTTTTTGAAAAAAATATTTTGTTTACCTTCTAAATGTACATCAAGTATATCTACAGAATGAGATTTACCGTACATAGGGAATTTAAATATTCTCCAACATCCTTCACATGGACTTAAATATCTGGCTTCTAAATATGTTCCAACTTCATCATATTTTAATATTGTTTTTTTTCCTTCATCGGTTATTGTTGTGCATTCTATTGTTGCAGCATCATAACCTTTGTATATATAATCATAAAGATACTTTACCGCTGTTATATCGGCAACCCTTTCGACGTTTATATGTGCTTTGAATACTTTACTAAGGTATGAATTATAAGGAACAACAAATTGGTTGGTTAATTTAACATTTTTTTTGTATACAAACCGTCCATCATTAGGTCTTTTATAAACCGGATAACCATTTTCACTTAATTCTGTTTTATCAGAGTAAGGTTTTGGGAATTTCTTTTTGCATTTTTTTTTATTTATATCCCAACATGGTGAATTTTTTTTGCATGGACCGTGTATCATAAAAGTCGTTATTATTTCGTATAATTCTTGATCTTCGGCAGGGTCTGGTATTTTCGCTGAGATGAATTTATCAATATCCTCAGATGTATGCCATTTATCTTTGGGATCTAACGTAAAAAGAAAATGCAAATGTGGCAATCCTCTTTTTTGGTACTCAATAACCCAACAATACCCAATTACGGAACCGAAAATTTTTTCATTGATAATTAAATTTAACAAATGAGCTTTTTTTAATTCAAAAACCCGTGAAACGATATCTGGTCGATCAGAAGGAACTTGGCTTGGTTTTAAGCATTTTAATATATCCGGATCATTAGGGTTACATGTAAAAGTAACAAAAATATCCGGTTTTCCTGTTTCACCTACAATTGACATAGCATCCATAAATCTTTCATGCATATTTCGAGGACCCCCAATGTATGTTGATGGAAGAATAACTTTTTTTGAAAGTTCTGCTCCAGTTTTTATCATTTTTTTTTGAAGAAAATCTTCGACATTTTCATAGTTGCTACTGCATAATTCTGCTTGGTGGTTGCGAATGTATTCTAACCTATCCCATTCTATTTTTGCAGCTGAATCAACAATCCATTGTTGAAAGAGTTTCCCTGCATAAAAATGTGGATAAAATTTATGATTGTCTCGTTCAAATAAAAAATATTTAATATAATCACATAATGAAACTTTTTTGCCAAAATTATCTTTGATATTGAATTCATAGCCTGATTTATTTTTGGGATAAAGTAGCGGATACGTCATTGGTTCAACGCATTTATCCAAAGGATAAAGATCTTTTAACTTTTTGGTACCCTTTGGATAAACAACAATACGGGCTGGCGGTATGTCATCATTTGCATCGCAAAACATAATAGCACAAACTTCATTACTTCTCGGCAAATTAAATCGGTTTAAATCAGTTTTTTCTTTAAGACTAAATAATAAACGAATTTCGGGTATCTTTGAACCATCCTTTTTAGCTAATTCCGTTTCTCTCTGAATTACATCTTTCATCAACATATAAGATTTTGCAAATTCATTTTGTTCTCTCATAACTGAATCGATTATTTGTAATATTTCTTTATCAATTTCTTCATCTAATTTGCATCGATTTTCGTTTGCTTCTTCGGTGTCAATAAAATAAAGTTGACCATTCGTTGGTATTTCATTGTTTAATGGCATTGCAACTGTGTTAAACTTATGATAAATTTGTCCTTGAATTTTAAAACATGGGGGTCCAGGATTTGGAAAACAAAAACGGAAACAACTAAGAGAAGCTAATGCAAAGAGATTATTATATTGTCGTATGTTTTTAATAAAAATTTTATGTTTTGGGTGTTCTGGGTAAAATAATTTTTTTATTTCTTCAGGATATTCTTCGCTTAAATTGTCCAAAAAAGTCAGTGTTCCATTTTTGCAACAATTACTAAAAACAACTGATTTTGAAGTTGAACTTTCTTCAGTAAAATGAATTGCGCTACAATTCTCACATTTAAAATCAAATGGACTAAGCTTAAAAAAAATAGCATTTTTTGAGTCATTTGCTGCAAGATAATAATTACTTTTTTTATTAGTTTGTCGCCACAATTCAACTCGTTTTTGCTCTTTCTGTCTATATTCTTGTAATTCGTTTTCTGCTTTTCTTTTACGCCAATTTTCTACATTTTTTCTTTCAGTTTCCTTAAAAACGTTAAGTTCTGGTTCAGGCAAATCTCTTTTTCTTATACGCCAATTTTCAACTCTTTTTCTTTGTTGTTCTCTAACAATTGACTGGCTTGATGATTGTTCACTGAACATTTCTGTTAGGTCATTTAATTCTACTTCGGATTCATCCAAATTTATAACATAATTATCGAATCTTTCATTTGATAAGTTTTTCGACCGCTTTTGAAAGGAGCTTTTAACCTTTTTAACCGCTTTTGTAGGGAGCTTTGAACCCTTCTCATCCGCTTTTGTAGGGAGCTTTGAACCCTTTTCATCAGCAGTACTGTCGTCCATTTGTCGTGAATTAAGGCCGTTTCGACAATTGTCCACAGGAAATTCCTGCTTTTTTCGTACCATTTAAAATATTAATATTGGTAACTAAGCTAAAACATAATAAAACACCCTTATAACATAAATTTGTTTTGCATAAAAACTTATGGACATATACGTAGGCATGTGTTGTTTTATTAAGAAAATCTTTTGATACAGTGGCACAACATACATTTTTTCAACAAATTATTGCCCTGTTCCAGAATTTCGGCTTTTGGTTTAAGGATTGATTAATCAATAAAAAAGTTATAGTCAAAAAATAAATGATTGTTAGTAAATGGACTCATAAAAATCGATTGGACTCATCAAGTGCAATAGAACCAAAAATTTTGCACAAAAACCTTTTTTTTTGAAGAAATCAACCAAAATCGAGTGTCTATATGGGCAACCAAGGAAAATTCGAATATTTGGTTTGGCTACTACCCGATAATTCGATAATTAACTTAAAAAAAGATCTTTCTTTTTTTACATCAAATTCCAAAAAGCATCTAATTTCTCAAAAAAGTAAAAAACGACACTTCAAAAGGAAAAAGATCTTTCTTTTTTTACATCAAATTCCAAAAAGCATCTAATTTCTCAAAAAAGTAAAAAACGACACTTCAAAAGGAAATTATTTCTCTTTCCGAAGTTACAATTAGTTAAATTTACCTGGAACCGGGCAAGGTGTACAAAATACACAAATGAATTTACGTTTAAAAACAAAACGTTTTAATTCTTGGTGCCGCTGTACCTAAAAATTCCTCTTATCAAATTTAAATTAAAATGAAAAAACATTTGTCAAACAATTTTTAGAATCAACTTTAATTATACTATATTACAAAAAATAGTAATTACAAATATAAATCAAATAATAATGTTGTAAGATAATAGACGAATTATTTCAAAATAATGTAAACACTATGAGCCTCTTTATTCTTTTTGTTTTCTTAATTCTCTCTTTTCTTTGCAACAGAGAAAAACAGATTTATTTTCTCTTCATTTATTTTTTATTTTTCTCTATCTAATAAAAAAGCACCACACCTAAAAGCGTAAATTTTTTTTTATACATAAAATCATTCGTGTCGAAAAAAAATCAAATTCCCTCCGTTACTTACGTACAACATCGAATTAGTATAGTTAGATCACATAAAAAATTTCAATTAAATAAAACCAAAAACATGATAAATGCCAATTTCAGTTGTGGTTTTGAATGTTTATCAAATGCTCACCGCGTCAAATGGCGTGCGGCCCAACGGCAATAAAGAAAAATCGGTTGTGATGGCAGAAACAAAAGCGGTGAAGCGGGAGCCTTTGGCATCAGTGATGCGCATCATATACTTGTCGTAATTAGGCAACAATTTCTTTTCAAAGTAGTTTGGCCACGAATGGATTCTTGGTACACGGCCCATTTCTGTAAAAAAAAACGCTAAGCACTGTAAGGGACCTTTCAAATACGGAAAATTGTGACAATACTCACGCGATTAAATTGTGGTGGCAATTCTCGCTGAACAAACGCTCTGCCCAGTGTCTGAAAGGAAAAATAATCAAATTCAAAAATGATGTAGAACCAAGCACCAATTTGTTAAAAGTTACTATTACAATTTTTTTGTACGGGGGTGGGAGGAGTGGATGCTCTTGTCTCGAGGGCGGAGGGCGAATTAACAATATAAAGTATGATGGGTTTTTCCCCAAACTCATTAGTAGTATAAGGCCCATTAAATGGCCCCAAATTTTGGAGCCATTTTCAAATTTTTCCCTCCCTCCCTTCCCTCGCGCTTGTATTCTTGCGGGCGCGCGTGCGTGTGTGTGAGTGTGTGAGAGGGAGTGAGTGTGTGAGTGAGAGTCAGAGTGAGAGTGAGTGTGAGAGCGAGTGAAAGAGTGAGAATGAGAGTGAGAATGAGAGTGAGAGTGAGGGAGAGTGAGAGTGAATGCGTGTGTGTGTGTGTGTGTGTGTGAGAGAGAGAGAGAGAGTGTGGCGTGTGTAATTTTTTCTCAAATTTTTGACCTTTTTTGACATTTATTACCGGTGACCTAAAATACATGGGGGGATGTATTTTGAATAGGGTAAAGAATGACTAAAAAAGTTAACGATTTATCCTTTTTTTCCTTTCCCTCCAATTTCTTCGCTTCCTTTCCTCCCTTACTTTCCTCCCTTCCTTCCAATACTCTCGCGTTCTTCTCCACGCGCAGCACTTCCATCCCTTCCCTTCTTATTTCCTTTCTCTCACACTTCCTTCATCTCGCACACCTTTTGCAAATTCAAACGGAAATTTTCACGCCGTTTCAGAAATTTTTTATTGCTGGCACCTGTCAACCATTTCAAAAGTTTAATCGGCGAATGGCGTCAATCTTTTTTATGACAGTTTTTTGCCATTCAAAAACTATTTTGCGAAGGCGGCGAATGGTTTTTATGAAAAGACGCCAATTTTTTTGTGCAAAATTGCGCAGCATTACGCAATAATGCTCAACACTCGTCAAGGACGCGACGTTTTTTATGCACGTGACAGTCGGTCATAAAAGACGACCCATTCGCGGGGAAGGGGGTTCATTTTCACCGCAGAAAGACCGAAGGGAGGGGGCGCAAGGTGCCCCTCCGGGCACTGCCTGATATGCAAATTTCCTATCAATCATTTTTCCGACCAAAATGCCACGGCAGAAGGAGGAGCCAACGGGAGGACGCTATGACAAAGTCCGCTTTCATCATTTCTCCTATTTTTGCGTTTTAATTTTCCTTTTAGAAATGTCCTTCATCCCTCCCGGCACATTTGCATTTTTGTCTCGAGAGAATATGGGGCTTTTTCGGATCCCGGTGCAGTGTACAACCCCAATAACCCCTACGACCCGGATTCTCTGGTCGAACTCGCGTAATTTTTCACTACCAATTACTTTTTCAATCCTTTTTTCTTGTTTCATGTAATGTTTCTCAAATTTTAGCAAGTGGAGAAAAGAATTTCTGGAGGCAAAATATGGACCCAAACAACCAACACCGCCATCATCACCACCATCATCGCCGCCATCATCACCACCGCCATTTCATGAGAACAACTCCATCCCAGTCATCATTGGTAGATTTATTTCGCATCCTTTTTCCGCAATAATAGTAAATTTTAAAGGAAACCGACCAGACAAAAATTGTTGGGTTTTGAAAATTTTCGTTTCTGATTTTTTCTTTTCAGGGCGACACCTTCACAACGACGAAAATGACGAGGGTTACGAATCCGATGAGAACGACGAGCCGCTGATCCCTCCGCCGCCTGTTCCGCCGAATCTTCCAATTCTCAGGGTACCACATGAAAATCCTGGGGGTTAAAAGTTATTCTTTTTTTCATCCAGGAAATTCTCGCGCAACTTCCGCAACCTCTTGCCCAGTTTCAACCGCATCAGCGAATTGACCCCAATCATCAGGCAAGAATTCGTCCACAGCCCGCGCGCGTACAACACCCAATTCCATTGCGCGCCGTGCCACAGATTGGCGAGGTATGGTTTAGCACAAGTTTAATGCGACTTTTTCCACGAATCCACTTTTTCATGATTTCCAGCACATGCTACTGCCGCCAGCTGCCCATGGTCCAGTTCGTGTCGTCCAAATGCCGCCGGGTGTCCATGGCCCTGTTCGTGTCGTTCAAATGCCGCAGCGGGTCCAAGACCATGCTCCTTTTGTCCAAATGCCGCGTGTGGTTCACGATCATCTTCGCATGATGCAATTGCCCCATGTTGCCAATGAACCATTGGGCCGCCCCGATCTTCCGGTACCAGCACAAATGGTCGCCCAGCAATTCTTTCCGCCACCAAATCCCGTAATTTTTAGAAAAAAAATTTGAATATGAGTTTTGGCTTTAAGGCTGGCCATAGGATTGGGCCTTTTCGGGTTGTTCAGCCAGCCCAACACGCTTTCGCTGAAGAGCAATTTGGTCGCGCCCCACCTCAAGCGGCTGCCCAACAATTTCCTCCGCAACATTATCCGGTATTTTTCCTAAATAATTTCAAAACTATTAATACTTTTGTTTTATCTTTCAGGCTGGCAATGTGAACCGAGCTTTTCGTGCTGTTGAACATGTCCCGCCAGTTTTCGCAAACGCACCACCTCTTCAACCAGCTCATGCCCCGCCGATGCCACGCAACCGCCCGATGGTGCTCGAAGTGTTAAGAAGACTGAGGCAATGGCGAGGACCGCCAAGAGATCCAAGACGTCCTCCTCAATGAATGAAAAACAATTTGTTAATGATGAAATTTATTGATTTTAATATTGGTTCTATGCCATTACTTGGACAAAAACAATTTGAAAATCCTAAATTATTTTAGAATGAATCTTACTTTAGACCGGGACCATGAGGAAATGAAAAGAAATGAAGAAACACTCGGATTTATCCTGTTCATTCTATTTTTACTGTTTCACTCTTTTTGTTTTCTAGCATTGATATTGCGGGTTTGTTGCAGAGGAGATTAAATGAATTGGGTTTTTTGAAATCATTTAACAACGGGTTACATTCTTCCCCTTTTTTGATACCGAATACTTGTTTTTTCAAATATACCCCCAAGATGCCACTATCACTTCCCCGAGAGTTGTTGTGCGAAATAATCAACATTATGCCACCTCCAAAAACGCGCCCAATTCTGTACACAAACTCAATTTTGTCCGCTTTTGTTCAACGTCGGATTCATTATATGGTCAAAAGATTGTTTCGACTGGAATGGTACCAAGACCCAGTGGTCCGTAGAAGTGTGATGAATTTGTTTTTTGATGTTTTTGTCCCAATCAATGTTGCGAAAATAATATGGAAATAATAATTTCATTCTTTTCATTTTGTTATTTACCGATCAATATCTCTAAATTTAATCGACCTTTTTTAATCTCCTCCAAAGAAATTTCACTCATCCCACGATTTAAATGGCGCCCTTCTGTCCTCTTGTCCAAATCAAGGAAACGGGTCGGCTTGCTGTTCCAAAAGGGAAACTAAGTTAGGCAAAAAAGACTGAACGGATTTTCTATTTCCAAATTTAGGTATTTTTTACGCCCTTGAATTCGCTCGTAATTACCAACTGATCGAGCGTGAAGTTTCTAGAAAAACTTTTCGCTATTTGATGGAAACGGAAAGAAAGCAACGCGAATTAGTTTTTGATCTGATGGGCAAAGCGGGGATAGACGGGAACAAAAAGACGTTCAAACTCCAATACCTTGAGATTGTCCAAAAATTTTGGGACAGAGAACATCCCGACATGTTCCAAGTCGTGGCCTTTGACATTGTAAACAAAAATCAAGATTTTTTTGAATCATTTCTTTTTCAGAAAACAGGACTTAAACCAATTTTCAAAGGGGAGGGGGTCAGGAAGAACGAAGTGTGCGTGATAAGGGATGGTGATCATTGGGACGGAATTAAAGCCATCACCTGGTTTTTCTCGGTTCGGAATTATTGTGTGAGCTGTGAAGTGACATTCGATCGCCCAGAACGACATAGAATGGAATGCAAGGAGAGATGCAAGAAGTGCTGTCGGATGGGGTTTGGGTTCCCCTGTGAAGATGAGTGTGGGGAGATTTACTGTGCGGATTGCAACCGAAGCTTCTACAACACCAATTGCTTCGAGACGCATAAGAAGGCGGCGTGCAAAGAATACAAAAAATGTGTAAAATGCGGGGAGGCATACCAAACGCGTTCGAAGCATACTTGCGGGGAAAAGTTCTGCAGGCTTTGCAAAGTTTACCACCCGGGTCGGCAGTGCTTCATCAAAAAGATCAAAATCCGACCGCAGAAGGTCTACCGAATTGTGGCCTACGACCTGGAGACGACAGTGGAGGAGGGAGAGCATGTGCCAAATCTTGTCAGCGCGTCCATGACTTGCAGCGAATGCGTTGTAGAAGAAAGAAAATGCGAAATATGTGAAGGACAGAAGATGTTCACTTGGTCGATGGCTGATGGTTTTAATCCTATGAGCGAATTCGTTGATTGGATTATGGGCTTCCAACAAGGAGAGACAGTGGCTTTTGCACATTATGCTGGAAGGTTCGACTCCCATTTTGTGCTCAAGGAGCTTACGGAAAGAGGGGTGGCCACTGAAATGATGATGGCAGATTTGAAAATCTATCAGATGAAGGCGGGCAGGGTCTATTTTCGTGACTTTTGGATGCTTAGTCAGAACAAATTAGCAGATCTCCCAAAGACATTGGGCCTGAACATCCCGCCCAAATTGTATTTCCCACATAAATACAATAAAAATGTTAACTTTGGGAAAAAAATACCACATTTGCCGAATTTGGAAGACTATTGCCCAGAAGACATGAAAGAGGAGGAAAGTCAAAAACTCGAGAGGTGGTATGATGAGAATTATGAGACAGAATTCGAATTAGGTAAGAAAGTTCATCTTGGTTATTTTTATTTTTGAATTTAAAGGGGAACAGCTCAAGGTTTATTGTGAAAATGACGTGGAAATTCTCATGGCGGCGGTTCTGAAGTTTCGACAATTATTTCTAGACATTACTGGGGATATGGACGTGATGAAGGATAGTGTAACAATAGCGGGAGTAGTGATGAAGATCTTTCGGTCAAAGTTTTTGAAGGACAATCACATCCCAATTATTCCGGAGGGAGGGTATGAGAGAGCGGAGAACCAAAGCAAAATAGCGGTGAAGTATTTCGAGTGGTTGGGTCAAAGAAAAGGGGTGAAGGTCAGACACGCGGGCAACGGAGGGGAGATTGAATTTGGAGGCTTTAAAGTCGACTGTGTCATCGGAGCAGAGAAAAAACTGCTAGAGTTCCAGGTAAAATTAAAAGAATTTCTCTAATAAGTTGATGATTAAGGGGTGTGCTTTTCATGGGTGCCCAAGGTGTTTTTTGCCTTGGACGATGGGGCCGAACGGTTTATGCATGGGAGAGAATTTAAGGACACAAATTAGAATGGACATTTTGAGGGAAGCATGCCAAAATTTCACTATTGGAGAAGTTTGGGTAAGGAATCAATATTTTTTCGTCTATCCAAATTTTATAGGAATGCGATGTAAGAGAGGAGTTGAAGCATAACAGGGAGATGAAGAAGTTCTTTGAGAGTGTGCCGGATAAGGGACCTATAAACCCTAGGGAGGCGTTCGCGGGGGGAAGGACAATGCCTTTTTGTCTTTTTGCGAATGCGACGGAAAGGGTGGAAATTTCAATGTTTGATATCATCAGCCTTTACCCCTTTGTGAATTATGGTAACAAAAAAATTATGAATAGGAAAAATACATTTTTTCAGATACCCCATATCCCGTCGGGGTCCCAAAAATTATTGTGAGCAGGAATTTTAATGTGTGTTGGACAATGCCCGATGATCTCCCCTATGATGGTTTGCTGAAGGTGAAGATCATCCCCCCGAAGAATTTGCTCCATCCTCTTCTTTCTGGTTCAGGCAAATCTCTTTTTCTTATACGCCAATTTTCAACTCTTTTTCTTTGTTGTTCTCTAACAATTGACTGGCTTGATGATTGTTCACTGAACATTTCTGTTAGGTCATTTAATTCTACTTCGGATTCATCCAAATTTATAACATAATTATCGAATCTTTCATTTGATAAGTTTTTCGACCGCTTTTGAAAGGAGCTTTTAACCTTTTTAACCGCTTTTGTAGGGAGCTTTGAACCCTTCTCATCCGCTTTTGTAGGGAGCTTTGAACCCTTTTCATCAGCAGTACTGTCGTCCATTTGTCGTGAATTAAGGCCGTTTCGACAATTGTCCACAGGAAATTCCTGCTTTTTTCGTACCATTTAAAATATTAATATTGGTAACTAAGCTAAAACATAATAAAACACCCTTATAACATAAATTTGTTTTGCATAAAAACTTATGGACATATACGTAGGCATGTGTTGTTTTATTAAGAAAATCTTTTGATACAGTGGCACAACATACATTTTTTCAACAAATTATTGCCCTGTTCCAGAATTTCGGCTTTTGGTTTAAGGATTGATTAATCAATAAAAAAGTTATAGTCAAAAAATAAATGATTGTTAGTAAATGGACTCATAAAAATCGATTGGACTCATCAAGTGCAATAGAACCAAAAATTTTGCACAAAAACCTTTTTTTTTGAAGAAATCAACCAAAATCGAGTGTCTATATGGGCAACCAAGGAAAAAGTAAAAAACGACACTTCAAAAGGAAAAAGATCTTTCTTTTTTTACATCAAATTCCAAAAAGCATCTAATTTCTCAAAAAAGTAAAAAACGACACTTCAAAAGGAAATTATTTCTCTTTCCGAAGTTACAATTAGTTAAATTTACCTGGAACCGGGCAAGGTGTACAAAATACACAAATGAATTTACGTTTAAAAACAAAACGTTTTAATTCTTGGTGCCGCTGTACCTAAAAATTCCTCTTATCAAATTTAAATTAAAATGAAAAAACATTTGTCAAACAATTTTTAGAATCAACTTTAATTATACTATATTACAAAAAATAGTAATTACAAATATAAATCAAATAATAATGTTGTAAGATAATAGACGAATTATTTCAAAATAATGTAAACACTATGAGCCTCTTTATTCTTTTTGTTTTCTTAATTCTCTCTTTTCTTTGCAACAGAGAAAAACAGATTTATTTTCTCTTCATTTATTTTTTATTTTTCTCTATCTAATAAAAAGCACCACACCTAAAAGCGTAAATTTTTTTTTATACATAAAATCATTCGTGTCGAAAAAAAATCAAATTCCCTCCGTTACTTACGTACAACATCGAATTAGTATAGTTAGATCACATAAAAAATTTCAATTAAATAAAACCAAAAACATGATAAATGCCAATTTCAGTTGTGGTTTTGAATGTTTATCAAATGCTCACCGCGTCAAATGGCGTGCGGCCCAACGGCAATAAAGAAAAATCGGTTGTGATGGCAGAAACAAAAGCGGTGAAGCGGGAGCCTTTGGCATCAGTGATGCGCATCATATACTTGTCGTAATTAGGCAACAATTTCTTTTCAAAGTAGTTTGGCCACGAATGGATTCTTGGTACACGGCCCATTTCTGTAAAAAAAAACGCTAAGCACTGTAAGGGACCTTTCAAATACGGAAAATTGTGACAATACTCACGCGATTAAATTGTGGTGGCAATTCTCGCTGAACAAACGCTCTGCCCAGTGTCTGAAAGGAAAAATAATCAAATTCAAAAATGATGTAGAACCAAGCACCAATTTGTTAAAAGTTACTATTACAATTTTTTTGTACGGGGGTGGGAGGAGTGGATGCTCTTGTCTCGAGGGCGGAGGGCGAATTAACAATATAAAGTATGATGGGTTTTTCCCCAAACTCATTAGTAGTATAAGGCCCATTAAATGGCCCCAAATTTTGGAGCCATTTTCAAATTTTTCCCTCCCTCCCTTCCCTCGCGCTTGTATTCTTGCGGGCGCGCGTGCGTGTGTGTGAGTGTGTGAGAGGGAGTGAGTGTGTGAGTGAGAGTCAGAGTGAGAGTGAGTGTGAGAGCGAGTGAAAGAGTGAGAATGAGAGTGAGAATGAGAGTGAGAGTGAGGGAGAGTGAGAGTGAATGCGTGTGTGTGTGTGTGTGTGTGTGTGAGAGAGAGAGAGAGAGTGTGGCGTGTGTAATTTTTTCTCAAATTTTTGACCTTTTTTGACATTTATTACCGGTGACCTAAAATACATGGGGGGATGTATTTTGAATAGGGTAAAGAATGACTAAAAAAGTTAACGATTTATCCTTTTTTTCCTTTCCCTCCAATTTCTTCGCTTCCTTTCCTCCCTTACTTTCCTCCCTTCCTTCCAATACTCTCGCGTTCTTCTCCACGCGCAGCACTTCCATCCCTTCCCTTCTTATTTCCTTTCTCTCACACTTCCTTCATCTCGCACACCTTTTGCAAATTCAAACGGAAATTTTCACGCCGTTTCAGAAATTTTTTATTGCTGGCACCTGTCAACCATTTCAAAAGTTTAATCGGCGAATGGCGTCAATCTTTTTTATGACAGTTTTTTGCCATTCAAAAACTATTTTGCGAAGGCGGCGAATGGTTTTTATGAAAAGACGCCAATTTTTTTGTGCAAAATTGCGCAGCATTACGCAATAATGCTCAACACTCGTCAAGGACGCGACGTTTTTTATGCACGTGACAGTCGGTCATAAAAGACGACCCATTCGCGGGGAAGGGGGTTCATTTTCACCGCAGAAAGACCGAAGGGAGGGGGCGCAAGGTGCCCCTCCGGGCACTGCCTGATATGCAAATTTCCTATCAATCATTTTTCCGACCAAAATGCCACGGCAGAAGGAGGAGCCAACGGGAGGACGCTATGACAAAGTCCGCTTTCATCATTTCTCCTATTTTTGCGTTTTAATTTTCCTTTTAGAAATGTCCTTCATCCCTCCCGGCACATTTGCATTTTTGTCTCGAGAGAATATGGGGCTTTTTCGGATCCCGGTGCAGTGTACAACCCCAATAACCCCTACGACCCGGATTCTCTGGTCGAACTCGCGTAATTTTTCACTACCAATTACTTTTTCAATCCTTTTTTCTTGTTTCATGTAATGTTTCTCAAATTTTAGCAAGTGGAGAAAAGAATTTCTGGAGGCAAAATATGGACCCAAACAACCAACACCGCCATCATCACCACCATCATCGCCGCCATCATCACCACCGCCATTTCATGAGAACAACTCCATCCCAGTCATCATTGGTAGATTTATTTCGCATCCTTTTTCCGCAATACAATTCGGCATCAAGAAACAAAGCCACAGAAAGAAGATTCAACATATTTTTATAAATCTCTCACCAAAAACAGTAGATCATTTTTACTAAAAAGAAAACTAAATAATATGAACAGTTAAACATCGTCATCTTCCTCATTCAACAGGTAGTAGGTTCCACATTGGGGTGCACTTCGTTTTCCCGCCGCCCGTTTCCCGCCCGCTTCGTTTTCCCTCGAAAATTTTTTTAAAAAAAACTTCTAATTCTTAACAATTTTACTTTAATAATTACTAGGAAATTTTTCAAGCAGGAAATTTCAAGAAAAACTATAAATTTTTGCACTTTTTCAAAATTTTCTAAAATTTAATAAAAAGGAATCACTTTTTTGCTTTCTCCTAGCAAATTTTAGTGGTCTATTTTTGTCGAAGGAGTTGTCGGGGAAAAAATTTTTTTAATTTTTTGGGAAATATTGAAATCAAAAATTACTTATTTGGATCGGATCAGAACCCAACTACTATACATGACAAATGGTCAGCCAGCCGGCCGACCCTCTTGCCCGC